>CAWUFW010011429.1:0-616067 GCA_963921515.1 Calotriton arnoldi | reverse complement strand
CTCCGGGGAGTGCCGCACCATTCACAGGTGTGCGTTTACCCGCGTTGTTGTCCGCTCATGTATTCGGAGTCCAGGCGAATGCAGCCATGTCCACTGTCGTCGTGGGAGAAGTGACCAGAACCCCAAGCCCCAACAAGGTGTTGGGACATGTGCAATGTGTTTCAAACTGTTGTGTCTGCAGGTACGTAGTTACACATCCATGAAAGCGAGTGCAGCTTCGTAGGCAATCATTTCCAACATGAGGTCGTTGTCGACTTCATCGAACAGGACGGCGAGGCTAACCATTAGCAGGTCCGGACAGATGTGCTGCGTCCACCCCCTTTCACCAATTAGCACTACAGCCCAATAGGGGAGCAGCTCAATGTGGTCACTGCACACGAGGAGTTCTGCAGTCTCCCAGGTCCAGCTGGAAGCATGTATGCCAAGTATCCAGGCATCCCATAGAGGGGTGTCACGGTGACACTCATGGTCGTGGGCCAACAGGGGGCGCACACACATGTCGAAATCCAGTTCGGCTACCGTCCTGTTGGATAGGCAGACATCCATGGACCACTTAAATATGCACGAGCGACAATGCAACACAGGCTGCACGCAGGTGACGTTGGCAAGGCGGAAGCTTAGCCGGTAACTGATCCGCAGCACTACCAATGGCAGTGCCCCCAGTAAATGCAGCATACGTGCACGGTACAGTTCCACGTGACAGGGGTTGTGCATGTGTCCGTGATGTTCTGCCATTGCGTTAGTGGCTCTGGTTGAAGCGGCACTGCTCTGACCTGCGCCAGTTCTGTGGATGCAATGCCACAGCTCGGATCAATGAGCAGTGTTTGTGTGCAACGGTTGTAGGCATGGGATGGTGTGGGAGTAAGTGTGAAGGCCATTCCATGCAAGATAACTTCGAGCAAGGACTTCTGTGTGTGGGGTGTGTATACGTTGGTCTTTCGTCAGGCTGTGCGTAGTGTGGGAGTCGTCATCAGCTGCTATGGTATCTGTCAGGGGGTGCCAGGCACATGCAATTCCGAGATCGGAGGTGCAGGTGTGCTTCCGCCTGATAGTTCAGACAATGGAGCTTTCATCCCTAATGTTAGTTTGTCATCTGCTTGCATTCAGGAAATGTGTAGAGGCTTGTTGGGGGTGGGGTGGGATGTGTGCGACTTTGGGATCCATGTTTGACATGACTTGCATGTGGCAAATGAGCGGCATCACTGTGTGTTACGTTGCCTCACAGCTGCTCCTCCCTCCCCCCGAGCCTATTTACTTGTGTGTGCAGCGCGGTTGCATCACTTGCACTCCAACGGCACACCATTGTCATGCCTGTCTGCGCATGTCCACAAGCCTGACAACGACACTGTGATGTTGTCTGTTGAAGGTGGGCGGCCACGTGAGTGTAGGCCTATGGTAAGTTTAGTGCGGACACAGATGTAGAGTTCATGCCTGGCTGAACTCGTGCTGCGTCTAAGGCTAGGCATTTGGCTCATGCTGCGGCAATGCAGATACACACAACACTTGGCATGTATGAGCCAAGACCCCGAGCGGTCAGTCGCTCCTTCATTTCTCCGTTCGTGCGAGACCACCCTCTGGGTGCATGCTACATTGCAACATTGTCAATTGCGGGCCGGGTGGCGTCGACACTACAACACAGACCCACGCATTGGTGACTTCCTTGTCCAGGCCAAAACTGAACCACGCCCTGAGCCCCGGGCTAATTCTACACACCCCTGCGCTGGACTGACGTACGCCGGCCCAGCCCACTCCGCTTACGCTTACAGGGGGGACAACAAAGCTACATGTCCAAGGTTTTACCCACTGCCTGAGGTGACATGCTTGCGTCCGCTGTCCACAGCACGATGTGATGTGGTAGGGCCAGGGGCCATCACGCATACATAATGACCACACAGACACACTTAGATAGATAGTGGAACTGGTTACGGGCACGTGCGCCCGGCCCCTTTTTATTACCAGGGTCACATGTCCAGTGACGCCTGTGCTGGATGGGTGTGGGGTGAGTGTAAGCCAGCCCTCAGGGAGTGGTTGGTGCTGGCAACAACTAGAACAGTGATCATCGGATCACACACACAGAGTCACTCATGAAGGGTCCATGACTTGCAGTGCACTGAGGTAGGGGCACCAGAACTGGACTCACACACATATGATTACATCATAAAGAGTCCATGACTTGAGCTACACTGAGTTTGTGGCACGTGAAGCGCTTGGCGGATGCACGGCCTGCGATGATGCGTCGTCCGGGCGGGCCGCCCTGGAAGCAATGCCTACTGGACTGCGCCATGAATAAATGAAGATTCAATTTGAATTGTGAGCCCTGCTGACCGCAGTGTAGGCCGGAGGCGGCAGTCAGAAAGGGCCCACAGCCATGTGGCGATGACTTGAGCTGCACAGATTTAGTGGCACCTGGAGCGCTCAGCGGGTGCGCGGCCTGCGATGATGTGTCGTTTGACTTGGGGGACCTGCTGACCGCAGTGTAGGCCGGAGGTAGCGGTCAGCAAGGGCCCACAGCCACGTGGCGATGACTTGTGGTGCACTGAGTTAGTGGCACCTGGAGCGCTCAGCGGGTGTGGAGCCAGCGATGATGCGTCGTCCGGGCGGGCCGCACTGGGAGCAATGTTCTTTTTGCCTACTGAATTCTGCCTCAATATTGCCACGTGGCATCGACTTGTGTTGCACAGGGTCAGTGGCACCTGGAGCGCTCAGCAGGTGCACAGCCAACGATGATGCATCGTCCGGGTGGGCCACACTGGGAGCAATGTTCTTTTTGCCTACTGAATTCTGCCTCAATATTGCCACGTGGCGTCGACTTGTGTTGCACAGGGTCAGTGGCACCTAGAGTGCTCAGCAGGTGCACAGCCAACGATGATGCGTCGTCCGGGCGGGCCGCACTGGGGGCAATGTCTGTTGACTAGTGGTTTCCTCCATTAACAGAAATGTGGCACGATTTGAATTGTGGGACCTGCTGACCGCAGTGTAGGACTAAGGCAGTATCCGGCACACACATGACTCCGTGTTGCTGTGCCGCTGGATGCGCTGGGGGCCTGTGTCGCGGAGTCTGGAGGTCACGGCGGCGGACTCGTGGCAGGGTGAGGTGCGCCGCTCTGGCAGACGCGTTGCCCATCACGGAAGAGAACCACGCCCAGAGCCCTGGCCTTTTTATCCGCACTCCTATGCTGGAGTGGCGTACGCCGGCCCAGCCCACTGCATTTACGCTTACAGGGGGGTCGGCACAGCTACATGTGCAGGGTCTTCCCCACTGCCTGAGGTAACATGTTTGCGTCCACTGTCCACAACACTACAAACCCCAGCAGTATATGTCCACCCGGACATATCTGTGCTCTGCATTCTGAGGTCTGTCCAGCACATCACCGCCACACTTGGCATTGTGTACATTCTTCTTCATGGGTGAGTTGCCTCCTTCACACATACTTGGTTCCCACCTCTCCCCCCATTCTGCACTTGTGTGGCTGAGGGGCCATGCCGTTTTCGGAAGGTCCGCTGTCTTGTCCTACGCTGCCTCGGTGGTAGTCCACGGGGTTCTGGAGGGGGGGGTCCTGGGGGTGGTGGCGGTGAGTGTTGTGGCCCTCTTGGGTCTCCGAGCTGCATGTTCATTGGCTCCATGGCATCTGTGGGTCTTCAGTTGTGGCTCTGGGCTGGGCTCCCTTTCATACTGCAGGTAGTTGTCCTGCTTAGCACCAGCTAAAGGCAGGTGATAAATCCGTGCAGCTAACGCGCCTTATCGCCTGTTCTTGGTTCACATCGCAGATCTGACTGGTCGTTGAGAATCGCGCGAAGTGGTGTTTTCATGTGTTTTTGCACGGGAACGCCTACTCTGCATATCATTAGCGTTAGTTGTCGCACTCATCCGTGGCGATGTTTTTTGCGGTAGCTATCGCAGGAAAACTGGCGATGTCGGCAGTTTGCACCAGCTTGTGAATAGGGCGAAAAATCTATCGCCACTTTTGCGGCGCTAAAGTGCCGATAAATCGGAGATGAGTCCTTGAGAATATGCCCCTAATAATTAAGGGTATTTTTCAGAGCTCAGCTTTTGGATTACATGTGGAGACTGGGGAGTGAGATATGATAGCCTTATTCTGGCATTTGCAAGTGTTTCTCAAGGCTACATCAGCAGTGGGAAAAATGCAGTTTAACAAATGTTTTTTTATACAACACATTTTACTAGCATTTTTTAACAGACATATAAGAATTTAACAAGTTGTTTCAGCACAAGTGTTATCGACCGTCCTCTTTTTTACTCAACCAAACCAGGTGCATAGGAGGATTAACCTGACAATGTATGTACCCATAATGCACAAAAAATAAGTATCTATGCTTGCCATTACTCCAGCAGCCCGTAAGAGTCTCTGTATTATTTCCATCTGGATGACATCCTTTGATATTTACTAGAGCAGCTTCTGGCTTTGTACACATTCTCTTCTGGCGTGGCACATCTGCTCATACCCCCTTACCAATCGGAGTGGGAGGAGTGGTCTTCTGTCACTTTCTGTCAATGTCTCATTTGGCAAGTAGATATCCTACTCTGACCTAGAGGTGTGTACCCCAACCACTTTTGCAACAATCCATAATCCCTAGTGGTGCACATTTTGGGTCAAGAGGTCTGTCACTGTTCCCAGACATACATGTGCCCTTGACCAGAACTGTGCTATGATCCAACAGTCCCAGGTGATGTGCAGGAAGGTGCCCTCTTCCAATTTTCATTACCAGTATGTGTGGAAGGGGATCTGCCTATCTGCTACAGTTTTGGGGGAGGACAATATAGTCTATGCAGATATCTAAATTGTATAAGGTGAAGACAGGAGAATATCACAATAACAGTCTGGGCCATTCTAGCCTCGATCTACTTATCATTATCTATGAAGCCAGGGTCCTATGTCCGTCGTTCTCTGAGCTTTAGGAGTAGATCGGGGGAATTATTGGTTAGTGACCTGCAAATCCAGCATACACCCTTGTTGCTGAGTTGTTCCCTTATTTATTTTTGCTTTCAAGGAATGGCACTTTGGCACTGAGCTAAGGTCTGTCGCATGACAGGACAGAACATGTCTGAGTAGTAACTATCGGAAGACCTGGTTCTTGGGAAGTGTGTAGTCAGCGGTCAACTGCTCAAAAGATTTTTCTTGATTGTTCACCCATACTTACCCAACTTTGGAAATGCTAATAGGGTCCTAAGCCCGGAATCCACGTAGTCCCACTATGTGCTTAAGAAGCATGCTATGTCATAACGGAGTTTCAGCGGTTATCTTATCTTGCCAACCAATATATCTAATTGCTGACATCCACTCCAGTAGGATTCTAGTAATTACTCAGAGTGCAATTGGGGCCAGTGTCCCATACATGATGAGGAAATCAACAACCTCGAAGATTGTCATTTCCAGGTGCATCGCTTTATATCTCCGGTCACAAAAGAGACAGCCATTTGATGGAATCAGTTGTGAGGCCCAGAAGCAGTGTTGGAGATTGGGAATCCCGAGGCCACCATCAATTGGGGCTGGTGTACATTGGGCAAAGGATACGCGAAGTGTCTCACTAGCCCATAGAACTGCGTCATTGAGTTGTGTAGTGTGTGGAAAAATTGTTGCTGGAATAATTGTGGGTAGTTCCGTGGATGTCACAGGGCGCGTTGTAAATTGGGGGATTAAGTCCCCTTGAGTCCTGAGGGTCCCTGGGGGCCAACTAGCCCACCAGCTACCTCCAGTAAGCGCCACATAGCTGCGTTGCAGAGTTGTGTAAAAAGGGGGCGTGGCCTTGGACCACCTCTCTGCAACGCAGCTCCCTGGCGCTTACTGGAGGTACCTGGTGGGCTAGTTGGCCCCCAGGGACCCTCAGGATTCAAGGGGACTTAATCCCCCAACTTAAAACGCGCCACAGGGTGCGTTTGCACACTTGTCACATCAGGCCACACCCCCTCCCTGCACCACTGTGCAAACGCGCCCCTGGAGCGTTGTAAATTGGGGGATTAAATCCACTTGAGTCCTGAGGGTCCCTGGGGCCAACTAGCCCACCAGCTACCTCCAGTAAGCGCCACAGAGCTGCATTGCAGAGAGGTGTAAAAAGGGGCATGGCCTCTGAACACCTCTCTGCAACGCAGCTCCCTGGTGCATACTGGTGGTACCTGGTGGGCTAGTTTGCCCCCAAGGACCCTCAGGATTGAAGGGAACTTAATCCCCCAATTTACAATGTGCCAGGGGGTGCGTTTGCACACTTGCTATGTCAGGCCCCGCCCCCTCCCTGCACCACTGTGCAAACGCGCCCCCTGGCGCGGTGTAAATTGGGGGATTAATTCCCCTTGAGTCCTGAGGGTCCCCGGGGGCCCACTAGCCCACCAGGTACCTCCAGTAAGCGCCACAGCGCTGCGTTGCAGAGAGGTGTAAAAAGGGGCATGGCCTCTGAACACCTCTCTGCAACGCAGCTCCCTGGCGCATACTGGAGGTACCTGGTGGGCTAGTTTAAGAAGGGGGCTGTGTGGCCCCCCTTCTCTTGCCTTTTTTTGGGCCCTGGGAACCCCATCCCCAGGGCCTGACCCAGTTTTTTTTTTTTTTTTTATGTAAATGGGAGGGGGGCCGCGTGGGCCCCCCTCCCGTGGCCAATTCCGGCCCCGGGGACCCCATCCCCCGGGGCATGGCCACATATATTTTTTTTAAAAGAGGGGGGCTGCGTGGCCCCCCTCCTGAGGCCTCTATTGGCCCCGGGGACCTCATCCCCCGGGGACGGCCTTTATTTATTTTTTTATTTGGGGAGGGGGGCCGCGTGACCCCCCTCCCGGGCCACTTCTTGCTCCGGGGACCCCATCCCCCGCGGCCTGGCCATTCTTTTGTTTTTTATTTTTGGGAGGGGGGCCGTGTGGCCCCCCTCCTCAGGCCAATTATGGCCCCGTGGACCCCATCCCCCAGGACCTGGCCTCTCTGTTTTTTTTTAAAATTAATATTCACAGGGGAGGGGGGCCGCGTGGCCCCCAACCTGGGCCTCTTCTGGCCCCAGGGCCCCATCGCCCGTCGCCTGGCCTCACCGTTGGGGACTGTGGGGGGAGCCCCAATGCCCCCACGGTCCCACCGGCTCCCCATGTCCTGCGGGAGCCAGCATTGCTTTTCCACACGGGGAGCTGCTGACATGCTCGTATATCTTTTTCAATCGTGAATGTCCTAGAAGGATAATCTTTGGGGCATACAGATGGTAGAATCTTATGCTTGTGTTTTCGGTTTTGTCTTTGTTTATTGGTTTTTAGATAGGAACCTTCCTTTTTAAAATATAGGTAAGATAAGGTCCTTTCGTATTAATAAATGGCCATAGTCGATATATTTCAGCCTTTGAATCTTATAGGGCGTGTTATTTGTAAATTCTACAATGGGTTCAGTTTCCTGGTCATATATATATATACTTGGCAAACCTTTCAAGTTTTGATATTTGATATTTGGTGGTTTAATATGGGTGTTCACTATTAGATAAATGATTAGTGGTTTTAGTTAGTTTGGCACCAGTGGTGTGCATGCTTTGGGGACCAACACATTTGGGTGTTTGGCACGGGTTGTTTGTTGTGCAGGGTGGTGTATACAGTGTGAATTTAATACACCTGTCTAATTGAGATTTGAGCAGACGATACTATTGAACTCAGGGTTTTTCTATGGTGTTTGATTTGTTTGTCCTGATGGTTTTTATTTTCATTAGATTTATTGTGCAACATATCGTCCTGAAGATAGTCTTGTGGATCTTGGTGGCCGTATAGAGACCGAAACGTCGACACAATAATACCCTCTTTGTTAAAAAAGATTGTTAATGAACAATTAATTTAATACAAATGATTAATTGATCACAATGTATGGTTGACTGTAGGAACTTTCCATACTGTGTTTCCAACAAAAGGGTGTATAATCACTACTATTAGCTTTAGAAACAAGGTAGTAGTGCAACTGTTGCCGCACATGAAAAAATGAATGTATTTATATCTCTTTCATGGTTTTAAGATTTTGTAGTGATATTTTGATTAAATTAAAATCACAAAATATACAAAAAATAAAAAATCTTTGTTTTGAAATTTCCCTGATGCAAGAGTAATTTGTTCACATATGTGACGACGAAAAATACTGAACTGTTTATGAGAATGATTCCTCAAGGAACACTTTGTAATTGTTATTGATGATACCCAGTCCCTTGGGGAAAATTGGGTCGCCCTATTTTTGTATTAGACTGTAAGCGCAGACGCTGTCTGCAAGGGCCCTTGTGATTCAAGTGGTTTTTTTGTTATGTGTTTGTTTTGTAGTTGTCTGTATAGTCACAATCACTTCTGTCACTAATTTGTTTATTTAAAATCACCAATGTCAGAACAGGAAACACTTACATATACGGATGAATATATTGCTAAAATAGCTAGTGGACCATCTTTGTTAGGACCCCAACCCACAAATACAAATAACAATACCCAACCAAATTCAGTGCATAATAACTTAGAAAGGCTATATAAGAAACTGATAAGGACCGAATTGCATGCCAAATTTCTTACTGATTGTCTGAATAATAATATCATTCCGGTAGGGTTACAAGTGTGGAACATCCCTATTATTTTTGATGACGATGAGGACTTTAAAATAGGATTCAGCTTCGTTTCTAACAAATGCTCACGTAGCTGGATGGTCCTAAGTATTGAAGCTGCTTTAAGACACATTGAAAAACTCAAAATTGAGATCGCTGAACTTGAAAACCAAATATCTGAGGACCCTGCAGTAACAGATGCTAAGGAGTTCCTAAAGAAATTGGAATCCACAATAGCTGAGTTTCAAAGGACAAATATTCTTGAAAAAACTGAAAAATTACAGAAGGATATAAAGAATTATAGCAGGGAACGCACCTACCCCTACCTTAAAAAGATTTTTTTCAGCAGAATTCCAATCAGAGTGTAGGGATCCCTAAACACACTACCTTTTCAGATACGGCATCTTCAAGCTCTGACGAGAATAACAGCCGAGGAAGTACTTCTAACTATAGATTTGGCCGCGGACATAGCCCTTCTTTTTTACAGAGAGGCCAACCACCACAAAAGGGTCGAGCTCGGAACACGAGGAGAGGCTGGTTCAGGAACCAGTACACCCGGGGTTCCGTCAAACCAGAAACAACTTTTACGAATGGTAGATTTACCAAGGATTGAAAACGATCTAACAATGATTGATCAAAACAGGACAGAAAACAATCAGACTATGGAAATAGTACCTATTTTCAACTTGTCATCACATGAATTAAGTTCAAAAGAAATTGAGCTTCTAAGCAATGGGTTATCATTTGTTCCAACTTGTAGAAATGATTCATTTACAACTCAAATCGAATTGTACAAATTCTTCAGTGTTACGGCTGAAATATTTTTTCAGTAAGACTCCTCTGATAGGACATAATGACACTACTGGTCTACGCTGTCCTTCTACATTTTTTCCTGCAACCAATCTTATGCCCAAAGAACTTATTACTTTTGAAAGTGTTATTTTGACCGACGTTGAACAAATGTTCCAGGATAGAAAATATGTGAAATATAATTTCACAAAGGAACAATTCTACACTTTGAGAGCCCTTGCCAGCCGGGAGGATATTATTGTCAAACCGGCTGACAAGGGTGGAAGTATCATCATACAGGATAAGGTTAATTATGATGCTGAAGTTTTGAGACAATTACATAATTCATTACACTATGTTAGATTACCAGGTGATCCTACTAATAGAATCAGAAAAGAAATTGCTAATCTCACTATTCAAGGTCGTTAAGGCCTCTGGTTGAGCCAGAAGGAATTTGACTATTTAAATAAAAAAGATTTCTCTATTCCAGCGTTTTATACGTTGCCAAAAACCAACAAGATGTTGATCTTTTACTTGTAATAAAGCCTGGCGATCATAATACCAGGCGCGTTTCATTGAGCGCTTCACCAGCCGATAGGGATAATTTCTCATAACCAGCTTAGATTGTAAGACCTTTGCTTCTTTAAAATAATCTTCCTTTCTGGTGCAATTACGCTTCAACCTCAGAAATTGTCCGAAAGGAAGATTATCACGCAAATTGCGTGGATGATGACTTGTGTATTTCAAAAGTGTGTTCCTCACTGTGGATTTTGTATAAAGACTCACAGATAATCGGCCACAATCATTCCAGATTTTCTGGTCAAGAAAACTAATGGAGTTTTTATCATGTTCAATGGTAAATTGAAGATTAACATCTTGTTGGTTTAACCAAGAATGAAATTCCTGCAATCCTAGTGGGTCATTACCCGTGTGGTCATTGTTCAGCCTGTGCCACCACAACGGTGGTTAAATCATGTACCCTGAATGAGAAAGAATGGATTTTGAGACATCATTCTAATTGTTTATCTAAAAATGTCATTCATTGTATACAATCTCCCTGCTCCTTATTTTATATTGGGAAAACTACACAAGAAGTGAAGAAACGAATCATGCAGCACCAATCACGAATACGTTGTAAAATTACATCTGCACCACTTGTTGAGCATTATCTGAATAAATCACATACTCCTTCAGATATGAAATGGTTTGTCCTTGAGATTGTGAAGAGTTCAAAAAGGCAACGTAATGTTGATCGTCTGTTCACACTCAAGGAGAACAGATGGATTTGGTCAGCGAGGACAGTAGAAAAGGGTTTGAATTCTTTTGTAGAATGGCATGTTCTGGCAACTCTGTAGATTAGACAATGTACGGTTTATTTGTCATTCCTTGTTTCTTGTTTTATATGTAGAGCTGATTTTCATATTTGAACATGAATTATTGAATATTAGAATAGGCTATGCCTAATTATTCGATTACATTTTGGTTTTTGTATACTCAATACATGATTTCATAATAGTTCCTTCGTGACTTAAAATTAGTCCGGTTTTAGTATTAATGATTCTGGTGTGTTTGGGTGAGTAGCCGACGTGGTACAATAATTATCAAGGTGTTTTCTACTCTTAATATGGCTGACACGTTACGTGACGCTCTGTGAGCTAAAGGTTATAGGTTAACTTGTACGGAGCTTCCGCACTCGGACTGTTTGTCGAGCCTCGTGCGGATTGACTCCTGCTAATGCAAGTAAGTACTGGATGTTACAATACGTGTCTAGCCTCTTGAGTCGTTCCTGTTTTTCTAGATTTTGTGATCTCGGAAAAGGGTTGATTAACCAAGTACTTCTGTGGCTTCTGTGTTGCTTTTGCAGGCCTTAATTAAGAAAAGATTTACATCTTTTGAGTAAGTACTGAACGTATATCTTTTTCAATCGTGAATGTCCTAGATGGATAATCTATGGGGCATACAGATGGTAGAATCTTATGCTTGTGTTTTTGGTTTTGTCTTTGTTTATTGGTTTTTAGATAGGAACCTTCCTTTTAAAATAGAAGGTAAGATAAGGTCCTTTCGTATTAATAAATGGCCATAGTCGATATATTTCAGCCTTTGAATCTTATAGGGCGTGTTATTTGTAAATTCTACAATGGGTTCAGTTTCCTGGTCATATATATATATACTTGGCAAACCTTTCAAGTTTTGATATTTGATATTTGGTGGTTTAATATGGGTGTTCACTATTAGATAAATGATTAGTGGTTTTAGTTAGTTTGGCACCAGTGGTGTGCATGCTTTGGGGACCAACACATTTGGGTGTTTGGCACGGGTTGTTTGTTGTGCAGGGTGGTGTATACAGTGTGAATTTAATACACCTGTCTAATTGAGATTTGAGCAGACGATACTATTGAACTCAGGGTTTTTTCTATGGTGTTTGATTTGTTTGTCCTGATGGTTTTTATTTTCATTAGATTTATTGTGCAACATATCGTCCTGAAGATAGTCTTGTGGATCTTGGTGGCCGTATAGAGACCGAAACGTCGACACAATAATACCCTCTTTGTTAAAAAAGATTGTTAATGAACAATTAATTTAATACAAATGATTAATTGATCACAATGTATGGTTGACTGTAGGAACTTTCCATACTGTGTTTCCAACAAAAGGGTGTATAATCACTACTATTAGCTTTAGAAACAAGGTAGTAGTGCAACTGTTGCCGCACATGAAAAAATGAATGTATTTATATCTCTTTCATGGTTTTAAGATTTTGTAGTGATATTTTGATTAAATTAAAATCACAAAATATACAAAAAATAAAAAATCTTTGTTTTGAAATTTCCCTGATGCAAGAGTAATTTGTTCACATATGTGACGACGAAAAATACTGAACTGTTTATGAGAATGATTCCTCAAGGAACACTTTGTAATTGTTATTGATGATACCCAGTCCCTTGGGGAAAATTGGGTCGCCCTATTTTTGTATTAGACTGTAAGCGCAGACGCTGTCTGCAAGGGCCCTTGTGATTCAAGTGTTTTTTTGTTATGTGTTTGTTTTGTAGTTGTCTGTATAGTCACAATCACTTCTGTCACTAATTTGTTTATTTAAAATCACCAATGTCAGAACAGGAAACACTTACATATACGGATGAATATATTGCTAAAATAGCTAGTGGACCATCTTTGTTAGGACCCCAACCCACAAATACAAATAACAATACCGAACCAAATTCGGTGCATAATAACTTAGAAAGGCTATATAAGAAACTGATAAGGACCGAATTGCATGCCAAATTTCTTACTGATTGTCTGAATAATAATATCATTCCGGTAGGGTTACAAGTGTGGAACATCCCTATTATTTTTGATGACGATGAGGACTTTAAAATAGGATTCAGCTTCGTTTCTAACAAATGCTCACGTAGCTGGATGGTCCTAAGTATTGAAGCTGCTTTAAGACACATTGAAAAACTCAAAATTGAGATCGCTGAACTTGAAAACCAAATATCTGAGGACCCTGCAGTAACAGATGCTAAGGAGTTCCTAAAGAAATTGGAATCCACAATAGCTGAGTTTCAAAGGACAAATATTCTTGAAAAAACTGAAAAATTACAGAAGGATATAAAGAATTATAGCAGGGAACGCACCTACCCCTACCTTAAAAAGATTTTTTTCAGCAGAATTCCAATCAGAGTGTAGGGATCCCTAAACACACTACCTTTTCAGATACGGCATCTTCAAGCTCTGACGAGAATAACAGCCGAGGAAGTACTTCTAACTATAGATTTGGCCGCGGACATAGCCCTTCTTTTTTACAGAGAGGCCAACCACCACAAAAGGGTCGAGCTCGGAACACGAGGAGAGGCTGGTTCAGGAACCAGTACACCCCGGGGTTCCGTCAAACCAGAAACAACTTTTACGAATGGTAGATTTACCAAGGATTGAAAACGATCTAACAATGATTGATCAAAACAGGACAGAAAACAATCAGACTATGGAAATAGTACCTATTTTCAACTTGTCATCACATGAATTAAGTTCAAAAGAAATTGAGCTTCTAAGCAATGGGTTATCATTTGTTCCAACTTGTAGAAATGATTCATTTACAACTCAAATCGAATTGTACAAATTCTTCAGTGTTACGGCTGAAATATTTTTCAGTAAGACTCCTCTGATAGGACATAATGACACTACTGGTCTACGCTGTCCTTCTACATTTTTCCTGCAACCAATCTTATGCCCAAAGAACTTATTACTTTTGAAAGTGTTATTTTGACCGACGTTGAACAAATGTTCCAGGATAGAAAATATGTGAAATATAATTTCACAAAAGAACAATTCTACGCTTTGAGAGCCCTTGCCAGCCGGGAGGATATTATTGTCAAACCGGCTGACAAGGGTGGAAGTATCATCATACAGGATAAGGTTAATTATGATGCTGAAGTTTTGAGACAATTACATAATTCATTACACTATGTTAGATTACCAGGTGATCCTACTAATAGAATCAGAAAAGAAATTGCTAATCTCACTATTCAAGTTCGTTAAGGCCTCTGGTTGAGCCAGAAGGAATTTGACTATTTAAATAAAAAGATTTCTCTATTCCAGCGTTTTATACGTTGCCAAAAATACACAAGGACAGTTTACACCCTCCAGGCAGGCCTATAGTGGCAGGCTGTCAATCTGTTTTACAACCTTTGGCAGAGTACACTGATTTCTTTATAAAATCTTTTGTCCCCTTAACACGATCATACACAAGGGACAGTTCTGATGTTATAACACAACTTGAAGGCCTACTATATGATGTACAGACAGATATCCTAGTGACTATGGATATAGAAAGCTTGTATACGAACATTCCGCAAGGAGAAGCTCTCACAGTCATTAGAGATACCTTGGATATGAGAACTGCGTCCACATTCAGTGCCTACTGACTTTATTGTAGACTGTGCTAAGATTGCCCTGGAACAGAACTATTTTATGTTCAATGGTGAATTTTATGGCCAAATAAAAGGCGTAGCTATGGGTGCAATTTTTGCCCCTGACATAGCTAATCTGGTTGTTGCTGCTTTTGAGGATAAAGTAATTTATAACAATAATCCTTTTCATGTACATATAAAAAAATACTTAAGATACATTGATGATGTGTGTTTGATATGGGAAGGTACTTTGACAAGATTGCAGGAATTTCATTCTTGGTTAAACCAACAAGATGTTAATCTTCAATATACCATTGAACATGATAAAAACTCCATTAGTTTTCTTGACCTGAAAATCTGGAATGATTGTGGCCGATTATCTGTGAGTCTTTATACAAAATCCACAGCGAGGAACACACTTTTGAAATACACAAGTCATCATCCACGCAATTTGCGTGATAATCTTCCTTTCGGACAATTTCTGAGGTTGAAGTGTAATTGCACCAGAAAGGAAGATTATTTTAAAGAAGCAAAGGTCTTACAATCTAAGCTGGTTATGAGAAATTATCCCTATCGGCTGGTGAAGCGCTCAATGAAATGCGCCTGGTATTATGATCGCCAGGCTTTATTACAAGTAAAAGATCGAAAAGATAAGGAATGTAATTCCATTACTTGTGTTACAACCTTTGGAACAGAATCCAATAAAATCAAAAAGATCATGTTAAAAAACTGGCACCTTATTCAAAAAGTGGAACAACAATTGCAACAACCTCGTTTTGCATTTAAAAGGGCCAGAAACTTAAGAGATCATTTGGTAAAAGCGTACAATGAACCTACTCCCACTACTTTGCAGAATATGTGGGGCTTAACACCTATAGTGGGTCATTATCCGTGTGGTCATTGTTCAGCCTGTGCCACCACAACGGTGGTTAAATCATGTACCCTGAAAGAGAAAGAATGGATTTTGAGACATCATTCTAATTGTTTATCTAAAAATGTCATTTATTGTATACAATCTCCCTGCTCCTTATTTTATATTGGGAAAACTACACAAGAAGTGAAGAAACGATTCATGCAGCACCAATCACGAATACGTTGTAAAATTACATCTGCACCACTTGTTGAGCATTATCTGAATAAATCACATACTCCTTCAGATATGAAATGGTTTGACCTTGAGATTGTGAAGAGTTCAAAAAGGCAACGTAATGTTGATCGTCTGCTCACACTCAAGGAGAACAGATGGATTTGGTCAGCGAGGACAGTAGAAAAGGGTTTGAATGCTTTTGTAGAATGGCATGTTCTGGCAACTCTGTAGATTAGACAATGTACGGTTTATTTGTCATTCCTTGTTTCTTGTTTTATATGTAGAGCTGATTTTCAGATTTGAACATGAATTATTGAATATTGGAATAGGCTATGCCTAACTATTCGATTACATTTTGTTTTTTGTATACTCAATACATGATTTCATAATAGTTCCTTCGTGACTTAAAATTAGTCCGGTTTTAGTGTTAATGATTCTGGTGTGTTTGGGTGAGTAGCCGACGTGGTACAATAATTATCAAGGTGTTTTCTACTCTTAATATGGCCGACACGTTACGTGACGCTCTGTGAGCTAAAGGTTATAGGTTAACTTGTACGGAGCTTCCGCACTCGGACTGTTTGTCGAGCCTCATGCGGATTGACTCCTGCTTAATGCAAGTAAGTACTGGATGTTACAATACGTGTCTAGCCTCTTGAGTCGTTCCCGTTTTTTCTAGATTTTGTGATCTCGGAAAAGGGTTGATTAACCAAGTACTTCTGTGGCTTCTGTGTTGCTTTTGCAGGCCTTAATTAAGAAAAAATGTACATCTTTTGAGTAAGTACTGAACGTATATCTTTTTCAATCGTGAATGTCCTAGATGGATAATCTATGGGGCATACAGATGGTAGAATCTTATGCTTGTGTTTTCGGTTTTGTCTTTGTTTATTGGTTTTTAGATAGGAACCTTCCTTTTTAAAATAGAAGGTAAGATAAGGTCCTTTCGTATTAATAAATGGCCATAGTCGATATATTTCAGCCCTTGAATCTTATAGGGCGTGTTATTTGTAAATTCTACAATGGGTTCAGTTTCCTGGTCTTATATATATTTACTTGGCAAAGCTTTCAAGTTTTGATATTTGATATTTGGTGGTTTTAATATGGGTGTTCACTATTAGATAAATGATTAGTGGATTTAGTTAGTTTGGCACCAGTGGTGTGCATGCTTTGGGGACCAACACATTTGGGTGTTTGGCACTTGTTGTTTGTTGTGCAGGGTGGTGAATACAGTGTGAATTTAATACCACTGTCTAATTGAGATTTGAGCAGACGATACTATAGAACTCAGGGTTTTTTCTATGGTGTTTGATTTGTTTGTCCTGATGGTTTTTATTTTCATTAGATTTATTGTGCAACATATCGTCCTGAAGATGGTCTTGTGGATCTTGGTGGCCGTATAGAGACCGAAACGTCGACACAATAATACCCTCTTTGTTAAAAAAGATTGTTAATGAACAATGAATTTAATACAAATGATTAATTGATCACAATGTATGGTTGACTGTAGGAACTTTACATTCTGTGTTTCCAACAAAAGGGTGTATAATCACTACTATTAGCTTTAGAAACAAGGTAGTAGTGCAACTGTTGCCGCGCATGAAAAATTGAATGTATTTATATCTCTGTCATGGTTTTAAGATTTTGTAGTGATATTTTGATTAAATTAAAATCACAAAATATACAAAAAATAACAAATCTTTGTTTTGAAATTTCCCTGATGGAAGAGTAATTTGTTCACATATGTGACAACAAAATATACTGAACTGTTTATGAGAATGATTCCTCAAGGAATACTTTGTAATTGTTATTGATGATACCCAGTTCTTGGGGAAAATTGGGTCACCCTATTTTTGTATTAGGCTTTCTGAACTAAGCACTACCTTTTTGCCAAATTTGGTGTAATTCCGTTCAGCAGTTCGAGCTGTAGCCGTGTCTAAAGTTTCCTATGGGAAATTGATTTTCCGACCCCTATTTTTTGAATTTCTCAGGAACTACTGAACGGATTTACACCATTTAACAAAAAGGACTCTTTCTGAACCAAGGGCTACCTTTTTGCCAAATTTGGTGTAATTCCGTTCAGCAGTTCGGGCTGTAGCCGTGTCTAAAGTTTCCTATGGAAATTAACTTGGAGAAAACACGTTTTGGGACCCCCCTTTTTTCTCGGCCCCCGCTTGGTGAATCACCCCGAAACTTTCAAGACAGGAGCTGACCGGAGCCCCCACTAGTTTTGAAAATTTCGCGAAGATTCGTCAAAAAAATGTTTTTCCTATGGAAAATAGGTCCTAACTATAACTACCTACTGGCGACCGCCAGTAGGTAATATATATATATATATATATATATATATATATATATATATATATATGCCATACAAGATTCTCACAAAAGGAAGAACCGGAGGGACACAGAGGGGAATCCAGGTAAGTAGCTTTATTTTCATCAGAGCTTTGGCATGACGCGTTTCGACTTGAATGTCCTTTTCAAATGCCTGCTCACAGCAATGTTTCCCACCTGCTCACTTTTAGAATATCACCATCCGTTCTGCCATTGGTTGCGTTTCCAGTTGGGCTGAGTCAGAGTCCCAAAAGACACTGCAGCTGCGTCGGCAGACTACAGGTCCCAGCATGCACCTCTCACGGCATGCTGGGTGAGTGTCCCTCTCACAGCTTCCATATGTCCCTTCCTGGGTCCTGGAAAAATTAAGAACGTGGCTCAAGTAAGCTGAAAACCTCGCTGTAGAAAAAAGGCTTCTTCCCTGGGTCCCCAAGACGCCTCAACCGCATAATCCCAAATTCCTGCCAACCTGAAATCGCGGATACAGTGACCCAGGATTCCTCCGTGCAGTCACGGACTGCTATTGTGCAGCGGCGCCAATGCTGGATCTGGATGCGGTGGGTCAGAGCTCAACCAGTACCCTGGAAAATTGAAAGTTTGCCGAAGCTGCCCTTGTGACTCTGTCCACTTGATGAGGCGGGTCTCCTCCAGCGCGCCCGGGGCCAGCGCGCAAAATATGCCATACAAGATTCTCACAAAAGGAAGAACCGGAGGGACACAGAGGGGAATCCAGGTAAGTAGCTTTATTTTCATCAGAGCTTTGGCATGACGCGTTTCGACTTGAATGTCTTTTTCAAATGCCTGCTCACAGCAATGTTTCCCACCTGCTCACTTTTAGAATATCACCATCCGTTCTGCCATTGGTTGCGTTTCCAGGTGGGCTGAGTCAGAGTCCCAAAAGACACTGCAGCTGCGTCGGCAGACTACAGGTCCCAGCATGCACCTCTCACGGCATGCTGGGTGAGTGTCCCTCTCACAGCTTCCATATGTCCCTTCCTGGGTCCTGGAAAAATTAAGAACGTGGCTCAAGTAAGCTGAAAACCTCGCTGTAGAAAAAGGCTTCTTCCCTGGGTCCCCAAGACGCCTCAACCGCATAATCCCAAATTCCTGCCAACCTGAAATCGCGGATACAGTGACCCAGGATTCCTCCGTGCAGTCACGGACTGCTATTATGCAGCGGCGCCAATGCTGGATCTGGATGCGGTGGGTCAGAGCTCAACCAGTACCCTGGAAAATTGAAAGTTTGCCGAAGCTGCCCTTGTGACTCTGTCCACTTGATGAGGCGGGTCTCCTCCAGCGCGCCCGGGGCCAGCGCGCAAAATATGCCATACAAGATTCTCACAAAAGGAAGAACCGGAGGGACACAGAGGGGAATCCAGGTAAGTAGCTTTATTTTCATCAGAGCTTTGGCATGACGCGTTTCGACTTGAATGTCTTTTTCAAATGCCTGCTCACAGCAATGTTTCCCACCTGCTCACTTTTAGAATATCACCATCCGTTCTGCCATTGGTTGCGTTTCCAGGTGGGCTGAGTCAGAGTCCCAAAAGACACTGCAGCTGCGTCGGCAGACTACAGGTCCCAGCATGCACCTCTCACGGCATGCTGGGTGAGTGTCCCTCTCACAGCTTCCATATGTCCCTTCCTGGGTCCTGGAAAAATTAAGAACGTGGCTCAAGTAAGCTGAAAACCTCGCTGTAGAAAAAAGGCTTCTTCCCTGGGTCCCCAAGACGCCTCAACCGCATAATCCCAAATTCCTGCCAACCTGAAATCGCGGATACAGTGACCCAGGATTCCTCCGTGCAGTCACGGACTGCTATTATGCAGCGGCGCCAATGCTGGATCTGGATGCGGTGGGTCAGAGCTCAACCAGTACCCTGGAAAATTGAAAGTTTGCCGAAGCTGCCCTTGTGACTCTGTCCACTTGATGAGGCGGGTCTCCTCCAGCGCGCCCGGGGCCAGCGCGCAAAATATGCCATACAAGATTCTCACAAAAGGAAGAACCGGAGGGACACAGAGGGGAATCCAGGTAAGTAGCTTTATTTTCATCAGAGCTTTGGCATGACGCGTTTCGACTTGAATGTCTTTTTCAAATGCCTGCTCACAGCAATGTTTCCCACCTGCTCACTTTTAGAATATCACCATCCGTTCTGCCATTGGTTGCGTTTCCAGGTGGGCTGAGTCAGAGTCCCAAAAGACACTGCAGCTGCGTCGGCAGACTACAGGTCCCAGCATGCACCTCTCACGGCATGCTGGGTGAGTGTCCCTCTCACAGCTTCCATATGTCCCTTCCTGGGTCCTGGAAAAATTAAGAACGTGGCTCAAGTAAGCTGAAAACCTCGCTGTAGAAAAAGGCTTCTTCCCTGGGTCCCCAAGACGCCTCAACCGCATAATCCCAAATTCCTGCCAACCTGAAATCGCGGATACAGTGACCCAGGATTCCTCCGTGCAGTCACGGACTGCTATTATGCAGCGGCGCCAATGCTGGATCTGGATGCGGTGGGTCAGAGCTCAACCAGTACCCTGGAAAATTGAAAGTTTGCCGAAGCTGCCCTTGTGACTCTGTCCACTTGATGAGGCGGGTCTCCTCCAGCGCGCCCGGGGCCAGCGCGCAAAATATGCCATACAAGATTCTCACAAAAGGAAGAACCGGAGGGACACAGAGGGGAATCCAGGTAAGTAGCTTTATTTTCATCAGAGCTTTGGCATGACGCGTTTCCTAGGTCCTAACTATAACGACCGCCAGTAGGTAATATATATATATATATATATATATATATATATATATATATATATATATATATATATATATATATATATATATCCAAAACACCACTGTTGCAAGTGAAAGAACAGCTGCTATGGACACAGTTTCCTTATTCAAGCGGTATTTTATTGCAAATCAGCAACCAACTCAACGCGTTTCGGGAAAAACAATCCCTTGCTCACAAGTACTGTGTGGCTTACCTACTTGCTATTTAAATAAACATGTGATCGCTTCTTTCATAACAAGTGAAAACAGACTTCCGTATGAGTTAATTCACTCTCTCAAAAATCATTGTGACGTTCTAAAATTCGTGTCAAAGTAAATGTGACAAACATAACATAACTTTGAGTGCAGTTACACTGTAATACAAAATTACGGGGCAAACAGTTTCAAAAAATAAAATACAAGTAATTGGTGATGTGAAACATTAAATTGCATAAACAATGGATCGCAATTTTTAAACCATATCTTTTCTAATTAATTTGTTCAAACTGGCCCATAATATGCACTATATATATATAAATAAAGCTGTAAAAATATACAACGCCGCATCAAGATAGCCCCAGTGGGCATACAAAGTACATAACATGAAAAATCTATAGAGAGGGGACCATTGAAGTATTGGCACTGTGTGCTCAAATGTTCCTGCGCCATGGATTCAATAAAGTTCTTGTCCAAACATAGTGCTACAACATTCAGCCCTTGTGGGCACATATCATACACGGTGGTCTCATTTCCACATTTAAAGCGCTTGAAGTACACAGCAGCTGTCATAAACTCTCTGCGCTGCGTCAATTTAGCCCAAGTGGGCAAATGAACAAAAATCCCAAACAGACCACTCATTGTTCAGTCACATTACTAACTCGCCCGGTTGAATGGATATCTTAGCTTTTTTGCCTTCTTCAGTAAAAGCAGTCACTTTTTAGTAACTTCCAAGAAATCTGATTGATCAATTTTGAGATACTATCTTGGCCAAATGGATCTAATAATGCACTGTGATTGTTTGCACACCTGTAAAAACTTGAATTCCTGATTTCTCTATAGTTGCACCTTAATGGCATAAGTCACTTTATTCAGAAGTACTGTTGCACAATGTCACTTTATTTATTCATTGAAATAAGTTGATACAGATCTTAAATGATCTACTGAAGTGTATAAAAGGCATTAATGCTATGAAAGAATGATGCACAGCAGTGGATCGGTCTCATTCAGTAAAGGCCTAATGTGACCCTTACTCTCAATACTAACAGACAAATACTATGTGGCATACCGAGCACAGGTATTTGGGATCTGTTATGTACATATATTATTCACCTTTCTTTATTTGTATCGAGAAGATTTGTTGTTATATGTTCATTTCCACGTCAAGGGGGCACTTTAAGTTTGTGTATTTTTCACGTAGCATATTAATTCATGAAATTTACAATACGGGTCAATAGGCATTCAAGCCGTTATTATGATGTTTGACAGCATTGGACTATATGTTTTCAAATAATATTTATATTTTTATAACCGTGAACATACCATATGTTAAAAGTGTAATAGATGTCAGAAATGTCATTTAACATGAATTGAAAGCATTTAAGCAGGTACTTTCGGAGCGATCCGAGTATTTTGTCTATTTTCATGAATGAATTAAGCACTGGCACTTTAAATTGCGGGATGTCTTGCTGGGCGCCGTCATGTGATCAAGGCCGCTTGCACGGCCGAAACGCGTTATGGCAGAAGACTGAAAATAAAAAATACTTGCACCATTGGAGGTCTGCACTCATCTTTGTTCCGCTAGCAGCAGGATGTATCACGAGGAAAAGTTATATATATATATATATATATATATGCAAAGAAGAAGCAGAGAACTCTGGGTAGTTCTCAAGTTTAGGTGGAAAGCAGCTCCTGTATAGAGCACTCTCAACACCAGCGACACTCTAAATCTGCTCACCTCAAATGTCTGATTTTCTATCAAAGTCTTTAAGCGTAGGATTAGCAAGTGCTATCCACGCCGAGATAGAAATGGACAAAGTCTTTTGCCATTACTACAGCAAAATCTTTAAGCACAGGACTAGCACAGTGCTGTCCTTGCCGAGCTGTAAAATGACAAAAGCCATTTACCACTCCAGGCACAGTATTACAGCTTTGAATTGGTAAAATACCAACCAAGCCAACCTGAAATGAGCAAAAGCAACCTCTGACACAGTGTTTCGCTCTAATTAGAGCTCTTCAGAAAGGTATAGCTTTGTCCAGACACAAGGGAGCACCCAGTATAAGTCAAAGAAATACCCTTTCAGGCATAGAGTGACGAATAAATTATGCAAAGAAGAAGCAGAGAACTCTGGGTAGTTCTCAAGTTTAGGTGGAAAGCAGCTCCTGTATAGAGCACTCTCAACACCAGCGACACTCTAAATCTGCTCACCTCAAATGTCTGATTTTCTATCAAAGTCTTTAAGCGTAGGATTAGCAAGTGCTATCCACGCCGAGATAGAAATGGACAAAGTCTTTTGCCATTACTACAGCAAAATCTTTAAGCACAGGACTAGCACAGTGCTGTCCTTGCCGAGCTGTAAAATGACAAAAGCCATTTACCACTCCAGGCACAGTATTACAGCTTTGAATTGGTAAAATACCAACCAAGCCAACCTGAAATGAGCAAAAGCAACCTCTGACACAGTGTTTCGCTCTAATTAGAGCTCTTCAGAAAGGTATAGCTTTGTCCAGACACAAGGGAGCACCCAGTATAAGTCAAAGAAATACCCTTTCAGGCATAGAGTGACGAATAAATTATGCAAAGAAGAAGCAGAGAACTCTGGGTAGTTCTCAAGTTTAGGTGGAAAGCAGCTCCTGTATAGAGCACTCTCAACACCAGCGACACTCTAAATCTGCTCACCTCAAATGTCTGATTTTCTATCAAAGTCTTTAAGCGTAGGATTAGCAAGTGCTATCCACGCCGAGATAGAAATGGACAAAGTCTTTTGCCATTACTACAGCAAAATCTTTAAGCACAGGACTAGCACAGTGCTGTCCTTGCCGAGCTGTAAAATGACAAAAGCCATTTACCACTCCAGGCACAGTATTACAGCTTTGAATTGGTAAAATACCAACCAAGCCAACCTGAAATGAGCAAAAGCAACCTCTGACACAGTGTTTCGCTCTAATTAGAGCTCTTCAGAAAGGTATAGCTTTGTCCAGACACAAGGGAGCACCCAGTATAAGTCAAAGAAATACCCTTTCAGGCATAGAGTGACGAATAAATTATGCAAAGAAGAAGCAGAGAACTCTGGGTAGTTCTCAAGTTTAGGTGGAAAGCAGCTCCTGTATAGAGCACTCTCAACACCAGCGACACTCTAAATCTGCTCACCTCAAATGTCTGATTTTCTATCAAAGTCTTTAAGCGTAGGATTAGCAAGTGCTATCCACGCCGAGATAGAAATGGACAAAGTCTTTTGCCATTACTACAGCAAAATCTTTAAGCACAGGACTAGCACAGTGCTGTCCTTGCCGAGCTGTAAAATGACAAAAGCCATTTACCACTCCAGGCACAGTATTACAGCTTTGAATTGGTAAAATACCAACCAAGCCAACCTGAAATGAGCAAAAGCAACCTCTGACACAGTGTTTCGCTCTAATTAGAGCTCTTCAGAAAGGTATAGCTTTGTCCAGACACAAGGGAGCACCCAGTATAAGTCAAAGAAATACCCTTTCAGGCATAGAGTGACGAATAAATTATGCAAAGAAGAAGCAGAGAACTCTGGGTAGTTCTCAAGTTTAGGTGGAAAGCAGCTCCTGTATAGAGCACTCTCAACACCAGCGACACTCTAAATCTGCTCACCTCAAATGTCTGATTTTCTATCAAAGTCTTTAAGCGTAGGATTAGCAAGTGCTATCCACGCCGAGATAGAAATGGACAAAGTCTTTTGCCATTACTACAGCAAAATCTTTAAGCACAGGACTAGCACAGTGCTGTCCTTGCCAAGCTGTAAAATGACAAAAGCCATTTACCACTCCAGGCACAGTATTACAGCTTTGAATTGGTAAAATACCAACCAAGCCAACCTGAAATGAGCAAAAGCAACCTCTGACACAGTGTTTCGCTCTAATTAGAGCTCTTCAGAAAGGTATAGCTTTGTCCAGACACAAGGGAGCACCCAGTATAAGTCAAAGAAATACCCTTTCAGGCATAGAGTGACGAATAAATTATGCAAAGAAGAAGCAGAGAACTCTGGGTAGTTCTCAAGTTTAGGTGGAAAGCAGCTCCTGTATAGAGCACTCTCAACACCAGCGACACTCTAAATCTGCTCACCTCAAATGTCTGATTTTCTATCAAAGTCTTTAAGCGTAGGATTAGCAAGTGCTATCCACGCCGAGATAGAAATGGACAAAGTCTTTTGCCATTACTACAGCAAAATCTTTAAGCACAGGACTAGCACAGTGCTGTCCTTGCCGAGCTGTAAAATGACAAAAGCCATTTACCACTCCAGGCACAGTATTACAGCTTTGAATTGGTAAAATACCAACCAAGCCAACCTGAAATGAGCAAAAGCAACCTCTGACACAGTGTTTCGCTCTAATTAGAGCTCTTCAGAAAGGTATAGCTTTGTCCAGACACAAGGGAGCACCCAGTATAAGTCAAAGAAATACCCTTTCAGGCATAGAGTGACGAATAAATTATGCAAAGAAGAAGCAGAGAACTCTGGGTAGTTCTCAAGTTTAGGTGGAAAGCAGCTCCTGTATAGAGCACTCTCAACACCAGCGACACTCTAAATCTGCTCACCTCAAATGTCTGATTTTCTATCAAAGTCTTTAAGCGTAGGATTAGCAAGTGCTATCCACGCCGAGATAGAAATGGACAAAGTCTTTTGCCATTACTACAGCAAAATCTTTAAGCACAGGACTAGCACAGTGCTGTCCTTGCCGAGCTGTAAAATGACAAAAGCCATTTACCACTCCAGGCACAGTATTACAGCTTTGAATTGGTAAAATACCAACCAAGCCAACCTGAAATGAGCAAAAGCAACCTCTGACACAGTGTTTCGCTCTAATTAGAGCTCTTCAGAAAGGTATAGCTTTGTCCAGACACAAGGGAGCACCCAGTATAAGTCAAAGAAATACCCTTTCAGGCATAGAGTGACGAATAAATTATGCAAAGAAGAAGCAGAGAACTCTGGGTAGTTCTCAAGTTTAGGTGGAAAGCAGCTCCTGTATAGAGCACTCTCAACACCAGCGACACTCTAAATCTGCTCACCTCAAATGTCTGATTTTCTATCAAAGTCTTTAAGCGTAGGATTAGCAAGTGCTATCCACGCCGAGATAGAAATGGACAAAGTCTTTTGCCATTACTACAGCAAAATCTTTAAGCACAGGACTAGCACAGTGCTGTCCTTGCCGAGCTGTAAAATGACAAAAGCCATTTACCACTCCAGGCACAGTATTACAGCTTTGAATTGGTAAAATACCAACCAAGCCAACCTGAAATGAGCAAAAGCAACCTCTGACACAGTGTTTCGCTCTAATTAGAGCTCTTCAGAAAGGTATAGCTTTGTCCAGACACAAGGGAGCACCCAGTATAAGTCAAAGAAATACCCTTTCAGGCATAGAGTGACGAATAAATTATGCAAAGAAGAAGCAGAGAACTCTGGGTAGTTCTCAAGTTTAGGTGGAAAGCAGCTCCTGTATAGAGCACTCTCAACACCAGCGACACTCTAAATCTGCTCACCTCAAATGTCTGATTTTCTATCAAAGTCTTTAAGCGTAGGATTAGCAAGTGCTATCCACGCCGAGATAGAAATGGACAAAGTCTTTTGCCATTACTACAGCAAAATCTTTAAGCACAGGACTAGCACAGTGCTGTCCTTGCCGAGCTGTAAAATGACAAAAGCCATTTACCACTCCAGGCACAGTATTACAGCTTTGAATTGGTAAAATACCAACCAAGCCAACCTGAAATGAGCAAAAGCAACCTCTGACACAGTGTTTCGCTCTAATTAGAGCTCTTCAGAAAGGTATAGCTTTGTCCAGACACAAGGGAGCACCCAGTATAAGTCAAAGAAATACCCTTTCAGGCATAGAGTGATGAATAAATTATGCAAAGAAGAAGCAGAGAACTCTGGGTAGTTCTCAAGTTTAGGTGGAAAGCAGCTCCTGTATAGAGCACTCTCAACACCAGCGACACTCTAAATCTGCTCACCTCAAATGTCTGATTTTCTATCAAAGTCTTTAAGCGTAGGATTAGCAAGTGCTATCCACGCCGAGATAGAAATGGACAAAGTCTTTTGCCATTACTACAGCAAAATCTTTAAGCACAGGACTAGCACAGTGCTGTCCTTGCCGAGCTGTAAAATGACAAAAGCCATTTACCACTCCAGGCACAGTATTACAGCTTTGAATTGGTAAAATACCAACCAAGCCAACCTGAAATGAGCAAAAGCAACCTCTGACACAGTGTTTCGCTCTAATTAGAGCTCTTCAGAAAGGTATAGCTTTGTCCAGACACAAGGGAGCACCCAGTATAAGTCAAAGAAATACCCTTTCAGGCATAGAGTGACGAATAAATTATGCAAAGAAGAAGCAGAGAACTCTGGGTAGTTCTCAAGTTTAGGTGGAAAGCAGCTCCTGTATAGAGCACTCTCAACACCAGCGACACTCTAAATCTGCTCACCTCAAATGTCTGATTTTCTATCAAAGTCTTTAAGCGTAGGATTAGCAAGTGCTATCCACGCCGAGATAGAAATGGACAAAGTCTTTTGCCATTACTACAGCAAAATCTTTAAGCACAGGACTAGCACAGTGCTGTCCTTGCCGAGCTGTAAAATGACAAAAGCCATTTACCACTCCAGGCACAGTATTACAGCTTTGAATTGGTAAAATACCAACCAAGCCAACCTGAAATGAGCAAAAGCAACCTCTGACACAGTGTTTCGCTCTAATTAGAGCTCTTCAGAAAGGTATAGCTTTGTCCAGACACAAGGGAGCACCCAGTATAAGTCAAAGAAATACCCTTTCAGGCATAGAGTGACGAATAAATTATGCAAAGAAGAAGCAGAGAACTCTGGGTAGTTCTCAAGTTTAGGTGGAAAGCAGCTCCTGTATAGAGCACTCTCAACACCAGCGACACTCTAAATCTGCTCACCTCAAATGTCTGATTTTCTATCAAAGTCTTTAAGCGTAGGATTAGCAAGTGCTATCCACGCCGAGATAGAAATGGACAAAGTCTTTTGCCATTACTACAGCAAAATCTTTAAGCACAGGACTAGCACAGTGCTGTCCTTGCCGAGCTGTAAAATGACAAAAGCCATTTACCACTCCAGGCACAGTATTACAGCTTTGAATTGGTAAAATACCAACCAAGCCAACCTGAAATGAGCAAAAGCAACCTCTGACACAGTGTTTCGCTCTAATTAGAGCTCTTCAGAAAGGTATAGCTTTGTCCAGACACAAGGGAGCACCCAGTATAAGTCAAAGAAATACCCTTTCAGGCATAGAGTGACGAATAAATTATGCAAAGAAGAAGCAGAGAACTCTGGGTAGTTCTCAAGTTTAGGTGGAAAGCAGCTCCTGTATAGAGCACTCTCAACACCAGCGACACTCTAAATCTGCTCACCTCAAATGTCTGATTTTCTATCAAAGTCTTTAAGCGTAGGATTAGCAAGTGCTATCCACGCCGAGATAGAAATGGACAAAGTCTTTTGCCATTACTACAGCAAAATCTTTAAGCACAGGACTAGCACAGTGCTGTCCTTGCCGAGCTGTAAAATGACAAAAGCCATTTACCACTCCAGGCACAGTATTACAGCTTTGAATTGGTAAAATACCAACCAAGCCAACCTGAAATGAGCAAAAGCAACCTCTGACACAGTGTTTCGCTCTAATTAGAGCTCTTCAGAAAGGTATAGCTTTGTCCAGACACAAGGGAGCACCCAGTATAAGTCAAAGAAATACCCTTTCAGGCATAGAGTGACGAATAAATTATGCAAAGAAGAAGCAGAGAACTCTGGGTAGTTCTCAAGTTTAGGTGGAAAGCAGCTCCTGTATAGAGCACTCTCAACACCAGCGACACTCTAAATCTGCTCACCTCAAATGTCTGATTTTCTATCAAAGTCTTTAAGCGTAGGATTAGCAAGTGCTATCCACGCCGAGATAGAAATGGACAAAGTCTTTTGCCATTACTACAGCAAAATCTTTAAGCACAGGACTAGCACAGTGCTGTCCTTGCCGAGCTGTAAAATGACAAAAGCCATTTACCACTCCAGGCACAGTATTACAGCTTTGAATTGGTAAAATACCAACCAAGCCAACCTGAAATGAGCAAAAGCAACCTCTGACACAGTGTTTCGCTCTAATTAGAGCTCTTCAGAAAGGTATAGCTTTGTCCAGACACAAGGGAGCACCCAGTATAAGTCAAAGAAATACCCTTTCAGGCATAGAGTGACGAATAAATTATGCAAAGAAGAAGCAGAGAACTCTGGGTAGTTCTCAAGTTTAGGTGGAAAGCAGCTCCTGTATAGAGCACTCTCAACACCAGCGACACTCTAAATCTGCTCACCTCAAATGTCTGATTTTCTATCAAAGTCTTTAAGCGTAGGATTAGCAAGTGCTATCCACGCCGAGATAGAAATGGACAAAGTCTTTTGCCATTACTACAGCAAAATCTTTAAGCACAGGACTAGCACAGTGCTGTCCTTGCCGAGCTGTAAAATGACAAAAGCCATTTACCACTCCAGGCACAGTATTACAGCTTTGAATTGGTAAAATACCAACCAAGCCAACCTGAAATGAGCAAAAGCAACCTCTGACACAGTGTTTCGCTCTAATTAGAGCTCTTCAGAAAGGTATAGCTTTGTCCAGACACAAGGGAGCACCCAGTATAAGTCAAAGAAATACCCTTTCAGGCATAGAGTGACGAATAAATTATGCAAAGAAGAAGCAGAGAACTCTGGGTAGTTCTCAAGTTTAGGTGGAAAGCAGCTCCTGTATAGAGCACTCTCAACACCAGCGACACTCTAAATCTGCTCACCTCAAATGTCTGATTTTCTATCAAAGTCTTTAAGCGTAGGATTAGCAAGTGCTATCCACGCCGAGATAGAAATGGACAAAGTCTTTTGCCATTACTACAGCAAAATCTTTAAGCACAGGACTAGCACAGTGCTGTCCTTGCCGAGCTGTAAAATGACAAAAGCCATTTACCACTCCAGGCACAGTATTACAGCTTTGAATTGGTAAAATACCAACCAAGCCAACCTGAAATGAGCAAAAGCAACCTCTGACACAGTGTTTCGCTCTAATTAGAGCTCTTCAGAAAGGTATAGCTTTGTCCAGACACAAGGGAGCACCCAGTATAAGTCAAAGAAATACCCTTTCAGGCATAGAGTGACGAATAAATTATGCAAAGAAGAAGCAGAGAACTCTGGGTAGTTCTCAAGTTTAGGTGGAAAGCAGCTCCTGTATAGAGCACTCTCAACACCAGCGACACTCTAAATCTGCTCACCTCAAATGTCTGATTTTCTATCAAAGTCTTTAAGCGTAGGATTAGCAAGTGCTATCCACGCCGAGATAGAAATGGACAAAGTCTTTTGCCATTACTACAGCAAAATCTTTAAGCACAGGACTAGCACAGTGCTGTCCTTGCCGAGCTGTAAAATGACAAAAGCCATTTACCACTCCAGGCACAGTATTACAGCTTTGAATTGGTAAAATACCAACCAAGCCAACCTGAAATGAGCAAAAGCAACCTCTGACACAGTGTTTCGCTCTAATTAGAGCTCTTCAGAAAGGTATAGCTTTGTCCAGACACAAGGGAGCACCCAGTATAAGTCAAAGAAATACCCTTTCAGGCATAGAGTGACGAATAAATTATGCAAAGAAGAAGCAGAGAACTCTGGGTAGTTCTCAAGTTTAGGTGGAAAGCAGCTCCTGTATAGAGCACTCTCAACACCAGCGACACTCTAAATCTGCTCACCTCAAATGTCTGATTTTCTATCAAAGTCTTTAAGCGTAGGATTAGCAAGTGCTATCCACGCCGAGATAGAAATGGACAAAGTCTTTTGCCATTACTACAGCAAAATCTTTAAGCACAGGACTAGCACAGTGCTGTCCTTGCCGAGCTGTAAAATGACAAAAGCCATTTACCACTCCAGGCACAGTATTACAGCTTTGAATTGGTAATATATATATATTCACTGAAAAAACCATAGGTTTTAGGGACAGTTATAGTTAGTTGGACATTTCACTCGTACAAAACCATAGAAATTCCCCCGTTATAGTTAGTTCAGCTAACTATAACTCGCGCCCCCGCAATGCACTGCTGATGACGTCACATATTACATCACTCATGACATGGTCAGTGACATCACTGATGACACCAAGGGTTTAGGGTAGTGCAGTGGTGTTTGTGTAGTGTAGGGGGTCATGTTTTAGGGTAGTGCAGTGGTGTTTGGGTAGTGTAGGGGGTCGTGCTGGGGGTAGTTTTAGGATTTAGGTTAGTGCAGTGGTGTTTGGGTAGTGTAGGGGGTCGTGCTGGGGGTAGTGTTTTAGGGTTTAAGGTAGTGCAGTGGTGTTTGTGTAGTGTAGGGGGTCGTGCTGGGGGTAGTGTTTTAGGTTTTAGGGTAGTGCAGTGGTGCTTGTGTAGTGTAGGGGGTCGTGTTGGGGGTAGTGTTTTAGGGTTTAGGGTAGTGCAGTGGTGTTTGTGTAGTGTAGGGGGTCATGTTTTAGGGTAGTGCAGTGGTGTTTGGGTAGTGTAGGGGGTCGTGCTGGGGGTAGTGTTTTAGGATTTAGGTTAGTGCAGTGGTGTTGGGGTAGTGTTTTAGGGTTTAGGGTAGTGCAGTGGTGTTTGTGTAGTGTAGGGGGTCATGCTGGGGGTAGTGTTTTAGGGTTTAGGATAGTGCAGTGGTGCTTGTGTAGTGTAGGGGGTCGTGCTGGGGTAGTGTTTTAGGGTTTAGGGTACTGCAGTGGTGTTTTTGTAGTGTAGGGGGTCATGTTTTAAGATGCAACGCTCCAATACCTGACCAGTCTGCACTACATAAAACTGCAAATAAACTAAAAATAAAAAGTGTATTGCACACTTTTGTCATTGGGCTATATGTGGGCTACATCTGGGTAATATTTGTGCTACATTTGGGCTCTTTTTTCACTGGTGGCCATCTTGGAAGACTCCTCACTAGGAAATGCTTTCAGTTTTTTACTTTGATTCCATCAAGAAGGCATTCAGATGTGTCACACATTTGCCATAAATTCAGAATGTTATTACTCTAGTTGTTCATTAGATCACTGTAGTAAAGCTACTGCTCACCAAGGAGTTAACTGGAAGTCTACTGCTGTTATTGAAAGTGATTGTTTCAGTCTGCATGTCAGAATTTTCTAATGAAATAGAAGAGGATTTGAGATCTCACTTAAAACATGCACTAAATTTTCTTTTTGCAGCACTAACCATAATTTCTATGGCAAAATGAACTCCCTCATTTTGTTCCTTTTTAAATTAAATGTTTTAAGTGTTACCAGTTTATTCCAATCAAGATGGCTTCAGGTGTGCCATACTTTTGTCATAAGTAAGGCTGTTAGCACTCTAGTTGTTCTTTAGAACACTCTGGGAAGCTGCAGTAGAACACAAAGGCATCAACTGACAGGATGCTCCTGTTGAAATATAACAGGAAGATATTTGAGATCACACTTGAAACATGTCCTAATTTTTCTTTCTACAGCACTAACCATAATTTCTATGACAAAATGAACCCCATCATTTTGTTCCTTTTTAAATTAAATGTTTTAAGTGTTACCAGTTTATTCCAATCAAGATGGCTTCAGGTGTGCCATACTTTTGTCATAAGTAAGGCTGTTAGCACTCTAGTTGTTCTTTAGAACACTCTGGGAAGCTGCAGTAGAACACAAAGGCATCAACTGACAGGCTGCTCCTGTTGAAATATAACAGCAAGATATTTGAGATCACACTTGAAACATGTCCTAATTTTTCTTTCCAGAGCACTAACCATAATTTCTATGACAAGATGAACCCCATCATTTTGTTCCTTTTTAAATTAAATGTTTTAAGTGTTACCAGTTTATTCCAATCAAGATGGCTTCAGGTGTGCCATACTTTTGTCATAAGGCAGGCTGTTAGCACTCTAGTTGTTCTTTAGAACACTCTGGGAAGCTGCAGTAGAACACAAAGGAATCAACTGACAGTCTCTGCCCTTGTTGGATGTACATGTTTTACTGAGAATGTCAGACTTCATTCTCACATGACTGAGAAAGATAATGTGAATTTACAGAAAATATGCTCTCATTTTAGCTTCTGGGGCACCTTCCAAAACTGTATGGGACAAGCATGTGAAAATAGTTTTCTCTCAAACATGATTCATGATATCCCAGCAGAAGGTTTTTCACAGGGTAAAATCACCTTAGAACACACCACAATTCCTGAAATTAGTATGGTACCATCAACAAATGAATTCTAATGTAACTAAAGTCTGTTATCACCCTTTATAGTTCTCCTTTTGGTAACCCTCAAAATCTTCGATTCACTACAATGCATTTCAATGGGGTACTATCATTTATATTGGTCCCAAGATGGCTGCCAGCAATTCCAGGATGAAGTGCTGACAGCCAATCAGATCTCACGATGACATATGTGGTTAGGCTCCGCCCAGATATATATGTGTTTTTACTTTTGATTTTCTCAGCAACTACTGAACGGATTTACACCATTTAACAAAAGGGTTCTTTTTGAACCAAGAACTACCTCTTTGCCAAATTTGGTGTAATTCCGTTCAGCAGTTCGGGCTGTAGCCTTGCATAAAGTTTCCTATGGGAAATTGATTTTTTGACTCTTATTTTTTTAATTTCTCCGCAACTACTTAACGGATTTACACCATTTAACAAAAAGGGTTCTTTCTGAACCAAGAACTACCTCTTTGCCAAATTTGGTGTAATTCCGTTCAGCAGTTCGGGCTGTAGCCGTGTCTAAAGTTTCCTATGGGAAAATGAATGGGGAAAACACGTTTTGGGACCCCCTTTTTCTCGGCCCCCGCTTGACGAATCACCCTGAGACTTTCAGGGTAGGAGCGGACCGAAGCGGGCCATAAAGTTTGAAAATTTCGCGAAGATTCGTCAACCGACGCAAGAGTTATTTCAAATAGAATGTCGCGGATTTCCTATGGAAAATAGGTCCTAACTATAACTATCTACTGGCGACCGCCAGTAGATAATATATATATATGCCTAATCCTCGCCTTGAAAATCCTTTGCCAGGAAAAGAACGAGCGCAGACCCAGGTTCAGTGCTAATTTCTTAGTTTATTCTACACACCATCACATCGCCATAACGCGTTTCGGCAGATCCCTGCCTTGATCACACAGAGTTGCCTCAAAGATGGAGCCCACATGGGTGAAATCATCTGCACCTTTAATGGAAACTGCAACAAGGTAAATGCACCGCCAGCAGCACACCGTCTTTTAAAGTCAAACGGCAACGCGTTTCGGGCTCCTGCCCTTCGTCAAAGGCTGACTTGTTCAAATGAGCACACGCCGTCAGTGAGCACTGGATAAATAAAGTACCGGCCCTAGTGGGCGTGGCTGCTCCTGCAGCCTCTTGGTACTGGTAGTGCTAACAAAAAGTATTCCTCAAGTGAGTTAGCGTGTGCTAACATTAATAAAGATAAATCACACAACCCAAGTGGGTGGCTGTCTGCACGGTGCAAATCACGATGATGAACGTGACCAGTGTCCAAAGCAGCACCTCGTCCCAACAGCAAACACCTCAATGGCGTCACCAGGGTCCACAACAGCGGCGGGGCTTCCATCGCGGCCAAGCTTGCCGCTAAAAATCCACACACAGAGTTGCCTCAAAGATGGAGCCCACACGGGTGAAATCATCTGCACCTTTTAATGGAAACTGCAACAAGGTAAATGCACCGCCAGCAGCACACAGTCTTTTAAAGTCAAACGGCAACGCGTTTCGGGCTCCTGCCCTTCGTCAAAGGCTGACTTGTTCAAATGAGCACACGCCGTCAGTGAGCACTGGATAAATAAAGTACCGGCCCTAGTGGGCGTGGCTGCTCCTGCAGCCTCTTGGTACTGGTAGTGCTAACAAAAAGTATTCCTCAAGTGAGTTAGCGTGTGCTAACATTAATAAAGATAAATCACACAACCCAAGTGGGTGGCTGTCTGCACGGTGCAAATCACGATGATGAACGTGACCAGTGTCCAAAGCAGCACCTCGTCCCAACAGCAAACACCTCAATGGCGTCACCAGGGTCCACAACAGCGGCGGGGCTTCCATCGCGGCCAAGCTTGCCGCTAAAAATCCACACACAGAGTTGCCTCAAAGATGGAGCCCACACGGGTGAAATCATCTGCACCTTTTAATGGAAACTGCAACAAGGTAAATGCACCGCCAGCAGCACACAGTCTTTTAAAGTCAAACGCCGACGCGTTTCGGTCTCCTGCCCTTCGTCAAAGGCTGACTTGTTCAAATGAGCACACGCAGTCAGTGAGCACTGGATAAATAAAGTACCGGCCCTAGTGGGCGTGGCTGCTCCTGCAGCCTCTTGGTACTGGTAGTGCTAACAAAAAGTATTCCTCAAGTGAGTTAGCGTGTGCTAACATTAATAAAGATAAATCACACAACACAAGTGGGTGGCTGTCTGCACGGTGCAAATCATGATGATGAACGTGACCAGTGTCCAAAGCAGCACCTCGTCCCAACAGCAAACACCTCAATGGCGTCACCAGGGTCCACAACAGCGGCGGGCTTCCATCGCGGCCAGGCTTGCCGCTAAAATTCCACACACAGAGTTGCCTCAAAGATGGAGCCCACACGGGTGAAATCATCTGCACCTTTTAATGGAAACTGCAACAAGGTAAATGCACCGCCAGCAGCACACAGTCTTTTAAAGTCAAATGCTGACGCGTTTCGGGCTCCTGCCCTTCGTCAAAGGCTGACTTGTTCAAATGAGCACACGCAGTCAGTGAGCACTGGATAAATAAAGTACCGGCCCTAGTGGGCGTGGCTGCTCCTGCAGCCTCTTGGTACTGGTAGTGCTAACAAAAAGTATTCCTCAAGTGAGTTAGCGTGTGCTAACATTAATAAAGATAAATCACACAACACAAGTGGGTGGCTGTCTGCACGGTGCAAATCACGATGATGAACGTGACCAGTGTCCAAAGCAGCACCTCGTCCCAACAGCAAACACCTCAATGGCGTCACCAGGGTCCACAACAGCGGCGGGGCTTCTATCGCGGCCAGGCTTGCCGCTAAAAATCCACACACAGAGTTGCCTCAAAGATGGAGCCCACACGGGTGAAATCATCTGCACCTTTTAATGGAAACTGCAACAAGGTAAATGCACCGCCAGCAGCACACAGTCTTTTAAATTCAAACGCCGACGCATTTCGGGCTTCTGCCCTTCGTCAAAGGCTGACTTGTTCAAATGAGCACACGCAGTCAGTGGGCACTGGATAAATAAAGTACCGGCCCTAGTCTTGGCTGCGATGTAGGAGAAGGCTCTCCCGCCTGTTCTGTTTCTGCGGATGCGGGGGACCTCTGCCAGGGCGAGGTCGGCAGAGCGTAGGTTCCTCTTGGGTACGTGGAAGGATATTTTCTCATTGAGGTATTTGGGTCCGATGTTGTTGAGGGATTTGTAGGCGTGGGTGAGGAGTTTGAAGGTGACCCTCTTCTCGACGGGGAGCCAGTGGAGGTCTCGTAGGTGATGGGTCATGTGTTCGTGACGCGGTGTCCCGTAGATGAGTCTGGCTGCAGCGTTCTGGATGGTTTGGAGTTTGTGTAGAAGTGTTCTGTTGATCCCGGCGTAAAGTGTGTTGCCGTAGTCCAGTCTGCCGGTTATGAGCACGTGAGTGACGGTCCTTCTGCAGTAGGGGGGGATCCACTTGAAGGTCTTGCGGAGGATGCGCAGGCAGTTGAAACTGGTGGAGGCAACGGCGTTGATCTGGCGGTTCATGGAGAGGGAGGAGTCGAGGATAATGCCAAGGTTTCGTGCGTGGTCTGTAGGGGTGGGTGGAGGGCGACCAGGTGTTGTCCCAGGCGGAGGTGCAGGGTCCGGGGATGAGGACTTTGGTCTTTTCTGAGTTGAATTTCAAACAGCTGTCCTTCATCCAGGCTGCCACGTTCTTCATTCCTTCCTGGAAACGGAGTCTGGTGTCTTTGGGATTCTTCGTGAGCAAGAGGATGAGCTGGGTGTCCAACCTTGTAGTACCATCTCATCAGGGTGGGACAAGGTGGCCTATGATGAAGCATGTTACATTACGTGAGTGAGCCCATCTCATCTAATTTCTGGGATTGACAGTGTCTTGAGTAAGAAGAGTAGCAGTACGGTGACAGGATCTCAAGACAAGCACCTGTAGAATACTATTTTCAAGGTGCTTGCAAACAGATTACCACACCATCTTTGTGTTTCGAGTTTACTGTAGAGGCAGGCGTGGGGCCTCTTTCAGCCTCTTTTTCTCCCCTTGTGTATGTGACGCTGTCCAACCAAAAACATTACCTCCCGTCCCTCCCTCGCCTTCCTTCATCACCAATGAGGCCCCCACATCCCTCTAGACCCACCCCCAGCCTACAAAAACTCTGTCTGCCTCCACTTCCACTTGTTTCTCGTTGTGTCCCGACATGGGTGACTTACCTCTGGCTTTCTCCCTCTGGCGGTGCCGGGAGTCTTCGTCTTGGTTCTCTCTGTTTGCGGTGCCCTCTGCAGCGTTGTGCGGTGTCTCCTCTGTCTCCTCGTGGTAGAGGGGTGGGGCACTGGCACAGGAAGCCGCGATGGAGTCCGGCGGTCCTCCTGCGGCTGGGGCTCTGTTTCCGGGTGGCGGCTGAGAGGCTGCCTCTGCAGTGCACTTCGTGGAGACCTGGTAGGACCGGGTTATTGGCCCGTTATTTCTTTATTTTTTAGTTAATTGGTTTTTCTTACTGATTGGGGGCATTTTTCTTGGCATATTTTTATTGGTTGCTGGCCGGTTCGGTTCACGGCCATATAGTGGGGTTTCTGAGGTATACCTTCACCAGTACTTTGCTGACATGGATCGCAAGAGGTTATTTAAGAGGAACAATCTGGTGTCCTCTTCTTCTTCCTCCTCTTCTGATGGGTCTCTGGTCCCCCTGAAATGCCCTAGGAACCAGGGCCCGTTGGGGGGTGATATGCCTCTCATGTCAAGATGGCCGCTGCGTGGGAGCATCAAAATGGAGCTCCCGGATTTAGGATTTCAAATCTATGAGGCATCCTGTACAATCCCTGCCATCCACCCTCTATTCCTGGATGAACGAACGAACGATCTATACATGCTCAAGGAGAGTAAATGGTTTTGCTGTACTCACCCTAGTTGGCTCTTTTCCTCAAGCGGAAGTCCGATTGAAGGGCATCAGGAGCCATTCCGGGCGCTGTCCTAGTGGAGAGACCCGATAGCTGTCCGGCACACTGAGGGTGCCTTTCCCTCGTGGTATGTAGCTGTGGGGGTCGCCTGGATGGATCGGGATCGAAGTTGCCGGCCTGCTGATGCATGATCGATCTCCCCTCTGTGGGCTGGCTGCAGGTTTGGTAGATCGGCACTGGTGAGTCGGGCCCCCATTCCCCCGTGGTCATGGAGCAGCCCGCTGGGGGGAAGAGAAAGTGGCAATCTTCATCGCTGAGTCGTGAGGTTGGCTCCCTGCTGTGGGCCGTTGGGTGCGTCCTTGGTTGTCGAACACGCCCGTGCAATCTCGCGGCCTTCGCCGGGTTGATCACGGAGAGCCTTTCCGGTCCCGTGAGGGCGGGGATACCTTTGCTGCTTTGGCGCTTGTATGCTGTTTGGAGACCTGGAGGTCGGGCTCGCCCTGGATGCTTGGGCCCGGAGGCTGATCTCGGAGCGGCCCGGACTGTTTTGACCGCCCCCGCCGTGAAGGCTTTACACAAAAGAGCGGAGTTCCAGGACTTGCTGCCCTAACTGGTGAGTCTTAGCCCCCATTCCCCCCGGGGTCTAGGAGCAGCTCACTGGGGTGAGGAGAAAGTAGCAATTTTCTGGGCGCAATCTTCCTAGCGGTCTCGTGAGGTCGGCTCCCTGCTGTGGGCCGTTGGTTGCGGCCTTGTTTGTCCAGCGCGACCGTGTTATTGCGCGGCCCTCGCAGGGTTGGACACGGAGAGCCTTTCCGATCCCTTGAGGGCTGGGATACGTGTGCTGCTCATTCGCTGTTGGAACCCTGGAGGTCTGCTCGCGCTTGTTGTTTGGGCCCTGAGACTGATCTAGGAAGCTGCTCGGACTGTTTTTGACCACCCCCCGTCGTGAGGGCACAACGCGTAGGAGAGGAGTTCCCAGGCTTTCTGCCCTGATGTTGTTTTGGGGCTGATAGCATCACAATCTATCAGCGCGACGCACTGGAGCTGCTGATTTTATTCTAGTTGTTATTTGTCTGGAGTTGCTACCCATACTCGGGGAGGAGTTTATTCACTGTATCCTGGGTCTTTTCACCGGGCTCCTGTAGGTGCTATGTGTTGGGTCACCACTTCTGTCTTTTTTGTTGACTTGGGAAACCGCTACGTCTGAGGGTTTGAAATTGTTGATTTCCTGAGTAGTTCAAGGACCCTTCGCTTCAAGACCTATTCTAATTTATGAACAGAAAGGTAGGACACTTCGCTGGCTATATTGTGGGGCGTCCATCTTGGAACGGTCAAACTATAATAAGGCACTTCTAGTCTCCTTTCAGTCTGTGATGAGTAAGAAAGGTTGGTCTTTCCCCCTGGCACACCTGGGATTCGGCCTGCTTGGAATCTACCTGGCGGTAATAAGGTTCTAGGCTCCTGTTTGGGGTTATCATATCAACTAGCTAGATCAGCCTCTTACTTTACTTTGCTAGGTCGAACCTGAATCCTAGTAGAGGGCCAATGCCCTTTTAAACTGAAGCCTAATAGAGGGCTAATTCACTCTGCGATCTCGTACTTGTAACCCTTAAGTTGAACTTTTAGTGGGCTGCAACAAGGACTGTGTCACCTCTGGTGTCCTCGCAACATCGTATTAGAGCTTCCTAGTACATAGCTCTCTTGATCTGGTAACGTAGGTGAAGTGTATTGCACTTTGCGTGGATGATCCTGTAACCCAAGAGTGATACCTTTTTCTCCCTACCATGTCGCAAACTTCTACCCGCTCCGCTAACTGCCTGGATTGGGTAGGCATTAATGCGTGCAAGATTGTTTACCCTCCCAACCTCTCGAAGAAAGCAGCAAAGACTTTCAAACACAATCTACACAAACCCTATCCTAAAACTCACATCTCTGATACTTACCTATGTGCATCTAAGGGCATAGTGGTGACAGACCTTATCTTCTACACAACCAGAAGAGCCCAGTGGAGAAGAGTTTTTACTGATATGCTTCTTTCCAAAGCTCTAAGCAAAACCCCACACGGGTTCCGTATAAACATAATTCCGTCTCGTTTCCTCAATGCTGAACTGGTCATCTCTCTCTACAATAACGGCAACATCCTTATTCAAGCCTCTGACTTGTATTTTAATCGGTTTGACAGTATTTTTAATAAGATTAAAAATACACTTAGTAACCCTAATCCTGCTAATTTAGGTCTTTCTAGTCTCCCCGTTACGGCTGTACCTTCCGTGCCCTCCCTTCCTGTCTCCCCTCCATTCAACCCTATCATCAACCCTAAACCTGCCAGGCCAAAACATCTTAGTCGCCCCATTACTACTGAACAGCCTGCTCCCTCACACTACATGGGCGCCCCCTCAACCTCCACCTTTCTCATGTTGATCCGTTCTGATACCTCCCTCAACACGATTGAGCGTAATATTCCAACCTTGACACTACATGCTTTCCATCTCCTAGTACCAGTAACTCTAATCTGATTGTTTTTTCTACCTTGCACACAACTTTAAACCCCAGCACTTTTCCATTGAACCCTCTACTTACTTCCTCCTCTTCTATCTCTACACCCATTGCACAGGATACTACCTCAGGGCCCCCCCTTTCCTTTAAACTCTCCTCGTCCTTCCTCCTCTTCTATCTCTACATCCATTGCACAGGATACTACCACAGGGCCCCCTCCTTGCAACCTCAATGGTTTTCTCCTCAACCTCTTGCTCAGAACCCTGACACCATCTATGCCAATTCTACCACCCCAATGGATTCCATAACTGAGGTCAAGCGGAGGTATATCTCCCCTTGCAAGCTCTGTAAAGAGAAGGGGCCTCACCCATCATCTTATTCTGGGCTGGTACCTGACTATGACAGCCTTCGCCTGAGTGAGGAGAAACTGGCTGAACTAAAGCTGGACCTCCTTACTGTAAAGGATAACCTCCAGACACTCCTACACTGCTCATTGAAGAATGAGAAGTTGTGCAAACTCTATCCTACCCCGGGCACTGATCTTCCTACTCCTCCAGCAAGTATTATACGTGGTGGAATGGAAAGGTCCTCTGTCACTTACCCTAGCAACCCACACTGGCCCTCTCGACCTCTTCCCAACCTCCATTCTAGACCCCTTAGGTTCCAGCCTCAGCTGTCGGATGATGACACGCTCGCACTGTTATTATCGTATGATGACTATGCGGTCGCTCCTAGCATCATACCCACTATTTCATCTGATCCGGATAGAGAACCTAGTGTTATCTTTAGGTCCATAAATAAGGACGATTTTGTTCAGATCGCCACGTCTCACCTAGTGGAAGCAACTGCAAACTCTCATATCAAATCAATGCTGCTCAACTGCAGATTAGCAGTGAAACACGCAGCGGATATCTCCGAACTCATCATTTCACAAGAATTGGACCTCCTGATTCTTACTGAAACGTGGCTCAATGACTCCTCCTCCCCAATACTCGACATCTTAATTCCTCCTGACTATGACATAATCAGATGCGATAGATCTATCAAATCTGGGGGGGTATTGCCTGCATCCATCGTTCTAGCCTCGTTTTGAAGCAGACTCATAATGATCTGCTGTCCGCCTGTGAGCACCTAGTCACTGAAATTTGGAACAAGGGCAAGATTATTTGTGTGCTTCACACAATCTATCATCCCCCTGGGGATAACTTGAGTTTCTTAGAGCAATTGATGGAATCCATCTCTGCTTGCTTGGCCCTCCACCCTAACCATATCTTCCTCGGTGACTTCAGCCTTCACTGGAATGACGCAAATGATCCGCTAGTTTGCTCCTTTAAGGCTTTCCTCTCCGACCTCAACTTCATTCAGGACTGCAATGGACCTACCCACTACAAGGGCACTACCTTCGACCTTATCATAGCTAGAGACCACATCATTCAACTTGATGACATTGTACCCTGTGATTGGTCAGATCATCACCAAATCGCCTTTCACATTCTGGAAAAGGTATTGCTCAGACAAGGTCAACCGCTCAAAAACAAACAGCTGGCTCGTAATCTGAGAGACATCAACATCTCTAATCTATCCAACTTGAGCAAGAATCTGCTGGAACCTCCCCCTAACATGAACAATTTGGAAGAGTTGACGGATCATTACATCAACTCTATGTCAAGTATTATCGACTCTGCTGCTCCGAAGCAACTCAAAAGGATTCCGTGCAAACAATCCAAACCCTGATTCAATGGCTCCCTTAATGATGAGCGTCGCAAACTGAGGCTCTCTGAGAGACGTTGGAGAAATGCTCCCTCCACCTCTAGTCTCAAGCAGTTAAGGAAGATGAGAAGCTCATATAACAAACACATTTGCATTGCTAAACAGATCACTTCAGGGCTCAGCTAGACAGTGCTAAAAACCGACCCAAGAAACTGTTTGATATCATCAAACAACAGGCTAACCAATATTCCAACCCTATTCCGGCAAACAAGACGTCTGGCCCTAGTGAGGAGGACTTCTCAGCGCACTTTTCTGAAAAGTCTATGACTATTGAACTGGAGCTTCAACGTGCCGCTACTAACTTGATGTCTATGAGCGCCCTGGGTTCTGCAGTACCTATGGCAGTGTGTGCTCCTCTATACCCCACAGAGTACACTCCCAAAAACAATGCCTCTTGGAATTCCTTCCTGCTACCGGATGGGGAGGAATTGTCACATTCCTTGGCGTCTCTTAAACCATCCAACCATTTCAGTGATCCACTTCCCGGTAAGTTTCTCAAAGATCTCAACGCAACCATTTTCCCTCTCTGGACCAGGATCATCCAACAATCTCTCATACAGGGGAGAATTCCCGACTGCCTTAAGATGGGGCAAGTCACACCCATCCCCAAGAAGCCTAATGCAGACTTAGCGGATCCCAATAACTTCCGTCCGATCACTAGCATCATGTCTTTAGCGAAATTGCTCGAGAAATGCGTTCACACACAGCTTTGCGACCACATCGAGACATTTCAGCTACTAGACCGACACCAGTCAGGCTTTAGAACAGGTCACAGTACAGAAACAGCTCTAACTCACATCGTTGATGATGCCTTGAGGGCCCTTGACCAAGATGCTCCTTGTCTTCTGATCCTTCTTGACTTGTCCTCTGCTTTTGACACTATCAAACATGATAACTTGATTACTCTTCTTCAACATAGGATGGGGGTATCTGGCCCTGTCTTAAATTGGTTTGCCTCTTTCCTGCATAACCGAACCCAAAGAATCAAAGTCAACTAATATCTGGCTGTCAGTACCCCGGTCTCTATTGGGGTACCTCAAGGATCTGCACTCTCGCCCACTCTCTTCAATCTCTTCATGGAACCTCTAACTGCTATTCTGAACTGTGCTAGCATTCAGTACCATATGTACGCAGATGACCGCTTAAAAAAACTCAACAATGGCTAACACATAATCATCTGTTACTAAATACCCTCAAAACTGAATTTCTCCTGATTACTCCCCGTAACCACTCGTCCCCTATGCAAAACTGGATCAAAATAATCTCAGCACTCAACTGCACCCCGCATATGGTTGACTCCGCTTGTTCTTTAGGCGTCACCCTGGACAAATTCCTAAACATGCAAGGTCACATCAGTGCCACCATTAGGAGTGCCAATCATCAGCTCAACACTCTTAGGAAAATCAAGCCTTTCCCACCTCCTTAGGACATCTTGTCAGCAGCCCAATCCCTAGTTATCTCACGATTGGAATATGGTTTGGTGACCCTAGCTGGGCTTCCTAAGACTAGGTTAGCTCCACTAAGAGCTACTTTGAATGCCTCTGCCAGACTCATCACAGACTCCAGAAAGCATGATCATATTACTCCTGACTAAATTCAACTTAACTGGCTTTCCATTGAAGCAAGGATCGGCTTCAAGATAGCTTGTCTGACACATAAAGCTATTCACTTCAATACCCCCGTTTACCTGGCAAAAAAACTCGAGCTCTCCGGTTCCAGTCGGAACTTAAGAAGCTCCAATACTCTACTACTGAAACCTCCTAAATTCAACAAAAAAAGAACTTACAACCGCTCCTTCTCAGAGATGGCTCCAAGAATTTAGAATGCCCTTCCGACGGAGATCAGAGCCAACCCCTCGACTGCTTCATTTAAAAAACAGGTCAAATGGCTACTCTTGGATGAACTTCATCAGCAATAGCCTCTATGACATTTGCTAGTCACTTCCTTCTCTTGCTTGACAATCGTTTTACATTGTGTTTCAAAATTTATTTTATTGTCCTTTTGACTTAGTGCTCTGCTAAAACTTCACGAACCCTTCTAGTAGGGCTGTTACCTGTTGATCGTGATCCAGCGTGAACCCAATAAATTGATCAGGGATAAACATTCAATAACATCATACATTGGCCCATACACATTCACCCAAAATCCCTGATGCGCTGGTGTCAAGTTTGTTAACTTTACTTCAATTTACTCTTGTTATTCTGGCTTAATATTTTAACATCCTGTACTATTGCATTTTAAACAAACGATAATCGACTTTCCATCTACTTGGTCGATGAACCAATTAGTTGAAGAGTTGATAGCAATCGTATTTTCTCGAATCAAATAATTAATCTTAGAAACTGGCTAAATAACCACAAACTCTTGGTGAGATTTAATAATTTTATCTAGTAATAATAAATGCTCATAGCGATTACATTCAAAATTTCAATTACTGAAAACCCCATGAGAGAGAGTAACAATCTAATCATAGAAACAACGGAACAATTATTTCAATATACGTTGCAAAGAGTGGATAGATGAAGAGACATTAGATTACAAATAAAATCTATCACTTAAACCAAACGATTCGGAGGGGATAGATGAAGAGAAAAAAGTTTCAGAAACAAGAATATGACTGCAAAAATAATTTCTGCAATACTAAGTTAGATCAGATACAAACCCATAGGATCTGTAAGGGAAAACCACCACCCAGGCCTAGGCAGTAGTGGGGGACCCCTGAACCAAGAGTCAGGGATCAAAGACTCAAGAACCAAGACAGGGACAGGACAGGAACAGCTAGACCTCTCAGTAAACCGATGAACAGCGACGCAGCCCTCTCTCAGACACCTTCAGCCTAAGCGACCCACCAGTAGCTCTAACCACACCCCTAAAGTATCTATTCTTATACCCTAAAAGTACATGTCCATCCCACAATAGTTGCTAAACTCACATTTTCTAGCTAAGGGATTGGTTGGGTTCTAGGGGTGGGATGTCACCCCATTATGAAATCATCTACCTTTGACTACACCATTGTTCTAAATCATTTTTTATACAGTCATCAATACTTCTTCTCTCTCATGAGTACACATGCAACAATTTATTGTACATTTTAATAAGTTTAACAACTACAGATTCCGTTCCCACGATGACACTGGCTTTGGCTGGCTTTCAATGATCTGTCACCAGGTCAGGCTTTTTCAGCTTTGCACAGCAGTTCAGTCACGTGGTCACATGGTTCCTGCGCGCTCCTAATTCCACCCGCCCTCTGGGTTATGCTAACTTTTAAGGATGGATGACTCGTTCATTGCTAAAAGAACGGAAAACAGACATTTATTAATTAGGTGACAATGCAATTTTCACTGTTTACAACCCACTTTAACTCTACCTCATATTAGCGGTTAGCCTAGCATAGCACAAGCAGGAAAACTGCATTATTTATTAGTTTAAAGCAACACATACCATGCTTTTGACTAAATACGCATGCGGCCTTGCCATGTAAACCTTATTAATTCGTTTTAAACACAATATTATTACATTTCCGGTTATTTACGTATTATTTCAGGGTTAGTTCATGCATATTGCAAAACAAGCTTCCCTCGTGTAGTGTAAGTGTGCACATTAGTTGTTCTAGTACTACTTACTGTTAGTACGTATTATAGGAGTGTTCAATTGAGCAGGTTTCTTTTCACGAATTCCTGCTCCATCAATCCCCCTCTGATGGCTTTTAGGAGCCATCATAAATACTCACCATACCGAGTGCCACCTTCCAATTTATCTAGATTTTACTTTCTCTCTCTCTTTTTATGGCACTTTCATCTAACTTTTTCATCATATCATAATATTCTCCATTTATATTTTCTAATTCTATTTCTTCTATCTTTCTCTTTCTTCCTTTTCTTTTATTCTTTTCATTTGTTGCATCTTTTCTTTCTCTTATGCATTTACAACACTTATACGCTGTAAATATTACTAGAGTTACTACTGCTACTGAAAATATTGGCATTATTATTTTTCCCAATAAACTACTTCCAAAGGTAGAAAACCATTTACTTACAGAGGAAAAACTTTTACCAAGTTTCTCCCAAATACCGTCAACCTCCAGTTGGGTTAGATCATTATGTAAATCTTTTATATTTCTAATATATCCTTCTATCCCTTTACTTTTATCCGGGATACAGGTACAGCAGTTTTGAATTTTCAACATGCCACAGACTCCTCCTTCTTTTGCCAAAAGAATATCTAAGGCAAGTCGATTCTGCAAAACCATTGATCTGATTGCCACCATTTCGGTATCAACCATCAGAAACCACCAGCAGTATCTGTTGATAAACGATCAACCACTGTGGATAATTTTTGAATTTTGTGTGAATTTAGAACAACTCCAACTGAGGGTATTTGTGCACCAAAAATATCACCTACTATTTCCGAAAAACTTGCTCTTTTACTACGCTTTAGTCCTTGTTTTATTTAATTGACACTATTGTCCTTACGGTCTACATGGTATACTTTAGGAAAAACAATTCCAAAATAACAGCTTCCATACCAATGTGCAGGTAACCTATAATAGGCTTTCTTACCACACACATAATAGATTCCCGGGAAACAGGATCAGTTCCACCCTTTAATCCCCATCCTCCCGTAATTTGGAAAGTATGCTCACATTCATTAGTGCCAATAAAATAATTGTTATAGTTAGTCTTTGATCTAAACAAACATAGTTTCCCTTTTTGTGACCAGCCCAGGGACATTGCAGCGTATGTCTCACCCTTTTCATAATTTCCTTCTCTAATAGCCCAAGGTGGTGCCTGTGATTTCTGTTCATCAGCTTTCTACTGGAAACTTGCTCTTCTATTTTCTACCATATCTAAAAATAATTTTTCTTCAACATGTAAACTACATGTTAAATTGTTTTTGTAGGCATATTCTACATCTAAGGTTTTAGTGATATGGAAGAATTCTCCCATATAGCGTGCATTTTTACCACTTACTACTTTATTTAATTCCCTTCCAATTGGTACTTCTGAAAATACTAAATCTATATCAGTATACTGATATTCCAGTTTACCTGTCACATAGAATAGGCTGCTGAGGACACCACATGACACACCATATGTTAGGGAAAGATGGTGATATGTTACACCTTCAGAGACAGGCAAAGGTAATTGCATGCAGACATAACAATCACTCACATTCATAGTATTAGTATATTCATACAACAATTGAGTAAAAACATTTAACGAAAAATCACTAATTGATTTGTCATGATGGAAAATACTTCCATCCATTTGTTCTATATTAGTATTTATAGGCGGTTTAGAAACATCTTTCATTCCTTCAATTGACACATCATTAGTATTATTTCCACTGTTACTTACATTAAAAATGGGTATGACAACTATTAATCATATCCATATAAGTGTTAATAGGAAAGTATTACATAAGCAGGTTTTAATACATCTACGTTTTAGTCTAGATTTTGGTTGTCCAGTCACTTCTACTTCTGCCATTTTGATATACTACAAAAATACAAAAATCTCTATTCTAAAATTTCTAAAAATACATTTTGTGTAATCCTACACTTAATGACTTTCTTCTTCACCCCTTTCTTTTATTTCAGTCCTTTGGTCTTTCTTGAATCTTTAATTCAGCTTCATTGACAAATTTTTCGCCTTAATCCCTTTTCAATTCCTTTTAAGGTGGTTTCAGTTTGTTCTCATCTTCCTTTTCAGTATCACTACTGTCATGTTCTTCACTTAAGCCCAGAATTTCAAATTCTTCTAGTATGACGTAGGTCCATTCAGGAGCTCTATACTTTCTACGTGGAATTCTTATTATTTTTGTTTTTTGGGTTGCTTTCCTTCTTGTACTATCTGGTTCTGTTTGACTTGAGACTTCGTTACTTTGCTCTGGTCTTTTGCTCAATCTTCTTTTTACTATTCTATATTTTAGTCTTCTTATTCCACTTGACCAATTGTCTCCTTTTCTAGCACTCTTTTTCTGTACTACCCTTTCACCTTCTGTGTTTTGTTCACCACTTCTTTTATTCAGTCTTCTTTCTATCTGTCCCTCACTGTTCCTTCGTATTTGTTTCTGTAGTTTCAACACTTGTTCCTGATTCATCAGTGAGTTCACCTTCTTCTAGCTCATTTGTGACTTCATTCTCATCTGGCCCTACTTCTGGCTCAACAGCTGTTTTTCTTTCTTCTGTCTCGACAGCCGCTTCACTTCCCTCTGGCTCAACGACAACCTCACCTTCTTCTGACTCAGCAGCAGTCTTTTCAGTCCCACTATCTGGTGCCCATTTTACTTGACTTGTGGTTGACTGTTTATCGTCAAAATGTTCATCAGAAGTTGTCACTTCAGACTCTTCAGCTTCGCACACTTCAGCTGCTGGTTCTTGATTTTGATTAACCAGTTGCTGTTCTTTAGGTATTTCAATTGGACTTGGGACTAGGCGGGTATGGCTTGCATGTATCCAATTTGGCGAGTCAAAACACATCACTGCTGTGGTCGTCACTAATATGATCTGGTAAGAGCCGCTCCAACGGGGCTCTAGACATGTTTTCCTCACGTGTTTCTTGACTAGGACCCACTCACCAGGATTCAAATCATGTGCTTGATTCCGCCGTGTCATTGTGGCATCTCCTCCAACCTGGCGGGACACAGAACGCACCAGGTCAGCCAGTCCTTTACAATAATCTAGCACACGATCATCAGACATATTCATCAGTTTGTTTGCAGGTATGTATGCTTGTCTCATGACTCTTCCCATCAACACTTCATGGGGGCTTAATCCAGTCTTTTTGTCAGGAATACTTCTAAGACTCATCAATACAAGGGGTAAAGCGTCAGGCCATTTCAGTGTTGTGGATGCACATACCTTCCCTAGCCTAGACTTTATTGTGCCATTTATCTGTTCAACAATTCCAGATGCTTCTGGACGATAGGCACAATGCAGCTTCTGCTCAATTTGTAATGCTGCACAAATCATCCGAATTATTTCAAGTGCAATCCTCTATCTGATTCCAACGTGACTGGAAAACCAAACCTAGGGATCAGTTCTCTCAACAACAGCTTAGCCACTGTAAGGCTATCATTCCTTCTCGTTGGATAGGCCTCTACCCAGCGAGAAAACAAACAGACAAGGACATGTTTCAGCCCATTACATGGTGGTAACTCAATGAAATCAATCTGAAGTCTAGTAAAAGGACCTCCTGCTTTCCCGATTACACCCCAACTCACAACTGTTTTTCTTCCTGGATTTAGGTTTTGGCATATGGCACACCTTTGACATAAACTTTCTGCGATGACCCTGAACTTTGGATTATACCATTTCTGCTTGAACAGTCTAATCATTGCATCTCTTCCAATATGTTTGAGTCCATGGTACATCCTGGCCATGTGAGAAAGTAATGAATCTGGCAATACTGGCCTTCCATCATGACAGACCCATACCTCATCTTCTTAATTTTTCCTACAACCTGTTCTACTCCATTCTTTCTTTTCCTCATCACTGGTTTCTTCCTGCATTTGCCTCACCTCATCCCAAGTCTCAAATGTGGTTGTGTACATACAGTGGCATTCGGTATTTTGTCTATCAATTGATCTATTTATGGCCATTGTATTTTGTGCACAGTAACGCACTAATTGATCCGCGTATCTGTTGCCCTTTGTCACATCATCATCTCTGGATTGATGTGCAGCACATTTTACAACTGCAATTCTTTTTGAGAACTGCAAAGCTTCTAATAGTTCTTTTACAGTTTTTCCATTCCGAATTGGGGTACCTGAGGAAGTCAGAAATCCTCTTTGCATCCATAGCTGACCGAAGTCATGTACGACTCCGAATCTGTACTGACTGTTGGTGTAGATGGTTACTTTTAGACCTATTGCCAATCTACACGCTCTAGCCAGAGCAATCAACTCTGCAACTTGGGCAGAGTTTACCCCCTTCAAACAAGATGCTTCTAATGCTCCTGATAAGGTGCAGACAGCATAACTAGCACACAATTCACCCTTTTCGTTTCTCAAACATGATCCATCCACAAACAATTCACAATCTGATTCTTCCAAAGGTTCATCCTCTATATCTGGATGAGGCTTAGTACAAAGTTCTGTCACTTCCAGACAATCATGTTCCGCTTCCTCTCTCACCTCCTCACATCTTGAATTTGGTAACAATGTAGCAGGGTTCACAGTAGTGCATCGCACCACTGTCACATTTTCAGCACCTAAAGCCACTCTCTCATATTTAGTCAGCCGACTAGAGGTCATATGTTGAGTCCGAGTGCGTGTTAAAAGAATCTCAACAGAATGTGGCACATACACTTTAACAGGATAACCCATCACAATTGCTTCACTCTGTTCCAGACTTATACAAGTGAATGCTACTGCTTTTAAACAGCCTGGTAATGCTGCAGCCACTGAATCCACGGTAGCAGAAAAATATGCTACTGTACGTCGTGCCATTCCGTGTTTTTGAGTTAAGACTACAAGTGCACATCCATCTCTTTCACAACAGTACAATGCAAATTCTTTAGAGTAATCTGGCATTCCCAAAGCAGGTGCTCGACAAAGACTGTTTCGCAATTTTGAAAAAGATTCCATACTCTCCTCGTCCAACACAATTGGATCTTTCACATGTTTTCGTGTCAACCTCTGTAGAGGTTTTGCAATCAGTGAGAAACCACAGATCCACTGTCTGCAGTATCCAACCATTCCCAAAAACATTTGCACTTCCTTTTGATGTCTGGGTGGATTCATTTTCTTGATCACACTGATTCTCTCTGGCGTCACCTTTCTGACCCCTTTTTCAATCTTGTGACCTAAATACTGAACTTCCTGTCTACAGTATTGGAATTTAGATGGTGACACTTTATGTCCTCCTACTGCTAAATGGTTCAGCAAAGCAATTGTGTCTGTTACACATGCTTCTCCTGTTTTTGATGCCACTAGTAGGTCATCAATGTACTGAACCAAAACAGAATTTTCAGGCATGACCAACGTCTCCAAACATTTTTTCAAGATCTGATTAAAGATCAAAGGACTCTCAGGGTATCCTTGAGGAACTTGGCACCATTCCAAGACACGGTTTCCAAACCTGAATGCAAATAAATATTGACTTTCCAGGTGCAAGGGAATGGAGAAAAATGCCTGACATAAATCAATAACAGTGTACCATTCAGCATTGCAGGGAATTTGGTAAAGAATTACTGCTGGATTTGGCTCTACTGGACAACATGGTACTACAATTTCATTGACTTTTCTTAAATCTTGAACTATTCTATATTTTCCATTAGGCTTTTTAATTCCAATAATGGGTGAATTACAGGGACTGCTCATTATTTCTCTTAAAATCCCCTGTTCAATCATTTGGTCAATCACAGGTGTGACTCCAGCAATTACTTCTGGACTCATTTTGTACTGTGGGGTATATGGATATATAGCACCATCCTTTACTGTAATCTGAATTGGATCCACATTTGTCATTAACCCACTCTCTTTTCCTGTGAAATCCCACACTTCTGATCTCACTGTACCTTTTAATTCTTCAGGCAAATCTTCCTCAGTGAGGAGTGAATATAATTCACTCACTTCTGATTCTCTTTGGGCCATCATTACTTTGTACTCGACATCCTCATCAGGTGTCATAAAGGCAACACCATCCGGTGTACAATAAATGGTGCAATTCATTTTGCACAACAAATCTCTGCCTAAAAGATTAACGGGACTGGAATCACATACCACAAACCGATGCATGTGTTTGAAATTTCCAATATGAACTTCTATCGGGGCTGTGACAGGAGTTCTAATATGTTTATTTGCAACGCCTACAACTTGGATAGTTTCTCCGAGAGGGGTAGGTTTGGAATTTCTGCTGCTCTCACAGCAGAACGGGTAGCACCAGGGTCCAACAAGAAGGTGATATCTTTACCTTCTACCTTTCCATCAACAAATGGACATGACTGATCTACCACTAAAGGTGCGCCAAGTACGCACTCTTCCTCCACCCTCAGGTACCGTCATTGAGACGAATCCGAATCACTCTCATTGCACCGCAACAAATACTGCGAAACCAGTGGATTCGTACCAAACTGCTCTTCTCCGTGGAATCCAGTACTTGCACTGTACATCTGCATATGAGCATTCACATTACGGGGTATAGGAGGTTGTGGCACCTGTAACTGTGGAGTAACTACCTGCTGCTGTTGATTCCCAATCACCTCATTCAGCATCTGTGGATTTAAATTTTGATTTACTCCCTTGTCCTTTTTACCAGATCTACACTCATTCTTCCAATGTCCAATTTTTCCACATGTATGACAAGGAAATTTCTTTTTAGCTTCTTCCTTACTCATTTTAAATTTTCCTTTACCTCCACTATATACCTGACCAGCCTGACTCTGACTTTGTTGCACATTACCCTTTTCCTGTTGCTGCTCTGCCATCTTCACTTGTGCCCACATCATTTTCTCCTTTAACTTTTTAAGCCTTGAATCAATGTCATCACTACAATACTTTGCATACCTCAAAATCTCGTCTATTGATTTGCTTTGCCAGCAGAGCATATGCTGCTGTATCATTGTACTAATCTCTGGTTTCAATCCATATACGAATCGATACACAAAATGTCCCATATCTTTATCTCCAATATTCTCAAACCCACTATACTGCTTAAACACCTGCAACAATCTCTCATAATATGCATGCACTGACTCTTTAGGCTCTTGGGTCGTCCTGTCAATCTTAACCCAATATGTTTCTTTAGGGGAAATCTTCCCTTTCAAGAAAGTAATGACCTGATGGTACTTTCTCATCACTTCTTCAGATGGTGCACCTGTTTTTGCATCCCGGGGATATTCATCCTTAGGCCAGTCAACAGTAATTTTACATTCTGTCCACAAATCAGCTGGAATCACTATTTCAAAGAGACCATCTAAATCTTTCAACAACACCTTTGAAACCTTTACAAATCTGTCTACTTGTTTATACCACTCAACTGGCTTCTCTCGCAATCTGGGAAAATCATTGGTGAATGACAATATATCCTGTCTAGTCCACGGTACATGAACATATCCACCACCTGGAACCTCTCTCATTGGACATGCCCTCTCAACTTGCTCGGTTTTCTTTAACAGAAACATGGAAGTTTCCTTACCAGTAGTTTCTTCCTTCTTTTTCATCCATTTACTCCTCCATCGGTCTACATTTCCCCATTTCTTCAGAATATTAATTATTTCTTTTATCTGCAATCTTTTCCCTGACATATTCAAACTCTCTAAATCCTTGTCAGTAAAAGCCATTCTGTACGTTTTCTGCAACACTTTCGACTTTTCTATATCTACACCAAATTCACTAGCAGCTTCCGATAGTTTCTCATGAAGATTCTTCGCTCTCCAAGTAATACTTTTGCACAAAAACAGCAACTCTTCCTCACTATAAGTACCTAGTCTATCCGGACTTACTGTTCCAGTAATCATCTCTTCTAAATCTACTTTCAATTGACTCACATTTATATGAAGATAGGGACGGTGCACCAGAAACGGAGTCAAAGGAAGCTTCAAATTTATCCAAATATGTCCTTTATTCTTTAAAAAAAAAAAAAAATTCAACCACAGCCAACGCGTTTCGTTCCATTGGAACTTCGTCAGGGCTCTGTAATGACAAGAAAGTAGAATTTTTCAGAGAATCCCCGCATGGGCAGATAGTATCAAGTGGCTTAAGGTACCGGCCCACACTCCTCCGTATTAATCTGGAGGTTCGCTCGAAGGGGACCGGTCACCCCAAAGTGATAATTGGAAATAACAGGGCCAGTGTAGCGGCCTGTCGTCCTCCGTATTAATCTGGAGGTTCGCTCATAGGGAAATAGTCACCCCAAAGTGGTAATTGATAGTCGGTGGGCCAGTGTAGCGGCCTACCGTCCTTATTCAATAAGGCGCGCTCCTCGTATCTTGCTGTCAAAACGACTCACATTTATACTCTGTGGTTGAGCTTTTGGCTCAGTCATTTCTTTTATCCAATTAGTTCATTCTTCTGGAGAGGGACCTGCTGAACTCCCTGCTACTGGAGTAATATATGGCCCTATTTTTCTTTTAATTTAATACTTCTCCTCGGGGTCTCTGTTAGTAATCACCAACCGGTAGGTCTAACAGTGTGATATTTTGGTCATCTTGTCTATTTTCATTTGTTACTGACACTATTTCACTCCTTACACTACTTCTTGGAACTGACAATGTGTATACTTTTGGCAATGTCGATTTTTCTCCAAATAATGGAACTACAGGACCAATTGTCACTGGTACCGTTAAAGCTTCTGCATTCAAATTTAACTGATTTAGTTTCTGTACCTGTTCCATTTTAGCCTTATTTAACAAACTCACTTCATTTTCTTGCACTATTCTAGTTATTTCGGTAACTTGGGGAGTTAATGGGTTTACCATTTGTGGGGCACTAGGAATCATCTCTCCTGAATTTTCTTCATATGGCGGAGGTCTTTTAGTTATACTTTCTTCTAACAATTCATCATCAGTTTCATCCAAGCCCTCTCCGGACGTTTCTATATTTTTCTTTTTCTCTTTACACTTAGTACCTGTCTGACTCCCTACTGTCAAAACTGGATATAGACCCTCGGTCACTACAGCTCTCCTCCATCTTTTCATTTGATCTTCTCGCCTCTCAAATGGAAATCTAGGCAAAAAACCTCTGAATCTTCTACCACTTCTTTCTTTTTCTCACTCAAAAGCTTCTACTTCCCATTCTTCCAACGCTTCATACCGGGTAAGTCTAGGATTTGGCTCTAACAAGTTCATCCTATTCCTCAAATTCTGTAAAATCCTTACATTAAATGTACCAAATTCAGGGAAAGCTAACATTCCATCATCCTTCGTATATTTCATCCAGTTCTCTAACCAAACACAAGTATGGTACCCTCGCTCCATCATCATATAAGAAGCAGGCGTTCTTGGGGGTGGAATTGGAATTCCCTCTCTAGTCACAATTTGTTTGTCTTTTTTAAAGAAATTCTTTATCGTTTTTAGCAAACCCATTTTCAAACTCCTTTTTACTAATGTGTTTTCAACAGTAACTCAAACAAAATTTCTCCGTAATTCTCTCTTCCCTATTCGTTAAGTCTTGTCCTATACCAGCGCGACTCACACCAATCAACCAATCACAGCTCCCTACGTAACTATAGTCTCAACCAGTGTCAGCGCGACTCACACCAGTTAACCAATCAGAGATTTGTTCACACCCGCTATCTGTCAAATGCCAGCGTGGCCTTTTGTAACGTCAGTTTTTACTCCTTCTACTGACCCTCCCTTTACAATCTACTCTCGATATATGCCTGCTACTTCGTCCAATACCAGTACGGCCTTCTGTGACGTCAGTATTCACTCCTTCTACTGACCCCTCCTTCACAAAAGCATACAACAATATTTTTTAAATTTTTCTTAATCAAAAATCGGTTAATAACAACATAGAAAGACAATGCTACTTTGTCTGCCCCGCTAAATAAAGAGATAGTCCTCACTTTTCCAAGAGATCCTTACACTGCAAGTAATAATAATGACCAGCATTATCTCACTTCTCTAACAAGCTCCGGGGAGACCTGTTACTCCTCTAGGGATAAAGCTGAAGTTTCACAAGAGGACTTTTTTGGCATTAAAAAGGTGTCCTGTTACTCCCCCGGGGATACTGCTAGAGTTTCAAAAGTGGACCCTTCGCTATTACAGACACTCTACTTACATCCAAATTTTCCCTAATTATAACACTGACAGCCCTACGTAGCTTCAGTATTACTACAACAGACAAAGTACTTCTGCAGTGTGATTTCTTTACCACACTCTTCTTCTGCCTACTTCAGGCAAATTCCTTCCCGGGATTCCCCAGGCAACTCCGTACCTATACTTCTAGACAACATAGAACAGGACACTAACTCTTCATGTTAAAACATATAATCAATATTCAATAACCATTACTAAACTAATCAATAATTAAACCGTCCTCTGCTGCCAAGAAACTGATCCAGCGTGAACCCAATAAATTGATCAGGGATAAACATTCAATAACATCATACATTGGCCCATACACATTCACCCAAAATCGCTGATGCGCTGGTGTCAAGTTTGTTAACTTGACTTCCATTTACTCTTGTTATTCTGGCTTAATATTTTAACATCCTGTACTATTGCATTTTAAACAAACGATAATCGACTTTTCATCTACTTGGTCGATGAACCAATTAGTTGAAGAGTTGATAGCAATCGTATTTTCTAGAATCAAATAATTAATCTTAGAAACTGGCTAAATAACCACAAACTCTTGGTGAGATTTAATAATTTTATCTAGTAATAATAAATGCTCATAGCGATTACATTAAAAATTTCAATTACTGAAAACCCCATGAGAGAGAGTAACAATCTAATCATAGCAACAACGGAACAATTATTTCAATATACGTTGCAAAGAGTGGATAGATGAAGAGTCATTAGATTACAAATAAAATCTATCACTTAAGCCAAACGATTTAGAGGGGATAGATGAAGAGACAAAAGTTCCAGAAACAAGAATACGACTGCAAAAATAATTTCTGCAATACTAAGTCAGATCAGATACAAACCCATGGGATCTGTAAGGGAAAACCACCACCCAGGCCTAGGCGGTAGTGGGGGATCCCTGAACCAAGAGTCACGGATCAAAGACTCAAGACCAGGACAGGGACAGGACAGTAACAGCTAGGCCTTTCAGTAAACCGATGAACAGTGACGCATCCCTCTCTCAGACACCTTCAGCCTAAGCGACCCACCAGCAGCTCTAACCACACCCCTAAAGTACCTATTCTTATACCCTAAAAGTACATGTCCATCCCACAATAGTTGCTAAATTCACATTTTCTAGCTAAGGGATTGCTTGGGTTCTAGGGGTGGGATGTCACCCCATTATGAAATCATCTACCTTTGACTACACCATTGTTCTAAATAATTTTTTATACAGTCATCAATACTTCTTCTCTCTCATGAGTACACATGCAACAATTTATTGTACATTTTAATAAGTTTAACAACTACAGATTCCGTTCCCACGATGACACTGGCTTTGGCTGGCTTTCAATGTTCTGTCCTTCACCATGTCAGGCTTTTTCAGCTTTACACAGCAGTTCAGTCACGTGGTCACATGGTTCCTGCTCGCTCCTAATTCCACCCGCCCTCTGGGTTATGCTAACTTTTAAAGATGGAGGACTCTTTCATTACTAAAAGAACGGAAAACAGACATTTATTAATTAGGTGACAATGCAATTTTCACTGTTTACCACCCACTTTAACTCTACCTCATATTAGCGGTTAGCCTAGCATTGCAAAAGCAGGAAAACTGCATTATTTATTAGTTTAAAGCAACACACACCATGCTTTTTACTAAATACGCATGCGGCCTTGCCATGTAAACCTTATTAATTTGTTTTAAACACAATATTATTACATTTCCGGTTATTTACGTATTATTTCAGGGTTAGTTCATGCATATTGCAAAACAAGCTTCCCTCGTGTAGTGTAAATGTGCACATTAGTTGTTCTAGTACTACTTACTGTTAGTACGTATTATACAGACCCTCCAGGATTTTGCGATTTCGCAATTTGCTGCAAAATCAGCACTTTTGTAAAAGGACGCGCTTTTACAAAAGTGGCCGCAAAATTGAAGGAATCCTGGAAATGCCTACTCACCTATGATGTGCTCTCTCTCTGTCCTCCACTCCAAAGTTCACCACTCTTTGCCGCCGCCTGGTGGTGGTGTCCACCTCTCTCTCACCAGCCATATAAAGATGCCAGTTCGGGGGGTTGGGGCGGGCACCTTCAGGTAAAGAGCCCCCTGCATGTGTGAATGAATGTGCCCTTACTGTTTATTTGTTTCAATTCGCCTGATTCAACCTACATCCGTTTTGTCAGATTAAGGACAGAGAATGCTTTCCCACAAGGTCAAACATTTTTATAAAGCAGCAGAGCCGAGACTGCAGAGCAGTCCTGCTTGCTTGAAAGGATCTAACTTTAGCAGACATTACACTTTGGTAAATAGACCATGACCCCTGGTGTGATGACACACACAGCGCAAACACTGTGCACCAGCACAGGCACAGCACACAGTGTCAGTTCTCCCGGTGCAGCAGGCAGTAATAAACATAAACCTGCAGCACTCTCCGTACACATCCGCCCACCCAGAAAGACATTCTTGTATGGACTAGCAGTATCTGTAATAGGAGTAGCAGCAGTAATGTTTGTAATAAAAGTAGTAGCAATAGTATTTGTAATAGAAGTACCAGCAGTGTTATTTGTAATCAGGGTAGCAGCAGCAGTATTTGTACTGAGTAGCACAGTAGCACAGTAATACTACTGTAATACTAAACTTTATTTTAACTGACAAGATCATTTCAAAGCCATTTACCAAACTTTAGAAATGCAACCTTTGAATGATGTGCATTGTGTGATGGACAGCAGCCCTCTTTTTATCGTTCAAATGCATACTGCACTCACTAATTATGTTATTTCAGGGGATAGGGATCTGTTGAGTGGGTCTGGCCCAAAATTAAGAGCTGTGGTGAAAACCGTATTGCCTGTAGCGATGGCCCATTCTCCAAAACATTAACAGGGAAAAACTGAGAAGTAATGACACTGGAACGATAACTTCTTTATCCAAGACTCCCCAGAATATCTGGGGTTGATATAAGTGACAGGCCCTGGGCAACCCGAGTGCTACCTCGCAGATGCAGGACCGAGCCTGTGGGAAAGCACTCTGTTTCTCAATTCAGGGGAGAATGTCTGAGGCCTGTTGCATCTGAAATAATATAATTAGGGAGAGCATTAGGCTTTGAAATGATCTTGTCAATTAAAATAAAGTTTAGTATCAAAATAACTGAATTATGTTGTTCCTGAACTCCACAAAATCAAAACAGTTGAACATGTTTCCACCAGCCATTCTTTTGGTATCCTTCTACTGGACAGCAGAATTCAAATAAAGAATGTGTAGAAACTTGGTATTGCAATTTATATTGATTATTTATAAAGTAGATATTGCAAACCATTTTGAGATTGCTTTCCTTTCGCAATAGATCCTATAAACAAGGGGCTGATTCACAAAGGTTCCTGTGCTAACATTTTGCAGTGGTGTAAATATGTAATCTGCTGTAATGGCATAATTCGGGAATTTCACGTAGCAATTGTCACGTAAAAATGCTGAAATTATGCAAGATTATGCCCGCATAACGGAAATTTCACCAGCGCATAAGATTAATTTGGGACCGTATTTCATACTGTAGGGTGTGCTATTTGCACCATTTCTAAATGCACCAGTAAGTTCTGTTTTGCAGCGGCCCAGTTAGATTGCTGAAATAGAACTGTGACTGGCCAGCCTTTAGACCATGTGTACTTACAAACATCTTCCCAAGGGCCAAAATGATTGGTCTGTGATGTGACAGAGGGTCACATTGATGCCAGCAGAGTGGTGGTCAGGGTAGGAGAGTTGGCAGAGCAGTGTTTGCGGTACAGTGGGTTTAGGGGAAGTGAAGCATATATGTCTAGTGACTGAACTGCATAATGTGAAACCAGAAAACCTGGTATTAATCCTAGGTTCCCATCTTTACCAAATTGTCCGATCCTAGGCAATTGTTTTCAGTTCCCCTCCTTTTTCTTCATGATCACATATAAGAGGACCTCGAAATACATGATTTCAGGATGTACGCTTTACAATATCCTCACCTGTGTTTGATTTGATAAATTATAATGTTGTTCACGTATAATATGAACCCAGGCCACCTAGAGGATGCAGATAACAACTGACTGAACTCTTAGTTCAATATTGGCATTGTTGTCAGGGTGGGGGGAAGAATGAATGTCAACGCACTGATATAATCTGACGTACTAACAGTGCTTAATTTAAGCCGGTAGTTTCCGGTGCTCGGCACCGACACTTAATTGTTAGCGCCGGCGCGTGTGACAGTCTGCCACAAGGTGGCACTGTCTGGCTAATGTAGAAGTGACCAGAACAGCAGTTGATTATTAATTCAATATATATTAAAAATTACTATAAACCTGCCGCCCAAGCCTTTCTTAATGCTTTGGGGGCCTGAAATAGTCGGAATTGCCACACTTGTAGGAGTGTGATGGTTAGTAGTTGTGTTGGTACTGTCATTGGCAGCAAGGCTGGGGCAATGTGTGGTGCAAGCTGCAGTGGGCTCCTGATGAGAGCCCGGGCACTTATTTTTTTTTACAAATTAAGCACTGCGTACTAAGGAGTTACAAATCAATTTATGTAACGATGGCACAGTACTCAAGCTGAAAGTAATGTGAACATAAATACTGCATGGTACACACAGTAGATAAACCTGGCAGCCTAAATACTGTACACAGTGCTTTGGTGTAAACTTTCATGTTGTAAAATACCTCATAAAAATAAGATCTCTGCGTTTGGTGTTGAAAAAGTTGCAAAGTAAAGTGCCACAAAAATACCGCAAAATTCCCATATTTGTGCCGCTAAATTTGCTAATCCATGCCGCAATATCCTGGGGGGTCTGATTATAGGGGTGTTCAATTGAGCAGGTTTCTTTTCGCGAATTCCTGCTCCATCAATTGCTTGCTACTTTGTCTTCCCATTTCACCCCCATTTACTTTTTATGTTTCAGGTAACTCTTATGTCTCCTTATTGTATTGTACTCATGCTGTTTCCTCATGTCAATGTTAGTTATTTTGTACAGCGCTCTGATACCCGTCTGGGTCTTGTTCGCGCTTTATAAAACTTTTCAAATAAATACATGTCTAAAGATGAGGTACAAGACATGATTGAGGTGGCTGTGTCCAAGGCTCTGCAGGCTCGGCCGGTGCCTTCTGGTCCGTCCCGTCCTCATCCATTGGATCCTGTGGGCGACTTCTCCCCATCGGATGGTGATGGTCCTTCTACCTCTTCTGGTGGAAAGTATGTCTCCAGGGAGGTACGGTGGGACATTCTGGCTCATGTTCGGGACAATTTGGGGTTCCCTCCTTTCCAGACTGGTGAGGAAGGCGGGACTCTTTTCCCTCAGTACACCACACCCTCCCAGTTGGGCATGCCCTTTCAGGGCCCAGTGAAAGATGTGGTGCTTCGGGAAAGGTGTGAGGTGGACAAGTTGCAGGTCCCTCGCTTCCTCCAGAGGCTTTACTTATTGGAAGGGGACGACCCCTTGCCCCACAATGTGAAATTGGACTCTATCCTGGCCACGCTGATTGACAAAATGGCTATTCAGCCTGAGGATTGTACCCCGGCTGATGCGACGGATAAAAAGATGGACTCTGGCCTGAAGAAGGCATTTGCATCTGAGAATTTGGCACTGATGGCTAGCCGTTTCGCTGCTTATTCCGCACAGTCCTTGGGGCTGGATTTTGATAAGTTGGCGACGGCTGTTCAGGACGGCTCGGATTGCTCTGACCTTTTGGCCGCAATGGAGATGCAGGCTAAGCTGTTGGCTGACATTTCCACTGACGTTATTAAATCGGCTGCTATGTCGACTGGGGCCTTGGTGGCGGCGCGTCGTTTCCTTTGGCTCCGTAATTGGAAGGCTGATCCTGGGGGAAAGGCGGCTTTGTTGAAGTTGCCGTTTGATGGCCAGGCTCTTTTTGGGGATCAATTACCTGCCATGATCTCTAAGGCTTTCAAGGAGCGGAGACATGCTTTGCCCTATAAAGGGGTTTCAACTCTGTCTGGTAAGCCTTGGGATAGGGCCCCTTGGTCTTCCCCAAAGCGTGAGTCACGTCAGTCTTTCCGGAGGAGACGTTTTCCACCCTGTTTTTCTCCAAAACAAGCTGCCTCCACTCCTAAGGGCTCTGCCAAGAAGGGTCCCTGACAACTACTGTCTGGTCGATTCACTGCCGGTTGGGGGCCGGCTCAGGCGTTTTCTTCCAAGGTGGCAGCAGGACGTTTCAGATGGCTGGGTCCTGAGCACTGTGAATCATGGTTACCTGCTCGACTTTTGGAAGGTTCCTCCATTTACTGGGGTTCGTATGACTCCAGTGCCTATCTCAGGTCCACGCAGAATGGCTCTGCTGGATGGGGTGTCCAATTTGCTCGCTCAAATGGGCCGTCTGCTGGGTTCCTGTCTCGGACATCGCCACCGGGGCCTATTGCATTCTGTTCCTGGTGCAGAAGGTGTCCGGCGGTTATCGGCACGTTCTGGATCTCAAATAGGTCAACTCCTGGGTTCGAACTGTTCACTTCTGTATGTAGACCCTTAGGGCAATTATTCCGCTGGTTCGACCAGGCGAGTTTTTGGCCTCCTTGGATCTCGAGGACGCTTATCTCCACGTCCCTGTCGCCGCCTCTTCTCAGCGTTTCCGGAGGTTCGCAGTGGGGGACGCCCATTTTCAATTTTGCGTTCTTCCCTTCGGCCTCAAGTCCTCTCCCAGGGTCTTCACGAAGGTCCAGGCTCCTCTCATGGCTCTTCTTCATGCGGATGGGGTGTTCATTCATCCTTATTTAGACGACCTCTTGCTGCATGCTGCCGAGGAGTCTCTTTTGTTCGCTCAGGTCGGGGAGGCCTTGGAGGTACTGCAAGGACATGGTTTTTTGATCAACTGGGAAAAGTTTTCTTTGGCCCCCTTTCAGGACATGGTGTTCATCGGGGTGCATTTTCAGACACTGGTCGGCCATGTTACCTTGTCCGACCGGCGCCTGCTCTCTCTTCAGTCGCAGGTTCTGATTTTGCTGTCCCTGGAGGCTCCCCCGGTGGTGGAATGGCTGAGGGTACAGGTGCATTTGACTTTTGTGGTGTTTCTGGTACCCTGGGCTCAGTTTCACCTTCTTCGCCTGGCCAACTGGATCCTGTTGAGGTGGTCTCCGGGGTCGCTGAGTCTGTTGTCTCCTCTGCCACTGACTGTCCAGATTCAGGAGGAGCTCTCCTGGTGGCTCTGCCGGCATCATCTTCTGGCCGGGATTTCCTTGTCTCCCACGGCTCCGCTGGTGGTGACTTTGGATGCCTGTCAGTCCAGGTGGGTTGATTGCCTGGGATCGGAACAGGTTCAGGGATGCTGGTCCCTGTTGGACTCTCAGAGGTCTTCGTACTGGAGGGAGTTGCAAGCGAATTGGCTGGCCCTAGGTCACTTTCAGGACTTTCTGCAGGACCACTGGGTGTTGGTTCAGACGGACAATCTGGTGGCGAAGTCCTATGTCAACAGACAGGGGGGGACCAGGTCCAGATCCTTGAACCTCATTGCCAGGAACATATTTCTGTGGGCACAGGTCTGGGTGCTGGGTCTGTCGGCTCTCTACATTCGAAGGTTGGAGAATGTGCGAGTCGATCGCTTGAGCCGGGAAATTCCCTCATCATAGGATTTCTCCCTCCTTCCCAGTGTGTTATCGACCAGTTGGTGGGTCCTCCAGGTGGTGGACCTTTTTGCAGACCCGGAGAATACCATGGTGGGCCTGTCTTGTTCTCTGGGCAGGTGTCCCGGGGCTGTGGGAGTCAACGGCTTGACCTGTCCTTGGACTTGGGGTCTTCTGTATGCCTTCCCCCTTTTCCACTGCTCCGGGCCTTTCTGGTTCGGGTCCGGAGGGACCGTGCACAGGTGGTGTTGATTGCGCCCCGTTGGCCTCAGGCGAATTGGTTTCCTCTCCTGGCCCGCTTGTGTTGCGACCAGGAGTGGGTCCTTCCTGTGGTTCCGTCTCCTTTGCGGTTTCCGGCCCTTCCCCTGTGCCCTTTGAAGAGGTTAGACTTGAAAGCCTGGCAGTTGAGCGGCGGGGTTTTGTGGGGTTGGGGGTTCCTGACCATTTGGCTGTTACTTTGCAGGCTTCTCATAGATCCCCCACTCTTCTGTCCTATGCTAGGCATTGGAGGGCCTTTTCGGCCTGGTGGGCTGTTAAGGAGGTTGATCCCACGGTGGCTGACCTCTTTTTGGTGATGCAATTCCTTCATGCTCATCTGGGGTTGTCAGTGGCTTCTCTATGGGTGCAGTGGGCGGCCATTCAGGCTTTTCGGGGCTCCTGGCGTAATTTGAGGGATGACGAGGGCCTGATGCCTCGTTTTTTTCAGGGTCTGTTGAATTTGTTTCCTCGCCCTTCCGCTCCTTTACTTCTTGGAATTTGCGGCTGGTGTTGGATGTCCTGTCCTGTCCTCCCTTTGAGCCCCCTGAGGGTCTCGAGTTAAAGCTCTTGACTTTTAAAACTTGTTTTTGGGTGGCCATCACCTCGGTGCACCGCTTGGGTGAGTTGGGGGCTTTGTCTTGTAAATATCCCTTCTGCAAGATCTTTTCGGATTGGGTGGTTTTGGTGCCGGTGCCGTCCTTTGTCCCTAAGGTCAATTCAGCGTTTCATCTGAGTCAGGAGGTGATTTTGCCCGAATTCTGTCCTGCTCCTTCCTCGGCTGAAGAATCTCGTTTGCACTGTCTGGATGTCCGTTGTGCATTGCTGTGGTACCTTCAGGTTGTGGAGTCCTACCGGAAGGGGACGCTTTGTTTGTTGATTTTGGTCCTGCTAAGAAAGGTGTGAAGCCTTCCACGGCTATGTTGAGTCGTTGGATTCGGTCCACGGTTTTACTGGCTTACAAGCTGCGTGGGGTGGATCCTCCAGTTGGGGTTCAGGGCCGTTCTACTCGCAGTATGGCTGCTATGGTTGCTGAGTTGCAGGGTACCTCTGTGGTGGAGATCTGTAGGGCTGCGACCTGGTCTTCTCCTTCTACGTTTGTCCATCACTATCGGATTGCTGGTTTGGAATGTTTGGATAATGTTCTGGGCCACAGGTTATTGTCCTCTATGAGGGACTATGGATGTTGATCTGCTGTGGTTGGGGCACGTTATTAAAATAGGTGTTCTTTATCACTCAGTTGTCCGTCTCTGTTTTCTCCTGCTTGCTATGTTCTCATTGGTGATGAAGGAAGGCGAGGGAGGGACGGTAGGTAATGCGTCCATTACTATTGATAATTTGATAATGGCATTACTCCTAGTCCTACTCCCTCACCGTTTGCTACTCCTTGCTCTCCCCTTGGTATCTCAGGTGCCCTGGATCATAAAGGCAGCAGCAGGAAGTGAAGGTAAACAAGTATCAAACAACATTGTTTCTTTCCTTTATTTCATTCCCACTTATTTCTCTTTTCTTAGACCCTCAACAGAAAACAGAAGGCTGTGGATGGGCTAAGGGTGACAAAGGGGCCCAGTCATTTGATGTCATGTGGCCACAAAGGATGTGTGATGCCACCTCTTTTACCACTAGCATTTCAGTGAACCAAGAGCCATGGGTTGAAGTGACATACTGTTAGTGGTAGATACAGGTTAATTTACCCGCTTCTCCTGTTAGACCTCTGAGCTGCATTCAATACTGTCATTCAGGGCCTCTTAGCACCCCACCTCCAATCTGTGGTAGGGGTCTAAGACCCCACCATAAGATACTTTAGGTCACTTACACTTATGATCAGTAACTGGACGTCAAAATCTTGAGGGGCATACCAATGCATCTACACTTTGTATCATTTGGGACCCTTTTAAAAGAGATACATAGGTTCCAGATACAAAGAACGTCTACCTCCACCTAACGATGTAAATGCTTGAGATTCACTGAAATGGCATCACCATTTACCATGACATATGGGAAGTTCTCTTCCACACCCAGTTCTCTTTTCATGACAATGGTTTGAGTTCTTAAAAGCATCAATATGGCGTCCATGGAGAGCGTTCAGATATTTGCACTCCATTCTTTAGACAAGCTGGACCGGACACTCTACAGTAGCATTTTTCAAACTGTGGGTTGAGACCCACTGGTGGGTCACAAAAAGCTTTTTGGTGGGTGGGAAAAGTTTGAGTAATAAATAAAGATGCCTCTAAATTCTATGTTTATCTTGCCACATTTGCATGTGCCTCAATGACAAAGGTCAAATGTCAGCATATGTCTTCTGACAAATTGCTGCTATTCTTTCAACATGTGGATTGGTGTTTACTTTTCTTTCTCTAACTGTAAAGTGATAGGAGTTTTAAAAATGAATTATGTGACAATACTGCTGGAGTACAGGAGTGTGAAAGGAAAGGCTGTAGGGTGTTATTTTTTGCAACAAACAAAATGGAAATACCTGTAAATGAACTGTATGTATTCAGCAGCCATGAAAGCAAAAATGAAGCAAATGTTTTTGTAATTCTGAAGTGTGCTGGAAACAGATATTTGAATAGGATCAAAACAAATTGAGACACTTTACTTGTTGATGCACAAATGATAGATGTTCACAGAAACCCGAGTTCCCCACATTATTATTTGTGTGCTATATAGGTTTATTAGTAAAACTGCAGGCCTGTGCAAAGGTAATGGCCTTTTCAATGAAATATGTGCTGTCTGTAAATGACAATGCGCTAATACATGATACTTTAGTAACATTCGAAACTAGCCCCAATGCATGTCAATTAAAAGTAGGCGGGATGCAAAAGTTTGTTGTTCTAAAAAGTGGGTTATGGTTCTAAAAAGTTTGGGAGCCACTGCTCTACCGGCTTCCTTGCCTTTCCTATGTTATGATTAACAAGGACTCCAAACTTGTCTCTTTTAAGCCAGATATACTGCAACCGAAAGGTTTCCTTACACACATTACACTGGCTATTGGTGAGTAGCGCACATATTCTAGAATTTTATTTTGCAGATAATCTAATGTTAGCAAGTGTAGGAAAGTAGGATCTGCTTCTTATGGTTACCCCCACTTTTTGCTTCATGTGATACTGTTTTTGACTAGTCTGACTGGGATCCTGCTAATCAGGACCCCAGTCTATCTGCTTTCTCCTTAAACTGTTATGTCATGTACTTAGGTACACTCCAGAGTGGATACTGGGGTACCCTTGTCAGTCCCTAGTATATGGTAACCATGTACCCAGGGCATAGGTACCCCAGAGGCCTCCCATGGGCTGGAGCATGTATTATGCCACCCATGAGAGGTCATGCAAAATGGAACTACGGGCCTGCCATTGAAGCCTGTGTAATATGGCGCATGCACCACTTACTTTAGATATAGGTTTAATATATCTAAGGGTCACTACACTAAAAACCAATCCCTATAGCAGGTCTTGACAATCCTGAAGGCAGGGTGCTTGGTTCTAAGTGAGAGGGTGCCACTGCACGAACAGGACAACCCTGCAGCCTACGAAGTCCATTCTCCCTGGTTGTTAGTACTGCAGCCATTTACGACATATAGAGTGGCATTATGCAACTGCGTGATGACCAACTCTAAGACGGCTGAAAGTGACCCTATTGTGTTTGGTATCAAACATTGTGGAATCATACCCCCACACCAGTAACAGGCGTGGGAGGTATGATTCTACCCCTCAGAAACGAGCTTTGTGAGGTACCTGGTGTTCCCGGTACCAGCCTTCTAGTCCCGGGCATCCCAAAATGGTTGCTGCTGACCAGAGACACATTTCTGCCCTCCTGCTGCTGAGCCAAGCTCAAGCAGGGGAAGGCAGAACAATAGGCATCCTGTCACAGGGAGGTGTGACCACCTCCCAGACAAGATTTAGTGTATTAGGCCTGGGTGGGTGCGCTTGCCAGCGACCGAAAGTCTGAATGAGGGGCACATTTGGTGTCCCTGTGCATAGTCCAGTTCAAACCAGTCCTGGGAGCCGTTGGCTCCTGCTCTGGCACGAAACTGGACAAAGGACATGAAGTAGCCTCCCCACTGTCCTGACCCTCCCCTGGGAGGGTCCCCTGAATCTGTCCAACCCTCTCCTGTGGGTACAAAAGGACTTACCTAGCTGAAGGACCCTAGATTCGACGTGGACAAGATTCTGAACCAGAAACCACTGAACTTCAACCGTCTGGACACTCTGGACTTCGCTGGACTTCGTTTGGGCCTGACTTCATCTCCCTTTCAGGTCTGAGCTGTCTTCTCACCAAGTTTGAGGCCAGAATCCCTCGTGGGGGCTGCAATACCCGTACCCCTGTGCACCACGTCCATTTGCAAGTGCATATGCTTATTGGCGATTCCTGTGCAAGTGCATTGGGCTTCGAGTAGCCCCAACCTCTGGCACCATTTCCTCCAAAGAACTCTGGCCTCCTCGCACCGAGTGCTCCGTGGGCCATTGCTTTGTGAAACTGCTCGAGCCCCTCGCGACTCCTGTGCCTCCGTCCTGTGGGTCCCCTTGAGGGTCAACTTTGCTTTCCTTGGGCTCCCCTAGTTGTTCCAGGCCTGCCCTGACTCCCCTGTGTTTAGTGAGTCTCCTGGACCTTGTTGGTCCGAACTGTAACCTTATTCGACCCTCTGCGTAGGTTGCTGTTGCCAAGGCTTGTTGGTGCTCCAGCCGGACACCGACCCCTCAGTACTCGACATCCTTTGTGGGATAGCTCGTATCTGGCTCCTGGTTGTCCTCGACATCTCCTGGTCCTGGCGGCTGCAGAGTCAAGAACCCCATCACAGCACCTGAAGCACCCGACATGGGTGGGCATTCGTCTACCGAGCCTCTGGTCACTCCTGGGTGACCCAGACTCTGTCCCCTCTGCTTTCAGGTACTCTTCAACAAGAATCTACCTTTGTATTCCGACGGACACTTTTCTTCCTTCCAGCAGCAGCTCTTCTTCAAAGTTCTCCATTTGAATTCAACGGCGGTTTCCGACACCACTTCAGACCTATGCACCCTGTCCCCTGGGATAGGTAACTCTGGTACTACAGTATCCACTGGTGGGGTGGCTCTCCAACCTCCTAAGTTCCACAGGGTTTCTTCGAAGTCCACTGGGAAGTGTCCTTAAACTTTAAAACTTCAACCGCGACTCCCTCTCGGTCGTATTCCCACACTGCACCCGTCCTCCGTGGGGTCCCTACTTACTCACCTTGGGTGGTTCCTTGGGGTCCCAGTGATTCTACATCCTCTAGACACTGTCTTGACTTGAGTCATGGTTCTTATACCACTATTTTAGTATATGGTTTGGTCTCCCCCTGGAGCCCACTGTGTATTAGTGCTATTTACTATTGTTTCTGGACTACAGCATTGTGTGCTTTGTGAGTATCTTCGTGCAGAAGACACTGTGTCATACTTAAAGAGTGTTATATCAATAAATACATATTTTTATAACTACTGTGTGGTTCTCCTTTCATTTAACCAATACTATAAGGTTGCATTCTGGTAAAACAAGCTGCTTAACAATCCTTCAAGACTAAGCCTGAAGGCTGCTCTCCACAGCTACCACTTGGATAGCTTTCTAAAGTTATCTTTGACCTCTTAAATCACCATAAGGGTTGTTTGGACTGGTACAGGGTGCCCACTTCAATTAGTGGACAGCATATACCAGGCCAACTTCTCACAGCAAGGCTCTTGCACATGAATCTGTCTGCTATAGATTAGGTCTTCAATGATAACTTAATTGCTGCTGACATTATCAATAAAATAATTTGTGTGGGGTTAATAAAACTTTTATCATTCGGCAATAAGTTTGTAATTAGTCACCATTTGCACTCTGACAGATTTTATTTTGACTAATACATTTCTTGATAGATCATCAACAATATGAAATTGATGGATTTTATATTCAAAATGTTAGTTTCAGGCTGTCGACATGGATATTGTTTTTTTAAGAAGAAGTCCGTACGACCTCACCATCTAGATAATTTTTCAAAAGGTTATACCCTAGCTAGATTGCATACTCACCTTTAGCCTCTCGAGTTAGGGGTCCTGACCTTGGCTAGTATGGGCCACGCTATGTGATGTGGGATTTCAACACACCTGGTAGAACCTTCAAATAATCTTTTAAGACTATTTACATCATGGGAAAATTGGTGCTATATTCCCTACCATCCCATGGCCCTTTTTACAATACAGGGAATATCGTCCACACAGATAACCTGAGCTCATTGAGAATATATGTCTCTTATATAGATTACCCACTATACCGTAATTGTCTTCTCATTAGAGATACTAGTACCTTTGGAACTGCAATATATCTTTACGGGTAGTGCAACACAAGGTGGACTTACCCATCTAATCTTTTGTGATTTTATCTTTTATAAGGTGAGGCTCACACACCTTTGCCTACTTATTTAGACAAATTGTTCTCCCCACATCACCTTGGATTCTATTATTGTGGCTCTTTTTCTCACCCACTTCTCAACCCTATGTATCCAACTCTTCTACAAACACGGAATACTATCACTGTTATGCTATGAATATCTTGGCTGAGTCACAACTCAAAAATCATTGATGCATCACTTGTGATGCACTGTAGATTGTTGGGTTTAACCTTTATATTTATGATTTTCTATGGTATTTGCTTGTATTCCTGTAACACTGTTGAAGTGCAGGAACAGTAAGTGCCTTTTTTGTAATATGCTGGATTTGTGTCACACATTCTCAAGGGCTGTTTTAGTCCCTGGTGCCAATCAATCAATCAATTCATCTTTATTCGGCTATAAAATAGCCATAAAAGCACACAATATAATACAGACAGTGTGCAAAAGAGGGCAAATACACAATATTTCATAAGCCATAAAATATTAAAATATATAAAACCTAATAAAAAAGTCAATCCCCTAACATTGTTTTCCTAGAGGATACAGCAGCTTGAAGAAACAGAGCTACACAGCAGCAGGATTCATCATCAGTCAGAGTGCATAAAAAATGACATGCCTGCGTGCAAGACCGTATCTTTCTGGATCTTTGGATCTCATAAGGGGCATAAGAAATTTTCTTGTATAAAAACCACAAAAAAAGAGAAAGGGCAGCATAGTTTGTTTGGACTGGTTATTGCATGGGCATGTATTTAGAGCTCATTTTGATGCCCAATTGGGCAGCATAAAGATATTTTATTGTACCAGCCCTAAAACTAAACAATAAAAACAGTACCCAACTCCTATTTGTATTCCACTAATTCTCCAAGAGAAACTCCCCTAAATTAAAATGCAAGTAGTCTAAAACACTCATTTTCTTACTCTCCGCAGTCTGTCTGTTGCGGCTTTCTCCAATAATACATACTCCACTTGCCTCCTGCAAGCAACAGGCTGTGGCCCTCTATCCAGAAACATACCATTTAGACCTACACCTTCCAAAGATTTTTTAACATAGGCCAGCCATGGGATGGAAAGACCCCTGCCACAGGCCAAACAATAGTTAATTATACTCTTTGTTAATGAGACACCTCCTGCACTCCAAATAGATAACGACAGGATGGCCGGACGACTCTGAATATAGTCACTCAAATAACCTATGCTCAGCTTGCTGTGACAAATGAAGTGAGAGGAGGATACAGGGGCCGATAATAACCTTCTACAGAAGCGATTCTCCTTCCTCTGGAAGTTTGTTTGGTCACCCTGACCCGATACTCCTGCACCGTAGGTCGCAATAGGAACACACTGTGCGGAGTATATTTGCAATAAGGGTTACAAAGGCCTCCCACCCTTTGATGACGGCAAGCTAAGCAATGACCCAATTGTTCTTGAGAAATTTACTCTACACAGTGCAATATTCTGGGACCATGAGCTTGAGGAGCTAAAATTAATCCCCAAGTTGGAAAAAGTGCCAGCGCTAGATAAAGTGCTCTTGCCTACAGTAGTGGAGTGTAATTTTGAGTGCTTCGGCCCACATGACATTAAAAATGACTTAGTAAAGTTTGTCGACAGATTAAGATTAGCCATAAAATTAACAAAGGAATTGGTTAAAAGACGCAAGGCTTTGGGAGTTGGGGCAATTAAAACTGTGTCATCCGAATAAAGTGAGGCAGGAAGGGGGGTACCACACCTTTGCCTACTTATTTAGACACATTATTCTCCTCACATCACCTTGGATTCTATGATTGTGGGGCTTTTTCTCACCCACTTTTCAACCTTCTGTATCCTACTCTACTACAAACACAGAATACTCTCACCGGTATGCTATAAATATCTTGGCTGAGTCACAACTCAAAAATCATTGATGTGTCACTTGTGGTGCACTGTACATTGTTGGGTTTAACCTTCATATTATGAATTTCTATTTGCTTGTATGCCTGTAACACTGTTGTAGTGCAGGACAGTAAGTGCCTGTTAGACCCGGGATCCCTGGTTGGCTGAGGTAGGCACCTCAGTCCAAATAGGGACCCGCGGTTCCACGTCAGGGAAAGGAAGGTCACCTTCTGAGATAGCCCCCGCTCACCCCTCAGTAGCTTGGCACGAGCAGCCAGGCTTATCTTCAAGGCAAATGTGTAAAGTATTTGCAACCACGCTCACAGCAACCCAATGATGACACCACTAAATAGACTCCACACGAGTTTTATAAAAACGAGTATAAATTTTATATAAAAAGATATACGATAAGACCACACGATATAAATCCAACATATGCGTATTTGTAATATTCGTCCTGGCCGGTTGTTAGGCCAGCCAGCCCTTGTAAGTTCTAACGATATCAATGAGCACTTCTAAACATTTCCCTGTAATCCCAATACCATGTTATGCAGTTCGTAATGCTAGAATCAGGCACTTGTGCAATGTAGAAATAATGCAATGCGTAACGCGACAATCAAGCACTTTGCAATGTAGGAATAATGCAATGCGTAACGCAACAATCAGGTACTTTGCAATGTAAGAATAATGCAATGCGTAATACAACCACCAAGCACTTCGCAATGTAAGAATAATGCAATGCGTAATACAACCACCAAGCACTTTGCAATGTAAGAATAATGCAATGCATAACGCAACAATCAGGTACTTGGCAATGTAAGAATAATGCAATGCGTAACACAACCACCAGGTACGTCGTATGCAGAAATAAGGCAATGTGTAATACACTAATCAGGTAGTCCGTTATGCAGGAATAATGCAATGCGTAATACGCTAATCAGGTAGTTCGTTATACAGGAACAATGCAATGCGTCCTACGACAATCAGGTAGTTCGTTATTCAGAAATGATGCAATATGTAATACGCTCCGGCACCGATCACGGTGCCTTAGGCGGTCTCTCCGCCACTCCGTCTGACTCGCAGTCAGCCTCTGTCACAGTTGCCCCCAACACGGGTATGGTGTAACAAAAATGCAGCTCCGCACTCCGGCCCCGGTACTGCCACTCCTTTGGCAACACGGGCCACGATATGAGCCGAAGCAGAGGCTCGCGCTGCTGAAATGAGAGAGAGGCCTAGAGCGTCTCCCTCCGAGCCCGCACCCCGCCCCAGGAGTCGACACACGTTACCTGGGGGGCGCAAACCCACTCTCCTCTCCTCTTCCAACGACTTGGGCCTCAGATGCAATCTTTGTGAATGGGCAACGGCGGGCTCGGGTCAGCGGCTCAGCTCCTCCGAGGCTGCCGGTCTGGGCCGCTACTGCTACGAAGATCACAGGCTGCCACAGGGCACACGCACACAGCGTCGCTGAGACTCCCTTGAGCTTCGGGTGCACGATCACCGGGCACTCCACACGACGGTCTCAGGCTGCACGAAGAACACACGCACAGCGTTGCTGAGAGTCACTTAACTTCAGGTGCACGTTAACAAGGCAATCCTCGCGAAGGTCTCACGCTGCACAGTGCACACGCACACAGCGTCGGTGAGACTCACTTGGACTCTGGGTGCACGTTAACAAGGCAATCCTCACGAAGGTCTCCCGCTGCACAAAGCACACGCACACAGCGTCGAGGAGACTCACTTGGATTCCGGGTGTGCACGATAACAAGGCAATCCTCACGAAGGTCTCCCGCTGCACAAAGCACACGCACACAGCGTCGAGGAGACTCACTTGGATTCCGGTGCACACAATAACTGGACAATCCTCACAAAAGGTTCAGGCTGCACAAAGCACACGCACACAGCATCGCTGATCCTCGCTTGGACTCCACGTGCCCACGATCACAGGTCACTTCTTATGAGGGTCTCAGGCTGCAACAAGTACACACACATAGTGTCGCTGAGACTCTCCTGGAAACTTTTGTGTTCCTGAGTTTCCGCAACAGGGAGCCAGCTCACCTCGGGCCCTTGGGGATAAGTTACTTCCGGACACAGCACACAGCAAAGTCCCTTCTGCCTTTCCTTGGTTAAAACAGCAAACTGCAGGCCAGCCCCAGAACACACAGCAAGGGGCAGTCCTATCCTTCAGTCTATTCAGTTGTTTCTTCCTTGGCAAAGGTTCCTCTTGACCACGAAGTAGCCACCAGTCTTGTTCAATCTTGATCAAGCCATTCTCCAAAGTTCAGGGGCTTCAGCTCTCATAGTTATACCCCTCAATGGCTTTGAAGTCTTTGTGTTCAAGGGGCACTGACCCCTGTTCAAACCAGTTCTGGGTGCCTCCTGCCAGTGACACCTCTATTCCTTTGATAGTGGGGGTCTGGATCCTCAATCACTCAGCAGGGGCTGGAGCCATTGGTTTATGGCTGCTGCCCAGGCCTCTTCACCTCTAGGGGCTACTCCTCCCCCTACACTCCAGATGCAGGTCAGCCTGTTGCTGTCTCACCTCCTCCCCTGGGTTAAGACATTCCCCAGATCCTATCACTTTGAAATCCAGACAGTCAATCCACAACCAGGCAGAGACACACAGAAATGTTAGAGCACAAAAACTCAGCCACTTCTAAAAGAGTGGCTTCTAAACACACAATGCAAAAACCACCTTCATAAAAAGATGTGTTATTACACTGTGAGTTCAGGCATACTAAACTTCACCTCTCCATCTTAAGCCTTTGGGAAGATACGCTGGAAAACATATTACACAGCCTCCCCATTCTGTCCTATGGGCAAGATGGCTTTTCAACAGTGAAAAACGAAATGGAGATTATTTCACTGTCAGGACATGGTACACACCTTAGTACATGTCCTACCTTTCACATGCACTGCACCCTGCCCAGGGGGTACCTTGGGCCTACCATAGGGGTGTCTGATGTGCATAGAAAGGGAAGGGTAAGCTCTGGCAAGTGGGTGCACTTAATGCAAGTGGGGGTTAACGGTGCACACCGTTATAGTAAATGAACAATTTCTACAAACTATTCCTGGAGTGATAGAAGCTTATGTGGTGAAGTGTGCTACACAGTATCTGTGGGCTGCCTGTCCCACATAAAAAATAACTTCGGAAAGTCAAGCACTAAAATTGCTTGAGAAACTGCATGCACTACAATGCGATGTTTATAAATAAAGTTAGAACAATTTTAAACAGAAAAATTCTCAATCGGAGTCTTAATAAATTCAAATGAACATTCAAACACAAGTTGATTCAAAAGATATTATCTTTGTTATATAATGTCAGGTAAATGCGATCAAACAAACATCTGTAGTTACAATGATATTGCATTATACAGAGTACAAGAATTTTTGTACATAATCCATATTCATCATAATCAGATACAATACTCTAAAGACACAGGTCAATGGTGCGTAGCCCTATGCATTTCGGGACCCATCGTCCCTTCTTCGGGGGCCAATGAAATATAAACAAAACAATAACCAAATGTTACCATGGTGCACAGAGCACAATCAATGCTTAGCTACCAAAATTATAAGACACCCCTAGCTGGGAAAGTAAAATAACACAATAAAGTAAAGGCCCTTACTGCCTGGATAATGTCAATGAAAAGCCAATAGCTTAAGGTGGACCTCACGTACATGGAGGAAAAAATCATCACCAGTTACTGCCACCAATAAAATGGAGAACAAAGCGAAATAAGTCCCACAATACCAGAGAAAAAGCATAAACAAAGAGGGTGACCCAAAGTGAAGGTGATTACTGGAGAAGTGAAAGAATGACCAAGTTTGACGTGTACTACGAAAAAACATCTGAATTATGAAAACTTACTAAAACACACAACCGGAGTCTAGTAGAGAAGTACAATGGGTGAACGGGGCGGTACCTGTGAGTAACTAAAAAAGTACAATTTTAAGTCAAAGACATCGGGAGATGATGGATGTACATGTCGAGACACATAGATGCGAAGCCCAAAATGTTGCATATGATGTTACCTGATTAAGTTGGAAGTAACGGTCAAAGCCTGTAGTCAAACACAAAGATGTGAAAGTACACCGTAAATAGGACGGCAAAAGTAAAGTATTTCTCTACTAGACTCTTGTTTATGCTTTTTCTCTGGTGTTGTGGGACTTATTTCGCTTTGTTCTCCATTTTATTGGTGGCAGTAACTGGTGATGATTTTTTCCTCCATGTACGTGAGGTCCACCTTAAGCTATTGGCTTTTCATTGACATTATCCAGGCAGGAAGGGCCTTTACTTTATTGTGTTATTTTACTTTCCCGGCTAGGGGTGTCGTATAATTTTGGTAGCTAAGCATTGATTGTGCTCTGTGCACCATGGTAACATTTGGTTATTGTTTCGTTTATATTTCAGTGGCCCCGAAGAAGGGATGATGGGTCCTGAAATGCATATGGCTACGCACCATTGACCTGTGTCTTTAGAGTATTGTATCTGATTATGATGAATATGGATTATGTACAAAAATTCTTGTACTCTGTATAATGCAATATCATTGTAACTACAGATGTTTGTTTGATCGCATTTACCTGACATTATATAACAAAGATAATATCTTTTGAATCAACTTGTGTTTGAATGTTCATTTGAATACATTAAGACTCCGATTGAGAATTTTTCTGTTTAAAATTGTTCTAACTTTATTTATAAACATCGCATTGTAGTGCATGCAGTTTCTCAAGCAATTTTAGAGCTTGACTTTCCGAAGTGGGTGCACTTGCCAGAACACAACATGGCAGTTAGCAAACTGCGCGCAGGCACTGCAGAGACAGGTCTGAGTTCCCTTTTCAAAGCTACTTGTGTGGGTGGCACAAATAGTGCTGCAGGCCCACTAGTAGCATTTGCATTACCAGCCCTGGCACACATAGTGCACTTTACTAGGGACTTTACTAGTAAGGCAAACATGCCAATTACCATTACACTTTACACAGGGAACACTGGCACTTTGACACTGTTTAGCAGTGGCAAAGTGTCCAAAGCATCTAAGTTGGCAACACAATGTCAGAAAAAAGGTCTAGGGGAAAAGCAAAAAGTTTAGGGAACTTTAGCCAACAGGGCCAAGTCCCACAGTGCCTTTTTTGTAATATACTGGATTTGTGTCACACATTCTCAAGGACTGTTTTTGCCCCCAGGTATCACTACAATCCGAGTCCGAGTCCAAAAAGCTTTATTCGACACATTGTCATAAAAGCATTTTACATAAATATCCGTGATCTTTCCAAGACATGACTAAAACCAAAGAGGACATATGACAAAAAGATAAATAACATGAGATAATGGTTTCCACTAGAACAAGTTTTCAATTAAGAAAAACTAAAAACTTACCACTTCTAAAACACATTTAAAAGTTCACAATTAAAATTATATGATGTTATACACTCCATCTTAGTTGCTTCTGACCATAAATTGGACATAAGATTACCCATTTTTTGAGTGGTGTGGATTTCATTGCATCACTCGATCAATGGCTTTCTAATTACAAACAATCAGTGTAAATCAAGCTACTTTTGAAATAGACCTTATAACCCACATCCACCCTAAATATTTTGCAACTCCTATAGAAATATGCGGTAGGGTGCTGGTACGTATTATCCTTTCTGCCTCCTCACTCTTCCTCGTACCTAGCATAGTACATAAGGGCTTCAACCAAATCCGGCGCGGAGCAGCATAGGCTGGGCACACAAATAGCATGTGGGCAATCGTTTCGCTATGTGACAAACAGATTGGACACCTGTTATCACCTGGGTTCGACCACCTTGACGTGAAAGATTTGAGAGGCAACGAGCCCACCCTCAACTGAAAATACAGCTTTCTATCCAGTGGCTTTGTTATGGTGTCCCAATAAGGTTCTAGGTTCGGGATGTGCTTAAAATTCAGAAAAGATCCTGTTAGTGAGGATGATTCACTACATCTCAAGGTATTATACGTCACCATCTCCCAATACTTTTCTTTTAGGACCTTTTGAGGGAAAGCATGCTGAAGTTGGATCCTCCCAAAGTCATTTCATCCCAATACCTATTAATACATCCCTAACTCCACGTAGCCAGCTTATTTTGTGGAAGGTATCTGATTTAATAACATCCACAAAACCCAGAGCATATGACATCAATTCCGGCGTAGTCCACAATCTGCGCCAGTATAATACAGGGCGTAATTTTGCAATGTCAGATATGGACTTTCTGCCAAGCTCAAAGAGTAAAGGGCACAGTGGTGTACTTTGGGGGAGATTAGTGATACTACGTAGGAATCTTTTTTCAGAAGCTCTAAGTTTGGACATGTTCTCAAACCCCCAGACTTCAACGCCATAGAGGGCTGAGCTAGTCACTTTCATGTCATAAACCTGGAGCACAGGCCTAATTGGTTTTGTGAGTGACTTTTTGTGCTCCACATTTTAGTACTCCTGACAATTGCCGGTGTTTAAGTGTGGCAAAATCAATTTGCTGGTTCCACTTGAGATCACTCTGAATATTTACCCCCAGGTATGTGAACATTCTAACTTGTTCCAGTAGTCGGTTATTCATTAAAATTTTGCCTTTAAAAACACTACGTGAATTAAAAATCATAAACTTCGTCTTAGATACATTGACTTCTAGACCACGAGCGGAACAAAATTCTTCGAAAATAAACAGAGCTCGCTGGAGTCCGCTGGGGGTCTTCGACATTATCAAAGTATCATCGGCGAACATTAAAATAGGTATTTAATCCCTGCTAATGTTGGGGCATCAGTATTCACAGATGATATACAGTCACTATACCGTTGATAAACAACGAAAATAGGGTAGGTGCCATGGCACATCCCTGCCGCACCCCTCGCTCTACTGGAAATGTGCTAGTGTCCATACCCTGAGAACCCCATCGGATTCTGCAGAGTTGTCCTCATGCAACCTTATTATGAGTGAGAGAAGTTCACTTGGCAACCCCATGTCCTTCAAAGTTGCCCACAATTTGGAGCGAGGAAGTAAGTCAAAGGCTGACTTCAAATCCACGAAAGTGGCATAAAGACTGCCTTTGCCTAGAGCCACTACTTTCCAGTATAAAAGAATAAAGCGAAACACCTGGTCAATGGTGCTAGTAGATGCCCGGAATCAGGCCTGCAGGGGGGACAGTATGTTATTGTCGTCTATCCAATCCTGCATTTTGTTAAGTATCAGCCTACCCATGATCTTTTGCAATGAATCAATCAAACTAATGGGTTGATAGTTCCCGGGCAATGATTTATCCCCTTTTTTATATACGGGGACTATTACTGCGCCCTTCCAGGAATTCGGGATGGGTGCTCCCTGTGCTATGGCATTTGCCAACATTTCAATGTACCTACCCCATCGTTCTTTATCATGTATGAACACATCTGCGGGGACACCATCTGGACCTGGTGCTCTGCCACCCACCACAGCTCTAAGGGCTAACTCAACGTCCCTGCTATTAAAGGCCTCTTTAGTATAAAACACGTAATTAAATTCCTCCCCGTGTTCCTCTATTGAGCATCGGGCGTACTGAGGCTTAAAATGTTTGACCCAATCTTCCTGAGAGACATGATTTTGTGGTTCCTCAGGTTGGCCACCACGGTCCCATTTTATTATGCTCCAGAATAGTTTGCTATTGTTTTGAACACTAGCCTCTTTAAGGTCTTGCCAACGTTTCTCGTCCCAGGAGCACTTAGCTTTATGCATCGAGTTCTTGTAAGTCTTCCTAGCTATCCGTACTTGTACAGGCTCTCCGATTTTGATCGCCCTTCCAAGACTAGCTCTCGCCTGTCTGCACTCATTGTTATACCATCAACAGGGTTTTTGGGGTTTCAGTTTCTTAGACTTACAACTCTTTAAAAAATGGGTTCTCATGTGCACAAAATATCTTTCGTGTGACTGGATGACACACTCCAAATTCCTGCTAGTGGATAATATATTTTCTATCTCTAGCAGGGCGTTGTCAACATCTTTGGAAATGCTAATCAGTTCATCAGCATTTTCAACTAAATTTACCCATTTAAGTCGCCTCATATCGTGGGTAGGAGCCACATCTAGTGGGCACAATTCTACCTCACTACGTTGTGGGGGTGTGTGCCACCACTTCCCAAGGGTTACACACAGGGGGTTGTGGTCACTTTCCGGTCGATCCCTTATTTCCATGTCATCTATTTTGTGCCACAGTTTCAGGCTCACCAAAATGTAATCTATTCTGCTATTGCTATACCCGTTGTTGAATGTACTCAACCCTGATCTATCATGCGGCATCCTCCCATTTAGCGCTCTTAGCCCTTTGTCAAGACAAATGGAATTGATCTGGATAACTACCTCCGTCCATTTCTTGACAGGAGCAAGTTCCAGTTGTGGGATACCCCACTGAGCGTCTTCATCATCAGTGAGGCGCCAGTCATCGGTAGCAAGTGGCTCAAATGTTACATTTAGATCTCCTGCTATGATGGTATTAGAGTCCGCGGAGTATTGTTCAAGAAGATCTTCCAGTGCTGCCAAAATTTGTGACCTGCCCCCCCTTGTTCCCCTGACATAGATGTTATAAATGTCAATTGACTCTAGCGGACTTAGCTTTAGTCTTAACACCTGGATATCATTACTATTAGAGGGGAGTTCTTTTATGGTAATATTTAATTCCTGGCGAATCCATATAGTTAAGCCACCAGAGGGACGACCCTTTCCACCTTTCACCGCTGGGACATGATAATTTAAAAAACCTTCACAGTGTTGTGGTGTCAAGAGCCATGTCTCCTGGAAAAGACAAATGTCGAAACAATTGATAAATGCTAACCATTCTGGTGACATGAATTTTGAACTCAACCATGCGATATTCCAGGATATCAATGAACCCCTGGTGGAAATGAGACGAGCGTCCACTGATTCATTTACATTCTCCGATGGAGTATGCCCTATCTCATGTTGACGGTCAGAGTAAGTTTTACATAATAGTATAGATCGTGGGTGCTTTAAAGAGTTATCCATACAATTAGAAACTACTCTTGAACTGCTACCATCAGGAACTGTTGTGTCAATAACCATCATAGGACAGTGATCATGCTCATGCTCCAGTCAATCGATACCTTCAAGTGTCGAGCTACCCATCCTTTCTATTCTAACCCTGGGGGTTGCCCTGACTGGAATCTAGGCAAAACAGTAAGTGGAGCCCTCCGCATCTGTATCGACGATGAGTCAGGCGAACAAGACCTAAATTCTAGGGCACATAGATTTTCAGCCAACTCCTCATTCTTTAGAGTCAGTTCGATACAGTCCCGTTGACTACTAGGGGAGGTGAGCCTACGCGCCTTAGTGATATCTTCTCTAATCATGGAACGACACCCTCTAACGTGTCGTATCCAGTGAATCGCCTTATTAGTTAGAGAATCGGCACTTTCCCTGCTATTGGTAGAAGCTAGCTTTGGAACGTTCACCATGTATATTGTATGGGCGTTATATGGCATATTGGGGCATTGTTCACCCTTTCGATCCAGACCTTTATTTTGGATGTGGCTCAGTGTTATGGGGCTATTGCTCCGTTCATGTGGTGAGCAAGTGGGTGCTTTATCCATATAAAGAGACTTAGGAATATTTACTTCTTTAAGAAAACCTTTGCTTGTATTGGTGAGTGACGGTAAAATCTCTTTTTGTTTAGCCACCTCACTATACCAGGAGGCATCCTTAGTCTGACCAACATTATTATGTAAAACGGGAGCCTTTACATGGGCAGATGGTTGATTTGGTGGATAGAGAACCACAGCACCATGGGTTGCACTAACTGAGGCGCTTGCCTCTCCATGTAACGGAAACCCGACCATGGTTCTCATACTCTCCAGCAACACCCTCATAGACCTGATTTCATCCCGCAGGGTATGCACCTCATGGATAACGTCATGCAGTGTTGGTATCTGTATATTTTCAGCAGCCACCCCTTCTGTGTTGTGCGTGGTTGTTACTTGTGGGGTAGTACTACAGTCTCCGTGAACCTCAGACAATACGGTATACCTATTTGAGCAGGTACCTGCAGTCACTTGAAGTTGGGATTGCGGCTGGCTATCGTCTAACTCAACAATTTCAGCGTGTATGGGATGAGAAGTATCAGCTACCCTTGCCATTTTCTTACTAGATTCTACCTTCGGGTTTCTGGAGTTTTTCTTGTGTGGTAGGAACATTACAGGGATAGCTGGACCTTTTTTTGGACTTGCCGTCGCTCTTTGCCCTGTACATGGGCGGGAGTTATCACTATCATGATGGAGATCTAAGTTTGGAGCTAATATATCCGCACATTCCTCAACTAAAATATCAATTCTGTCCATTACACAATTACTACCAACATGCTTCATTGACTTCCTCGCTTTTTCCCTTTTCTGATTCTACCCACGTTTCCACCATCCCCCACACCTGCTCCGCCCTCCATGGATTTCCTTTTGCCCATGGTGAAATACTTATTTCCAGACAATCTTTCTAGATGTCCAGCTGGTCAGCAAGCAAAAGTCTTTGGCTTCTACACGGCTACAAAAAATTAACCTGCGAACAACAGTACCTTTTTTATCCAGTGATTAGCACACTCAACGCCCAGATCTACAATGCAAATGAAAGGGGGGTAGCCTGTCCTGTCTCTTCTTGGCGATGACGGGATCAGGACGTCAGAGTGTGTGTCCACGGCGTTTTGCGCTCCCGCGCACAGGAAGAAGGTGCCCCAGAGAAAGCAAGGGAACAGGAGGCTCGTAGAAGGACACAGCCCCCTCACAGGTCCAACAAGGATTTAGCGGCCCCACAAAGGATTAGCGCGTCCCGCGCCGCGGGGTCTTCCCAGCGCTGATAAGGGCTCAGCTGGCTCCTCCCTCTCAGCTGATGGAGGGCGGGAGACTCGCATTGCACTCTGGGACTTGGAGTCCCACCAGAGTGTGTGTCCATGGCGTTTTGCGCTCCCGCGCACAGGAAGAAGGTGCCCCAAAGAAAGCAAGGGAACAGGAGGCTCGTAGAAGGACACAGCCCCCTCACAGGTCCAACAAGGATTTAGCTGCCCCACAAAGGATTAGCGCGTCCCGCGCCGCGGGGTCTTCCCAGCGCTGATAAGGGCTCAGCTGGCTCCTCCCTCTCAGCTGATGGAGGGCGGGAGACTCGCGTTGCACTCTGGGACTTGGAGTCCCACCAGAGTGTGTGTCCACGGCGTTTTGCGCTCCCGCGCACAAGAAGAAGGTGCCCCAAAGAAAGCAAGGGAACAGGAGGCTCATAGAAGGACACAGCCCCCTCACAGGTCCAACAAGGATTTAGCGGCCCCACAAAGGATTAGCGCGTCCCGCACCGCGGGGTCTTCCCAGCGCTGATAAGGGCTCAGCTGGCTCCTCCCTCTCAGCTGATGGAGGGCGGGAGACTCGCGTTGCACTCTGGGACTTGGAGTCCCACCAGAGTGTGTGTCCACTGCGTTTTGCGCTCCCGCACGCAGGAAGAAGGTGCCCCAAAGAAAGCAAGGGAACAGGAGGCTCGTAGAAGGACACAGCCCCCTCACAGGTCCAACAAGGATTTAGCGGCCCCACAAAGGATCACTTTTGTAGTGTATATTGAGTATATGTCCTATGGTGAAGATGGTTTCTCATTGATACGGCCACATGACCTGACTGTACATCTGTATACATTGTGTCTAGCATTGATAAAGTCATTAGTATACTTCAGGATGATGAAACACGTGTTGGCTGGCAAGAACTTGCTCGGAAAAATACTTATTAATAAAGGAAGAATTTGTGTGATGGACCATGATAACTCTGGTGACATTGTTGGAGTGCTCACAACTACATTTGAAGCCATTGGGTTCCCCCTTTCCGTATTTGTGAAGCATTTGAATGGCTGCTCCTAACCTTTGCTGAGCACCCTGTTATTACCTATAAAGACTTGTTGGACTGTTTTATGTGATTTGCAAAGGAGTGCATCAACAATTATCTGGTCACCTAATTGTTTATCACCAAATTAAAGGGTGTTAAAGTGCATCACATAGAAACTTCGGCCTCTGTGACCTTTAATACAGTGTTTACCAGCACATAGCTGTGATGCAGTCATGGATGCATTGGACTTTACCCATCCTCTGTATACAGGCCTACTGCAGTCTATATGATTAAGCAAGCATTGGCAAAGCCAATAGTTTTCGCCTATGCAAAATCTATTGGCTTTGTCAATGTTTTTTACATGTTGTACAGCAGTTGAGCTACTGTGCATCATTGACTTAAACTAAACAAAAAAGTGGTATGACGCAGTCAATGCTGGCCACATCATTGTGCTTTTTTTTTCTTTTTAGGCAAAACCTATTGGCTCAGCTTCATTGACTTTAAGCCTCATTTCAATGGAGCCGGATACTATGAAATACTTCAAGTTTCCTCACTAGAAACAAAGATAATAATGGCGCCTGGTTGGAGTGTCGTGCTTCAAGACCTTTCAATTAACAACTGCCACAGAAATAATAATTATAATGATGCTCAATTAACCATATAAGAGAGTCAATCTTACCTTCAATATTGTACTGCATGATGTCCTGTAATGCTTTGAAATCTGGTAATTTGAGAAGGCAATTTAGAAGAAGTAATTAGTAGTCACAGTACTTGGGAATCAGAGCGGTGAATAACAGGTATATGGATTCAAACAGGTATTACTCTTCTAATGCAGCTGTGACAAGATCACTGTGTTTTTAAATAATCATCAATAATTCGTCAACGACAGTAATCTTTCCAGAAGACTTAAAAAAGGCATACATACTCCCATTATTAAAGAAAACAAACCTGAAACCGCATGACCCAAACAACTACAGATCGATTACAAATAGACCTTTCCTGGGCAAACTGATGGAAACAGCAGCATTCATTCACCTAGGTGTCACAATTCAGTGACAATAACTCCATACTTTCTGACTTCCAAACAGGACTCAGTCCAGGAAAAAGCCTCTACCATGGATCATCTTTATCAACTATTATCAACTATGAAAAGACTACAACAAATTCATAACTCTGCTGTCAGACTACTCTACATGTAAAGCCACAACCCTGCATCTCCCCTGCCTTGAGGGCCCTACACTGGTTTCCAGTTGCCAGAAGATCCACGTTTAAGCTGCTTTGTATCACCCACAAAGCAATAAATGGAACAAAGCCACTTTTCATCAGGAAAACAAATCACTAAATACATACAACAAAGGAGCCTCCTCTCTAGATCGGCACCTCGCCTCAAAACCCAAGCATATAAGAAAAAAAACATTGGTGGTACATCTTTCTCTGTTCAAGCCGCCAAACTATGGAATTTATTACCCCCAAACATAAGATCCACAGATAACTATCTTATCTTCAGAAGATCACTCATGAGTTGGCTCTTTCCTACATTACCACAATAATCAAAACACAAATGTACTGCATATGCCTGTGCATGTAAACACATATAATTTGATTATATGTATATATTTAGATATGTGCATTTCTTTGTACAAATATATATGCTAAATATGGGTTCAAAATATATAGATATTCTTATAGGTCTCCTTAACAAATGTATATATTACTTATGGTTATTATATATATTACATATGCTTAACGTGTATATAGGTCACTGCAAAGTTTACATATAAGTTATTTGATTATATGCCTATGGGTCTCTGCTTTATTTATTATACCTTTCACAATGTGTGATAAGTTAGGTCTCTGTTTTATTTTACTTTATCACAATATGTAATTATGATCATAACAATTGCATCTATAAGTGCTTCACTATCAAAATATTGGGGAAAATATAAAATAAAAGTAAATAAGAAAATGCATAAGATTTCCAAAAAGAATTCATTCAAATACACAAATAACTGAACTTTATGTACAAAAACACTTGAAAGTCTGAGTTTCTAACTATTTATCCAAACATGCACATATGGGACTTTATATAATACAACTTTTATCACTTACATTTTTTCAATATACATGTATACCTTTCTACGTAGTTATGTTTCTATATATTTATTACTTTACTGCTACTGTAGAAAAAAAGCCTTCAACTCTCTCCAATGCACTACTCTATATCTCATCCTATACCCCTCTCAATATATCCTCTTCCTCAACTCTGACTCATCCCAAACATCATATTATGTACTTTGTACATCACCTACTATGATCTCCCTAATAATCCTTTCTAGACTCATCGCTCCTCTATCTCTTCTTTGACTAATCCCAAACCTCATTCTACTACTATTATCTCTCTTTAAAAACCCTTTCTAGACTATTCCCTCCTCTATCCCTCCTTTGACTCATCCCAAACCTCATGGTACTACTTTGATCTCCCAAATAACACTTTCTAGACTCTTCGCTCCTCTATCCCTCCTTTATTCTATTAAATCCAAATAGCAGACTCACATGTCCGCTGCTCGAATTAACAATTTATATTTCCCTATACTATTCCACCACTAATCCATTTGGGTTCTGGAGTAGAGTGCTATTTGCCGAAAAGTGCTTCACCGCCTCATCAGAAGGCATAAGCACTATATAAATACAATTACAATTACAATTATTCATAGACACCAGGAGCAATGCCAAAAATAGAGGGCTGGTAGGGAGGGGTCAGGGAAAGCCGTAAGTTCAGACTGTGATCAGGCTTCCACAGAGACAACTTTCTGCCCAGTTCATCTGTTTTTAATTTTGCCAGTGAAAGACAAATGTGTGCCCTTATAACACAAAACAAGTTTTCATTGCATTTTTATAGCTGACCCTAGGGCCCGTGTCTTCTAGTGTACAGCACACTGGAAACAGCACTAGTTTAACGAGTCTATGGTATTTTCATGGAGTTGTAAAGTAGCGCAACTGCTGCGAGTCCTGTGCATGGCAACAGACGCACGACAGTAAAACAACAACCACAGCATATTGTGCGCCCTATTTTACAACTCAACTGCGCCACAAGAAACAGCACAAAAGAGGGGTAAAAAACAGAAACTAAGAAGGTCCTTAATTATATTTTTACCATTTAGTTGAGGCATGGCTTCACTTTTGTCTGGCACCTCCTCTTCTCCGAACATTACTTCTGGCTGGGTATATCTGGACACCTGACCATAGATGTGCTGGCCATCTCTCCTTTTACTTCATCAGAAATCCGAGCCCTCTTTCTTAAGTGGGCATCCATCTGTGATGGATTCTGAGCAGACCTTAAGTACATCACTACCTTAGGGTCTTCCTAGGCACAGGAGTGTTCTTCAGTGAAGTCGGGAAGGCCTATAGGAGGTCCTGGCTCAGGTGAACGCCCCTTATGCATTTACTCAAGTAAAATAGAAGTTGGGGCATGAAAGCAGGCTCAACTGTATGTTATTCCCCATTCTCACCTGTTCCTATAGGCCAGTCACTGTAGAATCAAAATATGCTGTTCTGAAACCCTTTGACAATAGAGGGAATTTTGGGCCATGTGAACAAATTTTATAGACTGCGATTTCCTGATTGCGAATCTTTGTGAATTGCAATTAGGAACTCGCAATTCCTAATGTATGAAACCCATTGAGTTTCATTTCGCGATTCCTAATGGGGTCGCAATCGATCTACCTCATAAATATTAATGAGGTAGGTCTCGATTTGGGACCCATTAGGAATGCACCCATCATAGGGGTGGTGGCCTGCTGGTGTCAGCAGATCACCATGTCTGTGATTGATTTTTAACAAAGCAGACCATTTTTTTAAATGCATCCCGTTTTCCTTAAAAGAAAATGGAATGCGTTAAAAGGAAAGTGAGATACATTTAAAAAGAAAAATATGAAACTTTGACTTTCACTTTTTAAGATTAGCCAGTGGTCCATTGCACCACTGCCTGCTCTTAAATGATATTTGGTTCATCATTCACAAAGTGCAAGGGGTCCCAGGTAGGCCCCTTTCCCATTTATGAATGGTTATCATCACCCTTGAGGTGTGGGTAAAAATAAATGTTTTGTGATCGGAATTCGGTCACAAAACATTCACACATACCACTGCGATTAAGTATGAGGAAGGGACGTCGAAACGTGCCCTTCCAAATACTGAATCGCTAAACACAAATTGTGTTTCGGTAACATATTACCGAATCGCAATTTGTGCTTTGTACATATGTAGAAGCATTTTTGCTCTTGGAAAAGGCCCGATTCTGTGAATCAGGCCATTATTATCCGCAAAAATGCTTTTCTATATATGTCCCTTAGCTTCTGCATCTTCTCCACTCAGAAGCAAGACCTGAATGCCATATGCCAGAGGTTCTTAACTTTTTAGGTCGAGCCTAGCGCAGCGCGCATGCGCTGCCCTATGGGAGGCTTCTTGTGAGCACTCTAAACTTCTCCGTGTGGGTCTGACTCCTCCCACACATAGGATTGCCTTTTGCGTGTGTCTTTCACTAATGAAAGCACGCAAATGGCTAAAGGCGGGTGCATGTCCCACCTTCTTTTTTAATGTTCACTCCCACAGCGTTTTGCTCTCGAGAGCGAGCAGGGGCGCGCAGGGTGGCAGTTGCATTCCTCAGGTTACACACAACGCGCCGTGCTTTCGCTTTTGCTTGTTTCTTTCAGATCTTCACTACGGAGCTACAGGGCTCAAATTGCTGGCACATATTATTTACAAACACGGCTGAATGTAAGAGCCAACAATGGACCTATAAGATGCACCAGACTGTCACCCGCTCGTTTTGAGGAGATTCACTTTGTTGTAAACATTTTGCTAGTGTCCTGTAATCTCTTTTCAACTTCTCAATAAAGTCGTTTAAAAAAAAAAAAGGGGCGCTTTCGATCACTGATATTTCAGCGCCTTGTCAGGGGCAGTAAGCGCTATGAAAATCTACAATAAAGCTGTGTTTTGGCTTTCAAAAGTCTTTATCCTGAATCAGAATGCGCTTGCATGTATTTATTTGTTTTTGCAGTTTTTATATAGCGCTAATTCTACCCGACGGTATCTGAGTGGTTTACATAAGTTCCAGTTCCATTACACACGGTCACATTCATTTTTTGGGAGGGAGACCGGCACGGGGGAATTAAGTGATTTGCCCAGGATTACAGGATGTTGAGCTGAAGCTGAGACTCAGACCATGTTCCTCAGTTTTGAAGTCCACAGCTCAGGCCGTTACACCGCAACCTCTATTCAATGAATATGGGTACAACCCCGAGCGTGCCCCTGAGGGCACAGTAAACATGCATTACAAGATGTCCACAAGCTCTACACAACGCGCCGTGCTTTCGCTTTTGCTTGTTTCTCTCAGATCTTCACTACGGAGCTACAGGGCTCAAATTGCTGGCACACATTCTTTACGAACACGGCTGTATGTACGAGCCAACAATGGACCTATAAGATGCACCGTACTGTCACCCGCTCGTTTTGAGGAGATTCACTTAACTAGAATACATTTTTACGTTAATTCTTTTTAATTGGGTCGTTCAGTTGTACATAATGTCTTCTTGGTTATATATAAGGTAACAAAAATGCTTATAACACTTGTTTATTATAACTTTTCAACATGCTGCATAGTAACCGCAATCCTCTGCAACATAGCTTAAAGACATTGGCAAAGCCAATATCTCTGGCTAAACACTTATAAGGTCCCAAAGGCGAGACCTATTGGCTATGCCAATGCTTGTTTATTTCTATGGACACCCACTGAAGCACTTTTGGAAGTCAGGGACCGAGGCCTTAGCAATTTCCACAACTGGAACCTCAAAAGATACACAAAACTGCAGAAATAAGTATACATGAAGCAAATACAAAATTATGAAATATTTTCTTTAATTCACAAACCAAAAGTATCCAAAAATCAAACTTTTAATTTTAATGGAAGGTTGGAACGTTTCAAAAATTTGTTTTTATTTCTATGCTAGACTTTTTATTTCTATGCTAGACTGTAGTATATCAGTTTGCCTTTTTGTGCTCTTAATACATTTTCTTTTTTTATACATTCTGGGGCTTCATTTCAGGCCACCACTGGTCCATACTCCAGTTTGCTGTACTTGTGCTACTCTCATGAATCAAGCGAAGTGTATCAACTTTTTAAGCCTTCAATTTCAAATTCCTTCACATTTACAGAGCATTTCAAATTTTTCAGTTTTACATTTAGATTTTCTCTGTTGTAAATACTTTATGAATCTGCAAATATTATTTAACTTTCTAAAAAGTTCTGGACCCCCTGAGTAGGCATAAAAACACTGCCATATACTGTTCACTATCAACGCTGACAAAAGTGAAGACCATCATCATTCACTTTACATACCCTTTTAAGGTATTGGCAGCTAAAAATGATATGCAAGAAAGGATACAGTAATTTATATTGTTAATCCATTCATATACGTGCCATTTTCATTAGTTGCATGCACAATGCATTAACTGAGAGCTTCCTTATAGATTACAACATACACATTATAAAAGTATATTAGTAACTGTGGGCCTAGAACTCATTAGTATGGTTTTATGCCCTCTAAATCAGAAGCTTGTTAAAACTCACGTCAATTAATGACTTCAATCACCAATTCTTCACTTTCACTCCCAAACCTTTCCCTCACGCAATCATTCCATACCTTACTCAAATATAGAATGCTGAAGTTCTTTATTCACGTTGTTTGCAAAGTGCTTAGGTTTTCTCAACAGCAATAGTTGATTGGAAAGAAAGATGTAAAAGGAGTCTGCCCACGTGCACAAGAATGGGAAACGAGGAACTTAAAGACAAGCCCAAAACATCACTTTCTAAACCTACAGATCAACTACCAGTCAGATCAAATATCCAAATATCTTATGACGTGTAACATTAGTGTCAAAACAATTTCCAGGCTAAGAGTGAACAAAATTTGTGATCTGGTTTTTTCCAATTATGTGCAGCTATTTAAAAAAAATTCTCCAATCTCATACAGTTGCCATAAGGTAAAAAGGTGTTGGTTCAAAATTCCACAAAGAGTAAGATTTGTGGGAATAAGTCTGTTTTTTTACTCAGAATTTTCCGACACAAACGTTTTTGGGAGAAAGGTCTCCAACAATTGCAATTTTTGTGGGAAGTATCGCCCACACGGAATGTTTGCATAGGTAAGAAACACAATGACTTTGTGAAGTGATAAAGTTTGTCGCCATTGCAAAACTAGGTAGAAAGAACTATAAAATCCAACACCCCTTGTAAGAATCGTTTCTGACTACAAAAACATGCCCTACACTTGTCAATGAATAGGTTGCTGGACTATATGGGTCGCCAGGTTAAATGTTTCTTCTAGAAGAGACCTGTTAGAGCTTGTGATCTTATGGGTGTCACGAGATTTAGACTTCAATAGGAAAGGCAATTAGACATTGTTCAAAATATAAAAGGATAATACATTCCACCACACTGAACACTTCCATGGGATCAGCAGTCAGTCCAACTAGGACATCAAAAAGAATGGGTAGCCAAAAATCACGTTTCAGTTAGTTGATATTGCAAGAAAAAGATGTTCCACTCAGTAGAGAAGGCAGATGGGAGATAAAGATCTTAAGGACTTATGCTTGCCACCACACTCAAGACTTCCAGTGGAACAGCAATCGGCCAAAGTTTGACACTTTAAAGAATAATAGTAACTACAAAACTAAACGCTTCTGTTGGACTAGAGCCCAAACAGATTTTTAGATGTCGCAGGATGAGAAGATGATTTAATCAGACCAGGAGCCAGACTCCTTCGAAGATTCCATTGGCTGATCAATGCGCCACCCACCAAACCAAGGTGGTTTCATAAAACCAGCAGCTGGGCACGGTTCAAAACTTTACAGGAAAACAAGCACCATCATGAGGTCCTTCTGTGAGGACAGCAGGCAAACAGAGTAGGAAACGTTTTGGAATAATGGTTGTCACTAGACTAAGTTGATTCCATTGGGATAGAAGTCGAACTGAGTTTGTGACGTCACAGACTAACGGGTGGTGTAATATAAAGATGTTTTCATCAGACCAGATCCCGGAAAGAAACGAAGATTCCATTGGCTAATAGTTGTCACCAGACCAAGCCATTTTCTTCAGCCCAGCGGTCAGACTCAGCTCAAAATCTTACAGGACAATAAGTGGCATAACAATAATGAACTTCTGTGAGAACAGCAGCAAGACATAGTTTGAGAGCTTATGGAGTAATGGGTGCCACCAAGCTAAGACGCTTCCGTTGGAACAGAAGACGAACAGAGTTTGAGATCTCCCGGTACCGAAGTCCATAGAAGTACGGAAAGAGAGCTTTTGGCAGAACAATCAGCACATTACAGATGGTCAGGGTGACCCACAACCCTGTGCGAAGCCCGATAATGTTGTTCATGTAAAGCAGGGTCTCTGTGATGAGGAGCAGCAGGGGGAAGAAGTAGAAAAAGAGGATGGTGTGGTGCATGAGGAAGGTGATGCTGGCCCGGGAGGTGACTCCCTTCCAGATGCCAGACTCTCGCGTTTTAAAGCAGAGAAGTGCATAGCAGCACAGGACCAAGGAGATGCAAAGCAGGAAGGAAGCCACAAAGAGGATATAGCCGAACTTGATTGTGTCGTCTCCATGCAGCATAAGGATTAGGATAACCGGCAGGGAGCACATTTCAAAGGGACAGCGGCTGCCTTTCTGAGTCAGATACAACACCACAAATATGGCGGCTGGGAAAAAAGACGAGGAAATCCAAAGGACCACGATTAGCTTCTTGGTCCTAGAGGGAGGCACAATGGAGACGTAGCGCAGAGGCCACAAGACGGCCAAGTAGGTATCCAGCACCATGGCGGCAGCAGTCAAGACCCCACCACAGTAGGTGACGGCAAGCAGGAAGAGCAGCAGCACACATGCATAGCCAGGAAGCTTGACGCCCAGCACATTGAAGACAGCAGTCAGAGTGTAGAACGTGAGATAGATCAGATCAAAGAGGAGGGCGTTGCCCAGCAGCTGGTATCGTGTCTCCTTGCGCAGGCTGGGGTTCGTGCAAATGACGAAGAGGATGGCAGGAATGATGATGAGGGCCGCACCGAGGCAAGACACGGTGGGAATGAGGAACAGCTTTACCTCTCCGGAGATGGGCAAGAAGAACCACTCACGAAGCAGTGACACAGGGTGATCCTTCAAGAGGCGGGAGCTGTTTGAGTACTGTTCCTTCTTCAGATACAGGGTCGCGTTTATCAGTCGCGCAGTGCCACAGTCAGTCAAAGTGTAATTCATCTCGTCTCTCCTTCGGGGAGAGAGGCGGGCGGGCTCCTCGCTGAATCTCAGAACCGTTTGGCTCCTGTAATGGTTTTCAGAAGGTTGGCTGCATCGCTCGCTAGCAGTAGTGAAACAATATATAGATAAAGCCAGTGCCGAGATGGCATTATTCCAGAAGAGGCGAAGGAGTATTCGTGCAGCCCGGAAATTTAGGGATTAGTAAGCAAAAACACCCAGCCTGTCATTCCTTAAAGCATAGCATGACTGTGAGTTCGAGGGGTTTGCTCTGTTGCCCAGCGTGTGCTGTGCGCGTGCCCAGCCCGGAGCCAGAGTGCAAAGGAACAGATGGAACGGCTGCTGAATACACAGGTGAAGCCCGACATTCCAGGCGCACCAAGCCATAAACCTGATGCCACTTGCTTCTACAAACGCATCGATTAAAAGCGATCAATAGCAGAGCAGCTGTCAGTTCTTATCCCTCATGAAAAATACATATCAAATAGTGTTTTCGTATAGATTTAGCCTATTCGGACAATACAGTGCTAGGAACTAGGCACGTTAGTTCTAATAGGATGGCTTTTGAGTTCTAACACACCCCCAGCACCAGATTCGGCACTTGCATGCATTGCAAGCGCCCTTGAAAATCGCGAGATAACATTTGCTGATGTATTTACCTTCGCTATTGGGCATCGCTGACCAACACTGCCTCCGCCAAGATCAGTCTCACTCTCAACACAACAATTTTACTTATGCAGTTCTTCATTTCTGTATTTATTTATTTGTGTGACTTTCGAATTTAATAATGCAGTAAAGCCTTGCAATAATTATTTAATTATTATTTATTACATATTGCAATACTATTTCTTTGTGTAGTATTAATTTGATTAGTGTTACATATTCCATTACTATTTCTTTGTTTGTTAATTTATTAATTGGGACTTCTCGCTGCAGGTCAGGTGCTAGGTTTCCGAAGATACCCTAAAAAGCTCCATAACACACCTCTTCACTGAGGCGCACTGCCCGACAGCAGGAGCCTTCAAGTACAAGCAGATTACAGTCTCCATCAATAGTTTAATACACAAGCTGCACATACATTCATAGCATCTTCTGTTAGTACGATAAGTTTTAAGACCGGGGTAACGAGTGATGGAGCATGATTTTTGTACATAAAATCTGCTCAATGTAATCCGCCCGAAAGAGTGAATTAACATAAAACTAATAAAATGGATTATTATTAACACATGAAATCATAGTGTACAACATGATGATGTGTAAGGGAAAACTCGATAAATGTTTCCCTAGATAATGAAAATAACGTAATGATAAATTATATCAATACTAGTTGAGAAACGTAGATTAGTACTTATTGAATAATGAGGATTATCCTGTCTGTCTAATTGAATGTGATTTATGTCTCTTAAAATGCAGAGACATGACAAACACAGAAGAAAAACTTTTATTGTTCGTGAAAGACTTTATAAATCTGTTAGAAAATATTGTGTTGTTTGCTAAAATAATGTAGGCCTTAGAAAATGTTAGAGGATGTGCTTCTGTGCTCTTGTCCTTCAAAAGTTTCAAATGTTTCCTTAGAATGCAGATATTAGTCTATTTCTGAATGAACTTTTGAGGTTTTTCCTGTCTAGGCGAGAGATGAGGTAGTTATAGTGTAATTGTTTCAACATTTATATACTATGTATCAAGAAGGACTTCCTTTTCCTTCTTCGCTAGATGACATAGAGAAATTAGACAATAGTTGTTTAGAAATATGTGTAAAGTAGAACTCGGACGGCGGTCACCGGATGGGACATGACCAATGAGGCTATGAGGAGAGGAGAGAAAATGAAACATTTAGTGGAGATAAGAGTGTGATGTATTATAAAAGCTACTGTGAGAAAATGTTAATCGGCTCGTTCACAAGATCGGTGACCTGTCTCTGCGTTCGTGGTATGCTGAATGATGTGCTGATCCTGTTTCTCTGGCTGGCGTGTGTGAGAGGCTGGCCTGGTATATGCTGTCCACTAATTAATGTGAGCACCCTGCATCAGTCCAGACAACCCTTATGGTGATTTAAGAGGTCTTAGACCAGCTTAGAAATCCATCGTAGTGGTAGCTGTGGAGAGCAGTCTTCAGGCTAAGTTTGAAGGAGTGTAAAGCAGCTTGTTTTACCAGAATGCAATCTTGTAGTGTAGATTAGATGAAAAGAGAACCACACAGTAGTTATAAAAATATGTATTTAATTATATAACACTATCTAGTACGTTACAGTATCTCCTACACAGAGATAGACACAAACCACATAATACTTCAGCAAAGAAATGAAAGTAAATAGCACTAATACACAGTGGGCACCAGGGGGGACCAACCCATATTCTAAGAAAGTGGTATAAGAACCACAACTCGAGTCAGGATGATGTTGAGAGGACGTAGAATCGTTGGAACCCCAAGGAATCACCCAAGGTGAGTAGATAGGGACCCCACGGAGGACGGGTGGAGTGTGGGAACACGGCAGCGTGCTCCGTACAACTCAATGTGAAAGTCACGGTTGGAGTTTTACAGATTAAGGACCCTTCCCAGTGGATTGCGAAGAAACCCCATGGAAGACAGAAGGTTGGAGAGCCACCCCACCCGTGGAAACCGAAATACCCAAGTGACCTAACCTAGGGTAGCCGGGTGCATAGGTGTGAAGTGGTGTCGGAAACCACAGTCGAACCCAATAGAGGACTTCGAAGAAGAGCCGCTGCTGGAAGGGAGAAGAATGTCTGTTGGAATCCAAACGTGGATCCTTGTTGAAGAGTACCTGAGAGCAGAGGGGACAGAGTCTGGGTCACTTCAGGGTGACATGGGGCTAGGTAGATGAATGCCCACCGATGTGGGGTGCTTCAGGATAGTTGACGGGGACCTTGACTCTGCAGCTGCTGGGACCAGGCGACGTCGAGGACGACAAGGAGCCGGATACAAGCTGTTCCACAAAGGATGTCGAGTGCTGAGGGGTGGATGTCCAACGGGAGCAGCAACAAGCCTTGGCAATGGCAACCCACGCAGAAGATCAAGGGAGTGTACGGTTTGGACCAGCAAGGTCCAGGAGACTCACCACACACAGGGGAGTCAGGGCAAGCCTGTAGTAACCAGGGGATTCCAAAAAAACAAAGCTGACCCTCAAATGGACCCACATGCCGGAGGCACAGGAGTCGTGAGAGGACCTTGAGCAGTTTCACAAAACAACAGGCCACAGAGCACACGGTGCAAGGTGGTTGAAGATCTTTGTAGGGAATGGTGCCAGAGGTTGATGCTACTCGGAGCCCAATGCACTTGTTAAGCAATTTCCAACAAGCACATGCACTTGCAAAAGTACAAGGTGCACAGGGGTTCACAAGGGATTCTGACCTCAAACTTGGTGATAGGGCAGCTCGGGCCACAAGGGACATAGAAACCCACCTCCTGTGTTGCTGTGCCTTTCGGAGTCCATAGGAGCTCGGGACCAGCAGACCGGTCAGCAGTGTTGCGGTGCCTGTGAATGCAGGGTAATGACTCCTTAACTCCAAGGGAGATTATCTTCAGTTGTCTTTGATGCTCCACAGGTCCTGCACGGATCCTGTATGGTGCACAGGCACAGACGATGAGGCAGACTGAGAGGGAGACAAAGTCAGGCCCAAACAAAGTCCAGCGAAGTCCAGAGTGCCCAGATGGTCGAAGTGCAGTGGTTTCAGGATAGAATCTTGTCCACGATAAATCCAAGGTCCTACAGCCAGGTAAGCCCTTAAGTACCCACGGGAGAGGGTTGGAAAGATTCAGGGGACCCTCCCAGGGGAGGGTCTGGACAGAGGGGAGGTTACTCCCATGCTGTTTGCCCAGTTTCACGCCAATAGCGGGAACCAACGGCTCCCAGGACTGGTTTGAACTGGACTATGTACAGGGACACCAAATGTGCCCCTCATGCAGACTTTCAGTCGCTTGCAAGTGCACCCACCCAGCCCTAATACAATAAATACTGTCTGGGAGGTGGTCACACCTCCCTGTGACAGGATGACTATTTTTCTGCCTTCCCCTGTTAGAGCTTGGCTCAGCAGCAGGAGGGCAGAAATGTGTCTCTGGTCGGCAGCAACCATTCTGTGCTGTCCGGAGTTAGAAGGCTGGTACCTGGAACACCAGCACCCCACCAACCTTGCTTCTGAGGGGTGGAATCATACCTCCCACACCGGTTACCGGTGTGGGGGTATGATTCCAACATGTTTGACACCAAACACAATAGGGTTTGTTTCAAACATTTTAGAGTTGGTCATCACGCGGTCCCGTAATGCCCCTCTATATGTCGTATATGGCTGCTTCACTGGCAACCGGGGAGAATAGACTCCGTAGGCAGCAGGGGTGTCCTGCTCATGCAGTGGCACCCTCTTACTTAGAACCAAGCTCCCTGCCTTCAGGATTGTAAAGGCCTGCTATAGGGGTGACTTATAGGTTTTAAGTGCAGTGACCCTTAGATATAGTAAACCTATATCTTAAGTAAGTTGTGCATGCACTAACATACACAAGCTGCAATGGCAGGCCTGTAGTTCCATTTTGCATGTTCTCTCATGGGTGGCATAATACATGCTGCAGTCCATGGGAGACCTCTGGGGTACCTATGCCCTGGGTACATGCGTACCATACACTAGGGACTGACAAGGGTACACCAGTATCCAACATGGAGTGTACCTAAGTACATAACATAACAGTTTAGGGAGATAGCAGATAGACTAGGGTCCTGATTAGCAGGATCCCAGTCAGACTAGTAAAAAACAGTGTTACATCAAGCAAAATGTGGGGGTAACCATAAGAAGCAGATCCTGCTTTTCTACACAACCCCCCCAAACGTAAGGAGGTGAGACTAACCTTGCCCAGTTGAGTCTTCATTTTCTAAGTGGAAATATCTGGGGAGTCCATCTGCATTGGCATGGTTACTCCCAGGTCTTTGTTCCACTGTATAGTCCATCCCCTGTAGGGAAATGGACCACCTCAAAAGTTTGGAGTTTTCACCCTTCATCTGTTTTAGCCACAAGAGGGGCTTATGGTCGGTCTGAACAATGAAGGAGGTGCCAAACAGCTATGGCCTCAACTTCTTCAGGGCCCAGACCACAGCAAAGGCTTCCCTCTCTATAGCTGACCAACGATGCTCTCTAGGGGTCAACCTTCTGCTAATAAAAGCTACTAGTTGATCCTGACCCTCTGCATTTAGTTGTTACAACACAACCCCTACCCCCAACTCAGATGCATCTGTTTGGACACTATATTGCTTGGAGTAGTCAGGACTCTGCACAATGAGAGCAGTGCACATGGCCTGCTTGAGATCATCAAATGCCTTCTGACAGCTAACTGTCCACTGAACTTTCTTGGGCAGTTTCTTGGAGCTGAGATCATTCAAGGGAGTCACTATAGACCCATATCCTTTTACAAATCTCCTGTAATACCCAGTCAGGCCCAAGAAAGCTCTGAGTCTGGGTAGTTGGAGCAACCCAGTCCATTATGGTCTGGATTTTTCTCTGTAATGATTAAACCTGGCCTCCACCCTCAAGGTGGCCCAGGTACACAACCTTGCTCTGCCCTATCTGGCACTTAGTAGCTTTGATAGTGAGGCCTGCTTTCTGCAGAGTCTCCAAAACATTCTTCAGGTGGACCAGTTGATCCTCCCAGGTGGAGCTAAAGACAGCGATATCATCAAGATATGGTGCACTATAGGCTTCCAGACCTGTGAGAACTTTATTCACCAGCCTTTAGAATGTGGCTGGTGCATTCTTCAAACCAAAGGGCATCACAGTAAACTGGTAATGGACACTAGGGGTTGAAAATGCTGTTTTGGGTTTAGCATCCTCAGCTAGTCTGATTTGCCAGTAGCCAGCAGTGAGGTTAAATGTGTTTAGAAACTTGGCTGAAGCCAAAGAATCAATGAGTTCATCTGCCCTAGGAATTGGGTGAGCATCAGTCCTAGTGACTGCATTGAGTCGCCTGTAGTCCACACAAAACCTCATCTCTCTCTTACCACCCTGGGTATGAGGTTTAGGTACCAGGACCAATGGGCTAGCCCAAGGGCTATCTGAGGGCTCAATCACTTCCAGTTCCAGCATCTTTTGGACCTCTGTCCTGATGCAATCTCTGACATGGTCAGGCTGCCTGTAGATTTTACTCTTGAGAGGTAGACTCTCACCTGTGCCCACTTCATGGGTACACCAGGTGGTTTGACTGGGGGTCAGAGAAAACAAATGCCTGTATTGATTGAGGACCTTCCTACAATCTGCTGTTAATCAGTGAGACTGTCTGCCAAGACTACACCATCAACTGACCCATCATCAGGGTTCTGTGAGAGGAGATCAGGGATTGGATCACTCTCTTCCTCCTGTCCCTCATCAGTTGCCATGAGCAAGCCCATGTCAGCCCTGTCCACAAAAGGTTTGAGCCTGTTCACATGGAGCACCCTATGGGGGCTCCTAGGAGTGCCAAGGTCCACCAAGTAGGCGACCTCACCTTTCTGCTCTATTATAGTATGGGGCCCACTCGACCTGTCTTGGAGAGCTGCTGGGGCCACAGGCTCCAGCACCCACACCTTCTGCCCTGGCTGGTAAACAGTCAGAACAGCCTTTTGGTCATGCCAAGCTTTTTGCAATGATTGGCCTGCCTCAAGGTTTTTACTGGCCTCCTCATGTACACAGCCATCCTGGGGTGGAGACCAAGTACATAGTCCACTATGTCTTGCTTAGGAGGTTTGAGAGGTAACTGCCATCCCTCCTTCACCAAACACAAGGGACCCCTAACTGGATGCCCAAACAGAAGTTCAAAAGGGCTGTAGCCAACCCCCTTCTGTGGGACCTCTCTGTACTCAAAGAGAAGGCAGGGCAAAAGAACATCCCATTTTCGCCTGAGCTTTTCTGGGAGGCCCATGATCATGCCCTTGAGGGTTTTGTTGAACCTTTCAACTAACCCATTGCATTGTGGGTGATAGGGTGTGGTGAACCTGTAGTTCACTGCACACTCCTTCCACATTGCAGTGATATAACTTGACATGAAGTTTGTACCTCTGTCAGTGAAGACCTCCTTAGGGAAACCCACTCTGGAAAAAAATCCCAGGAGGGCCATGGCCACTACATGTGCTGTAGTTATCCTAAGGGGAATTGCTTCTGGGTACCTAGTGGCATGGTCCACCACCACCAGTATATAACTGTGCCCAGATGCAGTTGGAGGGTTCATGGGACAATTATGTCAATCCCAACCCTTTCAAAGGGAACCCCTACCACTGGTAGCAGTATGAGGGGGTCCTTTGTGGTACCACCTGACTTACCACTGGCTTGACAGGTGGTACAGGAGCGACAAAACTCCTTTGTGTCCTCAGACATGTGAGGCCAGTGAAAGTGAGGGACAAGCCTGTCCTAGGTCTTACTTTGGCCTAAGTGTCCTGCTAATGCAGTGGTTCCCAAACTTTTTTGACCTGTGGCTCCCTTGACCTAATTGGCAGTTGGCCGTGGCTCCCCACCATTTTTTTACCGGTGGGCGTGCGGGGGGATTAAGCCCGACCTCGGGAGTACTTCCTGTTTTCTTCCTTAAATTAATTGGGATGCAATGAAGGTATTATAATCATATTTGTAACAAAATAAAAATATAACAGTTGTTTAACCCGTTCCGTGCGCGCGTCGGCCAACGGCCGTCGCGAGCACTATCCCCCTCTAGTGCTGTGCACACCCGTTGGCCGAAGCGGCCCCGCCCACTCAATAGAACTCCCGCACCGCGGCGGAATTTGCGCCGCGGTTAAGGAGTTAATAAAAACTCGTTAAGTGAGAAACGATACACAAGAGATTAATAGCCTAATATGTTTCCATGACTTAACAACTTTTTTTTAACCACACTGGGCAGTACATCTCAACCGTCACTATGGTTACAACTTTTTACAAAAGCTGCAGATGTGTTGAATATGTAGCTCCAGAAGTTTCTGGCGTTATGTGAATGTACAAGTCACAGTGTGTTGTCATTACATATATTTAAGTAAGGACATTTTATAACTTTTCCACACCAGCACACCTAATATAAATATTGCATAATACTACTTCATAAAAGTGCTCCTCTATTTTTTGTGTATACCTAAATCTAGTGTTTGATTACATATGCCTGGCTAAAGAACAGATTTCAGGTCGGCAGTCGATGGGTAAGTTTTCTTTATTATTTGTTTGTTGGCTGAAGAACAATTTCTTCAATGCGGAGTCCTTCCTCTTGTTCTGCGGTTGTGACTGTTAGCGACTTTGCTTTCAATTGGGATTAAGGCAGCATTTTGAACCACAAAGCAAAGAGGAGGAAAGGGTTTCTCAGCCTTCCAACTCGAAGTTATTTTCTGTGGTGTATTTGAAGTTAGTGCTGTGAGTCCAGTAGTTGAATTTTACTAATAGCGATCGGTGTGCTGTGTTAGAAAGTTCAGAGAAAAAGGTATGACAGAGAGAGGCCTAGTCCTGGATACATAAATACTGACAAGATCGTGTAAAATCTACGTCTATTCTAGTTAGTAAAAAAACTGAGGTTGGGCAGAAGATCGGCATGGCATCCATTAATAATAGTAGTATCACCAGCATGTACATTACGGCAGTACACTAAAAAGGTGGGCTCCACGGAGCTCGTTAAAAAAGAAATCATAATTAAGGCCTTTGGTTTTATGCCAGGGCTTTAACATTCTAGTTAGGGAATTTATGCTGGAAAATGAAACGGCGGGAAAACGCGCTGACTGGAATAAGCACGCACGAGTCATCTTTATGCCGCAGTTTCTATCCTCAAGAATCGCAACCAATTAAAATCTCTCTGCGCCGTGTGATAGTTACCATGCCGCTGCTAAGGACGGCTCTAAACCCCTTTTCTGATCGATAACACCCTGCCTGTTAGTCTTTTCTATTCATGATTATAGGGTTCTCGCGTCGATCAGGGTCAGTGGTCAGGGTCACACCAAATATGTCCCAACCGCCTCATGCGCCGTGACCCGAGCTGTAGGGAGCAGCTCCAAGGACACATCATTGCTTGTTGAACAAACGCAGCCAGCCAGTCTACTCACTGCTCAACCACACAGGAATCCCTCCCATGCCAGTTCAGCAAACCAACACTCCCAGCCCTAGTCTTACTTACCGGCTATTTTGGTAACTTCTGAAGAGGGTCCCACGAGGCACGGCAGAACACGGCGGGCAGCAATAACGCTCAACGCCTCGGTCAGAGCTGCGTGAGAGCTGCGTATGCCAGTAATGCGGAGGCTACGTCTTTGAAAGTACGTACGTACGCACGTAATGTGGCAGCGCGCTCTTGGGCCAAACCATGTACCCGGATTCTGCAGGTGGCATTTTTAACTCCCCCGTATGTTGCGCTGTATGTTGCTCTGCGGCTGGAATAAACTTCATGCAGCATTCAGGCCTGGCCGGATGCTATCTTTCCCAAATCGTGCGCGGCGCCCCTGGCTACTCATAACGGCGCACCAGGGAGCCGCGGCGCACAGTTTGGGAACCACGGTGCTAATGGAATGTCATGTGCTAGGGTGAGTAGGAAGCCCCTAAACTTCAGAGGTATGACCAACCTCCTGGTGGCACCGGGCTTGGGGTCTCTACCCTCTAAGTAAAGGAGTCCCTCATCCCAGTAGATCCTGTGGGACCCACTGACAGTCCCAGCAGCCACAGCAGCAGCTTGCTGTCTGAGGGGTTCAAGAGAGGGGCAGGTTTGCTGCTCCAAACTCATGTCTGCCCTAGAAGGGCCCCCGGTCCCCACAAACCCAACCTGATCAGGTTCAAGCTCATCTGAGACAGTCCCTTCACAGGGGTTAAGATAATCTCCCTCTAGAGACTGATCCTCACACTGAGTCTGGGGGGAAGACACAGCCTTACCCCTCCTGCTCCTTCTCTTGGAAGGCCCCTGGTCCATTGTTCCAAGATCCAGGGCCTGTTCAGTGGTTGACAGTTTGGCCTGTGACCTAGTCATAGCAAACACATCTGCAGAGATGCCCAACATTGCTGCATGAGTCCTTAGTTCCACTTCAGCCCAAGCTGAAGTTTCCAAATCATTGCCCAACAAACACTCTACTGGTAGGTCTCAACTTACCACAACCTTTTTAGAGCCAGTTACCCCTCCCCAGCTGAAATTAATAACTGCCAAAGAATGGTCAGTCCTGACATTGTTTGCATTGGTCACTTGGTACATTTCTCCAAGTATTATTTGGTCGGGGGCCACAAGATCCTTTGTCACGATAGTGACACTTTCACCTGTGTCCCTGTATGCCATGTCCTCCTTACCATTTATCAAAGGCTGCTGTCTGTATTTGCCCAGATTACTGGGATTGACAAACAAGGTGGCAAAATCCATGCCACCATCACAGACAAGCACAGCCTGAGTTGGAGTTCTGACTAAGCCAGAACCCATCTCAGAGCCTAATGTTAACCCTACTAATCCCTTGTTCCCTGTACCACCACTTGTACTTGTGCTAGGGGGCACAGTTGCCTTAGGGGCAGTGGTGGTAGGAGGATTTTCCTTGGCTTTTGGACAGTCAGCATCTTTTGTCCAATGGGTTTTCACCTTACAAAAGTAACACCAAGATTTCTTTTTGCATTTACCTTTGTTGGACTGTGTCTCCCCCCCCCAGATGCAGGTTTTTGGGGCCCTCATGAAGACTCTTTTTTGTCTTTACCCTTGTCCCCACCCTTCTCTTGGGTTTTAGAATCTTGCTTCTTCTGGTCACCACCAGTGTTCTGGTTTTTCTGCTTCACCCTGATTTTGACCCACTTATCTGCCTTCTTTCTCAATTCTTGGGGAGAAGTCAGATCAGAGTCTAGTAGGTATTGATGCAACAGCTGATTCTGACAATTATTAAGGATCTGCTCCCTCATAATCAAATTGTACAATCCCTCAAAGTCATGGACCTTGCTGCCAAACAACCAACCTTCTAGAGCCTTAATAGCACTGTGCACAAAGTATACCCAATCCTGATTCTGTGTCTTCTGGGTGTCTCTGAACTTAATTCTGTATTGTTCAGTGGTTAAGCCAAACCCATCAATGAGAGCCCTCTTCAAAACTGAATAATTGTCAGCATCCTCTTCTCTAACAGCGAGGAGCTTATCTCTACCTTTGTCAGCAAAGGAGAGCCACAAGATAGCTGTCCACTGCTCTTGAGGGTCCTTTTGAACTTTATAGGCCCTTTCTAAAGCAGTTATCCATTTGTGTATGTCATCCCCAACATGGTAGGGAGGGACAATCTTGCTCAGATTCCTATGATCAAAGGAATGTTCCTTAACTCTAGGGACACTGTTGCTGCCACCATGGGACTCTAGTCCCAATTTTTTTCTACCTCTCTGGACTTCTAGGGACTCTTTGTCAAGGGCCGACTGCTCTTTCCTGAGCCAAAACCTAGCTTTCTCAAGTTCAAGAAGTTGCTACTGCCTATCAAAAGAGTGGTCCCTCTTGCTAGATACAGAGGTCCCTACAGACTGTCCTGAGTGATTAGGCTCTGCAGAGGGAGATCTAGATCTCCTTGGTAAACTCTGCACTCTTCCAGGAGGAACAAAGGAGGGGCGCCAACGCCTTCTCCATCTTCCTCCTAAAGATCTGAGTTGTCCAGGTGGGAGCCATCAGGTTCCTCCTGGTACAGGTTAGATTCTAAGTCAAAGAGGGGTCCCCCTCCAGACCTATCTTCATACCCTGGTCCACCCACACTCTCCTGTTCATCTGACCCAGGAATCTTCCTTAGGTCATCTAAAAGTAACACCTCAACCAGTCGTTGAGTGTTGGCACTCATCCCTGTCTTTAGCTTCCTAGAGGCAAACAGTGCTTTCAGTTCTTGGAACGAAAGTTCACTGTATCTAGAAGACAGAGAGCCACTGGCATCTCCTTTAGTAGACATACTAAGTGTGGTGTGGTGTTGCACCTACCTAACCTAGTGAGAGCTAAACTCTCTTAGGTTGGAGAAAGGCTGTGCTAGACCCTTAACTACCCAACCCCAAGTTCAGTAGAACTTACTTTTTCTAAGCTTGTATTACATGTGCCTAGTCCTTAGTGGTTTTTCAGTTAATCAATACAAAGATTTATCTGGTAACACAATGCAGGCTTGAATCCCAACCACTGCACACCAATGTGAGAGGCTGGTCTGGTATATGCTGTCCACTAATTAAAGTGGGCACCTTGCACCAGTCCAGACAACCCTTATGGTGTTTTAAGAGGTCTTAGACCAGCTTAGAAAGCTATCCAAGTGGTAGCCGTGGCGAGCAGCCTTCAGGCTAAGTCTTGAAGGATTATAAAGCAGCTTGATTTACCAGAATGCAATCTTGTAGTATAGATTAAATGAAAAGAGAACCACACAGTAGTTATAAAAATATGTATTTATTTATATAACACTATCTAGTACGTTACAGTATCTCCTACACGGAGATAGACACAAAGCACATAATAATTCAGCAAAGAAATGACAGTAAATAGCACTAATACACAGTGGGCCCCAGGGGGGTACCAAGCCATATACTAAGAAAGTGGTATAAGAACTACGACTCAAGTCAGGACGATGTCGAGAGGACGTAGAATCACTGGGACCCCAAGGAACCACCCAAGGCAAGTAGATAGGGACCCCACGGAGGACGGGTGCAGTGTGGGAACACGACCGCGCGCCGGACAACTCTATGTGAAAGTTGCGGTTGGAGTTTTAAAGGTTAAGGACCCTTCCCAGTGGATTGGGAAGAAACCCAGTGGAAGACAGAAGGTTGGAGAGCCACCCCACCCGTGGGTACTGAAGTTCCCAAGTTACCTAACCCAGGGAAGCCGGGTGCATACGTGTGAAGTGGCGTCGTAAACCGCTGTCGAACCCAATGGAGGACTTAGAAGAAGAGCCGCTGCTGGAAGGGAGAAGAATGTCCGTTGGAATCCAAACGTGGATCCTTGTTGAAGAGTACCTGAAAGCAGAGGGGACAGAGCCTGGGTCACTTCAGGGTGACCAGGGGCTCGGTAGACGAATGCCCACCGATGTGGGGTGCTTCAGGATAGTTCACGGGGACCTTGACTCTGCAGCTGCTGGAATTAGGCGACGCAGAGGATGACAAGGAGCCAGATATGAGCTGTACCACAAAGGATGTCGAGTGCTGAGGGGTCGATGTCCGACGGGAGCACCAACAAGCCTTGGCAATCGCAACCCACGCAGAAGATCAAGGGAGTGTACGGTTCAGACCAGCAAGGTCCAGGAGACTCACCACACACAGGGGAGTCAGGGCAAGCCTGTAGCAACCAGGGGAGCCCCAGAAAAACAAAGTTGACCCTCAAATGGACCCACAGGCCAGAGGCACAGGAGTTGCGAGAGGACCTTGAGCAGTTTCACAAAACAACAGGCCACAGAGCACACGGTGCGAGGTGGTTGAAGATCTTTGTAGGAAATGGTGCCAGAGGTTGGTGCTACTCGGAGCCCAATGAACTTGTTAAAGAATTGCCAACAAGCACATGCACTTGCAAAAGTATGAGGTGCACAGGGGTTCACAAGGGATTCTGACCTCAAACTTGGTGAGAGGGCAGCTCGGGCCTCAAGAGACGTAGAAACCATCCTCCTGTGTTGCTGTGCCTTACGGAGTCCATAGGAGCTCGGGATCAGCAGACCGGTCAGCACTGTTGCGGTGCCTGTGAATGCAGGGGAGTGACTTCTTCACTCCAAGGGAGATTATCTTCAGTTGTCTTTGAAGCTCCACATGTCCTGCACGGATCCTGTATGGTGCACAGGCACAGGCGATCAATCAATCAATCAGGGGTTTGTTAAAGCGCGACTACTCACCCGTAAGGGTCTCAAGGCGCATGGGGTGGGGGGTGCAGGTTCCATTCCATCAAGGAGGGGTCTGTCGAAGAGCCAGGTTTTGAGGTTTCTTGCGAAGATGGGGAGCGATGTTGTCTGTCTGAGGTGGAGCGGAAGGACGTTTCATGCTTTGGCCGCGAGGAGGAGAAGGAGCGGCCTCTCGATCTGGTCTTTCTGGTGCGGGGGACCACGGCGTAGGAGAGCTGGGCTGATCGTAGGGTCCTTTGGGGTGCGTGGAATTTGAGTCGGCTGTTCAGGTATGCTGGTCCGGTGCCGTGGAGGGCCTTGTGTGCGTGGGTGAGCATCTTGAAGGTGATTCTCGCCTCGACGAGGAGCCAGTGGAGTGTGCGCAGGTGCTGGGAGATGTGGCAGTGTTTTGGCAGGTTGAGGACCAGTCTTGCGGCGGCGTTCTGGATGTTCTGTAGCTTGCGGGTGAGGTTTTTGTTTATTCCGGCGTAGAGTGCGTTGCCGTAGTCGAGTCTGCTGGTGACCAGGGCGTGAGTGACGGTCTTTCGGTGTTCGAGGGGATCCATTTGAAGGTCTTACGAAGGAGGCGGAGGGTGTGGAAGCAGGAAGACGAGACGGAGTTGATCTGGCGGTCCATTTTGAGCTCGGAGTCCAGGATGATTCCCAGGTTGCGTGCGTGGTCCGTGGGGGTTGGCTGGTTTCCGAGGGCGGGGTCCACCAGGTGTCGCTCCAGGCGTCTGGGTTTGGGCCCATGATGAATATTTCTGTTTTGTTGGTGTTTAGTTGTAGGCAGCTGTTTTTCATCCATTTGGCAACGGCTTCCATGCCTTCTCGAAAGTTGCGTCTGGCGGTGTTGGGCTCATTGGATAGGGAGAGGATGAGTTGGGTGTCGTCTGCGTATGACACGATGTTGAGTCCGTAGGTTCTGACGATGGGGGTGAGTGGAGCCATGTAGACGTTGAAGAGCGTCGGGCTGAGGGAGGAGCCCTGGGGGACTCCGCAGGTGGTAGGTGTGGGGTCCGAGAGGAAAGGGCGGAGTCTGACCCGCTGCGTCCTGCCGGAGAGGAAGGAGCAGATCCAGTCAAGGGCCTTGTCCTGGATTCCTGCGTCGTAGAGTCTGCGTATTAGGGTGTGGTGGGAGACTGTGTCGAACGCCGCTTATAGGTCGAGGAGAATGAGGGCTACTGTTTCTCCTTTGTCCAGAAGGGTGCGGATGTCATCTGTTGCGGCGAGGAGGGCGGTTTCCATACTGTGGTTTTTTCTGAAGCCGGATTGGGAGGAGTCGAGGATGTTATGTTCTTCAATGAATGTGGCGAGTTGGCTGTTGATGGCTTTCTCAATGACTTTCGCTGGGAACGGGAGCAGGGAGATGGGTCTGTAGTTTTTGAGGTCGGTGGGGTCCGCTGAGGGTTTCTTTAGGAGGGGGTTGACCTCAGCGTGTTTCCAGTCGTCGGGGAACGAGGCGGTTGCCAGGGAGCGGTTGATGGTGTGACGGAGCATGGGTGCGATGGTGTCGGCGGCTTTGTTGAAGATGTGGTGGGGGCTGGGGTCCGTGGGGGCCCCTGAGTGGATTGACTTCATTGTCTTCAGTGTGTCTTCGGTGGTGAGGGCTGTCCAGTCGTCAATCGCTGGTTTCCGGGTGATGGGGGTGGTTGGTGAGGGTTCAGTGTGTTGGTTGTCTTCGTCGAAGTTGCCGTAGATGCTCTTGATTTTGTGGTGGAAAAAGGTGCTGAGTTTGTCACAAAGGTCTTGTGAGGGAGGGATGTCGGTAGACTCGCTGGTGGGTTGGGCGAACTCCTTGATGATGCTAAAGAGTTCCTTGCTGTGGTGCGCGTGGGTGGAGATTCTGTCTTCAATCTCTTTTTTCCTCGTTTCACTGATGAGTTGATGGTGGGCGTTGGTGGCGGCTCTGAAGTTGTGGGCTTCTGTGGATTTGGTGTTCCTCCAGGCCTTTTCGAGGCGGCGGCATGTGCGTCTGGACTCTCGAAGTTCGGTGGTAAACCATCTGGCTTTCTTGGTGCGGGTATTGTTGTTTTTCTTGAGGGGGGCTATGGTGTTGGTGCTGTTCGAGATCCATCTATGCAGGGTTCGGGCTGCAGTGTTGGGGTCGTTGTTTTCCACGATGGTTGGGGTGGAGTTGTTGAGTGAGGAGGTGAGCTGGTCGTCAGTGATTTTGGTCCAGTTTCTTCGTGGGAGCAGGTGCTGGTGTCTGTGGATGGTGGGTGTTCTGAAGGTGAAGTGGACGCAACGATGGTCGGTCCATGGGAGTTCGGTGGTGTGGCTGAAGGTGATGGAGTTTCCTGTAGTGAAGAGGGGGTAGAGGGTGTGTCCTGCTGAGTGTGTGGGCTCGGTCACGATCTGGCAGAGTCCAATGTTGTGGAGGTTGTCCAGGAGGGATGTGGTGTTCGGGTCCAGTTGGTTGTCGAGGTGGAAGTTGAGGTCTCCCAGCAGGGTGTAGTTGGTGGATGCGATGGCCTGCGGGGAGATAATGTCCGTGATGGAGTTGGCGAAGGGTCCGTGGGGGTCGGTAGATGAGGGTTCCTCGGAGGGTGGCAGTGGGGCTGGCCAGTATCTTGAAGTGAAGGTGTTCCATCAGTTCTGTGGGCTCGTCGGGGAGTGTGCTCAGGCGGAGGCTGGATTTGTGGACGATGGCGATTCCTCCTCCTGGGCAGGTGTGGCGGTCCTTCCTGGAGATCTTGTATCCTTGGGGGATGGCGATGGCGATGTCCGGTCCCGAGGTGGTGTTGGTCCAGGTTTCGGTGAAGAACGCTACGTCTGGCGTGGTGCTGTTGAGGAGGTCCCAGATTTCGGTGGTGTGTTTGTGGAGGGATCGGACGTTGAGGAGGATGCATTGCAGGGTCTTCGGTTCGGTTGTGTTCTTGTGAGCGGGTTGTGCTGGATCCGTGTTCTTGGCGGTGCTGCAGGTGTGCCGGCAGTGGTGACAGCTGAAGGGTCCGTGGGTGTCGGCTGGTGATGCTAGCTTGCAGTTGTTGTTGCGGCCTGGGTTGAGTGCGTGGAGTGCTGCTGGGTCGTAGTGTTGGCGGGGCAGAGGTCCAGGGTTCCTGGCACTGGTCGCGGTTGGGTCGTGGACAGGCGCAGACGGGCTTGCCTTTGATGCGCCTTCGGTGTGTCAGCGCAGCCCGTGCAGCGGCCGCCATTAAGTAGGGGTCGGGGAGGGCTGGACAGCTGGGAGGCGGGAGCGGGGAGGGGAGCTGGATTGGGCCGGTCGCGCTGGGGGGAGGGGCCGCGTGGGCAGCAGCGGCGGGAAAAGGTAAAGGAGGAAATAAGAGATAAAGAAAAATGGGAAAATAAGCAGAAATAAGGCACAAAAGAACAGAGATGCAGAAAAGTGCAGAAAGGTGAAAGCTAAAAGAGGGTAGAAAAACGAGTGAAAATGAGTGAAAGAGCAGAGCGAGAGGAAGGGAAAATGAGCAGAAATAAGACACAAAAGAGCAGAGATGCAGAAAAGTGCAGAAAGGTGAACGATAAAAAAGGGTAGAAAAACGAGTGAAAATGAGTGAAAGAGCAGAGTGAGAGGAAGGAAACAGAGGTCCACTGGACCACCAGGGATGAGGCGCAGGGAAACCTGCGGGTGGAGGAGGAGCCTCGATCACCAACACTTGAGAGTGCAGGGGCAGGCCTCACTTAATGGTGGAGCTGCGAGGGTGGGAGAGCAATTTCACTGACAATGAGTCAGTGGTCTTGCTCGCCTGTCCCCGCAGCGGCCGCCATTAAGTAGGGGTCGGGGAGGGCTGGACAGCTGGGAGGCGGGAGCGAGGAGGGAGCTGGATTGGGCCGGTCGCGCTGGGGGAGGGGCCGCGGGGGCAGCAGCGGCAGGGAAAGGTAAAGGGAGGAAATAAGGGATAGAGAAAAAAGGGAAAATAAGCAGAAATAAGGCACAAAAGAGCAGAGATGCAGAAAAGTGCAGAAAGGTGAAAGCTAAAAGAGGGTAGAAAAACAAGTGAAAACGAGTGAAAGAGCAGAGCGAGAGGAAGGAAACAGAGGTCCACTGGACCACCAGGGATGAGGCGCAGAGAAACCTGCGGGTGGAGGAGGGCCTCAATCACCAACACTCGAGAGTGCAGGGGCAGGCCTCACTTAATGGTGGAGCTGCGAGGGTGGGAGAGCAATTTCACTGACAATGAGTCAGTGGTCTTGCTCGCCTGTCCCCGCAGCGGCCGCCATTAAGTAGGGGTCGGGGAGGGCAGGACAGCTGGGAGGCGAGAGCGGGGAGGGGAGCTGGATTGGGCCGGTCGCGCTGGGGGGGAGGGGCTGCGGGGGCAGCAGCAGCGGGGAAAGGTAAAGGAGGAAATAAGGGATAGAGAAAAAGGGAAAATAAGCAGAAATAAGGCACAAAAGAGCAGAGATGCAGAAAAGTGCAGAAAGGTGAAAGCTAAAGAGGGTAGAAAAACGAGTGAAAACGAGTGAAAGAGCAGAGCGAGAGGAAGGGAAAATGAGCAGAAATAAGGCACAAAGAGCAGAGATGCAGAAAAGTGGAGAAAGGTGAAAGATAAAAAAGGGTAGAAAAACGAGTGAAAACGAATGATTGAGCAGAGTGAGAGGAAGGAAACAGAGGTCCACTGGACCACCAGGGATGAGGCGCAGGGCAACCTGCGGGTGGAGGAGGGCCTCGATCACCAACACTCGAGAGTGCAGGGACAGGCCTCACTTAATGGTGGAGCTGCGAGGGTGGGAGAGCAATTTCACTGACAATGAGTCAGTGGTCTTGCTCGCCTGTCCCCGCAGCGACTGCCATTAAGTAGGGGTCGGGGAGGGCTGGACAGCTGGGAGGCGGGAGCGGGGAGGGGAGCTGGTTTGGGCCGGTCACGCCGGGGGGAGGGGCCGCGGGGGCAGCAGCGGCGGGGAAAGGTAAAGGGAGGAAATAAGGGATAGAGAAAAAAGGGAAAATAAGCAGAAATAAGGCACAAAAGAGCAGAGATGCAGAAAAGTGCAGAAAGGTGAAAGCTAAAAGAGGGTAGAAAAACGAGTGAAAACGAGTGAAAGAGCAGAGCGAGAGGAAGGGAAAATGAGCAGAAATAAGGCACAAAAGAGTAGAGATGCAGAAAAGTGCAGAAAGGTGAAAGATAAAAAGGGTAGAAAACGCAGTGAAAACGAGTGAAAGAGCAGAGTGAGAGGAAGGAAACAGAGGTCCACTGGAACACCAGGGATGAGGCGCAGGGAAACCTGCGGATGGAGGAGGGCCTCGATCACCAACACTCGAGAGTGCAGGGGCAGGCCTCACTTAATGGTGGAGCTGCGAGGGTGGGAGAGCAATTTCACTGACAATGAGTCAGTGGTCTTGCTCGCCTGTCCCCGCAGCGGCCGCCATTAAGTAGGGGTCGGGGAGGGCTGGACAGCTGGGAGGCGGGAGCGGGGACGGGAGCTGGATTGGGCCGGTCGCGCTGGGGGGGAGGGGCCGCGGGGGCAGCAGCGGTGGGGAAAGGTAAATGGAGGAAATAAGGGATAAAGAAAAAAGGGAAAATAAGCAGAAATAAGGCACCAGAGAGCAGAGATGCAGAAAAGTGCAGAAAGGTGAAAGCTAAAAGAAGGTAGAAAAACGAGTGAAAACGAGTGAAAGAGCAGAGCGAGAGGAATGGAAAATGAGCAGATATAAGGCACAAAAGAGCAGAGATGCAGAAAAGTGCAGAAAGGTGAACGATAAAAAAGGGTAGAAAAACGAGTGAAAACGAGTGAAAGAGCAGAGTGAGAGGAAGAAAACAGAGGTTCACTGGACCACCAGGGATGAGGCGCAGGGAAACCTGTGGGTGGAGGAGGGCCTCGATCACCAGCACTTGAAAGTGCAGGCCTCACTTAATGGTGGAGCTGCGAGGGTGGGAGAGCAATTTCACTGACGATGAGGCAGACTGAGAGGGAGACGAAGTCAGGCCCAAACAAAGTCCAGCGAAGTCGAGAGTGTCCAGACGGTTGAAGTGCAGTGGTTTCAGGTTAGAATCTTGTCCACGATGAATCTAAGGTCCTACAGCCAGGTAAGCCCTTAAGTACCCACGAGAGAGGGTTGGAAAGATTCAGGGGACTCTCCCAGGGGAGGGTCTGGACAGAGGGGCGGTTACTCCCATGTCATTTGTCCAGTTTCACGCCAGAGCGGGAGCCAACGGCTCCCAGGACTGGTTTGAACTGGTCTATGCACAAGGACACCAAATGTGCCCCTCATGCAGACTTTCAGTCGCTTGCAAGCGCACCCACCCAGCCCTAATAGAATAAATACTGTCTGGGAGGTGGTCACACCTCCCTGTGACAGGATGACTATTTTTCTGCCTTCGCCTGTTAGAGCTTGGCTCAGCAGCAGGAGGGCAGAAATGTGTCTCTGGTCGGCAGCAACCATTTTTTGCTGTCCGGAGTTAGAAGGCTGGTACCTGGAACACCAGGGACCCCACCAAGCTCGCTTCTTAGGAGTGGAATCATACCTCCCACACCGGCTACCGGTGTGGGGGTATGATTCCAACATGTTTGACACCAAATACAAAAGGGTTTGTTTCAAGCTTTTTAGAGTTGGTCATCGCGTGGTCGCGTAATGCCCCTCTATATGTTGTATATGGCTGCTTTACTAACAACCCGGGAGAATGGACTCCGTAGGCTGCAGGGGTGTCCTGCTCATGCAGTGGCACCCTCTCACTTAGAACCAATCACCCTGCCTTCAGGATTGTAAAGGCCTGCTATGGGGTAACTTATAGGCTTTACGTGCAGTGACCCTTAGATATAGTAAACCTATATCTTAAGTAAGTTGTGCATGCACCAACTTACACAATCTGCAATGGCAGGCCTGTAGTTCCATTTTGCATGGTCTCTCATGGGTGGCATAATACATGCTGCAGCCCATGGGAGACCTCTGCGGTACCTATGCCCTGGGTACATGTGTACCATATACTAGGGACTGACAAGTGTACCCCAGTATCCAATCTGGAGGTTACCTAAGTGCATAACATAACAGTTTAGGGAGAAAGCAGATAGACTGGGGTCCTGAGGAGCAGGATCCCAGTCAGACTAGTCAAAAACAGTGTTACATCAAGCAAAAAGTCGGGTTAACCATAAGAAGCAGATCCTACTTTTCTACACAACCCCCCAAACGTAAGGAGATGAGACTAACCTTGCCCAGTTGTGCCTCATTTTCTAAGTGGAACTATCTGGAGAGTCCATCTGCATTGGCATGATTACTCCCAGGTCTATGTTCCAATGAATAGTCCATCCCCCGTAGGGAAATGGACCACCTCAAAAGTTTGGGGTTCTCACCCTTCATCTGTTTTAACCGCAAGAGGGGCTTATGGTTGGTCTGAACAATGAAGTGAGTGCCAAACAGGTGTGGCCTCAACTTCTTCAGGGCCCAGACCACAGCAAAGGCTTCCCTCTCTATAGCTGACCAACATTTCTCTCTAGGGGTCAACCTTCTGCTAATAAAAGCTACTGGTTGATCCTGACCCTCTGCATTTAGTTGTGACAACACAGCCCCTACCCCCAACTCAGATGCATCTGTTTGGACAATAAATTGCTTGGAGTAGTCAGGACTCTGCAGAATGGGAGGAGTGCACATGGCCTGCTTGAGATCATCAAATGCCTTCTGACAGCTAACTGTCCACTGAACTATCTTGGGCATTTTCTTGAAGGTGAGATCATTCAAGGGAGTCACTATAGACCCATATCCTTCCACAAATCTCCTGTAATACCCAGTCAGGCCAAAGAAAGCTCTGACCTGAGTCTGAGAAGTTGGAGCAACCCAGTCCATTATGGTCTGGATTTTGCTCTGTAATGGTTGAACCTGGCCTCCACCCTCAAGGTGGCCCAGGTACACAACCTTGCTCTGCCCTAACTGGCACTTAGTAGCCTTGATAGTGAGGCCTGCTTTCTGCAGAGCCTCCAAAACATTCTTCAGGTGGACCAGGTGATCCTCCCAGGTGGAGCTAAAGACAGCGATATCATCAAGATATGGTGCACTATCGGCTCCCAGACCTGTGAGAACTTTATTCACCAGCCTTTGGAATGTGGCAGGTGCATTCTTCAAACCAAAGGGCATCACAGTAAACTGGTAATGCCCACTAGGGGTTGAAAATGCTGTTTTGGGTTTAGCATTGAGTCCCCTGTAGTCCACACAAAACCTCATCCCTCTCTTATCACCCTGGGTGTGAGGTTTGGGTACCAGGACCACTGGGCTAGCGCAAGAACTATCTGAGGGCTCAATCACTTCCAGTTCCAGCATCTTTTGGACCTCTGTCCTGATGCAATCTTTGACATGGTCAGGCTGCCTGTAGATTTTACTCTTGAGAGGTAGACTCTCACCTGTGTCCACTTCATGGGTACACCAGGTGATTTGACTGGGGGTCGGAGAAAGCAATCGCCTGTATTGATTGAGGACCTTCCTACAATCAATCTGCTGTTGATCAGTGAGGCTGTCTGCCAAGACTACACCATGAACTGACCCATCATCAGGGTTCTGTGAGAGGAGATCAGGGAGTGGATCACTCTCTTCCTCCTGTCCCTCATCAGTTGCCATGAGCAAGCCCGTGTCAGTGCTGTCCACAAAAGGTTTGAGCCTGTTTACATGGAGCACCCTATGGGGGTTCCTAGGAGTGCCAAGGTCCACCAAGTAGGTGACCTCACCTTTCTGTTCAATTATAGTATGGGGTCCACTCCACTTGTCTTGGAGAGCTGCTGGGGCCACAGGCTCCAGCCCTCACACCTTCTGCCCTGGCTGTTAAACAGTCAGAACAGCCTTTTGGTCATGCCAAGCTTTTTGCAATTCTTGGCTTGCCTCAAGGCTTTTACTGGCCTCCTTCATGTACTCAACCATCCTGGAGTGGAGACCAAGTACATAGTCCACTATGTCTTGCTTAGGAGGCTTGAGAGGTAACTCCCATCCCTTCTTCACCAAACACAAGGGACCCCTAACTGGATGCCCAAACAGAAGTTCAAAAGGGCTGTAGCAAACCCCCTTCTGTGGGCCCTCTCTGTAGGCAAAGAGAAGGCATGGCAAAAGAACATCCCATTTTTCACCTGAGCTTTTCTGGGAGGTCCATGATCATGCCCTTGAGGGTTTTGTTGAACCTTTCAACTAACCCATTGCATTGTGGGTGATAGGGTGTGGTGAACTTATAGTTCACTCCACACTCCTTCCACATTGCAGTGATATAACTTGACATGAAGTTTGTATCTCTGTCAGGTAAGACCTCCTTAGGGAAACCCACTCTGGAAAAAAATCCCAGGAGGGCCATGGCCACTACATGTGCTGTAGTTATCCTAAGGGGAATTGCTTCTGGGTACCTAGTGGCATGGCCCACCACCACCAGGATATAACTGTGCCCAGATGCAGTTGAAGGGTTCACGGGACCATTATGTCAATCCCAACCCTTTCAAAGGGAACCCCCACCACTGGTAGTGATATGAGGGGGTCCTTTGTGGTACCACCTGACTTACCACTGGCTTGACCAGTGGTACAGGAGCAACAAAACTCCTTTGTGTCCTGAGACATGTGAGGCCAGTGAAAGTGAGGGACAAGCCTGTCCTAGGACTTACTTTGGCCTAAGTGTTCTGCTAATGGAATGTCATGTGCTAGGGTGAGTAGGAAGCCCCTAAACTTCAGAGGTATGACCAACCTCCTGGTGGCACCGGGCTTGGGGTCTCTACCCTCTAAGTAAAGGAGTCCCTCATCCCAGTAGATCCTGTGGGAGCCACTGACAGTTCCAGCAGCCACAGCAGCAGCTTGCTGTGAGGCTCACCTGGATTTACTTTTCATTGCCAATAACTCCCTATCTCCTACCGAGTAATTTATTTCAGCAGGGGTTAGCTTATGAGAATAGAAAGCTACAGGATGTATATGACCTGAATGTCTATCTCTCTGAGACAACACTCCGCCTATAGCAACTTGGGATGCATCTGTTTCCAATAGAAAAGGTTGGGAAGTGTCAGGATGTTTCAAGACAGGAGCTGTGACAAAAGACTCCTTTAAACAGGAGAAAGTTCTTTCAGCCTCTGGTGTCCAATTAAACAACATCCCTTTTTTCAAAACTTTGGTGATAGGAGATGTTAGAGATGCAAACCCTTGTATGAATCCCCTATAAAAATTAGCGAAACCCAGAAAGCTCTGCACTTCCTTCACTTAACGGGGAGAGGGCCGCTTTGTGATGGCAGCAACGTTTTGAGGATCCATGGTCACTCCTTTTGCTGACAATACAAAAAAAAAGAAAGTGACTTTAGGAACATGAAATTCGCATTTGCCTAATTTCACGTAAAGGTTGTTGTCTCTGAGGCATGTTAGAACACTCGTTACATGTCTGATATGTTCTTCGACAGATGAAGAATAGATTAGAATGTCATCAATATAAGCGATAGTGTTTACATCCAGGGTTTCTCTTAGAACGTCATCAATAAAAAGCTGGAAAGTCGCAGGGGCGTTACACAGCCGATAGGGCATCACTAAGTACTCATACAACCCAAACTTCGTGCGGAAAGGGGTTTTCCATTCATCCCCCACCCGTACTCGGACCAAATGATACACGCCTCTTATATCCAAATTAGTAAAAATAGTGGCCTGTTTCACTTGATCGAGTAAGGATTGAATCAGAGGCAATGGGTATTGATTCTTAATCGTCACGCAATTGAGGGCTCTGTAATCTATGCAGCACCAAAGACCCCCTTCCCGTTTTGATATAAAAAAAGGGGGGGAAGAAGCCGCAGATCTAGACGGGCGAATGAATCCTTTTTGCAACATATCGTCTAGGTATTCCCTCAAATAAGTGTTTTCTTTTTCGGTCAATGCATATATGTGACTACACAGGATTTTAGCTCCGGGCACCAAGTCAATACGGCAGTCATAGGGCCGATGGGTTGGTAAGGCCGAGGCTTTTGTCTTTATCGAACACTTCTCTGAAATTTTCATAACAGTCAGGTAATATAGGTAAACCAGAATCAGTAATACCAGCCAAGTGTTGCAGTGTAGTGGGAGATTCTAGACAGTGACCCTTGCAGTACTCAGAGGTGAAAGCTAAGGTATAGTCTTTCCAATTAATGTCAGGGTTGTGTTTCATCAACCAAGGAAGACCGATTATGGCCTGTGGCGAGGAGATGACATCGAATTCGATAGTTTCACGGTGTTTGTTTAGAAGGAGCAAGCCTACTGTTTAGTGGTATGAGTGACAGGCCCAGATTTCATATGACTTCCGTCAATGGTCTTAACAATGTCCACAGTCTTTTTTGGTTCCATAGGAATGCTCATGTTCTCAACCCATGCTAAATCAATAAAATTCCCAATGGCACCTGAGTCAAGCATGATTTGTACTTCTATACTTTGATCACCCCAACTAAGCGGGGCTGAGATAAAAAAAAAATGATGTAGGGGTTAGGAAATGGGATCCAACCCTATCAAGTGGGAGACCATTAAACCTGTTTCACCTGAGCGATTTGTCTCCACTATGCTCAGGCCAGTCAGTTTCCCGACTTCGTACGTCATTTTGGTTTGATATGTCAATCTCTCAGAAAGTGTCCTGATTTGCCACAATACAGACACAGATTATTAGCCCGTCGTCTCTGCCTTTCTTCCTGACTCAGGGGCCCTTTAATGCTGCCTATCTGCATGGGTTCTGGTTCCTCAATAGGTTTGTCTGCCTCTGGTTTCCTTTCTCTAACAACAGAGTATTTGGTTTCAATACGGCCTTTCTCCCTTTTTCTCTCATGCAAACAGTGATCCATTTTAACTACCAAGTCGATTAATGCATCACAGGTTTCTGGAGGCACTACAACTTGTGCTAACATATCTTTCAAATCCTCTCTCAGGCCTTTGTAAAAAAGAGCACCTCGTTTGGCTTCCGGCCAACCGGCTTCAGCCACCAATCTGTTAAAACAGGAGATGTACGTCATAAGATCCTTTGATCCTTGTTTAAGATTTAATAACTCAGTATCCACAGACTGCATGAATGAATGTCTGTCGAATAAACGCCTTAGCTCCTCTTTAAAGGCTCTATAGTCATACAACAGAGGATCATTTCTATCCACTAAGGGAATTGACCATGTGGCGGCTGTACCACCTAAATATGACAAGACGAAAGCCACCTTGGATTGCTCAGTGAGAAAGCAGGATGCCTTGCACATAAAGTGCAATTGGCACTGGTTAATAAACGTTGCGAACTTAGCTGGATCACCCATGAATCTTTCTGGGGGTGCTAGAGGTATAGAAGAGGGAGTTGTGATGTGATACACCGGAGGCATAGTACCAGACGAAGAAGGATGTGATGTAAAAGAGGCGGTATGTGAACCCGACAACGGGTCAGGAGGTTGGGGAGTCTGAGAGGCGTGCTGTAGGGAATCTACTCTAAGGGTTAGAGCCTGGGTTTCTTTTTGTAAATTCCCTATCATACTCGCCACATCAGCTAATGTTATTGGATGTTCCTCCATAATGCCCGGGCAGTAATGTAAAATGTGGGCTTCGCGTTCTGTGAGGTTCACCTGGATTTACTGCAGGGACGAAATGGATGGAAGTGTTGCTAGGTCCCAACTTCCCTCACCTACCTCCTTTGCCTAACTAGGTCAAAGCAAAAGAGGGAAGGTGGGGAAGGAGGGAAACAAAACAAGGGAAGGAAGAAGGGGTTGACTTCCACTGGTTCTTCTGTTGGGTGGTCACCAAGAATCCTAAAGGAAAAAACACAAGGTAAGTACTATTCTAGTGTACAATTAACTGGCTGTACATTTGCACCCTACCTTCCAATGAGATACCTGTGAATGAATATGTTAAGCATGTGCAGGGGAACAACTCCCATGGACTATAGAACACTCACAGAAGCTGAAATAGTAAATACAATGTTAAGAATGTATAAGGACTGCGAGAGTTTGGCAACAAACAAGAGATGAACAATAATATACTAACCTATGTTAGAAGCACCATAGGAGTACATAAGACCCTTTAAATAATAATCATCCGTTACGCCTGAATTTGGGAAAAAACTAAAAACTAATTTCCCAGGACAGGAGAGAGCACGGATAAAATAGGGCAAAAAGCGCAGGGTCACTTTAAACAAAAAAAAGGTGGATTACCTATTAATATTAATATAATCTCTCTTTTTCCATTGCAGCACGAAGAGACTTAACAGAAACAAAAGACCACCAGAATCACACTTCTAACCATATAGCCATCAGATAAGTGTGACCTTCCTTCTACTTCACTAAGAAAATAAACACTAGAAACAAAGAAACTGCGATTCTTTACAACCCTTGCTTTCTTTGCATTTCAGAGGCAAGCTGCCCGGGAAGCCAAGGGTTAAGAAGCTGAGGCTCCAAGGAAACTATGTTGCCGGCCGTCAAGAAGCTACGTAATGAATTGCTCCGGAAGAGCACCAGAGCACCCAGGAAGGAGAAGGTATCCCGAAGAGGCCCTGCAATTAAGGATCGAAGTGACGACCAACAGCCCACTGCTGTTGAAGTATTTAGGTAAGTGCGGCGGTGAATGGGTGGGAGGCCTGGCGGGATCCGTGCTGGAACGCGAAGAGCATTACCAACGTGGACCCCTCCCTTAAGTACGCCTCAGGCGCCGCCCTCGCCCGCTGACAGAAAACAGCGGGCGGGGCTAGCGTCAGCGTTCTCGAGCGGGGGAAGGAATGCTGCCGCAGGCAGTGTGCCCCATAGAGCCTGACACTTGCTATCTGAGGGGTTCAAGAGAGGGGCAGTTTTGCTGCTCCAAACTCAGGTCTGCCCTAGAGGGGCCCCCTGTCCCCAAGAACTCAACCTGATCAGGTTCAAGCTCATCTGAGACAGTCCCTTCACAGGGGTTAAGATCATCTCCCTCTAGAGACTGATCCTCACACTGAGTCTGGGGGGAAGACACAGCCTTACCCATCCTGCTCCTTCTCTTGGAAGGCCCGTGGTCCATTGTTCCAAGATCCAGGGCCTGTTCAGTGGTTGACAGTTTGGCCTGTGACCTAGTCAGGTCAAACACATCTGCAGAGATGCCAAACATTGCTGCATGAGTCCTTAGTTCCACTTCAGCCCAAGCTGAAGTTTCCAAATCATTGCCCAATAAACACTCTACTGGTAGGTCTGAACTAACCACAACCTTTTTAGGGCCAGTTACCCCTTCCCAGCTAAAATTAACAACTGCCAAGGAATGGTCAGTCCTGACATTGTTTGCATTGGTCACTTGGTACATTTCTCCAAGTATGATTTGGTCAGGGGCCACAAGATCCTTTGTCACCATAGTGACACTTGCATCTGTGTCCCTGTGTGCCATGGCCTCCTTACCATTTATCAAAGGCTGCTGTCTGTATTTACCCAGATTACTGGGACTGAGAAATAAGGTGGCAAAATCCATGCCACCATCACAGACAACCACAGCCTGAGTTGGAGTTCTGACTAGGCCAGAACCCATCTCAGAGCCTAAGGTTAACCCTACTAATCCCTTGTTCCCTGTACCACCACTTGTACTTGTGCTAGGGGGCACAGTTGCCTTAGGGGCAGTGGTGGTAGGAGAATTTTCCTTGGATTTTGGACAATCAGCATCTTTTGCCCAATAGGTTTTCACCTTACAAAAGTAACACCAAGGTTTATTTTTGCCTTTACCTTTGTTGGACTGTGACTCCCCCCCAGATGCAGGGTTTTGGGGCCCTGATGATTTATTCTTTTTTGTCTTTACCCTTGTCCCCACCCTTCTCTTGGGTTTTAGAATCTTGCTTCTTCTGGTCACCACCAGTGTTCTGGTTTTTCTGCTTCACCCGAGTTCTGACCCACTTATCTGCCTTCTTTCCCAATTCTTGGGGAGAAGTCAGATCAGAGTCTACCAGGTATTGATGCAACAGCTGTTTTTGGCAATTATTAAGGATCTGCTCCCTCATAATCAAATTGTACAATCGATCAAAGTCATGCACCTTGCTGCCAAGCAACCAACATTCTAGAGCCTTAATAGCACTGTGCACAAAGTCTACCCAATCTTGATTCTGTGTCTTCTGGGTGTCTCTGAACGTAATTCTGTACTGTTCAGTGGTTAAGCCAAAACCATCAATGAGAGCCCTCTTCAAAACTGAATAATTGTCAGCATCCTCTTCTCTAACAGTAAGGAACTTATCTCTACCTTTGTCAGCAAAGGAGAGCCACAAGATAGCTGCCCACTGCTCTTGAGGGTCCTTCTGAACCTTACAGACCCTTTCCAAAGCAGTTATCCATTTGTGTATGTCATCCCCAACATGGTAGGGAGGGACAATCTTGCTCAGTTTCCTATGATCAAAGGAATGTTCCTTAACTCTAGGGACACTGTTGCTGCTACCATGGGCCTCTAGTCCCAATTTCTTTCTAGCTCTCTGGACTTCTAGGGACTCTTTGTCAAGGGCCAACTGCTCTTTCCTGAGCCTAAGCCTAGCTTCCTAAAATTCAAGAAGTTGGTACTCCATATAAAAAGAGTGGTCCCTCTTGCTAGATACAGAGGTCCCTACAGACTGTCCTGAGTGATTAGACTCTGCAGAGGGAGATCTAGATCTCCTTGGTAAACTCTGCACTCTTCCAGGAGGAACAAAGGAGGGGTGCCAACGCCTTCTCCATCTTCCTCCTGAAGATCTGAGTTGTCCAGGTGGGAGCCATCATGTTCCCCCTGATCCAGGTTAGATTCTAGGTCAAAGAGGGTTCCCCCTCCAGACCTATCTTCATACCCTGGCCCACCCACTCTGTCCTGTTCATCTGACCCAGGAGTCTTCCTTTAGTCATCTAACAGTAACACCTCAACCAGGCGTTGAGTGTTGGCACTCCTCCCTGCCTTTAGCTTCCTAGAGGCAAACAGTGCTTTCAGTTCTTGGAACGAAAGTTCACTGTATCTAGAAGGCAGAGAGCCACTGGCATCTCCTTTATTAGACATACTAAGTGTGGTGTGGTGTTGCACCTACCTAATCTAGTGGGAGCTAAACTCTCCTAGGTTGGAGAAAGGTTGTGCTAGACCCTTAACTACCCAACCCCAAGTTCATTAGAACTTACTTTTTCTAAGCTTGTTTTACATGTGCCTAGTCCTTAGTGGTTTTTCAGTTAATCAATACAAATATTTATCTGGTAACACAATGCAGGCGTGAATCCTAACCACTGCACACCAATGTGAGAGGCTGGCCTGGTATATGCTGACACTAATTAAAGTGTGCAGCTTGCACCAGTTCAGACAACACTTATGGTGATTTAAGAGGTCTTAGACCAGCTTAGAAAGCTATCCAAGTGGAGGCTGTGGCGAGAAGCCTTCAGGCTAAGCCTTGAAGGAGTGTAAAGCAGCTTGATTTACCTGAATGCAATCTTGTAGTATAGATTAAATGTAAAGAGAACCACACAGTAGTTACAAAAATATGTATTTATTTATATAACACTATCTAGTATGTTATAGTATCTCCTACACGGAGATAGACACAAAGCACACAATACTTCAGCAGAGAAATGACAGTAAATAGCACTAATACACAGTGGGCCCCGGGGGGGACCAAACCATATACTAAGAAAGTGGTATAAGAACCACGACTCGAGTCAGGACGATGCTGAGAGGACGTAGAATCGCTGGGACCCCAAGGAACCACCCAAGGTGAGTAGATAGGGACCCCACAGTGGACGGGTACAGTATGGGATCATTACCGTGCGCTCCGTACAACTCTATGTGAAAGTCGCGGTTGGAGTTTTAAAGTTTAAAGACCCTTCCCAGTGGATTGTGAAGAAACCCCGTGGAAGACAGAAGGTTGGAGAGCCACCCCACCCGTGGATACCGAAGTTGCCAAGTTACCTAACCCAGGTGCATAGGTGTGAAGTGGCGTCAGAAACCGCCGTCGAACCCAATGTAGGACTTCGAAGAAGAACCGCTGCTGGAAGGGAGAAGAATGTCCATTGGAATCCAAACATAGATCCTTGTTGAAGAGTACCTGAAAGCAGAGGGGACAGAGTCTGGGTCACGTCAGGGTGACCAGGGGCTCGGTAGACGAATGCCAACCGATGTGGGGTGCTACAGGATAGTTGATGGGGACCTTGACTCTGCAGCTGCTGGGACCAGGTGACATCGAGGATGACCAGGAGCCGGATACTAGCTGTGCCACAAAGGATGTGGAGTGCTGAGGGGTCGATGTCCGACGGGAGCACCAACAAGCCTTGGCAACGGCAACCCACGCAGAAGATCAAGGGAGTGTACGGTTTGGACCAGCAAGGTTCAGGAGACTCACCACACACAGAGGAGTCAGGGAAAGCCTGTAGCAACCAGAGGAGCCCAAGAAAAACAAAGTTGACCCTCAAATGGACTCACAGTCCGGAGGCACAGAAGTCACGAGAGGACCTTGAGCAGTTTCACAAAACAACCGGCCACAGAGCACACAGTGCGAGGTGGTTGAAGATCTTTGTAGGAAATGGTTCCAGAGGTTGGGGCTACTCGAAGCCCAATGCACTTGTTAAAGAATTGCCAACAAGTACATGCACGTGCAAAAGTACGAGGTGCACAGGGGTTCAAGTATTGCAGCACCCACAAGGGATTCTGACCCCAAACTTGGTGGGAGGGCAGCTCGGGCCTCGCGGGACGTAGAAACCTACCTCCTGTGTTGCTGTGCTTTTTGGAGTCCATAGGAGCTTGTGATCAGCAGACCGGTCAGCAGTGTTGTGGTGCCTGTAAATACAGGGGAGTGGCTCCTTCACTCCAAGGGAGATTATCTTCAGTTGTCTTTGATGCTCCACAGGACCTGCACAGATCCTGTATGGTGCACAGGCACAGACAATGAGGCAGACTGAGAGGGAGACGAAGTCAGGCCCAAAAAAAGTCCAGCGAACTCCAGAGTGCCCAGACGGTCGAAGTGCAGAGGTTTCAGGTTAGAATCTTGCCCACAATGAATCTAAGGTCCTACAGCCAGGTAAGCCCTTAAGTACCCACGGGAGGGGGTTGGAAAGAAACAGGGGACCCTCCCAGGGGAGGGTCTGGACAGAGGGGAGGTAACTCCCATGTCGTTTGTCCAGTTTCATGCCAGAGCGGGAGCCAACGGCTCCCTGGACTTTTTTTAAATGGACTATGCACCGGGACACCAAATGTGCCCCTCATGCAGACTTTCAGTCGCTTGCAAACGTACCCACCCAGCCCTAATACAATAAATCCTGTCTGGGAGGTGGTCACACCTCCCTGTGACAGGATGACTATTTTTCTGCCTTCCCCTGTTAGAGCTTGGCTCAGCAGCAGGAGGGCAGAAATGTGTCTCTGGTCGGCAGCAACCATTTTTTGCTGTCCTGAGTTAGAAGGCTGGTACCTGGAACACCAGGGACCCCACCAAGGTTGCTTCTGAGGGGTGGAATCATACCTCCCAAACCGGTTACCGGTGTGGGGGTATGATTCCAACATGTTTGACACCAAACACGATAGGGTTTGTTTCAGCTGTTTTAGAGTTGGGCATCACGCAGTCGTGTAATACCCCTCTATATGTCGTAAATGGTTGAGTTCACTGGCAACCTGGGAGAATGGACTCCATAGGCTTCAGGGGTGTCCTGCTCATGCAGTGGCACCCTCTCACTTAGAACCAATCACCGTGCCTTCAGGATTGTAAAGGCCTGCTATAGGGGTGACTTATAGGTTTTAAGTGCAGTGACCCTTAGATATAGTAAACCTATATCTTAAGTACGTGGTGCATGCACCAACTTACACAGGCTGCAATGGCAGGCCTGTAGTTCCATTTTGCATGGTCTTTTATGGCTGGCATAATACATGCTGCAGCCCATGGGAGACCTCTGGGGTACCTATGCCCTGGGTACATGTGTACCACATACTAGGGACTGACAAGGGTACTCCAGTATCCAATCTGGAGTGTACCTAAATACATAACATAACAGTTTAGGGAGAAAGCAGATAGACTGGTGTCCTGATTAGCAGGACCCTAGTCAGACTAGTCAAAAACAGTGTTACATCAAGCAAAAAGTGGGGGTAACCATAAGAAGCAGATCCTACTTTCCTACAGCGCGATTTCCTGCAATTCCTAAAGACTTTCCGTAATGACTTTGCACGTCATTGGCTGGTGATGCTGTTTGTGCTATGCCCTTTCGGCAGAGGGGATAGCTTTTCAGACTAAATTCACCCTGTGCATTTGTATTTCTAGGTTCGTATGAGAAACTGATAATCTTGCATATTTGTCTTTGCAATGATTTTCTCTCTCTCTCTCTCTCACTCCTCTATACCTTTTTGTTGATGTAATTTGATATGAGTTGTTTCTTATTGTGAACTTATCCTGTAACATTGGATCTGAGTGATGACATTCTAATCCATGTACTTGTGTTTGACCATTCATGTTATGAAATAATAAGATATGAATTAGTGTTTGTCTTTATTCATGAGTTTATTGAATTATCTGACATAGTTTTGATGATTACTGCAGTTTAGCCTATTTCTTCATTGTAGGTCCTCATGAGGGAATAGCATTCCGTCTTTCATTATTTGGTCCCTCTTAGCTCTACCAAAGATCTATTGGAGGACCTTGTGATATTGCTAACTGTGTGATAATGACTTATGGGCCCGTCATTAGAGTTACGTTTCCAATAGTTATATAAAGGTTGGGGTAGTACGTAAGATGATAAAAAACCCCACCGCTTCCGCTGCATCAGTTTTTGGTAGTTGCATCGGATGGTTAGTTTAGACTAAAATACTGGGTAATGAAGAGGCGGAGTTAAAGACAGGACAGATTCAAACAGTTTCAATATATATATATGTTAAGTTCGTACCTTTATGTCACGTTGCGGTCTGTCTGACCTCAATGGAAAGAAGTTAGCGGGACCGCCGTAGGCCCAAGATCCTGGGTTAAGCCCAAGGGCAGTCTTAGTGTGGCATACACTAAGTTTATGTGCGTTGTCTGCTGTTGATGCGGTACTAGGCAGTCGTCGAGCTGAAAGATACTGCATAGGGAACTTTGTTGAAAGAAATAGTGGATGTTTATTGGGGTCACTTCAGGAAGCGCAACTGGGGAAGTCCAGAGAATATTCCGCTTGTAAGAGAGCATAATCACGCTGGTCGAGGTTGTGCTGGAGTGTAGAATTTCTTGGAGTATATGAAAATACTTTTGTATTGCATTTAGTGGAGCAGACAAGCTGTCTTTATGTAGTTTGTTATTGTTCGTCAAAGACTTGGAAAGACGCTGATGCTGATTTTGTAAAGGGAGGGTCAGTAGTAGGAGTTATACTGACGTATCAGAGAGCCACGCTGGTATTGGTCAGTTGATGAGAAAATCGTCACTGAGGTGCCGCGCTGCTATGGGTTAGTTAGTGTGAGTCACGCCGGGATTGGACAGCATAAATAACTTTGATCGGAAGCAGAGAAAACATAACACGGAAGAGAGTTGTTCAAGATTAATTACTAATACAATTTATAGATAGTATAGAAACATGAAGTTGTTAAAATCGTTGAAAACACTGTTCAGTAAGGATAAACCGATACCCATTAGAGAAGGAATTCCTATAGCTCCCGAAGGACCGCCGGCATCATACATGGCATTAGAAAGGGGTTATCATACGTGCGACTGGCTAGAAAATTGGATGAGGTATACAGAGCAGGATGGTAATTTGGCTTTTCCAGAAAATGATACCTTTAATACTAGGATTTTAGAAAATTTGAGAAGACAAATGAATAATTTGAGTCCAAATCCAAGACCTATGCAGTATGAAGTTTCTGAAGAGTGGGATTACGAGGCATATAAAAGAGAAAGAGACAGACAACGTAATATAAATAAGAATACAGTGAGTAGGTATTCTGAAGCTAAATGGGATGTTCGTAAGAAAATGTGGAGAAGAGACACTGTTGAAGGAGCTAGAATGTTTCCGGTTATGGTAGCTGAAACGAGTGAAGGGGGAAAATGTAAAGAGAAAAAGAAAAATACTGAACTACAAGGAAAAGATACAGATTTAATTGTAAGTACAGATGAGATTGATGAGGACTTCTTGAATGAATTATTAATGAACAGACCTCCACCATACCAAGAGAAGCAGAATAATTCAAACACTAGTGTTTCACCAAGTGCTCCTTTTATCCAAATTGAAGAGCAAGTGAATAAACCCTCTGAAAATGTGAGACAGATTCAAAATGCAAACAGAGAAGAGTCAGTGAGATTAAAAACAATAATGAACCCAGATGTGTTGTCAGTGCCATTGACCATTGGTCCAATAGTTCCATTATATAATGATGGGCAAGGACTTTCTCGAGTACATGCTTTAACAGTTCCGGAAAGGAGTAATGAACATCCTCATACAATTTATAGAGAGACAACTAGAATTAATGAGATTAAATGAAAATAGAGGACCTAATGTGAGTGTAGTCACGGGAGAAGCAGGACAATTGATTGATATTTCAGAAAAGGTGAATGAAACACCAAAACAAGTTATAGATCTTGATCCCAAGAAATTAATGCAGGTTGAAAAGAGAGTGATGCATTCACAGATACCGAGTAGGCAAAGAAGTGAAGCAGGTGAAGATTTACAGAGATCATTAGGTCCACCGCCAGAAGAATTAGATGATTGGATTAGAGAAATAGCTCCTGGTTGCAGTGGGCAAAATAAAGATGCATTTATAGATGTGAGTAAATTAAAAGCAGATTTGGAAGAAATGATTTCAGGTACAATTAGTCCAGAAAGATTGAATAAATATCAAGAGGATGAGTTGCTGTTTAGGTGTAAAAATATTACGAGAAAAGCAAGAAGCTTGCGTGAGACATTTGCTGAAGTTGCACAAATGTATTGCGTTGACATTGAAAAATTAAAGCTTTACAGTAGACATATAGATTAGATTTCACTGACAAAGATTTAGAGAATCTGAATGTTTCAGGGAAGCGAATGCAAATTAAAGAATTAATAAGTACTTTAAAATGATGGGGAGAACAAGATAGATGGAAAGGAAGATGGGCTAAAAAGAAGGAAGATGTAAATACAATGATGAATGCTGTGTTGCCATTGTATCCTGTAAGAGAAGCAGGGAAAGAAACAGTTGATGCGGTTACAGCATACCCAATGAGAGAGGTACCTGGAGGTGGTTTTGTTCACATTCCATGGCCAAGACAGGATATATTATCATTGACAAATGATTTCTCTAGATTGAGAGAAAATCCTGTTGAATGGTAAAAACAAGTTGAGAGATTTGTGAAAGTCTCAAAGGTTTTGTGGAAAGACTTAGATGGTCTTTTTGATATTGTGGTTCCAACAGATTTATGGATTGAGTGTAAAATTGCTGTAGATTGGCCAAAAGAAGAATATTCAAGAGATCCAAAAACAGGAGCACCTTCAGAAGAGGTAATGAAAAAATATAATCAGGTCATTACATATTTGAAGGGGAAGATTTCTCCAAAAGAAACAGATTGGGTGAAGATTGACCGGACTACTCAAGAGTTGAAAGAATCAGTGAATGCATATTATGAGAGGCTTCTTCAAGTGTTTAAGCAGTGCAATGATATAGAAAATATCACAGAAAAAGATATGGGTTATTTTGTATACAGGTTTGTCTATGGTTTGAGACCAGAAATATGTGCTATGATCCAGCAACATTTGATCTGTTGGCAAAGTAAGTCAATCGACGAAATACTCCGTTATGCGAAGAACTGCGGTGAAGACATAGAAATGAGGCATAAAAAGTTAAAAGTGAAATTAATGTTAGCACAAATGAAAGCATCAAAGAAAGGAGGATACTTAAATGGTGATTCAATTGATAAATACCAAGGGAATGGTCAGACTACTACTAGTATGAAAGGTGTAGTTTCAAATGGCAATACTGTGACGCAAAGGATACTGATGGCACAGGGAAGAGGTAGAGTTAATTTCAGAGACAAAGAAGAGTTGAACATTAGTGACGCAAGTGTAGGAGTCTGTTGATTAATACAGGAGAATCAGGAACATATGATCCGAATCAGATGCAGAGTCAAAATCATCAGGTGCAAGTGAATCAGATGCAAAACCAAAATTCACAAGTACAGGTATCAAATGGTAGAGGTCAGGGTTTGCAAATGCCATAAGCCCCTATGCCAAATCAGGATATGAATGGTCAAGTACAAAGATACAATGTGAATATGGGTTTTCATACAAATGGTCAAGTGAATTCAAATGTGCAGGTGGCTTCACAATATTTGATGCAAACAGAGGAGAGTGATTCAGATACATCACAATGACGGTGCCTGAGGGGGGAGGAAGAGCGCATTCTTGGTGCATCTCTAGAGGTAGATCAGTCAGGTCCCTATGTGGATGGCGAGGTTGATGGTAATGCTATTACATTCCTCGTAGATACTGGTGCTACCCGTTTGACTGTGAGAACTGTGAAAATTCCAAACCTACCCCTCTCAGGAGAAAGTATCCAAGTTGTAGGAGTTTCGAACAAATTGAATAAAACGCCAGTAACAAAACCAATGAAGGTTCAAATTGGAAATTTCCAAGAACTACACAAATTTGTTGTGTGTGACACAAGTCCAGTTAATTTACTAGGAAGGGACTTGCTCTGCAAAATGAATTGCTCCATCTATTGTACTCCAGATGGAATAGCATTTCATACAAAGGATGAAGATGTTATTTTCAAGTTAGCAAGGCAGGGAACAGAAGTGAATGATTTGTATCCATTATTTACAGCGAAAGATTTGCCTGTTGAATTGAAAGATACGGTGTTGTCTGATGTGTGGGACTTTACAGGGAAAGACATTGGATTGATGAAAGGAGTTGCTCTATTCAGATTACAGTAAAGCCTAATGCAGAATTTCCCAAAATACCACCTTATAAAATGAGTCCTGAGACCATTGCAGGAGTGACACCTGTGAATGATATGCTAATTGAACAAGGAATATTAAAAGAGATTCTAGGGAGTCCATGCAATACGCCTATAATGGGAATTCGCAAGCCTAATGCGAAATATAGGATCGTACAGGACCTGAGAAAAGTAAACCAAATTGCTATACCTTGTTGTCCAATTGTACCGAATCCAGCTGTGATCCTATATCGAATTCCGTGTGATGTAGAGTGGTTTTCAGTAATCGATCTGTGTCAAGCATTTTTCTCGATACCCTTACATCCGGATAGTCAATATTTATTTGCATTCCAGTTCGGAAACCATTTTTTGGCATGGTGCCGAGTTCCTCAAGGGTATACAGAGAGCCCCTCAATTTTCAATTAGATATTGAAGAAATGTTTAGAGACATTGGTAATGCCTAAAGACTCAGTTCTAGTGCAATATATTGATAACTTATTGGTTGCATCCAAGATGAAAGAAGACTGTGTGACAGATACAATTGCTCTACTGAACCATTTGACAGTAGGTGAGCATAAAGTGTCACCGGCAAAGTTACAATTTTGTAAAAAGTTCTTTATTTGGGTCATATCATTGAAAAAGGAATCAGGAAAGTCTTTCAAGATCGGATTAATGCTATTATGCAAATTAATCCGCCAAAAACACAGAAAGAAGTTCGAATGTATTTGGGAATGGTTGGATATTGCAGGCAGTGGCTATTCAATTTTTCACTGATAGCCAAGCCATTGAAGAGATTGACTCACAAAGATGTGACAGATCCAATACATCTTGATGATGAATGCATGAAAACATTTCTTGAGTTGCAAGACAGTTTAGGTCAAGCACCAGCATTAGGGATGCCAGATTTTGAAAATGAATTTGCGTTGTTTTGTAATGGACGTGATGGTTGCGCACTGTCAGTTCTAACGCAAACACATAGAACAGCATGGAGACCAGTGGCATATTTCTCCGCCACTTTTATCCAGTAGCTGCAGCATTACCACAATGTTTAAAAGCAGTTGCTGCTAAATGCGTGAGTCTTGAACAGAGCGAATCAATTGTTATGGGTCATTCCTTGAAAATGTATGAACCACACTCAGTTAAGATTTTGTTAACACGAACTCGCACACAGCATCTTACAAGTAGTTGGTTAACAAAATATGAGCAAGTGATATTGGGTGCAGAGAATGTTACAGTAGTAAGATGTACAAGTCTGAATCCAGCTACATTGTTACCGACTCTAGGCTGTGAAGTTGTTTTGGACGAAGCAGATCACAATTGTCTGGATGTGACTGAATTGTGTACAAAACCAAGGTCTGATATCAAAGATACACCATTGACAGAGTCTGATATCGTACTGTTTGTGGATGGATCATGTTTGAGAGGTTCAGAAGGATGTTTACGAGCTGCGTATGTAATTTGCACAGTGACGAGTGTGGTTGAAGCTTCATGGTTGAAAGGAGTGAGTTCAGCACAAGTGGTTGAGCTAAAAGCCTTGTCAAGTGCCTGTTGTTTAACAAAACAAATGAGAGTAACCATATTTATGGACAGTCAATATGGTTTTGGGGTTGTGGACGACATTGGGCAGTTGTGGTCTCAACGTGGATACTTTACCTCTTCGGGTTCACCTATTCGAAACGGAGAGTGTGTAAAGGATCTACTGATGGCACTACAATTGCCGGCACAAATTGGGGTGGTGAAATGTTCAGCACACAGATCTGGTTGTGAATACATTACTGTGGGCAATCGCTATTTGGATGAAATTGCACATTTTTGTGCTTTAAATTCATATTCAATTAATATGGAGCAGTCAAGAGAACAAATTGCTCAAACAGAATGTAGATTGATGTTTCATCTGTTGAAACTTGGGATGAAATAAGAATATTACAAGATAAAGCGAGTGATGCAGAGAAGGAAGGGTGGATTAAATCAGGTTGCACACGAAGATCAGATGATGAAGTATAGATCTGTCGTGTAGTTCCTATATTACCCATACAGGACCTTCGCGTTCGGATAACATAAACTGTGGGCTTGGTGGCAGACTGATTCTGAGCACCCCCACTGAGAATGTTAGCCTGTTTGCAAAAGCTAGCTCACAGTGCCACTAGTGTCTCCTCTTATCGGGGAGAGAATAGTTTCTGCCAACCTTAGAACATGACAACCCTGATCCCTCAAGATCGTGGAAACAATGTACTACTTTTCGCTCAGTCACTCGTGCTTACTTATCTTGTCTCAGAGATACACAGAATAAACAGCCTGGGCGTTTCAATAAAAGGTTTATTGAACAGTTGTTATTCTCGTGTAGAATATATGAGCTGCAACAACCATTAGACAGTAGCAGAGATATATGAGTAACAGTACTTTGAATATAAATGCATAGTACAGTTCTACCATTTTGCAATAAGCATGAATAAATACATGAATATAAAATGCATTGGTAAAAGAAAGCGCATACTCCTACGATGCCTATATAGATGTACCTAAATGTACCTAGCATGTGAGTAGGTGTGAAGCCAAGAATCCCTCTAGGATTTAGTTGAACCCCATTACCTGAAGTGAGAATGTAGGAGCCCCTCTTGGTCTCGAGCTGGACACCCCGCAAGGGATGTTCAGACCACTGTCAGCTGGAGCGTCTGCATGCAGGTGCCTCAGCGTCTCTGTTCAGTGTGTCGGCCTGGAAGTCTGGGTTCCCTCTAACTACTGCTAGCAAGAGGTGCTGTATTTATACAGAAAAGTATATAGAGTCCCTTTGTCCCTTGTTGCTTGTGTTAGCCATTGTTGGGTATGAGGATGACGTGTGTGATGAACCTTGTGCATAGATATGTGAGGAAGGTGGTGTATAGCCCCTGCCTGGTTTCCAAGTAGCCTTATGAATATTTATTCATACGGTGTTAGTCTAAAGATTAAGTCGTAGAACACTATTGTTCAGGAAAAACCCTCCTTCTGCACCCAGGCCTAGAACTAGGTAAAAGGTTCAGTCCATAAAAGGCGTTCAATCCTTAAAAGGCTTGTTACTGTGTAATGTAGGGGAGGTGATGTAGGTGAAGGGATATGATGTTACCTGGGCCTATATTAGGTTACCTATATGAAACATAACACCCACTCCTCTTCCAAATAATCAATAATGATAATATGCAAGTTAACCACTCATATTACTAGGTGTCAGTGCATAAAATGTTAGTGTGCCATTTAAAATATTTAAAAACGTTAAAATCGTTTAAAAACAGTTAAAAACGAGAAAAAGGGGGAAATAAAAATTTCCTAACTAATTTAATGTGTTCAAATTGTCCCGAAAACCACAGTCCTAATTGAGTTCGTTTATAAAAGTTGAACTTCTACAAGCGTCAAAAAAGGCCATGCTTTTCAGTGAGAAAGTGTCAATTTGTAGGAAATGTTCCAAATTTAGTTAAGTTTTGAAGAAAGGAGAATCCGAATTCTTTCCCAGCACACGATGAGCCAATCATAGATTAAATGTCCTGGCTGGGAGACGCAACATCATTGCTGCTTGCTGCTTCAGGGGACTGTCCTTGTAACACCTCGCAAAGTACCTCAATGGAGCACAGATGATATTCAGTACTGCCAACAATTGGTGTAGAGGCAGCCGGTGCTGTAGTCGATACCTGGGTGTCAGTGGTGCAAGTGGTGGAGCTGAAGCTCACTCCAGTTGTAAAAGGCACCTGCGGATTCTCAAGGAATGCGGTCGTTAGTATAGGAATATGCTGGGGACATTGCCGAGCATGAGACCTCAAGGGTTCCAGCCTGGTATTCAAGTCCGCAGGCGTGTTCGTTGCGAGTGTCAGACAGAGGTCCAACACGCATTCTTCACCGCAAAACAGGCATCGAAGAACAGGTAAGATGCAGTCCATCCAGACTGGTCTAAACGATAGGAACCAAGAGGCGCTTAGTTCCCTTAGGCGAGGCGTGCTTAGATGTTGTACCATGCGTTCATGGTATTTCAGCTCCAGGAGCGCTTTAGCCATCTCATTGGTAATTGGGCCGTCCATTGTGTAGTAGGTAAATGACAATCAGGACTCCCGCTATTGACAGCAGGATCAGAGGTAGACCTCCAAAAATGCTTCCAAATACGGAGTGTATAAAGTTCGGGATAACTCTGAGGATTGTCTGAAAGGTGCTAAGAAGACCTGACCCTATGGTCTTAAATAGGTGTACAATACCACTCGTATCAGACATATTAAAGATACGACCCACCATTTCTGCGAAATGTATGGGGCTGTTTATATGTATAAGTGCCTGTATCTCACTCGAGGTCCTTGCGATTTCAGTATCAAAGGTCTCTGGAGCGGAGGTTAAGGGTACGGTTTGCTGTAAAAGCATGGCTTTCAGTCTGCTCAAAGTATCAAATTGTATAAAGGAAACATGCAACGAAGGCCATAGCGCCACCTCCCTGACTGTAACAATACTTGCATACAGCAAGTAACCGTGGAGTTTACAGTGACCAGATAGGCAGTGCCCGGAAGCATACCACAGCAACCTTGATCGTTCAGCATCAAGTAACTCCCATTTGAGAGCAGCTCGAATACTGGTTTGATCACGGCAGCTGGAGTCCCTTTCATGTGGCAGGACAAGTTTGCTATAGAACCATTACATGCTCCGTGCAAGGTAATGTCCCGGCACATGAGAGAACCGCTAAAAGCGCTCTTGCAGTTTGTACCACTTAGAAACACTTCTCGATCCCCGCTCCGGCATCGAAATCTATACGGCAAATCCCAAGATTCCCTAATGTATTCCTTACCCATTTTTTCATATTTGCCCGCCTGCCGTTGTTCAAGGCAATCTTGAAACTGAAAAGTAGTGAAAGGTAGAGTTATGTGGCCATGGATCAGCCATTCAGTAGACGGAGCTTCCACTACTGTAAATGGTAGTCGGTCCAGTTTTTTAATACGCAACATTTTATATTTAGCTCCCCTTTGTGCCATTTCAACCTGTTTATCTGTTAGATTATATTCCGAAAACAGAGACGTACTGTTTATAAAACGCCAAGGCACAAAGCCTGCGAGCAAAGATTGCAGCGTCCAGCTCAATGACATGATAGAACGTAATTGAGATTGCCCGTGTTGTAGTATGGCCAAATCTTGTTCTAGGATATCTATCGCAGAAGACACAATGTTGCCCAAAGAATATATTCTGGAGGACTAAGTTGTTAACCCATTGTCTACCACAGCCAACAATTTTTCCAGGTTAATACGGTCTAATTCCCGTATTCTCTCTGCGGCCTCTTGTGATATTTTCCACTCTTCATTATAGACGGCATGGATGCCAGCATATATGAAACATTTCTGACGTTGTTTCCTGGGACCTTGTAAAAAATCCCTAAGATTCATGTCTTGTGAGAGTAAGGCTAAGTGTTGTTTCACTTCCGTTAGTGTTGAGGTTTCTAGCCAATTAAGGCACAGCTTCCCAACACTATAGGATGTCACTACCCCTGGATGTTCTCTTTGTACATAACGTGGGTCTGGCCTGTGGCTACTCTACTCTTCGGTGATACCCAAGAATCTTTTATGACATATGTTTGTGTCTAAGGGCCAAACCACCCATTTTTCCCAATGTGGGTCTGATCTATTGTACTTTAAAATGTCATCAACTGTAGCCCCTTCCTGTGAAGTCGAATTTTGCCACCCTCCCATCTGTGATGGTGTTGGAAATCGAGGTGTGTTCAGGTCCTTGACCTTGGCTAATCCAAGACAGGATGTCTGTTGCACAGTTTCATTTAGAAATATCATCTGCTGTGGAATGAGGCTTGCACTAAATAGCGCTTCTGTTCCCTGGATTTGCCAGTCCCTAGAACCCCAGACTGATTTTAAGTCTATTGTGTCCTTCCATAGGTCAAAACCCTGTTCAGACAATTGGGCAATAAAGGAAGCAGAGTAAATCTGTTAGGTGTTTGTCAACATAATTTCCAGTGCTGATGTTGGTCTGACCTTATAATAATATGAGGTTGGGTCAGTGGTGCTAAAACCTGAAAAATATGAACATTTCTGTGCAAATGTATGTGAACTACCTTTTGGTGGTGTTGGGCAATGTTCCCACTGATGGTACTCAAACACATTTCTAGGTGAAATAGATTTGTGAAAAAATGATGACCATAATGTTGGCAACAGTACAAAGTGTCATAGTCTGAATTACTTTCTAACATTTCAGTGTTCGGAAATGCAGCAGTTTTTTCTAAATCAGACAACATTTTATTAACAGTTTCAGTGTCCCAATCATCAGAAAATGTACTGGAGGTAATGATATCACTTAATGAAATTTTAAATAAATGAGGAATTTTTAAAAGTTTAGTCGGACCGAATATTTCGAAATCAACCTCGTCCCAAACTATACCATCCGGTATAGGAACCGCTGTGATATTCACTGATAACCAGTCTCTCTGTTCACGATGAGACGATCGATGTGGTTTCAAAATCAAATTAACTTTTGGGGCTGTAAAGCTTTGCTGAAGATATCGTCCATTAATAAGCATGCTAAAAGTTATTACTAAGCCTAGCCAGAAAAAGAAAAATAGAATCCCAGTAATTAACCAAAGTTCAATCCAAGGTGATACCAGGTAAGTCTTTTTAAGAAAGCTCAAAAAGTCTTTAGCTTGCTGTTTACGTGATTTTTGGGCTGGCGTCGTTTCTGGTTCACTGGGATCCAAAGAAAACGTATCAAAGTTCATGAAGTAGCCAGAAGCAGTTCGATCCATTGTAGGAATTGCATCGGGATTTTTTGAAATCGCATTTTGCTCTCGTCGAGGCATGTTGACGTAGACGTCTGTATTTGGTCTGATTGCAACCTGAGTGTTGTTTTGAGTTTCATTTTGTAGATGAACTTCGTGTTCAAGGGGAACGAGCTCCATAGCATTGTTGTTTAGTCCTTCATTCTTCACAGGAGGCTCTTCAAACGTGATGAGTCTTTCTGTTTGAACTTCTTGGATTGTAGCGAGAGGAGGGCGTCTGCTACTGTGGAGTCCACGAGGCCTACTGTTCAGTATTGGCCACATAGTGTGGTTTGATTAAGTTGATTGAGACAAATCTTTTCTCCTTTTTCCTGGCAAGAGGCGGCAAAAATACAGTTTGTGTTCCTTGAATTGCTAGGACAGGTACAAGCTTTCTGTATGATGGTCCAAATTCTTTTTTGTCCGCTATTTTCTCTCTGACCAGATCCCCGATTTTTGGGATCCAGACAGGTCTTGCCGTGTTTGCCTTGTCTTCCTCAGTGGCGGTCTGTTTCTGGACAATGTTGCTTTGTTGTGTCCTGGATTCATTTAGATCCTGTAAAACAGCCAAACGATCATGGATATCAAATGGTTTCTCATCCGCCACTGTGCCTTCATACTCAAGATCAGCTACCCACATTCTCATCCCAAATAGGACCTCATATGGAGTGACACCCCCTAGAGAGTTTCTTGGCTGGTTGTTAAGTGCCCTTTGGACCCCATAAAGGTGACTGACCCAACTACCGTCCTTGCCTAATACCCTAGCTGTTAAAGATTGCTTTAAGTCCCGGTTTTTCCTCTCCACAACTGAATTTCCTTCAGGATGGTACGGAGAGGAGTACCGCAGTGCAACGTCCATACTTTTCATGGCATCTTTGTAAGCCTGAGAGCTAAACGCCAGGCCACGGTCAGAATGTAATGTGCCAACTGCGTATGTCCCGATAAAGACTCGCAAATCTTTTATAACAGTTCGAGCGTCAGCCGAGCGCTGAGGCCAACCCATAGGAATCTTGAGCAGGAATCTACTGCAACCATGATATACTTGTAAGCCCCATCAGATTGTAAGGGGCCGCAGTGGTCCAGATACACACATGCAAGAGGTTTGTAAGATATTAGTAATGGTGTCTGCGCCGGGCGTGCTCTGGTGGAGCCTTTCATCTGTTGACAGATGTCACATTTCAAGACATAGGGGCCGATTCCGATCTCGGCCGGTAGGGCACCGAATCGGATTCGGCTTTACCGGATCCGATTCGGAGGCCTCTTTTCCGACCGATTCGTGCATGCGTCCGGGCGAGCGAGTTAGCGATGCGAGCGTAGGCGTAATCGCCGACCGACTCGTTCACGGGTCCGAACCGCTCCGACCGACTCGCACGGACACGTACTCGCTACCGACATGCAATGGAGACGTTCCCCGACCGAGCCAGTATGATGTGCGCCTACGAGCAGTCCGACCGATTAGCGCCGTCCGGCTCCAAAGAGCAGTTGGAGCCGGACTTCGGGGGTTCGTGTTGGACCCCCCTGCACGCGTAGCCGCGCGAGTCGCACACAGGCATGTATGGCGTGACCCGCATCGACGCGAACCCGCTGTAGGGGGGGCCCTTGTTTGTGTCGTACCCATTGAGTCAATGGGAGCCCGTGTACGCGTTGTACGACCGGCTCCCATTGACTTCAATGGGAGTCTGACCGAATCGAGTCCGATAGCATACGTACGCATCGTACTCGTTCGGTCGGGCTGCTAGAGTCCGATTCGGTCGGAAATCTCTCCGGGTCCTGCTCGGTCGGAGAGATTTCCTGCCCGAATCGCAATCGGCCCCTAAGTCTTTAGTTTGCTTTATTATACCGGGCCACCAATAGCGCTGTTTCAACAATGAAATAGTCGCAGTAACGCCTGTATGTGCAGAGCCCAAACCCTTGCGTGCTGCTAGTATTAAACCTTGCCTACGATCCATATTTGGAATTACTCTATCCCCCACTCCAGGAATCTGAGCATATGGAATGTTGTTTGCATCTAACTTGTAGGAGTACTTGAGTGGAAATTTCTTTGGTACTGCTCCGCTGTTTTTGCTTGAAGCAATGGCAGCGACCATAATCTCACCGTCTATTCTCGTTTTTGAACGAGTGAGTGCAGCTACGGACTCTGTTCGCACAGCCCCCTTTGTGGCTTCGTCAACCAATGAGTTCCGTTCAACGTGAACGCCATCACGCTGATGACTCAGTGTGTGTATCACGTGAGCCCTTGGTAGGTCGTTTTTCAACTCCACTACCTGTTCCCATAGCATTTTATGCCTAATTGTGCCACCTTTTGCATCTTTAAACCCGTTTAGTTCCCAATGATGTAAATACTCATTGTATGACTGCACACAGTAAAAGGAATCACACACAATTAGTGTGGGGAATTCGTGATCCGTATTTACAAGTGCCAGTATCAGTGCTTTTAACTCTGCCTACTGAGCCGTTCAGTCTCCTAGAGATTGCGTTTTGGTGCAACTTGGATGGAATTTTCCATCCCGCATGCGACCTTTAACGATTGCACACGCTGCGCTGTACTGTTGCTTACTCCCTATGGCCGGTTGAGCAGATCCGTCAGTGAAAATAATATATTCATACTGATCTAGAGGCAAAATCTCATTTGGTAGAGGATATTCTTGTTCGTATTGCAGGAATGCTTGTGTTTTTAGACTTGGATCAAATCTGTATTCAACATCCGTTGCAGTAAGAGAATTAGTCCATTGTATCCATCTCGGATGTAAAGCTTTTGCATTTGGAATGCTAGACTTTGTAACAGCTTCTAAAGCTGGTACCGGGGTGACGACGATTATGCGTTTCCCCTGAGCCAGTGCTCTTTCTCTTGCTACAGCAGTCCGAACTACTGTCAGGATTTTTTTCTGATGAAGTGAAACGCATTTCTACGCTTGTGTACAGGTGTGATTTGTATGCGATTGGTACCGTTTCTCCTTCATTGAAAGTTAAGTATGTGTACCCGCATTGACCTGCTATTACACGGATCACCAAGTTTTGTGCGTTTACGCGTGTCTGTAAGTGTTTAGAAGCAATCATGTCTTCTTGTAATGAACGTAAGATATTTGAATGTTCCTGTGTCCAATGTCTGACTGAAAAGTCAGATTTTATTAATTCGTAGAAAGGTTTTACTTTTTCTGCATAATCTAAAATGTATGTTCTGCCGAGATGTAGGAATCCCAGTATTGATTGTAGATTTTTAATGATTTTGGAGGCTGGAGCAGCGCACACTTTTCTAAAAAGTTAGCTGCCAGACTTTTCCCTTCACTTGAAAGCTCGTATCCTAAAAACAGGACATTGAGGTGTGCTATTTTAGATTTCTTAAAATTAAATTTGTAGCCCTCAGAGGCGAATCCCATGATAATGGTGCTCACCCTGGTCAAGTGTTTTTTTAAGTCATCGTCCGTCAGATAAATATCATCCACATAGGACAATGCTTCCTCATCAAACTTTTGGAGTAACTCTGTTACTCTTGCTGAGAAGACCCCCGGGCTGTTCTTATACCCCTGGGGAAGACAACAAAATTGCCACTGGGACCCCAACGCTGAGAATGCAGTCAAATACCTGCTTTCAGGCGCTATATTTTGGCAGAAAAATCCATTTGAGATATCTAATGTAGTTTTGTATTTTTTCCGCACAATGCTATTCATTAATGCGGCACTGTGTGCGTTTTGGACAGCGAAGGTCTTTGTGCATGAGTTTAAATGTCTGTAATCTAACACTAGACGATATGTGTTGTCTGGTTTCGATACAGGAAACAAAGGGTTGTTCATTGGTGAGGTGCATGTTACCATCACCCTTTGGTATTCAAGTTGATCTAAGATCTCCCTGACCTGTTTTTAGCTTCTTGCTTTATTGGGTATTGCCTCTGAGCATTTGGTGAAACTTTTAACGGGATCACGTGGTGGGTTGAATCCTCATCCCAAATGACATGATTTTTGTATAGTGCTGGAGCTAGGGCAACTGCCCACTCCTGTGCATATGCATGTTTAAGATGTATGGGAATGTGGTCGGAAAAAGATGGAAAAATTACAGTTTCTCCCCTGGGGCACTCCATAACGAATCTTGGCGGCCAATCTTGTTCTGCTAATAGGATGTCATAACCAGATGACAGCTTTTCCCAAAAGAGACCTTTAACTTTCCTGGGCTTGTCCCCTCCATTTGGAGTGTTATTTCGTGTAACTTATGTGGGACGCTCACCCTGGTGTCTGGTGTTTCCACCGTGATGTAATCATTCAAGTCCGCTGTCACCAGAAATTCCTTCAGGTTCTGGCGAGCTATTGTTACTTCTGCCGCACTGTCTAGCATCGTCAGACCCCATTCCCCCTTCAAAAGCTGCGTCCTCAGAATTCTGGGCATGTCTGATCTTTATGCCTGCAACTTTCTTCTTCTTAAACTGTGGTTTTGATTTTGGTTTTTCTTCTTTTTTGGAAGTATAGTCCTGAGCGTGTTGCTTGTCTCTGGACTTCGTACGCTCTTCTTTGTGTTCTGACCGTCCTTCTCTCTCGGAGTTTTTCGTCGAGCCCTGAAAGGAACGAGAGGAACGTGTATCAGTATCCTGATACCTGTCAGGTTTTCTAATATTATCCCTATTCCTGAGGTTATACCTCTTTTCAGAGGGCTCCTGTGGAGGAGATCTACCTCTGGATTGAGATCTGTTTTTAAAATGTTGTTGTTTTTTATTATCCCACTTCTTTTTAGAAGAAGCAGGTGTCTGCTTGGTAGTGTCCTTTTCAGGAGTGCCCATCAGTTGTGGTTTTATTGCTTTCCCACCCAAACTGTCTCTGCCTAATTCTGCATGCGCAGTTTCAATTATTTTGGGCAGTTCGAGTTGTTGATCCAATGGGCTGAACTCCCTTAGGCGTTGGCGGATTGCCACTGAAGCTGCTTCCCCTTTAATATTAGCTAGTATTATGGCTGATACCTGATCATAGTTATTTAATAACTTCATCCCCAAGTTCAGGGCAGGTTCTGCTCCGTACTTGTTTTGTATTTGTCTTAATACATCAGGTACTACTGCTAATGAAGGAATTCCATGTGTTCTGGTATATATGGCAGCAAAGACTGTACCCCAAGAGGTGCAGTCCTCTACTTGTGGTGTTATCCCCATGGGCAAGCAGATTGTTAGCATTCTGTGTTTTTCAAATGGGGTAGTATTCGGAAATACTGCCTCTAGCTGAGTTATTTTCTGAGCTACCCAAAATGGCATTTGTTCACGTTTTGTGGGCATTTTGCCCATTACCGCGTGTAATGTTTGTTGTGTAATTTTAGTTGCTGTACCCTGAATTTGAGTACCATTTGTTGCACCTGATGTTGGTTGGACTGTGAAAGTCCTCATGACAAACTGTGTCAGGTTTCTGTAGATTTTGATTAAATCCTTGTGTTGTAAGAGTAAGTCTGGCTGCGGCATTGTGTCAATGTCAGTATGTGGTGTGTAGGCCGATAATATTGGCCATGTTGCACCGTCTCCTCCGAGCGGGTCTAATCTTACTCTGTTTCTTATATGGGGTAGGACGCCTTTAAACCAGTATTGGTGTTCCTGGTAAGTAAGTGAAACTTCTATGTCCTCGAACGGACCATATTCCTGTGGTGCATCTCCGTCTACATAGTAGTGAAATGTCTGCGTTATTGCATTTGCTGCTGGGAATGTAACCCACGAATAAAATACCTCTGTCTTGTTTGATTTGTGTGCCTCAATTACGAAAACTACTATACCACCCCTAGGTGTTAAACCATATTCTAATAGTGATAGTGATAGTGCGTCTGAATTTTTGTGCAATTTGTATTGCATTCGCATCTTCATCCTCGTCTGTGAGGGGGAGTGCTTGCTGTAGCTGGTCTAAGACCTGTGTAGTAATCATTGTGTATAGAACACAGACTAATGTTTCAAGGAAACTATGATAAGGTGTTTATGCACAATTTTAGGAACAAAATGTCCTTCAAGCTTGATTAACCAACAGCCAATAAATAGGATTTCTCACCTACTCAGCTGTGGCGGAGTTTTGTGCCCACCCACTCCAGACGTCTCTGGTGTTTTGTGAGTAGGGGTCTCTGAGAATAGCATGACTGAACTACTCAGATTCTACTGTTAAATAAGAGCCCAACCATAGTTGGTGGCGCCATGTCGTGTAGTTCCTATATTACCCATACAGGACCTGCGCGTTCGGATAACATAAACTGTGGGCTTGGTGGCAGACTGACTCTGAACACCCCCACCGAAAATGTTAGCCTGTTTTCAAAAGCTAGCTCACAGTGCCACTAGTGTCTCCTCTTATCGGGGAGAGAATAGTTTCTGGCAACCTTAGAACATTACAACCCTGATCCCTCAAGATCGTGGAAACAATGTACTACTTTTCGCTCAGTCACTCGTGCTTACTTATCTTGTCTCAGAGATACACAGAATAAACAGCCTGGGCGTTTCAATAAAAGGTTTATTGAACAGTTGTTATTCTCGTGTAGAATATATGAGCTGCAACAACCATTAGACAGTAGCAGAGATATATGAGTAACAGTACTATGAATATAAATGGATAGTACAGTTCTACCATTTTGCAATAAGCATGAATAAATACATGAATATAAAATGTATTGCTAAAAGAAAGCGCGTACTCCTACTATACCTATCTAGATGTACCTAAATGTACCTAGCATGTGAGTAGGTGTGAAGCCAAGAATCCCTCTAGGATTTAGTCGAACCCCATTACCTGAAGTGAGATTGTAGGAGCCCCTCTTGGTCTTGAGCTGGACACCCCGCAAGGGATGTTTAGACCACTGTCAGCTGGAACATCTGCATGCAGGAGCCTCAGCGTCTCTGGTCAGTGTGTCGGCCTGGAAGTCTCGGTTCCCTCTAACTACTGCTAGCAAGAGGTGCTGTATTTATACAGAAAAGTATATAGAGTCCCTTTGTCCCTTGTTCTTGTGTTAGCCATTGTTGGGTATGAGGATGACGTGTGTGATGAACCTTGTGCGTAGATATTAGGAAGGTGGTGTATAGCCCCTGCCTGGTTTCCAAGTATCCTTATGAATATTTATTCATACTGCATTATCTAAAGATGAAGTCATAGAACACTATTGTTCAGGAAAAACCCTCCTTCTGCACCCAGGCCTAGAACTAGGTAAAAGGTTCAGTCCATAAAAGGCGCTCAATCCTTAAAAGGCTTTTTACTGTGAAATGTAGGGGAGGTGATGTAGGTGAAGGGGTATGATGTTACCTGGGCCTATATTAGGTTACCTATATGAAACATAACAATACTGATGGAAGACCAGTAATGCCAGATAGCTTGTTGTCAAAGATGGCTAGAGTTTACCATTGACCAACACATATAGGGAGAGATGCTATGATCAGGCTCTTCAAACAAGTGTGGTTCAACCCTAAATTCATGGTTTTGCAGAAAGTCTCTGTCAAAGATTCATAGTTTGTCAACAACAAAATGCAGGAAGGAAAATGGTTGTTAGCATGGGACGGATTGGCAAAGCTGCAGGTCCATTTACTCAAATGCAGTTAGATTTTATTGAAATGCCTCCTTGTCAGGTGCTAAAATATGTCCTTGTGATTGTTTGTCTGTTTTTGCATTGGGTTGAGTCATATCCAACAAGGCGTAATGACAGTCTAACAGTTGCTAAACTGCTTCTTAGAGAGATAATTCCTAGTTTCGGTTTCCCAGTCTCATTAGAATCTGTTAGGGGAACACACTTTAATAATGAAATAATTTGGATGATCTGTGCAGCATTGCAAATTGAACAAAAGTTGCACTGTGCCTACCGACCTGAGGCTTCAGGTGTAGTTGAGCAGTTGAATGGCACAATAAAATCTAGATTGGCTAAAGTTTGTGCATCCACAATACTAAAATGGCATGATGCATTGCCATTGGTATTAATGAGCTTGAGAAGTATCCCAGACAGAAGAACAGGACTGTCCCCACATGAAATTGTGATGGGAAGGGCTATGAGGACAGCTCAGCAGTCCCAGCAAATCAACTGATGAACATTACTGATGATTTGCTACTGTATTATTGTAAAGGATTGGCTGATGTGGTGCATTCTGTGTCTCACCAGGTTGGAGAAGTTGCAACAACAGCACAGCAAGAACTGGGTCATGATCTATGCCCTGGTGAATTGGTGTTAATCAAAAAGAACGTAAGGAAATCTTGCCTAGAACCTCGATGGCATGGTCCATATCAAGTGATACTGGTGACAACAACTGCTGTTAAGTGTGGTGGCTTGCTGAATTGGATTCTTGCTAGCCATACCCGAAGAGTCCCAAGTCCACTTGAAAGTGAAGAGCTTACTGAAGAAGAACAAATTAAGCAAAGAAATGTTCCTGGTCAAGCTGAGAGACAAGTAGAGTGGGCACAAGTTATTGGGTCTCAAGAAGGTGATATTATCACTAATAATGCTGATGATGAATTGATCCCTGAAAGAAATAAAGAAAAAAGGAAACAAGAGAAAGCACTGAGACAAATGCCAGTGAAAATGACAGAGCAAACGGAAAGAGAACAAAGAAAGGTGACAAGTGGCCGAAGGGAGTTAAGAGATTAAGACTCTCTCTTAATGAAAAAATTCCAGAGACAGTAATTTAAATATCTAGCCAATTTGGACAAAGTGAAACAGAAGAAGAAGAAAATCCAGTGGGAAGGACAAAAAGAATAAAGATACCAAGCAAGAAGTACACAGCACCAGAATGGACGTATTTGGCTGCTGCCACTAATGACTTGGAAAAAGAATTCAAGAGAAAATCATTCATTTGAACCTCCCTAAATGAACTGTTCCATTTGAAAAGGGTGCAGAAAAAGAGAGAGGAGATTTATGAAAATAAATGTAATCCTGGAAAAAGTTCTGAAGCAGGAATTCTTTTTTGAAGAATCGTGAAAAGGAGCCCAAGGCTTTAAGAATCATGAAGAGGAGCTCAAGGCTTTAAAAGTGTGGGGTGCATAACCTAAAACTAGTCTAGTAAAACATTTTTTTGATTTTTGATTTATTTTTTCGATTTTTGTAGGATGGCTAGTATTAAAACTGAGACTGGTAAACAGAATCAGGGTTTATTTAGGCGAAAATGTCCTAATGTTTGTCTTGCATGTGTTTTAATAACAATGTTTGTGTGGTTGATATTAACATTCATAGTACCACATTTTATGTTTATTAATGTAGTTAATTCTATTAATAATAATGAGCATGCAACTATAGATGTTAGAAGAGATCTGAAAGAAGATCCAGAGACTAATATTGAAGATTTAACAGGAAGTGACTTACATCAAGACAAATCTATTCACGATTTTTCATTAAATAACTTTACTAAACTCCTTTATGAATACGTTGATACAATGGATGTGAGAGATTGTTATGTGTGCATGCAATTACCTACGTCTGTGTCTGAAGGAGTGACTGATCACCACCTTCCACTAACATATGGAATTTCGTGTAGTGTACTAACCAGTTTGTTCTATGGTAAGGAGGAGTTTCAATTTTAATTTTCAAATTTTGATCTAGTCTTTTCTGAAGTTCCTATTAGAAAGAACATGAATATAGTGTATAGTGCGAGGAATGCTTAGTACATGGGTGAGTTTTTCATACTACTAAAACGATAGATACAGTATATGCGCATCGAAATAATCTGACTTGTAAATTACATGGTGTAGAAATAGATTTTATTAACATTGTGGAAGACAGACGTAGAGAGTTTAAGAGAAAGGCTACAGAGCAGAAAACAAGAGAACCACCTTGGGCACATAAAGAAGGAAATTACAAAAAGAGTGAGACTTATGCTGCAATGACTCTGTATTGGCATCATAGAGAAAAGCTTTGCTTACCTAGGCAGAAAACAGAATATTAAAATGTTTTCATTGGCTTTAATGAATGCGAACATACCTTCCTAATTACAGGGGGCTGGGGTTTGAGATGTGGTACTGATCCTGTTTTTCCTGGAGTTTATTATGTGTGTGGTAAAAATGCCTACTATAGGTTGCCACAACATTGGTATGGGTGTTGCTATATGGGAATATTTGGTCTATCATGTTAGTGAAAAACATGGAACCAATGAAAAGAAACTAACACGGAGTAAAAGGGGAATAAGTGCTGCAGAAATTGTGGGAGATATATTTGGAGCATTGATACCTTCAGTAGGGGTGATTCTAAATTTGCAAAAGATTAGAAAATTATCTACAGTGGTTGATCGTTTATCAACGGAGACTGCTTGTGGATTTTTGATGATTGATTGATACTGAAATGGTTGCTATGAGGACGATGGTTTTACAAAACAGATTTGCCCTAGATGTATTATTGGCAAAAGAGGGTGTGGTCTGTAGTATGCTGAAAATTCAACAATGTTGCACATATATTCCTGATAAGAGTAGGACTTTGGAGGGATATATCAGCAACATTACACATTAACATGATGGCTTAGCTGAACTGAAGGTTGATGGTGCTTGGGAGAAACTTGATAAGGGTTTCTCTTCAGTAGATAACTGATTTTTAACGTTTGCTAATAGCTTATTAGGGAGGATACTAACTCTGATAGTTGCTATTGCTACTGGCATACTAATAGTAATTCTGCTTTATAAATGTTGCAAAAATAAAACAAAAGATGTGAAACGAAGGGCAAGAAAAAGGAAGAGAGAAGAAATAGAAATGGAAGATCGAAAAGGTGTTTATTATGATGTTATGAAAGATATTGAAGGTGTTAGACTAAAACAGATGAAAACTATGACATCTACATTCTGAAAGATTGTTATCAGATGGTAATCTGATAAGTAATATTGTGATGGTTTGTAATACCATCAGATGGGGGATTGATGGAGCATGATTTCTGTAAATAAAATCTGCTCAATGTAATCCGCCCGAAAGAGTGAATTAACATAAAACTAATAAGATGGATTATTATTTACACATGAAAACATAGTGTACAACGTGATGATGTGTAAGGGAAAACTCAATAAATGTTTCCCTAGGTATTGAAAATAACGTAATGAAAAATTATATAAATGCTAGTTGAGAAACATAGATGATTAGTACTTATTGAATAATGAGGGTTATCCTGTCTGTCTAATTGAATGTGATTTATGTCTCTTAAAATGCAGAGACACGACAAAAACAGAAGAAAAACTTTTATTCTTCGTGAAAGACTTTATAAATCTGTTAGAAAATATTGTCTTGTTTGCTAAAATAATGTAGGCCTTAGAAAATGTTAGAGGATGTGCTTCCGTGCTCCTGTCCTTCAAAAATTTCAAATGTTTCCTTAGAATGCAGATATTAGTCTATTTCTGAATGAACTTTTTAGGTTTTTCCTGTCTAGGCGAGAGATGAGGTAGTTCTAGTGTAATTGTTTCAACATTGATATACTATGTATCAAGAAGGACTTCCTTTTCCTTCTTCGCAAGATAACGGAGAGAAATTAGACAATAGTTGTTTAGAAATATGTGTAAAGTAGAACTCGGATGACTGTCACCCGATGGGACATGACCAATGAGGCTATGAGGAGAGGAGAGAAAATGAAACATTTATTGGAGATAAGAGTGTGATATGTTATAAAAGCTACTGTGAGAAAATGTTCATCGGCTCGTTCACAAGATCGGTGACCTGTCCCTGTGTTCGTGGTATGCTGAATGCTGTGCTGATCCTGTTACTCTGGCTGGTGCGATTTCCTGCAGTTCCTAAAGACTTTCCTTAATGACCTTGCACATCACCTGCTGGTGATGCTGCTTGTGCTATACCCTTTCAGCCGAGGGGTTCGCTTTTCAGACTAAATGCACGCTGTGCATTTGTATTTCTAGGTTCGTATGAGAAACTGATAATCTTGCATACTTGTCTTTGCAATGATTTTCTCTCTCTCCCTCTCACTCCTCTATACCTTTTTGTTGATGGAATTTGATATGAGTTGTTTCTTATTGTGAGCTTATCGTGTAACATTGGATCTGAGTGATGACATTCTAATCCATCTACTTGTGTTTGACCATTCATGTTATGAAATAATAATAAGAAATAATAAGATAAGAATTAGTGTTTGTCTTTATTCATGAGTTTATTGAATTATCTGACATAGTTTTGATGATTACTGATGTTTAGCCTATTTCTTCATTGTAGGTCCTCATGAGGGAATAGCATTCCGTCTTTCATTATTTGGTCTCTTTTAGCTCTACCAAAGATCCATCGGAGGACCTTGTGATATTGCTAACTGTGTGATAATGACTTATGGGTCTGTCATTAGAGTTACATTTCCAATAGTTATATACAGGGTGGGGTGGGGCGTAAGATGATAAAAACACCCACAGCTTCTGCTGCATCACGAGTAATAAGGATCATTTTTACAAAATCTGAGTTTTAATGCTGTTTTTCAGCAACACCATTTGCATCCGCCGAGATCAGTTTCCACACGATCATTTCACTTACGTAGTTCTTAATTGATATGTATTTATTCATTTCTGTGATGTAAGAATTTATAAATGCCTTTCAATAATTATTTCTACTCAGTACTACGTAAACAAATCTTTTTTTGGAATTCAATTTGTTGTGAAAATCTTTCCAACAATATTGTCTTATTACACTTTTCTTGTGGAATAATTTTTTATATGCTATTTGTATTAACATTTACATCAATGCAGCATCAGCGAATCACACAGTTTTTGTCATTTAGAGTTCAAATGGCGTGTAAATATCATTCATGCACCTGAATGAACTTCTTACACTGTTATTCCCCATGTAGACTCATAATTATGACGAGTGTAGATTAGCCTCTCTTTGTCAATTTCCGGTTCTTTTACAATTTCCAGTAGTCAACCAAGTCTCCACATATTTTTGTGTGTTTTTTCGGGCAGTCAAGTGACATGTATGTGGAAATTTTCAGCGACATAGAGTGATTTTTGCCACACGCACATACCACCAGACTAGGCGGTTCTCCATTCCAATTTCTGTTGATGCCGTTTGGCTACTGCAAACCCTAGATGTATCAGTGACAGTTTTTAGCTGTTTAGCAGGTTGTGGGCTATATTAGGAGGGTCAATTTGGGATTCTCATCCATTTGCCACTTTGTCACTTTCTTCAGCATATGTGTCTCCCCAGCCCAGAAGGGTCTAGTCTAGGGCTACCATCATATGGTGTTGATAAGATCTCCTGGTGATACTATGCATTTCAGGTGATTATGTGAACTGATTCGGCCAAAGCGCCTAAACCCTTAGCATATAAGATAAACCCACTGTAGGTACTTGAGTTGAAATATGCAGAATTGGTTGGCTTTGGCCACCTCCTTTGGTGCCATCCTAGCTGTTTCCCATTTGTCATCAGTGTGAGTTACCACGTCTCCCTCCCAGAGTGTCAAAAGTGTACAGGGTATATATCACTAATGAACCGTACACAGGAGATATCTTTCCACGGCCGATGTCCCCATCAGCAGTTTTGCCTCTATGGGGTCAAAGTCAGGGACTTCCATGAGGTCTTTAATATAAGGGTCCATCATATTTAGAGTGCCCTGTCTGGAAAACTCTAAATAGGACCTTGGCCACACGAAGAACAACGCTAGCAATCAGGCCACATGTGCGACCAATGTGTACCCATTTACTTCAGTAATTAAACACACAATGACCCAAATACAATTAGCGAATAAAACAGTTATGGATTATGATAATTTCTTTGAATGAAAACTATTCCTAAACACTTCCAACTGAGAGTAAATCTTTCAAAAGTAGCGTACGCAAGTCAAGTAATGGAATGTACAAATCATGTATCCATTAATAGCCAGCTTAAGTCTTTTATTGACTCTTGGACTAAGTGCTCCACTTCAGTTTGTTTTCCAGAACTTGATCTTTGTGTGCTAATAAGTAGATTCAGATAGAAAGCACATGAATGGTTTATATGGGAACTGTGGACAGTAGTAACAAGACTCCCACCTCATTCCCTACCATGTACAAACTCAAAATCTTCCATATGGTTGACTCTTCTTCTCTTGCAGGATTGCTGTAGGAAAGTAGGATCTGCTTCTTATGGTTACCTCCACCTTTTGCTTGATGTGATGCTGTTTTTGACTAGTCTGACTGGGAATCTGCTAATCAGGACATCAGTCTATCTGCTTTCTCCTTAAACCGTTGTGTTATGTGCTTATTTACACCCCAGATTGGATACTGGGGTACCCTTGTCAGTCCCTAGTATATGGTACCCATGTACCCAGGGCATAGGTACCCCAGAGGTCTCCCATGGGCTGCAGCATGTATTGTGCCACCCATGAGAGACCATTCAAAATGGACCTACAGGCCTGCCATTGCAGCCTGTGTAAGTTGGTGCATCCACCACTTATGAAAGATATAGGTTTACTATAGTCAAGGGTCACTGCACTTAAAACCTATGTGTTACACATCTCGGCACGCACCGTGCATTTCCCGGTTGGTCCGAAGATGTACCTGTGGGCAGGTGGGACTCGCCTCTGTTCGCCCGCTGCGGTGGGTTGTGGTCTTGGCTGTCGAGGTGGTGGAACCAGAGCGGGGGCTCGGAGTCTGTGTGCGCTCCTGTGGCGGAATGGCGCAGCAACGCGGTCAGCGTTCTGCGCCGGGACTCAGGAACTACGTTTCCCATGGGGCTTAGCGGAAGTAACCGCGATTGCCCAGATCACGTGGGAATGCAACCGGATGCGGAAGACCGGTTAAAGGCAGCCTCGGGCAAAGACAAAGCTGCTGGTTATTCTCTGGTCGAGCAGCGCCTGCCGCGCTGCAGATTCTTGCCTCGACTTGCGTAGGGTAAGGGTGCACTTGCACCACCTTGATCGGGAGCTTCTCGGTACCACTAATTATATGGATACAATTGCTAATTGACTTTTGGGGGCATAACAAGTACGTGAGACATTGTGACTCAGCCTTAGTGCTAGCTGGGTTCCTTCTGCAGCCAAAGCACTCGTGTTTTCGTTTCATTGGGGTGTGACACATTACATCCAGCTACGAGTACTGCCACTGTTTTAGTTATATAGGTTTCGTTATGAAGGATGTGGTTGCGCATATGCACATGACTGTCAAATGATACGAGCTCATTACTCCAGAAACAAAAGACGTATTTTGAACATTATTGTTTGGTTTATCTTTCAAGAGGCGGCCTTCTGCTCTTCCCCTGTGACGTGGAACCATGTGTGTTTACTGGTGTGTATGGATCTTTGGCGCATAGCAAAGCTAGCTACGGCTGCGCATATGTTTGGGCTCCAGAATTTATGTTCCCTTTGTACCTCTATCCTTTTCATAGCGCAATACCCACCATTGCTGAGCTAAGATACAGAACTGTTAGTTCCATGCTTATCCCTAATGGAAGGAATGTTATTATTTGTTTTACAGGTATGGGTTGCTCACTGGCTTAGATAAGAGAAACGGTATCTATATGTTCGCTGATCACTGAGTATTTTGCCTTTCAGGTCTCCCTCCCTGCTGAACCCTTCCTTTCCTTCCCCCGCTTGATCATCCCATTCGCCTGTGGTATTACAGCATTCAGGGTTGGGACTATCGAGAGGTGGACCCCTTTTGGCATCGAACCGTTCCTGAGGAATCGTCGAGCTGACAGAATAACCAGCCCACGTATCTAATTCCTCCTGGGCGGGTCGATACAAAACATGGCCACGTTAGAGGACGTCATAGGAGTCCTGGCAACAGTACAGCAGGAATTAGTCAACTCTCGGGCCGAAACTGCGGCCTTAAGACAAAAGATTGAGGTAATGCAGCAAAATCCTTTTGACGTAAGGGCTGGAAGGTTCCCTGGGGGAGTGTTCTCCTCACCAACTACACCGTTTAGTGTAGAGATGCATTTCTCAATTCCGCTAGCAGCACCAGAGAGGTTTTCAGGAGAGACCCATAAGGGCCAGGTCTTTCTTACACAGATCTAACTTCATTTCACTTGTAAGCCTAAAGCCTTTCCCACCAACCAGTCTAGAGTAGCCTTTACCATCTCCTATTTAATCGGTGACGCCGCTCAATGGGCTGTCCCTTTGGTAAGGCGTGACGACCCGTTACTGTATGATTGGGATGCATTCCGAACAGAGTTCGAACGAGTGTTTGATCGCAGCGCTGCGGCTTTCACTGCTGATCGTAAGTTGCTAGAGCTAAAGCAAGGGAACAAAGAGCTATTGGTATACATCAATACCTTCCAGCGTTTAGTAGCCGAAACGACTGGCCTGAGGCTAAACAAGCAGCCTTGTTCTATCAAGGATTAAAAGACGAATTAAAAGATGTGTTAGCTCCTGTTGAACCCCAACCCCCCTCGTGTATGGAGCTCATCAACCTAACCCTGAGATTAGATCATAGGTTGACTGAACGTCGGAATGAAAAGAAGCGAGGGGATAGACCCTCTCCGAGATTTGAGAGGAACAGAACGGCCACAGCAGGCGGCGATAGTACCTCCGAACCCATGGAAATAGGCACTGTACGAGCCTCTCTCACAGCTGATGAAAGAGAACAACGACGCAAAAATGGTCTATGTCTATATTTATTGTGGTAGTAAAGGCCATTACGTGAACGATTGTTTAGCTAAACCAAAGGGAAGGGCTAGAGAGGTACAAGCCAGTGCCATCATTGAGGTAAAAAAGGTGGAAAACTTCAGAACCCAAGAAGACAGGAAGGGAGGTTTTTGGGCATAAACATAGTTCCTTCTGTTCAAAGAGAAGTAGGAGATCCTTCGGTGCACTTCTATGTAACCCTACGAATAAGCATAAACAATCAAAGACACACCCTCAAGGCCATGTTGGATTCAGGAGCTACGGGACTCTTAATGGATGAGGAGTTAGCTTGTAAATTGCAGGTAGAACTCCTTACAAAGCATGAACCAGAAACAGTGGTGGCAGTAGACAGACGACAACTGGTTTCTGGGCCCATCTGTTACAACACCAAGGAACTTGAAGTCTCCTGTGGGAGTAGTCATTGGGAAGTATTGTCGTTCAACATCATTCAAGCCCCACAGTATGGTATTATCTTGGGTCTTCCTTGGCTTCGTAAACACAACCTCGTTATCAATTGGAAGAAGGAGGAACTGGAGTTCACGTCTCCTTATTGCCTGGAACACTGCAAACAAACACAAGACAATCCTGCAAGGGAACAATCAAAGCAACACGTAATCGCCACAGCAGAAGAGAAGGAGGTAGAATTACCTATACAATATTGGGAAGCGCCGGGACACCCCCTTTGGGGGTAGCTGCGCGCTTTATAAGTTTCTAAAATAAATAAAATATCACGATCTGCAGGACATCTTCAACGAAGAACAAGCGAACATTTTACCTCCTCATTGAGTTTACGATTGTCAAATCGATTTAATACCTGGAGCAGTGATACCTTGTGGACAGATTTATGCCCTCAGAGAGCCTGAGAATGAACACCTGTGGCAGTATCTAGATACCTATCAAAAGAATGGGTTCATAAGGCCCTCTAAGTCCCCTGCAGCCTCGCCCTTGTTCTTCATCCCTAAAGCAAATCGAGAATTAAGGGCTTGTGTGGACTTCAGAGCCTTAAACAATGTCACTATAAAGAATCGGTATCTGTTGCCTCTCATTCCAGTTCTATTAGATCAGGTACGACAAGCAGACATCTACACCCGGCTGGACCTCAAGGGCGCATACCATCTTGTAAGAATGCGAAAAGGGGACGAATGGAAAACGGCCTTCCGTACTCGATATGGACTCTTTGAGTATCGTGTTATGCTGTTTGGATTGTGCAATGCACCAGCGGCGTTTCAGTTTTTTATAAATGAAGTACTCCGGGAATTCTTAGACATCACCGCCATAGTGTACATCGATGACATTCTGGTGTATTCCAACAAAGAAGAAGTTCATACATCACATGTCCGAGCCATCTTGCTAACGCTAAGTGAAAACCATCTATATTGCAAACTAAGCAAGTGCGAGTTCCATGTGAAAAAGGTGGAATTTCTGGGTGTCATGCTTCCAGCTGAAGGTCAGGAAATGGCAAGACGTAAGATACAGGCAGTAATGGACTGGCCACCACCACAAGACGTGAAAGAGATGCAATGCTTCTTGGGTTTTGCGAACTTTTACAGACGCTTCATCAACCAGTTTTCACATGTGGTGGCACCTCTCACGAAACTCTTAAGGAAGAACGTACCTTTTCAGTGGTCAGATGAAGCGCAGCACGCATTCATGGTTTTGAAGACGGCTTTCACCTCCGCACCCATTCTAGCGCACCCTGACAATGACATACCCTATGTAGTAGAAGCAGATGCCTTTGATGTGGCCATAGGAGCGATCCTGTCACAAAGAAACAAAGATAACGGTCAGCTCCATTCGGTGGCCTATATGTCACGAAAGCTGAACATAGCAGAGTCACATTACACCATCGCCGAGAAGGAACTACTGGCAATCAAAGAGGCCTTCGGAGAATGGAGGCATTACCTGATGGGAGCGAGACATACTATCACCGTCTACACCGATCACAGAAATCTGCAGTCTATGAAGTCAGCACGACTACTCACCCCAAGGCAGTTGAGATGGATGCTGTTCTTTGCGCAGTTTGATTTTGTTGTCACCTACCGCCCTGGGGTAGACAACAGGAAAGCAGATGCCCTTTCCCGTCAGGACAACGCTCCCGAAACAACCAAACAAGAAGTAAAAGCCATTATTCCTTCAAGTAAAGTTATCTGCCTTCTACAAATTGATCAATTCCTGGAGCAGATACAAGAAAACATGAAGAAAACCACCTGGAAAAGATGGTTAGAAAAGAATCCCGACTGGCACCTGAAGAATGGGCTCCCAATGAGAGGACGGCAGTTGTTAGTGCCCTGTGTCACATTGCAGAAATCTGTTTCCCAGTGGTGTCATGTGAACCCTTGTGCCAGACATACAGGAATGGACAAAACCCTGGAAAAGGTGCTACAGCAGTTCTGGTGGCCCACGGTTCGACAAGACATTCACACACAAGTCAAACAATGTGTGACGTGTAGCCAAGCCAAATCAGATCACAGAAAACCACAGGGCTTGCTTCATCCTTTACCAACCCCAGAGAAACCATGGGAACATATATCTCTGGATTTTGTAGTATGCTTGCCGAACGACCAAGGGTGTACCACGATATTGGTAGTTGTGGATAGCCTCACCAAGTTGGGTCACTTCATCGCTTGTCCTACCATTCCTTCTTCAGCTCAACTGTCCAAGTTACTACTCACACACGTGGTCCGCTTGCATGGTCTGCCCTCTGTAATAATGTCGGACAGAGGCCCACAATTCACCAGCCAGTTCTGGAAGGCATGGTGTGCAACCCTTCGCATTTCTGCCAACACATCCACCGCCTTCCACCTGCAAACTGATGGACAGACCTGAATCAAACCCTAAAGCAGTATCTACGCTGCTATGTGGATCAATCGACCGACAAGTGGGTGGATCTTTTATGGTTGGCAGAGGTGGCGTACAATAGCGCTCAACACAGTTCAATTAAGATGGCTCAGTTTTTCTGTACCTTCGGATTCCATCCTAGGTTTCTCCCATTGGTCCAACTGGTCCACACGGAAAAAATCCCTGACCTGAAGAAATGCACCAGGGAAATACAAGACACCCTTAGGGAAGCACGGAATAACTTACTGAAGGTCAAAAGACAATACAAGAAGTACGCCGACAAACACCGACGCCCTGGTCCGGAGTATAAAAAAGGGGACTTTGTGTGGTTGTCAACAAGAAACATACGTTTTAGGAGGTATAGCGTCTTCAACCCAAGGTTCATTGGTCCTTACCGAATAGTGAGATGTATCAACCCTGTGGCGGTAAAGTTGGCCTTACCAGCAAACATGAGGATCCATCCAGTATTTCATGTCTCATTGTTGAAACCTTCGGCAAAACCAGTGAAGAAGAAGCCGGTACCCATCTGGGTAAACGATGAGCCCGAATACGAAATAAAGAAAATACTGGATTCCAAAAGGAGGCGGAATTCATTATGGTATCTCATTGCCTGGAAGAACTATGGACCTGAGGAGAATTCGTGGGAGCCCGCTTCCAACGTGCATGCGCCCCGTCTTATGTCTGCGTTTCATAAGAAGAATCCTGGAAAGCCCGGCCCCAGGAGGAGGCCCTCAGAAGAGGGATGTGCTGTTACACATCTCAAAAGAAACAATTGATGGACGGAATGCTGGACAATGCAAACATTCACCCCCAGTCACAAGGATCTGGGTTAAATCCATCATTCTTTTGCTCACCACACCACCCCAGTTTGGACCCAGCCATATGCAAATCAGTCTTGACCCTGTTCCTTGTGGGAACAGTCCAGCCCAAGCTATCCTGGCTGAAGAGGGGTAAAACCCCGAAACCGGTCCTAGGATGCTTGTTTCCAGTCAGGGAGGACCTGGTTTGGCACTTCGGGCTGGACTGTTCCCATGAGGCACAGGGTCAAGACTGATTTGCATATGGCTGGGTTCAAACTGGAATGGCATGGTGAGCAAAAAAACGATGGATTTAGGCCCAGATCTCTGTACTGGGGTGAATGTATGACATTGTTCTGCATTCTGTCCATCAACTGTTGTTTTTGCATTTGTCACCCCGAGTGGGACGGGTATGTCCAGACGTGGGTCCCGTGCTCTCCATGCCACTGGAATCAAGCTATCCTGGCTGAAGAGGGTGAAACCCCGAAACCGGTCCTAGGATTCTTGTTTCCAGTCCAGGGAGGACCTGGCTTGGCAGTTCGGGCTGGACTGTTCCCATGAGGCACAGGGTCAAGACTTATTTGCATATGGCTGGGTTAACCCGTTCGGTGCTCATGACGGCCTGGAGCCGTCATGATGCACAGTGGGCGTGTGCTCATGACGGCTCCAGGCCGTCATGGCACTCACCCACGGGGGAAGCGCTGGCGCTCCCCCCGTGGGATGCCGATTGTCGGGTTTGTACCGGGGAAGACAGGGGAGGCCCTTCCCCTGCCTCCCCCCGCCCCCCCTCCGTGTCATCAATGACGTCATTGGAGGTTTCCCTTTGTTCCCCGACGCACAGGAAGCCATTTGCTTCCAGCGCGTCGGGGAACAAACAGGTAAGTTTTGTGGCTGGGGAGGGGGGGATTTCTTCAAAAGATGCATCGGGGGACAGGAAAGGGTTTTCCTTTCCCCCAGTGCCTCTTTTGTGCATTCCTGCTGCACGATCGTGCGATCGTGCAGCAGGAATGCCAACTAGCGCCAGGGATTTTTTTATTTTATTTTTATTTACAGGGCAATACTGCATGCGGGGAGCGGCCCCTTAGGCAAGGGTCGCTCCCCTTATTGGGGGCATATGTAAATATCTTTGTCTGCGATTTGTGCATTAATTTTTAAAGAAATTGGCCCATTGGACCAAGAGTCCGTTTTGTGTGGGGAGTGGCCCCTTGGGCAAGGGTCACTCCCTTTGGGGGGTATGTTTATGGCTGTCTGCCCCCATGGGGGGGCAGATCTTGCCTGTGTATGTTATCTAGGGCCCACTAGGCCACCAGGGTTTTTTTATTTTGGAGCATGACCCCTTGGGCAAGGGTCACTCTCCCTTGGGTCTGTCTCTCCCCATATTTGGCCCACTAGACCACCAGGGATTTGTTTGTGGGGAGTGGCCCCTTAGGGGGGCAATGTTTTTTGGCTTTGTCTGCCCCCCCTGGGGGCAGATTTCACCATTTTTTTTTACAGTGGCCCACTGGACCAACATTGAATATTTTTGGGGGAGTGGCCCCTTGGGCAAGGGTCACTCCCCTTCGGGGGCTATGTTTTTGGCTGTCTGCCCCCATTGGGGGGGCAGATGTCATCTTTTTTTTATCTAGGGCCCACTAGGCCACCAGGGATTTTTTGGGGGGAGAGTGACCCCTTGGGCAAGGGGCGCTCCCCTTTATGGGAGGATGATTGTGGCCATTTCTGTCCTCTTTGGGTGGCATGTCAGCAGTATGTTTTTTAGGCCCATCTGCCCCAAGGGGGGCAGAAGCCACTAGACAACAGGGGTTTTTAAATTTTTGAATTGGGGAGTGGCCTCAAGGGCAAGGGTTGCTCCCCTTTTACAGGGGTGAATATTTTATTTATACTCTTAGGCCCACCTACCCCTTAGCTTAGCTGGTGGATTGTGTGTGGACTGGTTGGTATGCTTCTTGAATCTTCCTCTGAGCAGGATTATGAGACTGACAGTGCGTCTGAGGGAGAGGAGGGAGGGAAAGATTCAGGCAGTGAGTTTTCTCTGCACATGGAATCATCGGATGATGAAGGTACTCTCAGTGCGGATTAAGCTAGTCTCGGTGTGGATGAAGCTACTCTCAGTGCTGATGAAGTGCCTGTTTTAGAGGAGGATACTGCTGCGCCAATGGTGCAAGAGGCATCTGGATTGCAGCCTGAGGCTGCTAGGCTTCCTACTGGAAGTGCTGGACTCTGGGTTGATCCAAACATGGTGCAGCCGGTGTTGCCTGCCTTTAGTGGTGATGCAGGGTGTAGAGTGGATTGTGAACATTTTTTGCCTATACAGTTTTTTCAGTTGTTTATGGATGATGTATTTTTGGGTGAGATTGTTGAGCAGACTAATTTGTATGCTGAACAGTTTTTGAGGGACAACAGTGACAAACTTAGGCCCCACTCTAGAGCTACCCGGTGGACTCCCACAAATCTGGAAGAGATGAAGAAGTTTTTGGGTTTGACTTTATTGATGGGTTTGATAAGGAAGCCGTCCATGGCTTCATATTGGTCTACCAGTCCCTTGATGGCAACGGCCATATTTCCTGCAATTATGACTCGTGATCGGTATTTACTTTTGCTTCAGATGCTGCATTTTGTTGATAATGCTTTGGCGTTGGCACGAGATCACCCTGACTGTGACCGTCTTTTTAAGATTCGGCCTGTTCTTGATCACTTTGTAGATCAATTTTCAGAGATCTATACTCCAGGGAAAGAAATATCTATTGATGAGTCTTTGGTCCTGTTTGGTTTTTAGGCAGTACATTTCTAGCAAGAGGACACGCTATGGAATTAAGCTGTATATGTTGTCTGAGAGTAGGACAGGATATGTTTTTAATTTCCGTGTGTACACTGGTAGGGATTCCACTATTGACCCCCCGGTTGTCCGTCCACTTTTGGAGTTTCAGAATAAATTGTGTGGGATCTTGCTAGAGGACTGTTTAACAGAGGCCACCATTTGTACGTTGATAACTTCTACACTGCTGTGCAATTGTTTAAGGAATTGTTCAAAGTGGACACTTTTGCTTGTGGCACAATCCGCTCTAACCGTAAAGGTTATCCAAAAGAGCTTGTTTGCAAAAAACTTCAGAGGGGACAGTGCAGTTCCTTGCGTAGTGATGAACTACTAGCTGTGAAATTTGTGGACAGGAGGGATGTGTACATGCTGACTACCATCCATGATGAGAGTACTTCAGCTGTGGCTGTTTGGGGTCAGATTGCTGAAGTGCGCAAACCTGTGTGCATTTTAGATTACAATAAGCACATGGGTGGTGTTGATAGAGTAGATCAGAGGTTGGAACCTTACACTGCTATTCGTAAGGCTTATGTTTGGTATAAGAAGTTGGCCATCCATCTCTTCAATTTAGCAACTTTCAATGCTTTTGTTGTGTTCAAGGAGTGTTCTCCTGCGTCAAAGTTGACTTTTGTTCAGTTTCAGCAGTCTGTGATAGGCAGCCTTGTTGTTGTGGAACAGGCAAGTGTTCCTAGAGTTGGAGTGGTGGAGGATGTGGCTCAATTGAAAGATCGCCACTTTCCTGATCACATTCCTCCCACACCCTCAAAAGACTTTCCCACTAGGAGATGTAGAGTCTGTTGGCGAAGAGGTACGCGGAAGGAGACTCGTGTGTACTGCCCCGAGTGTCCTTCTAACCCAGGGCTGTGTGTGCCTGCTTGTTTTAGAACGTACCACACGCAAAAGAATTATTGGGAGCATCCATGAGTGGTAAAGTGAACTGCCTGGTCTGTATTGTTAAACTTTTTTGTTCTGTTTCAAGGTTGGCATTAGTGCAATGTATTTAGTTTCAGATTTTGTGTTAGTAGATTTGTATCTATTTGCAATTTGTTTGTGTTTTCTTTTTTGTATAAAAAATCCTAAATGTGATGGCGGTGTGTGTAGGCTGGCGCTTGGCTGGTGGTGTGCGTGGACTGGCGCTTGGCTGGCGGTGTGCGTGGACTGGCGCTTGGCTGGTGGTGTGCGTGGACTGGTGCTTGGCTGGCGGTGTGCGTGGTCTGGTGCTTTGCTGGCGGTGTGCATGGACTGGCGCTTGGCTGGTGGTGTGGGTGGACTGGTGCTTGGCTGGCGGTGTGCGTGGACTGGCGCTCGGCTGGCGGTGTGTGAGTAGTGACTTACTGCTGGTCACTACACACACTGCTAGCTAAACGCCACTCCACGCAATCCTTGAGCTGGTGTGGTTGCTGTGTCAGGAATGTGGGCGTGTGAAAGTGATGGGCCCTTGAATGGCGCTGTCTGCTGGTGTGAGTGTTGTAATGTGCTGGGCCCGCGGCTGGCGGTGTGAATGGTTTTGTATGTGTCACACGTATGAAAGGTGTATGAATGGCCTGTAAAGCGGTTGGTGCCTTGTCGTGGCTTTACAGCTCATGAGCTGTGAGTCAATGGTTTAGTTTCTCGTCCTTTCAATTATTACCAGTGCATTTCATTTTTGAGAAATCTCTGGTTAATACAACTGTATATACTGAACCATCACTCACCCTCGTGCCAAATCCAACCAGTATGTCTGTGTGCTTGAAGAATAGGTGGTTGTGCAGAAATATTTGTCTTTTCTGTCTTTCTCAAGCAGGGTGTACCTTGTCCTTTTTGTGAGTGTTGTAATATGTTGGTTTTGTGCCTGGTGGTGTGAATGGTCTTGTGTGTATCACGTATGAAAGGTGTGTGAATGGCCTGTAAAGCAGTTGGTGCCTTGCCGTGGCTTTACAGCTCACGAGCTGCGAGTCACTGGTTCAGTTTTTTGTCCGTTTAGTTATTGACAGTGCATTTCATTTTTGTGAAATCTCTTGTTAATAACATTTTATATACTGAACCATCACTCGCACTCGTGCCAAATCCAACCAGTATGTGTGTGTGCTTGAGGAATAGATGGCTGTGCAGGAATCTTTGTCTTTTTAGTCTCTCTGCCAAGGTGTACATTCCATCTAAGAATAACCTACCAGCTGTAGATATTGTCGCAAACTAAACACCCATGGGAGTGCATGGTGATGTCTCTCTTGTGGATACCAACACGTTATCTTACCCACAATGTCCTGCAAACCTCAAAATGTCTGTCACGTTTTCCTTGCATTATTGTGCCAAAATTTTCACGCTGCAGAAAGAAACAACAACTTTCCTATCCCCCGCCTTTCTCCAAGTATTCCAATAGAAATGGTACCTCACTCACGTGGGGGGCCCAACTTCCCGCGACAGGCAAGGGCCCAAAACGTAGTGAGGCGACATCAAAATTGCCTATCTCAAAACAACCTGGTTTTGCAAGAGGGGGTCACCTTTGTTTTTGGCCCCGTGCTCGGCGGCCATCTAGGGAAACCTACCAAACCCACACATTTCTGAAAACTAGACACCCGGGGGATTCCAAGGAGGTATGGCTTGCATGGATCCCCCAACGTTTCCTTACCCAGAATCCCCTGTAAACCTCACATCTAGCTGAAAAAACCACTTTTTTTGCACATTTTTGTGTGGGAAAGTTGTGACATCACCGGGCTGACACAAATTTCATACCACCCAGAGTTCCCCCGGGTCTCCCGATAAAAATGGTGCCTCACTCGTGTGGGAGGCCCAAGTACCCGCGACAGGCAAGGGCCCAAAACGTAGTGAGGCGACATCAAAATTGCCTATCTCAAAACAACCTGGTTTTGCAAGGGGGGTCACCTTTGTTTTTGGCCCCGTGCTCGGCGGCCATCTAAGGAAACCTACCAAACCCACACATTTATGAAAACTAGACACCCGGGGGATTCCAGGGAGGTATGGCTTGCGTGGATCCACCAACGTTTCCTTACCCAGAATCCCCTGTAAACCTCAAATTTAGCTGAAAAAATCACTTTTTTTGCACATTTTTGTGTGGGAAAGTTGTGACATCACCGGGCTGACACAAATTTCCTACCACCCAGAGTTCCCCCCGGTCTCCCGATCAAAATGGTGCCTCACTCGTGTGGGAGGCCCAAGTACCTGCGACAGGCAAGGGCCCAAAACGTAGTGAGGCGACATCAAAATTGCCTATCTCAAAACAACCTGGTTCTGCAAGGGGGGGTCACCTTTGTTTTTGGCCCCGTGCTCGGCGGCCATCTAGGAAACCTACCAAACCCACACATTTCTGAACACTAGACACCCCGAGGATTCCAGGGAGGTATGGCTTGCGTGGATCCCCCAACGTTTCCTTACCCAGAATCCCTGTAAACCTCAAATTTAGCTGAAAAATCACTTTTTTGCACATTTTTGTGTGGGAAAGTTATGACATCACCGGGCTGACACAAATTTCCTACCACCCAGAGTTCCTCGGGTCTCCCGATAGCAAATGGTGCCTCACTGCGTGTGGGAGGCCCAAGTACCCAGCGACAGGCAAGGGCCCAAAACGTAGTGAGGCGACATCAAAATTGCGTATCTCAAAACAACCTGGTTTTGCAAGGGGGTCAACTTTGTTTTTGGCCTCGTGCTCGGCGTGACCATCTAGGAAACCTACCAAACCCACACATTTCTGAAAACTAGACACCCGGGGATTCCAGGGAGGTATGGCTTGCGTGGATCCCCCAACGTCTTCACCCAGAATCCCTGTAAACCTCAAATTTAGCTGAAAAAAATCACTTGTTTTGCACATTTTTGTGTGGGAAAGTTGTGACATCACTGGGCTGACACAAATTTCCTACCACCCAGAGTTCCCCCGGGTCTCCTGATAAAAATGGTGCCTCACTCGTGTGGGAGGCCCAAGTACCAGCGACAGGCAAGGGCCCAAAACGTAGTGAGGCAGCATCAAAATTGCCTATCACAAAATGTTTTGGGCCCTTGCCTGTCGCGGGTACTTGGGCCTCCCACACGAGTGAGGCACCATTTTTATCGGAAGACCCTGGGGAACGCTGGGTGGTAGGAAATTTGTGTCAGCCCGGTGATGCCACAACTTTCCCACACAAAAATGTGTGAAAAAAGTGTTTTTTTCAGCTAAAATTGAGGTTTGCAGGGGATTCTGGGTAAGGAACATTTGGGGGATCCACGCAAGCCATACCTCCCTGATATTCCCCGGGTGTCTACTTTTCAGAAATGTGTGGGTTTGGTAGGTTTCCCTAGATGGCCGCCGAGCACGGGGCCAAAAACCCAGGTGACCCCCCTTGCAAAACCAGGTTGTTTTGTGATAGGCAATTTTGATGTCGCCTCACTACGTTTTGGGTCCTTGCCTGTCGCGGGTACTTGGGCCTCCCACACGAGTGAGGCACCATTTTTATCGGGAGACCCTGGGGTACGCTGGGTGGTAGGAAATTTGTGCCAGCCCGGTGATGCCACAACTTTCCCACACAAAAATGTGTGAAAAAAGTGATTTTTTCAGCTAAATTTGAGGTTTGCAGGGGATTCTGGGTAAGGAAACGTTGGGGTATCCACGCAAGCCATACCTCCCTGGAATCCCCCGGGTGTCTAGTTTTCATAAATGTATAGGTTTGATAGGTGTCCCTAGGTGCCGGCAGAGCTAGGGTTCAAAAACTACAGCTAGGCACTTTGCCAAAAAAGGGTCATTTTTCACTGTGAAATTGTGGTGTGTCCACGTTGCGTTTTGCGCCGTTTCCTGTTGCGGGCACTAGGCCTACCCACACAAGTGAGGTACCATTTTTCTTGGAAGACTTTGGGGAACGCGGGGTGGGTGGAAATTTCTGGATCCACGCAGATTCCAGAACTTTCCACCACAGAAATGTGAGGAAAATGTGTTTATTTTGGCATATTTTTAGGTTTGCAAGGGATTCTGGGTAACAGAACCTGGTGGGAGGCAGTCGAGTCACCCCATCCTGGATTCCCCTAGGTATCTAGTTTTCAAAAATGTATAGGTTTGCTAGGTTTCCCTAGGTGCTAGCAGAGCTAGGGTTCAAAAACTACAGCTAGGCACTTTGCCAAAAAAGGGTCATTTTTCACTGTGAAATTGTGGTGTGTCCATGTTGCGTTTTGCGCCGTTTCCTGTCACGGGCACTAGGCCTACCCACACAAGTGAGGTGCCATTTTTCTCGGAAGACTTTGGGGAACGTGGGGTGCATGGAAATTTGTGGATCCACACAGATTCCAGAACTTTCCACTACAGAAATGTGAGGAAAATTTGGTTTTTTTGGCATATTTTTAGGTTTGCAAGGGATTCTGGATAACAGAACCTGGTGGGAGGCAGTCGAGTCACCCCATCCTGGATTCCCCTGGGTATCTAGTTTTAAAAATGTACAGGTTTGCTAGGTTTCCCTAGGTGCCGGCAGAGCTAGGGTTCAAAAACTACAGCTAGGCACTTTGCCAAAAAAGGGTCATTTTTCACTGTGAAATTGTGGTTTGTCCACGTTGCGTTTTGTGCCGTTTCCTGTCGCGGGCACTAGGCCTACCCACACAAGTGAGGTACTATTTTTCTCGGAAGACTTTGCGGAACGCGGGGTGGTTGAAAATTTGTGGATCCACGCAGATTCCAGAATTTTCCACCACAGAAATGTGAGGAAAATGTGTTTTTTTTGGCAATTTTTTAGGTTTGCAAGGGATTCTGAGTAACAGAACCTGGTGAGAGGCAGTCGAGTCACCCCGTCCTGGATTCCCCCGGGTGTCTAGTTTTCAAAAATGTATAGGTTTGCTAGGTTTCCCTAGGTGCCGGCAGAGTTAGGGTTAAAAACTACAGCTAGGCACTTTGCCAACAAAGGGTCATTTTTCACTGTGAAATTCTGGTGTGTCCACGTTGCGTCTTGCGCCATTTCCTGTCGCGGGCACTAGGCCTACCCACACAAGTGAGGTACCATTTTTCTCGGAAGACTTTGGGGAAGGCGGGGTGGGTGGAAATTTGTGGATCCACGAAGATTCCAGAACTTTCCACCACAGAAATGTGAGGAAATTATGGTTTCTTTGGCAATTATTTAGGTTTGCAAGGGATTCTGTGTAACAGAACCTGGTGAGAGGCAGTCGAGTCACCCCGTCCTGGATTCCCCTGGGTGTCTAGTTTTCAAAAATGTATAGGTTTGCTAGGTTTCCATAGGTGCCGGCAGAGCTAGGGTTAAAAAACTACAGCTAGGCACTTTGCCAAAAAAGGGTAATTTTTCACTGTGAAATTGTGGTGTGTCCACGTTGCGTTTTGCGCCGTTTCCTGTCACGGGCACTAGGCCTACCCACACAAGTGAGGTACCATTTTTCTCAGAAGACTTTGGGGAACGTGGGGTGGGTGGAAATTTGTGGATCCACATAGATTCCAGAACTTTCCACCACAGAAATGTGAGGAAAATTTGTTTTTTTTGGCAATTGTTTAGGTTTGCAAGGGATTCTGTGTAACAGAACCTGGTGAGAGGCAGTCGAGTCACCCCATCCTGGATTTCCCTGGGTGTCTAGTTTTCAAAAATGTTTAGGTTTGCTAGGTTTCCCTAGGTGCCGGCAGAGCTAGGGTTCAAAAACTACAGCTAGGCAGTTTGCCAAAAAAGGGTCATTTTTCACTGTGAAATTGTGGTGTGTCCACTTTGTGTTTCGCGCCGTTTCCTGTCGCGGGCACTAGGCCTACCCACACAAGTGAGGTACCATTTTTCTCGGAAGACTTTGGGCAACGCGGGGTAGGTGGAAATTTGTGGATCCACGCAGATTCCAGAACTTTCCACCACAGAAATGTGAGGAAAATGCGGTTTTTTGGACAATTTTTTTTGGTTTGCAAGGGATTCTGGGTAACAGAACCTGGCAGGAGGCAGTCGAGTCAACCCATCCTGGATTCCCCTGGGTATCTAGTTTTCAAAAATGTATAGGTTTGCTACTTTTCCCTAGGTGCCGGCAGAGCTAGGGTTCAAAAACTACAGCTAGGCACTTTACCAAAAATGGGTCATTTTTCACTGTGAAATTGTGGTGTGTCCACGTTGCTCTTTGCGCCGTTTCCTGTCACGGACACTAGGCCTACCCACGCAAGTGAGGTACCATTTTTCTCAGAAGACTTGGGGGAACGCGGGGTGAGTGGAAATTTGTGGATCCACGTAGATTCCAGAACTTTCCACCACAGAAATGTGAGGAAAATGTGGTTTTTTGGACATTTTGTTAGGTTTGCAAGGGATTCTGGGTAACAGAACCTGGTGAGAGCTAGTCAAGTCACACCATCCTGTGTTCCCCTGGGTGTCTAGGTTTCAAAAATGTATAGGTTTGCTAGGTTTCCCTAGGTGCCAGCAGAGCTAGGATTCAAAAACTACAGCTAGGCACTTTTAAAAAAAAGGGTAATTTTTCATTGTGAAAATGTGGTGTGTTCACGTTGCGTTTTGAGCCGTTTCCTGTCGTGGGCACTATGCCTACCCACACAAGTGAGGTACCATTTTTATCGGGAGACTTAGGTAATTCAGATTTGTAAAGCAACTGTTATTACATATTGACTTTCAATTCATTTCTGCCTTCCAAATGAAAGACAATGTGTAAAAAAGAAGTCATTTTGAAAAATGACCGATAATTCTCATGCTAGTATGAGTGTTCCCAATTTCGGAAATGTGCAAATATCTACTATTTCTAAACTCTATATTTTGTTCCCATTTCAGAAATACATAGGTGTCTTTCATACCAATTTTTCCATGTATACATTTTCCCAGATTAATTGCTATATACCCGCTACATAATTAAAAACCATTGCAAGTCGCTGCTCAATTTTTGGCTCTGGGTTCGTCGGGTTTTTGATGAACCTACAAGTCCTATATATCTCCACAACCAGTAAGGTCCTGTGGGTGTAACGGTATATTGCTTTCAAAGAGCTGTCATAATTAGAAGAAGTTACAGGTGAAAACGTTGACACAAAAGGCTGTTTTTTTCAACTAATTTTCAATTTTTCCTATATTTAACTGTTAATTTCTATAAAGAAACCTTGAAGGATCTACACAAATGACCCCTTGCTGAATTCAGAATTTTGTCTATATTTCAGAAATGTATGGCTTTCCAGGATCCATTATTGCTTTCATACCCATTTCTACCATTAACTGGAAGGAGGTTGAAAGCACAATAAATAGCAAAAATAGGCTATGTTGCAGAAAAATGCCAAAACTGTGTAAAAAATGTTGGTTTTCTGACAAAAGTCTGCTTGTCCCTGAAAGCTGGGAAGATGGTGATTTCAGCACTACAACCCCTTTTTGATACCATGTGCAGGGAAAACCCAGACACTTTCATTTGCAGCACTTTTTTCCCATTTTTCCCAAAAAAACAAAAATTTAGCTGTATTTTGGCTAATTTCTGGGTCCCCTCCAGGGGAATCCACAAACCCAGGGCACCTTTAGAATCCCCATGATGTTGGAAGAAAAGGACGCAAATTTGGCGTGGATACCTTATGTGGTCAAAAAGTTACAGGGGCCTAAGCTCGAACTACCCCAAATAGCCCAAAAAAGGCTTAGCACAGGGGGGGAAAAGGCCTTGCAGCGAAGGGGTTAAAACTGGAATGGCATGGTGAGCAAAAAAACGATGGATTTAGGCCTAGATCTCTGTACTGGGGTGAATGTATGACATTGTTCTGCATTCTGTCCATCAACTGTTGTTTTTGCATTTGTCACCCCGAGTGGGACAGGTACGCCCAGACGTGGGTCCCGTGCTCTCCATGCCGCTGGAATCAAGCTATCCTGGCTGAAGAGGGGTGAAACCCCGAAACCGGTCCTAGGATGCTTGCTTCCAGTCCAGGGAGGACCTGGCTTGGCAGTTCGGGCTGGACTGTTCCCATGAGGCACAAGGTCAAGACTGATTTGCATATGGCTGGGTTCAAACTGGAATGGCATGGTGAGCAAAAAAACGATGGATTTAGGCCCAGATCTCTGTACTGGGGTGAATGTATGACATTGTTCTGCATTCTGTCCATCAACTGTTGTTTTTGCGTTACACAGCTCGGCACGCCCCGTGCATTTCCCAGTCGGTCCAAAGACGTACCTGTGGGCAGGTGGGACTCGCCTCTGTTTGCCCGCTGCGTTGGGGTGTGGTCTTGGTTGTCGAGGTGGTGGACCCAGAGCGGGGGCTCGGAGTCTGTGCGCGATCCTGCGGTGGAATGGTGCAGCAACGCGTTCTGCGCCGGGACTCAGGAACTACGTTTCCCATGTGGCTTAGCGGACGTAACCACGATTGCCCAGATCACGTGGGAATGCAACTGGATGAGGAAGACCGGTTAAAGGCAGCCTCGGGCGAAGACAAAGCTGCTGGTTATTCTCTGGTCGAGCAGCGCCTGACATGCTGCAGATTCTTGCCTTGAATTGCGTAGGGTAAGGGTGCCCTTGCACCACCTTGATCTGGAGCTTCTCGGTACCACTAATTATATGGATACAATTGCTAATTGACGTTTGGGGGCATAACAAGTACGTGAGACGTTGTGACTCAGCCTTAGTGCTAGCTGGGTTCCCTCTACAGCCAAAGCACTCGTGTTTTCGTACCATTGGGGTGTGACAAGTTACATCCAGCTGCGAGTAATGCCACTGTTTTAGGTATATAGGTTTCGTTATGAAGGATGTGGTTGCGCATATGCACATGACTGTCAAATGATACTAGCTCATTACTCCAGACACAAAAGACGTATTTTGAACATTATTGTTTGGTTTATCTTTAACAGGGGGTTCAAGAGGCGGCCTACTGCTCTTCCCCTGTGACGTGGAACCATGTGTGTGTACTGTTGTGTATGGATCTTTGGCGCATAGCAAAGCTAGCTACAGCTACGCGTATGTTTGGGCTCCAGAATTTATGTTCCCTTTGTACCTCTATCCTTTTCATAGCGCAATACCCACCATTGCTGAGCTAAGATACAGAATTGTTGGTTCCATGCTTATCCCTAATGGAAGGAATGTTATTATTTGTTTTACAGGTATGGGTTGCTCACTGGCTTAGATAAGAGAAACAGTATATCTATATGTTCGCTGATCATCGAGTATTTTGCCTTTCAGGTCTCCCTCCCTGCTGACCTCTTCCTTTCCTTTCCCCGCTTGATCATCCCATTCACCTGTGCTATTACAGCATTCAGGGTTGGGACTATCGAGAGGTGGACCCCTTTTGGCATCCAACCGTTCCCGAGGAATCGTCGAGCTGACAATAAGACACCCATCTAGCAGGCCTTTACAATCCTGAGGGCAGGGTGATTGGTTCTAAGTGAGAGGGTGCCCTTGCATGAGCAGAACACCCCTGCAGACTACGGAGTCCACTGTCCCGGGTTGTCAGTGAAGCAGCCATATACTATATAGAGGGGCATTGCGTGACCGCACGATGACCATCTCGAAAACGGCTGCAACGAATCCTATCATGTTTGGTATCAAACATGTTGGAATCATACCCCCATACCATAAACAGTGTGAGAGGTATGATTCCAAGCACTGAAAGAGCCCTCCGGTAGGCTCTTGGTGTTCCCGGTACCAGCCTTCTAGTCCCGGACAGCACAAAATGATTGCTGCCGACCAGAGACTAATTTCAGCCCTCCTGCTGCCGAGCCAAGCCCGAGCAGGGGACGGCAGAACAATAGGCATCCTGTCACAGGGAGGTGTGACCTCCTCCCAGACAGGATTTAGTGTATTAGGGCTGGGTGGGTGCGCTTGCCAGCGCCTGAAAGTCTGCATGAGGGGCACATTTGGTGTCCCTGTGCATAGTCCAGTGCAAACCAGTCCTGGGAGCCGTTGGGTCCCGCTCTGGCGTGAAACTGGACAAAGGACATGGGAGTAACATCCCCCCTGTCCAGACCTTCCCCTGGGAGGGACCCCTGAATCTTCCCAACCCTCTCCTTAGGGTACTTAAGGGCTTACCTGGGTGTAGGTCCCTAGATTCATTGTGGACAAGATTCAGAACTGAAACCATTGCACTTCTACCATCTGGGTACTCTGGACTTCACTGGACTTTGTTTGGGCCTGACTTCATCTCCCTTTCAAACTGCTGCATTGTCTGTGCCTGTGCACCATACAGGATCCATGCAGGACCTGTGGAGCATCCAAGACACTTGAAGATAATCTCCCTTGAAGTGAAGAAGTCACTTCCCTGCATTTGCAGGCACCTCAACACTGCTTACCGGTGTACTGATCCTGAGTTCCTGCAAACTACGAAGGTTTCAACAACACAGGTGGCAGTCATCTACGTCTCTCGAGGCCCAAGCTGCCCTTTCACCAAGTCTAAGGTCAGAATCCCACGTGGGGGCTGCATTAGCCGAACCCCTGCGTACTTTTTCAAGTGCATATGCTTGTTGGTAACTTTGCGACAAGTGCATTGGGCTCCAACTAGCCCCAATCTCTGGCAACTTCTTCCTCCAAGATCTTCAGCCACACTGCCTTGTGGGCACCGTGGCCTGCTCCTGTTGGTGAGCTGCTATAGGTTCTCTCGTGACTCCTGTGCCTCCGGCCTGTGGGTCCATTTGAGGGTCACCTTTGTTTTCCTTGGGCTCCCCTGAGTGCTCGGAGCCTGCCCTGACTCCCCTGCTTGTGGTGAGTCTCCTGGACGTTGCTGGTCCCAACCGTGCACCTTCTTGATTTCCTGCGTGGGTTGCATTTGCCAAGGCTTGTTGGTGTTCCCGCCGGACCCCGACCCCTCAGCACTCGACATCCTTCATGTGACAGCTCACATCCGAGTCCTGGTTGTTCTCAGCATCGCCTGGTCCTCGCAGCTGCAGAGTCAAAGTCACCGTCATCCTTCCTGAAGCACCCGACATTGGAGGGAATTCGTCTTCCAAGTCTCCTGGTCACCCCTGAGTGACATAGACTCTGTCCCCTCTGCTTTCAGGTACTCCTCTTCAAGAATCCATGTTTTGATTCCTCTGGACATTTTCTCCTCTTCCAGCAGCAGCACTTTCCTGAAGTCCTCCATTGTAAGTAAGTAAGTAATTTTATTGTACAGTTAATTAAAACTCACAATTTAAAACAAACGGGGCGTTAAAAATACATAAAATGATCCTTATCTCAATTTATACTTTGAAATTTAAAATACAGTCTTCCAGCTGAGCTTATTAATGTTATACTATAGATGGAGGTCATATCAAGTCTCAGTTTTATTGTCTATTCAATCCTTTTGAAATGAGTAAAAGCATGGATAAAGTGCTTGTGCTTCAGGGTGCAAGCATGGGTTGGACAAGACAAGCCCAAATGTAGATTGGCTATTTAAGTGTTGAATAAAAGTAGTCTAGCTGCTTGCTATTCTCCTATCGCCTGTGGCTTGAGCTTGAGCCTTTCATCCACTATATCAAAGTACTTTGTAAGTCGGCTAATTGGCTGGATCTCGTCTGGGTTAAAGCACAATTTTACAGCCTGCCTGCAGGTCCTGATGCCCTTCTGGTTAAATAGTGGTTGAAGTAAGGCACGTCTTATGTCCATCAGTCTTGGGCAGATGCAATTAATATGCACTAAGTCCTCATTTCCTGTTCCACAAAGCCGGCAGGACTGTTCTTCTGGTCTCCTTTCCCAAGGTGGCAAGTGAGGGAGGATTGGTAAAATGCCAAAAGCGCAACTTTAAAAAAAAATCCTTTATCTTCTGTTTAACTCCCGTTTTTAAATAAGCTTGTGGCATAAGAGCTTTATAATCACTAAGCACTAGCCATCCGTGAGCCCTCTTGGCCAAAGTTTCCTTATCTTCTGTTATTGATATCATTTTTGTTACTTTGGTTACGACTTTTTTAAAGCTCTTATGATCTGTGCAGGATTCCCAGAGATTAGTCAATTCGAGTCATTTCAGTGAGTCGACCAGGTACTCTCTAGCAGGTGATTTCTCTCGATGTGACAGCTCGGTCCAAAGATGCGCATTTAGAGATCCTGGCTTGGCGCCTCTGATTTTGTGCCATCTTTTTATATAAGCACTACTTCTTTCCACTGATTGCTTCTGAAGACCGTATTCCAGGCGTATTTGGGCGGGTGACACATAGTTTGGTAGCTGAAAGATTGCTCTGTATGTGCTACCAATTATTTTATCCAAGACCATTGCATCTTTCCCTTGCATTGGTTCGCTCCCATATGTGAGCATTGGCTGCAATCGTGCCTGAATCACCTGGAATAGGGGATCTAGTGTTCCGTCTGGTAGAACTTTCTTCAGGGGCTTCATTGCAAGGCAACTCGTGGTGCCCTTCCGACGCAAGGCCTCCATTTGGGGTTTATACGAGCCTATGCTGTCAAGTAGCACTCCGAGGTACTTGTAGTTAGTAACCTGGTCTAGGCTGCACCTGTCCAGGTACCATGTGATTTTCTTGGTCTTATGGTAATTCACTGTCATAATTTTTCTTTTCTTTAAGTTGATGTGTAATGCATTGCGTTGTGAGAAGTTATTAGTGGTGTCCAGCAGGTGTTGGAGGCCGATTGGGGTCCGGCTTATTAAAACCAAATCATCTGCATATAGGAGATTGGACAGCGAGATGTTTCCCAAATGTGGGGCATGCGATGTACTGTTGCCCAATTCCTCTAGAAGGTCTGCTAAAAAGAGGTTGAAAAGCGAGGGAGCTAGAACACACCCTTGTTTTAGGCCTTTAGAGGTGTTGATACGCCTTGAGAGGTGCGTCCCGGCTACCAGCTTGATCTTGACCCAGGTGTCAGTATGTAATAAGATCAAATGATTTAGAAGAGCCTTTGGTATCCCCCACTTTTCCAACTTCTGTCATAGTTTGGCGCGATCTATGTGGTCGAATGCAGCGCTATAATCTATGAAACATAAAATTAGCGAGCTCTTTGCCACTTTGGCCGCATCTATCAGCATCCATTGGGTTCGAAGGCGGTTTCCGACGCCAGTTCACACCTATGCACCTGGCTTCCCTGGGATAGGTAACTTGGGTACCACGGTATCCACGGCTGGGTGGCAGTTCAGGCTGGACTGTTCCCATGAGGCACAGGGTCAAGACTGATTTGCTTACAGCTGGGTCTGAACTGAGGTGGCGAAGTGAGCTAAAGAATGATGATGGATTCAGCCCAGATCTGTGACTGGGGGTGAGTGTCTGAAAAGTGTCAGCGCTCCGTCCATCATCTCCTTGTGTTTGCTTTGTTCACCCTAAGTAGGCAGGGTATGGCCAGAAGTGGGTCCCTTGCTCACTTTGCCACTGGATTCAAGCTAGCCTGGCTGATGAAGGGTGTTACCCAGAAACCGGTCCCAGGATGCTTGTTTCCGGTTCAGGGAAGATATGGCTTGGCAGTTCGGGCTGGAGTGTACCCATGAGGCACAGGGTCAAGACTGATTTGCATATAGCTGGGTCTGAACTGAGGTGGCGAAGTGAGCTAAAGAATGATGATGGATTCAACCCAGATCTGTGACTGGGGGTGAGTGTCTGAAAAGTTTCAGTGCTCCGTCCATCATCTCCTTGTGTTTGCTTTGCTCGGCCTAAGTTGGCAGGGTATGCCCAGACGTGGGTCCCTTGCTCACTTTGCCACTGGATTCAAGCTAGCCTGGCTGATGAAGGGTGTTACGCAGAAACCGGTCCCAGGATGCTTGTTTTCGGTTCAGGGAAGCCCTGGCTTGGCAGTTCGGGCTGGACTGTTCCCATGAGGCACAGGGTCAAGACTGATTTGCATATAGCTGGTTCTGAACTGAGATGGCGAAGTGAGCTAAAGAATGATGATGGATTCAACCCAGATCAGTGACTGGGGGTGAGTGTCTGAAAAGTTTCAGTGCTCCGTCCATCATCTCCTCATCTCCTTGTGTTTGCTTTGTTCGCCCTAAGTTGGCAGGGTATGCCCAGACGTGGGTCCCTTGCTCACTTTTCCACTGGATTCAAGCTAGCCTGGCTGATGAAGGGTGTTACCCAGAAACAGGTCCCAGGATGCTTGTTTCCGGTTCAGGGAAGCCCTGGCTTGGCAGTTCGGGCTGGACTGTTCCCATGAGGCATAGGGTCAAGATCGATTTGCATATAGCTGCATCTGAACTGAGGTGGCGAACTGAGCTAAAGAATGATGATGGATTCAACCCAGATCTGTGACTGGGTGTGAGTGTCTGAAAAGTTTTAGCGATCCGTCCATCATCTCCTTGTGTTTGCTTTGTTCGCCCGAAGTTGACAGGGTATGCTCAGACGTGGGTCCCTTGCTCACTTTGCCACTGGATTCAAGCTAGCCTGGCAGTTGAAGAGTGTTACCCAGAAACCGGTCCCAGGATGCTTGTTTCCGGTTCAGGGAAGACCTGGCTTGGCACTTCGGGCTGGACTTTCCCCATGACGCACAGGGTCCAGACTGATTTGCATATAGCTGGGTCTGAACTGAGGTGGCGAAGTGAATTAAAGAATGATGATGGATTCAACCCAGATCTGTGACTGGGGGTGAGTGTCTGAAAAGTGTCAACGCTCTATCCATCATCTCCTTGTGTTTGCTTTGTTCGCCCTAAGTTGGCAGGGTATGACCAGACGTGGGTCCCTTGCTCACTTTGCCACTGGATTCAAGCTAGCCTGGCTGATGAAGGGTGTTACCCAGAAACCGGTCCCAGGATGCTTGTTTCCGGTTCAGGGAAGATCTGGCTTGGCAGTTCGGATGGACTGTTCCCATGAGGCACAGGGTCAAGACTGATTTGCATATAGCTGGGTCTGAACTGAGGTGGCGAAGTGAGCTAAAGAATGATGATAGATTCAACCCAGATCTGTGACTGGGGGTGAGTGTCTGAAAGGTTTCAGTGCTCCGTCCATCATCTCCTTGTGTTTGCTTTGCTCGCCCTAAGTTGGCAGGGTATGCCCAGACGTGGGTCCCTTGCTCACTTTGCCACTGGATTCAAACTAGCCTGGCTGATGAAGGGTGTTACGCAGAAACCGGTCCCAGGATGCTTGTTTTTGATTCAGGGAAGACCTGGCTTGGCAGTTCGGGCTGGACTGTTCCCATGAGGCACAGGGTCAAGACTGATTTGCCTATAGCTGCTTCTGAACTGAGGTGGCGAAGTGAGCTAAAGAATGACGATGGACTCAACCCAGATCTGTGACTGGGGGTGAGTGTCTGATAAGTTTTAGCGATCCGTCCATCATCTCCTTGTGTTTGCTTTGTTCGCCCTAAGTTGACAGGGTATGCTCAGACGTGGGTCCCTTGCTCACTTTGCCACTGGATTCAAGCTAACCTGGCAGATAAAGGGTGTTACCCAGAAACCGGTCCCAGGATGCTTGTTTCCGGTTCAGGGAAGACCTGGCTTGGCAGTTCGGGCTGGACTTTCCCCATGACGCACAGGGTCAAGACTGATTTGCATATAGCTGGGTCTGAACTGAGGTGGCGAAATGAACTAAAGAATGATGATGGATTCAACCCAGATCTGTGACTGGGGGTGAGTGTCTGAAAAGTTTCAGCGCTCCGTCCATCATCTCCTTGTCTTTGCTTTGTTCGCCCTAATTTGGCAGGGTATAACCAGACGTGGGTCCCTTGCTCACTTTGCCACTGGATTCAAGCTAGCCTGGCTGATGAAGGGTGTTACCCAGAAACCAGTCCCAGGATGCTTGTTTCCAGTTCAGGGAAGACCTGGCTTGGCAGTTCGGGCTGGACTGTTCACATGAGGCACAGGATCAAGACTGATTTGCATATAGCTGGGTCTGAACTGAGGTGGCAAAGTGAGCTAAAGAATGATGATGGATTCAACCCAGATCTGTCACTGGGGGTGAGTGTCTGAAAAGTTTCAGCGCTCCATCCATCATCTCCTTGTGTTTGCTTTGTTCACCCTAAGTTGACAGGGTATGCCCAGACGTGGGTCCCTTGCTCACTTTGCCACTGGATTCAAGCTAGCCTGGCTGATGAAGGGTGTTACCCAGAAACCGGTCCCATGATGCTTGTTTCCGGCTCAGGGAAGACCTGGCTTGGCAGTTCAGGCTGGACTGTTCCCATGAGGCACAGGGTCAACAAAGATTTGCATATAGCTGGGTCTGAACTGAGGTGGCGAAGTGAGCTAAAGAATGATGATGGATTCAACCCAAATCTGTGACTGGGGGTGAGTGTCTGAAAAGTTTCAGTGCTCCGTCCATCATCTCCTTGTGTTTGCTTTGCTCGCCCTAAGTTGGCAGGGTATGCCCAGACGTGGGTCCCTTGCTCACTTTGCCACTGGATTCAAGCTAGCCTGGCTTATGAAGGGTGTTACGCAGAAACCGGTCCCAGGATGCTTGTTTTCGGTTCAGGGAAGACCTGGCTTGGCAGTTCGGGCTGGACTGTTCCCATGAGGCACAGGGTCAAGACTGATTTGCATATAGCTGGGTCTGAACTGAGATGGCGAAGTGAGCTAAAGAATGATGATGGATTCAACCCAGATCTGTGACTGGGGGTGAGTGTCTGAAAAGTTTCAGCGCTCCGTCCATCATCTCCTTGTGTTTGCTTTGTGCGCTCTAAGTTGGCAGGGTATGCCCAGAAGTGGGTCCCTTGCTCACTTTGCCACTGGATTCATGCTAGCCTGGCTGATGAAGGGTGTTACCCAGAAACCGGTCCCAGGATGCTTGTTTCCAGTTCAGGGAAGACCTGGCTTGGCAGTTCGGGCTGGACTGTTCCCATGAGGCACAGGATCAAGACTGATTTGCACATAGCTGGGTCTGAACTGAGGTGGCAAAGTGAGCTAAAGAATGATGATGGATTCAACCCAGATCAGTGACTGGGGGTGAGTGTCTGAAAAGTTTCAGTGCTCCGTCCATCATCTCCTCATCTCCTTGTGTTTGCTTTGTTCGCCCTAATTTGGCAGGGTATGACCAGACGTGGGTCCCTTGCTCACTTTGCCACTGGATTCAAGCTAGCCTGGCTGATGAAGGGTGTTACCCAGAAACCAGTCCCAGGATGCTTGTTTCCAGTTCAGGGAAGACCTGGCTTGGCAGTTCGGGCTGGACTGTTCACATGAGGCACAGGATCAAGACTGATTTGCATATAGCTGGGTCTGAACTGAGGTGGCAAAGTGAGCTAAAGAATGATGATGGATTCAACCCAGATCTGTCACTGGGGGTGAGTGTCTGAAAAGTTTCAGCGCTCCATCCATCATCTCCTTGTGTTTGCTTTGTTCGCCCTAAGTTGGCAGGGTATGCCCAGACGTGGGTCCCTTGCTCACTTTGCCACTGGATTCAAGCTAGCCTGGCTGATGAAGGGTGTTACCCAGAAACCGGTCCCATGATGCTTGTTTCCGGCTCAGGGAAGACCTGGCTTGGCAGTTCAGGCTGGACTGTTCCCATGAGGCACAGGGTCAACAAAGATTTGCATATAGCTGGGTCTGAACTGAGGTGGCGAAGTGAGCTAAAGAATGATGATGGATTCAACCCAGATCTGTGACTGGGGGTGAGTGTCTGAAAAGTTTCAGTGCTCCGTCCATCATCTCCTTGTGTTTGCTTTGCTCGCCCTAAGTTGGCAGGGTATGCCCAGACGTGGGTCCCTTGCTCACTTTGCCACTGGATTCAAGCTAGCCTGGCTTATGAAGGGTGTTAGTCAGAAACCGGTCCCAGGATGCTTGTTTTCGGTTCAGGGAAGACCTGGCTTGGCAGTTCGGGCTGGACTGTTCCCATGAGGCACAGGGTCAAGACTGATTTGCATATAGCTGGGTCTGAACTGAGATGGCGAAGTGAGCTAAAGAATGATGATGGATTCAACCCAGATCTGTGACTGGGGGTGAGTGTCTGAAAAGTTTCAGCGCTCCGTCCATCATCTCCTTGTGTTTGCTTTGTGCGCTCTAAGTTGGCAGGGTATGCCCAGATGTGGGTCCCTTGCTCACTTTGCCACTGGATTCAAGCTAGCCTGGCTGATGAAGGGTGTTACCCAGAAACCGATCCCTGGATGCTTGTTTCCAGTTCAGGGAAGACCTGGCTTGGCAGTTCGGGCTGAACTGTTCCCATGAGGCACAGGATCAAGACTGATTTGCACATAGCTGGGTCTGAACTGAGGTGGCAAAGTGAGCTAAAGAATGATGATGGATTCAACCCATATCAGTGACTGGGGGTGAATGTCTGAAAAGTTTCAGTGCTCCGTCCATCATCTCCTCATCTCCTTGTGTTTGCTTTGTTCGCCCTAAGTTGTTAGGGTATGCCCAGACGTGGGTCCCTTGCTCACTTTGCCACTGGATTCAAGCTAGCCTGGCTGATGAAGGGTGTTACCCAGAAACCGGTCCTAGGATGCTTGTTTCCGGTTCAGGGAAGACCTGGCTTGGCAGTTCGGGCTGGACTTTCCCCATGACGCACAGGGTCAAGACTGATTTGCATATAGCTGGGTCTGAACTGAGGTGGCGAAGTGAACTAAAGAATGATGATGGATTCAACCCAGATCTGTGACTGGGGGTGAGTGTCTGAAAAGTGTCAACGCTCCATCCATCATCTCCTTGTGTTTGCTTTGTTCGCCCTAAGTTGGCAGGGTATGACCAGATGTGGGTCCCTTGCTCACTTTGCCACTGGATTCAAGCTAGCCTGGCTGATGAAGGGTGTTACCCAGAAACCAGTCCCAGGATGCTTGTTTTTGACTCAGGGAAGACCTGGCTTGGCAGTTCGGGCTGGACTGTTCCCATGAGGCACAGGGTCAAGACTGATTTGCATATAGCTGGGTCTGAACTGAGGTGGCGAAGTGAACTAAAGAATGATGATGGACTCAACCCAGATCTGTGACTGGGGGTGAGTGTCTGAAAAGTTTCAGCGCTCCGTCCATCATCTCCTTGTGTTTGCTTTGTTCGCCCTAAGTTGGCAGGGTATGCCCAGACGTGGGTCCCTTGCTCACTTTGCCACTGGATTCAAGCTAGCCTGGCTGATGAAGGGTGTTACCCAGAAACCGGTCCCAGGATGCTTCTTTCCAGTTCAGGGAAGACCTGGCTTGGCAGTTCGGGCTGGACTGTTCCCATGAGGCACAGGGTCAAGACTGATTTGCATATACCTGGGTCTGAACTGAGGTGGCAAAGTGAGCTAAAGAATGATGATGGATTCAACCCAGATCTGTGACTGGGGGTGAGTGTCTGAAAAGTTTCAGCGCTCCGTCCATCATCTCCTTGTGTTTGCTTTGTTCGCCCTAATTTGGCAAGGTGTGCCCAGACGTGGGTCCCTTGCTCACTTTGCCACTGGATTCAAGCTAGCCTGGCTGATGAAGGGTGTTAACCAGAAACCGGTCCCAGGATGCTTGTTTCCGGTTCAGGAAGCCCTGGCTTGGCAGTTCGGGCTGGACTGTTCCCATGAGGCATAGGGTCAAGATCGATTTGCATATAGCTGGGTCTGAACTGAGGAAGCAAAGTGAGCTAAAGAATGATGATGGATTCAACCCAGATCAGTGACTGGGGGTGAGTGTCTGAAAAGTTTCAGCGCTCCGTCCATCATCTCCTCATCTCCTTGTGTTTGCTTTGTTCGCCCTAAGTTGGCAGGGTATGCCCAGATGTGGGTCCCTTCCTCACTTTGCCACTGGATTCAAGCTAGCCTGGCTGATGAAGGGTGTTACCCAGAAACCGGTCCTAGGATGCTTGTTTCCGGTTCAGGGAAGCCCTGGCTTGGCAGTGCGGGCTGGACTGTTCCCATGAGGCATAGGGTCAAGATCGAATTGCATATAGCTGCGTCTGAACTGAGGTGGCGAAGTGAGCTAAAGAATGATGATGGATTCAACCCAGATCTGTGACTGGGGGTGAGTGTCTGAAAAGTTTCAGCGCTCCGTCCATCATCTCCTTGTGTTTTTTTGTTCGCCCTAATTTGGCAGGGTATGCCCAGACGTGGGTCCCTTGCTCACTTTGCCACTGGATTCAAGCTAGCCTGGCTGATGAAGGGTGTTACCCAGAAACCGGTCCCAGGATGCTTGTTTCCGGTTCAGGGAAGATCTGGCTTGGCAGTTCGGATGGACTGTTCCCATGAGGCACAGGGTCAAGACTGATTTGCATATAGCTGGGTCTGAACTGAGGTGGCAAAGTGAACTAAAGAATGATGATGGATTCAACCCAGATCTGTGACTGGGGGTGAGTGTCTGAAAAGTTTCAGCGCTCCGTCCATCATCTCCTTGTGTTTGCTTTGTTCGCCCTAATTTGGCAGGGTATGCCCAGACGTGGGTCCCTTGCTCACTTTGCCACTGGATTCAAGCTAGCCTGGCTGATGAAGGGTGTTACCCAGAAACCGGTCCTAGGATGCTTGTTTCCGGTTCAGGGAAGATCTGGCTTGGAAGTTCGGATGGACTGTTCCCATGAGGCACAGGGTCAAGACTGATTTGCATATAGCTGGGTCTGAACTGAGGTGGCGAAGTGAGCTAAAGAATGATGATGGATTCAACCCAGATCTGTGACTGGGGGTGAGTGTCTGAAATGTTTCAGTGCTCCGTCCATCATCTCCTTGTGTTTGCTTTGCTCGCCCTAAATTGGCAGGGTATGCCCAGACGTGGGTTCCTTGCTCACTTTGCCACTGGATTCAAGCTAGCCTGGCTGATGAAGGGTGTTACGCAGAAACCGGTCCCAGGATGCTTGTTTTTGACTCAGGGAAGACCTGGCTTGGCAGTTCGGGCTGGACTGTTCCCATGAGGCACAGGGTCAAGACTGATTTGCATATAGCTGGGTCTGAACTGAGGTGGCGAAGTGAACTAAAGAATGATGATGGACTCAACCCAGATCTGTGACTGGGGGTGAGTGTCTGAAAAGTTTCAGCGCTCCGTCCATCATCTCCTTGTGTTTGCTTTGTTCGCCCTAAGTTGGCAGGGTATGCCCAGACGTGGGTCCCTTGCTCACTTTGCCACTGGATTCAAGCTAGCCTGGCTGATGAAGGGTGTTACCCAGAAACCGGTCCCAGGATGCTTGTTTCCAGTTCAGGGAAGACCTGGCTTGGCAGTTCGGGCTGGACTGTTCCCATGAGGCACAGGGTCAAGACTGATTTGCATATAGCTGGGTCTGAACTGAGGTGGCAAAGTGAGCTAAAGAATGATGATGGATTCAACCCAGATCTGTGACTGGGGGTGAGTGTCTGAAAAGTTTCAGCGCTCCGTCCATCATCTCCTTGTGTTTGCTTTGTTCGCCCTAATTTGGCAGGGTATGCCCAGACGTGGGTCCCTTGCTCACTTTGCCACTGGATTCAAGCTAGCCTGGCTGATGAAGGGTGTTACCCAGAAATTGGTCCCAGGATGCTTGTTTCCGGTTCTGGGAAGACCTGGCTTGGCAGTTCAGGCTGGACTGTTCCAATGAGGCATAGGGTCAAGACTGATTTGCCTATAGCTGCTTCTGAACTGAGGTGGCGAAGTGAGCTAAAGAATGATGATGGATTCAACCCAGATCTGTGACTGGGGGTGAGTGTCTGAAAAGTTTCAGCGCTCCGTCCATCATCTCCTTGTGTTTGCTTTGTTCGCCCTAAGTTGACAGGGTATGCTCAGACGTGGGTCCCTTGCTCACTTTGCCACTGGATTCAAGCTAGCCTGGCAGATGAAGGGTGTTACCCAGAAACCGGTCCTAGGATGCTTGTTTCCGGTTCAGGGAAGACCTGGCTTGGCAGTTCGGGCTGGACTTTCCCCATGACGCACAGGGTCAAGACTGATTTGCATATAGCTGGGTCTGAACTGAGGTGGCGAAGTGAACTAAAGAATGATGATGGATTCAACCGAGATCTGTCATTGGGGGTGAGTGTCTGAAAAGTTTCAGCGCTCCATCCATCATTTCCTTGTGTTTGCTTTGTTCGCCCTAAGTTGGCAGGGTATGCCCAGACGTGAGTCCCTTGCTCACTTTGCCACTGGATTCAAGCTAGCCTGGCTGATGAAGGGTGTTACCCAGAAACCGGTCCCATGATGCTTGTTTCCGGCTCAGGGAAGACCTGGCTTGGCAGTTCAGGCTGGACTGTTCCCATGAGGCACAGGGTCAACAAAGATTTGCATATAGCTGGGTCTGAACTGAGGTGGCGAAGTGAGCTAAAGAATGATGGTGGATTCAGCCCAGATCTGTGACTGGAGGTGAGTGTCTAAAAAGTTTCAACGCTCCGTCCATCATCTCCTTGTGTTTGCTTTGTTCGCCCTAATTTGGCAGGGTATGACCAGACGTGGGTCCCTTGCTCACTTTGCCACTGGATTCAAGCTAGCCTGGCTGATGAAGGGTGTTACCCAGAAACCGGTCCCAGGATGCTTGTTTCCAGTTCAGGGAAGACCTGGCTTGGCAGTTCGGGCTGGACTGTTCCCATGAGGCACAGGGTAAAGACTGATTTGCATATAGCTGGGTCTGAACTGAGGTGGCAAAGTGAACTAAAGAATGATGATGGATTCAACCCAGATCTGTGACTGGGGGTGAGTGTCTGAAAAGTTTCAGCGCTCCGTCCATCATCTCCTTGTGTTTGCTTTGTTCGCCCTAATTTGGCAGGGTATGCCCAGACGTGGGTCCCTTGCTCACTTTGCCACTGGATTCAAGCTAGCCTGGCTGATGAAGGGTGTTACCCAGAAACCGGTCCCAGGATGCTTGTTTCCGGTTCAGGGAATATCTGGCTTGGCAGTTCGGATGGACTGTTCCCATGAGGCATAGGGTCAAGACTGATTTGCATATAGCTGGGTCTGAACTGAGGTGGCGAAGTGAACTAAAGAATGATGATGGACTCAACGCAGATCTGTGACTGGGGGTGAGTGTCTGAAAAGTTTCAGCGCTCCGTCCATCATCTCCTTGTGTTTGCTTTGTTCGCCCTAAGTTGGCAGGGTATGCCCAGACGTGGGTCCGTTGCTCACTTTGCCACTGGATTCAAGCTAGCCTGGCTGATGAAGGGTGTTACCCAGAAACCGGTCCTAGGATGCTTGTTTCCGGTTCAGGGAAGACCTGGCTTGGCAGTTCGGGCTGGACTTTCCCCATGACGCACAGGGTCAAGACTGATTTGCATATAGCTGGGTCTGAACTGAGGTGGCGAAGTGAACTAAAGAATGATGATGGATTCAACCGAGATCTGTCATTGGGGGTGAGTGTCTGAAAAGTTTCAGCGCTCCATCCATCATCTCCTTGTGTTTGCTTTGTTCGCCCTAAGTTGGCAGGGTATGCCCAGACGTGCGTCCCTTGCTCACTTTGCCACTGGATTCAAGCTAGCCGGGCTGATGAAGGGTGTTACCCAGAAACCGGTCCCATGATGCTTGTTTCCGGCTCAGGGAAGACCTGGCTTGGCAGTTCAGGCTGGACTGTTCCCATGAGGCACAGGCTCAACAAAGATTTGCATATAGCTGGGTCTGAACTGAGGTGGCGAAGTGAGCTAAAGAATGATGGTGGATTCAGCCCAGATCTTTGACTGGAGGTGAGTGTCTAAAAAGTTTCAATGCTCCGTTCATCATCTCCTTGTGTTTGCTTTGTTCGCCCTAAGTTGGCAGGGTATGACCAGACGTGGGTCCTTTGCTCACTTTGCCACTGGATTCAAGCTAGCCTGGCTGATGAAGGGTATTACCCAGAAACCGGTTCCAGGATGCTTGTTTCCGGTTCAGGGAAGATCTGGCTTGGCAGTTCGGGCTGGACTGTTCCCATGAGGCACAGAGTCAAGACAGATTTGCATATAGCTGGGTCTGAACTGAGGTGGCGAAGTGAGCTAAAGAATGATGATGGATTCAACCCAGATCTGTGACTGGGGGTGAGTGTCTGAAAAGTTTCAGTGCTCCGTCCATCATCTCCTTGTGTTTGCTTTGCTCGCCCTAAGTTGGCCGGGTATGCCCAGACATGGGTCCCTTGCTCACTTTGCCACTGGATTCAAGCTAGCCTGGCTGATGAAGGGTGTAACGCAGAAACCGGTCCCAGGATGCTTGTTTTGGGTTCAGGGAAGACCTGGCTTGGCAGTTCGGGCTGGACTGTTCCCATGAGGCACAGGGTCAAGACTGATTTGCATATAGCTGCGTCTGAACTGAGATGGCGAAGTGAGCTAAAGAATGATGATGGATTCAACCCAGATCTGTGACTGGGGGTGAGTGTCTGAAAAGTTTCAGCGCTCCGTCCATCATCTCCTTGTGTTTGCTTTGTTCGCCCTAAGTTGGCAGGGTATGACCAGACGTGGGTCCCTTGCTCACTTTGCCACTGGATTCAAGCTAGCCTGGCTGATGAAGGGTGTTACCCAGAAACCGGTCCCAGGATGCTTGTTTCCAGTTCAGGGAAGACCTGGCTTGGCAGTTCGGGCTGGACTGTTCACATGAGGCACAGGATCAAGACTGATTTGCATATAGCTGGGTCTGAACTGAGGTGGCAAAGTGAGCTAAAGAATGATGATGGATTCAACCCAGAGTTGTCACTGGGGGTGAGTGTCTGAAAAGTTTCAGCGCTCCATCCATCATCTCCATGTGTTTGCTTTGTTCGCCCTAAGTTGGCAGTGTATGCCCAGACGTGGGTCCCTTGCTCACTTTGCCACTGGATTCAAGCTAGCCTGGCTGATGAAGGGTGTTACCCAGAAACCGGTCCCATGATGCTTGTTTCCGGCTCAGGGAAGACCTGGCTTGGCAGTTCAGGCTGGACTGTTCCCATGAGGCACAGGGTCAACAAAGATTTGCATATAGCTGGGTCTGAACTGAGGTGGCGAAGTGAGCTAAAGAATGATGGTGGATTCAGCCCAGATCTGTGACTGGAGGTGAGTGTCTAAAAAGTTTCAACGCTCCGTCCATCATCTCCTTGTGTTTGCTTTGTTCGCCCTAAGTTGGCAGGGTATGACCAGACGTGGGTCCTTGCTCACTTTGCCACTGGATTCAAGCTAGCCAGGATGATGAGGGGTATTACCCAGAAACCGGTCCCAGGGTGCTTGTTTCCGGTTCAGGGAAGATCTGGCTTGGCAGTTCGGGCTGGACAGTTCCCATGAGGCACAGGGTCAAGACAGATTTGCATATAGCTGGGTCTGAACTGAGGTGGCGAAGTGAGCTAAAGAATGATGATGGATTCAACCCAGATCTGTGACTGGGGGTGAGTGTCTGAAAAGTTTCAGTGCTCCGTCCATCATCTCCTTGTGTTTGCTTTGCTCGCCCCTAAGTTGGCAGGGTATGCCCAGACGTGGGTCCCTTGCTCACTTTGCCACTGGATTCAAGCTAGCCTGGCTGATGAAGGGTGTTACCCAGAAACCGGTCCCAGGATGCTTGTTTCCAGTTCAGGGAAGACCTGGCTTGGCAGTTCGGGCTGGACTGTTCCCATGAGGCACAGGATCAAGACTGATTTGCATATAGCTGGGTCTGAACTGAGGTGGCAAAGTGAGCTAAAGAAGGATGATGGATTCAACCCAGATCTGTGACTGGGGGTGAATGTCTGAAAAGTTTCAGCGCTCCGTCCATCATCTCCTTGTGTTTGCTTTGTTCGCCCTAATTTGGCAGGGTATGCCCAGACGTGGGTCCCTTGCTCACTTTGCCACTGGATTCAAGCTAGCCTGGCTGATGAAGGGTGTTACCCAGAAACCGGTCCCAGGATGCTTGTTTCCGGTTCAGGGAAGACCTGGCTTGGCAGTTCGGGCTGGACTTTCCCCATGACACACAGGGTCAAGACTGATTTGCATATAGCTGGGTCTGAACTGAGGTGGCGAAGTGAACTAAAGAATGATGATGGATTCAACCCAGATCTGTGACTGGGGGTGAGTGTCTGAAAAGTTTCAGCGCTCCATCCATCATCTCCTTGTGTTTGCTTTGTTCGCCCTAAGTTGGCAGGGTATGACCAGACGTGGGTCCCTTGCTCACTTTGCCACTGGATTCAAGCTAGCCTGGCTGATGAAGGGTGTTACCCAGAAACCGGTCCCAGGATGCTTGTTTCCAGTTCAGGGAAGACCTGGCTTGGCAGTTCGGGCTGGACTGTTCCCATGAGGCACAGGATCAAGACTGATTTGCATATAGCTGGGTCTGAACTGAGATGGCGAAGTGAGCTAAAGAATGATGATGGATTCAACCCAGATCTGTGACTGGGGGTGAGTGTCTGAAAAGTTTCAGCGCTCCGTCCATCATCTCCTTGTGTTTGCTTTGTTCGCCCTAAGTTGGCAGGGTATGACCAGACGTGGGTCCCTTGCTCACTTTGCCACTGGATTCAAGCTAGCCTGGCTGATGAAGGGTGTTACCCAGAAACCGGTCCCAGGATGCTTGTTTCCAGTTCAGGGAAGACCTGGATTGGCAGTTCGGGCTGGACTGTTCACATGAGGCACAGGATCAAGACTGATTTGCATATAGCTGGGTCTGAACTGAGGTGGCAAAGTGAGCTAAAGAATGATGATGGATTCAACCCAGAGTTGTCACTGGGGGTGAGTGTCTGAAAAGTTTCAGCGCTCCATCCATCATCTCCTTGTGTTTGCTTTGTTCGCCCTAAGTTGGCAGTGTATGCCCAGACGTGGGTCCCTTGCTCACTTTGCCACTGGATTCAAGCTAGCCTGGCTGATGAAGGGTGTTACCCAGAAACCGGTCCCATGATGCTTGTTTCCGGCTCAGGGAAGACCTGGCTTGGCAGTTCAGGCTGGACTGTTCCCATGAGGCACAGGGTCAACAAAGATTTGCATATAGCTGGGTCTGAACTGAGGTGGCGAAGTGAGCTAAAGAATGATGGTGGATTCAGCCCAGATCTGTGACTGGAGGTGAGTGTCTAAAAAGTTTCAACGCTCCGTCCATCATCTCCTTGTGTTTGCTTTGTTCGCCCTAAGTTGGCAGGGTATGACCAGACGTGGGTCCCTTGCTCACTTTGCCACTGGATTCAAGCTAGCCTGGATGATGAAGGGTATTACCCAGAAACCGGTCCCAGGATGCTTGTTTCCGGTTCAGGGAAGATCTGGCTTGGCAGTTCGGGCTGGACTGTTCCCATGAGGCACAGGGTCAAGACAGATTTGCATATAGCTGGGTCTGAACTGAGGTGGCGAAGTGAGCTAAAGAATGATGATGGATTCAACCCAGATCTGTGACTGGGGGTGAGTGTCTGAAAAGTTTCAGTGCTCCGTCCATCATCTCCTTGTGTTTGCTTTGCTCGCCCTAAGTTGGCAGGGTATGCCCAGACGTGGGTCCCTTGCTCACTTTGCCACTGGATTCAAGCTAGCCTGGCTGATGAAGGGTGTTACCCAGAAACCGGTCCCAGGATGCTTGTTTCCAGTTCAGGGAAGACCTGGCTTGGCAGTTCGGGCTGGACTGTTCCCATGAGGCACAGGATCAAGACTGATTTGCATATAGCTGGGTCTGAACTGAGGTGGCAAAGTGAGCTAAAGAAGGATGATGGATTCAACCCAGATCTGTGACTGGGGGTGAGTGTCTGAAAAGTTTCAGCGCTCCATCCATCATCTCCTTGTGTTTGCTTTGTTCGCCCTAATTTGGCAGGGTATGCCCAGACGTGGGTCCCTTGCTCACTTTGCCACTGGATTCAAGCTAGCCTGGCTGATGAAGGGTGTTACCCAGAAACCGGTCCCAGGATGCTTGTTTCCGGTTCAGGGAAGACCTGGCTTGGCAGTTCGGGCTGGACTTTCCCCATGACACACAGGGTCAAGACTGATTTGCATATAGGTGGGTCTGAACTGAGGTGGCGAATTGAACTAAAGAATGATGATGGATTCAACCCAGATCTGTGACTGGGGGTGAGTGTCTGAAAAGTTTCAGCGCTCCATCCATCATCTCCTTGTGTTTGCTTTGTTCGCCCTAAGTTGGCAGGGTATGCCCAGACGTGGGTCCCTTGCTCACTTTGCCACTGGATTCAAGCTAGCCTGGCTGATGAAGGGTGTTACCCAGAAACCGGTCCCATGATGCTTGTTTCCGGCTCATGGAAGACCTGGCTTGGCAGTTCAGGCTGGACTGTTCCCATGAGGCACAGGGTCAACAAAGATTTGCATATAGCTGGGTTTGAACTGAGGTGGCGAAGTGAGCTAAAGAATGATGGTGGATTCAGCCCAGATCTGTGACTGGAGGTGAGTGTCTAAAAAGTTTCAACGCTCCGTCCATCATCTCCTTGTATTTGCTTTGTTCGCCCTAAGTTGGCAGGGTATGACCAGACGTGGGTCCCTTGCTCACTTTGCCACTGGATTCAAGCTAGCCTGGCTGATGAAGAGTATTACCCAGAAACCGGTCCCAGGATGCTTGTTTCCGGTTCAGGGAAGATCTGGCTTGGCAGTTCGGGCTGGACTGTTCCCATGAGGCACAGGGTCAAGACAGATTTGCATATAGCTGGGTCTGAACTGAGGTGGCGAAGTGAGCTAAAGAATGATGATGGATTCAACCCAGATCTGTGACTGGGGGTGAGTGTCTGAAAAGTTTCAGCGCTCCGTCCATCATCTCCTTGTGTTTGCTTTGTTCGCCCTAAGTTGGCAGGGTATGACCAGACGTGGGTCCCTTGCTCACTTTGCCACTGGATTCAAGCTAGCCTGGCTGATGAAGGGTGTTACCCAGAAACCGGTCCCAGGATGCTTGTTTCCAGTTCAGGGAAGACCTGACTTGGCAGTTCAGGCTGGACTGTTCCCATGAGGCACAGGATCAAGACTGATTTGCATATAGCTGGGTCTGAACTGAGGTGTCAAAGTGAGCTAAAGTATGATGATGGATTCAACCCAGATCTTTGACTGGGGGTGAGTGTCTGAAAAGTTTCAGCGCTCCGTCCATCATCTCCTTGTGTTTGCTTTGTTCGCCCTAATTTGGCAGGGTATGCCCAGACGTGGGTCCCTTGCTCACTTTGCCAATGGATTCAAGCTAGCCTGGCTGATGAAGGGTGTTACCCAGAAACCGGTCCCAGGATGCTTGTTTCCGGTTCAGGGAAGACCTGGCTTGGCAGTTCGGGCTGGACTTTCCCCATGACACACAGGGTCAAGACTGATTTGCATATAGCTGGGTCTGAACTGAGATGGCGAAGTGAACTAAAGAATGATGATGGATTCAACCCAGATCTGTGACTGGGGGTGAGTGTCTGAAAAGTTTCAGCGCTCCGTCCATCATCTCCTTGTGTTTGCTTTGTTCGCCCTAAGTTGGCAGGGTATGACCAGACGTGGGTCCCTTGCTCACTTTGCCACTGGATTCAAGCTAGCCTGGCTGATGAAGGGTGTTACCCAGAAACCGGTCCCAGGATGCTTGTTTGCAGTTCAGGGAAGACCTGGCTTGGCAGTTCGGGCTGGACTGTTCACATGAGGCACAGGATCAAGACTGATTTGCATATAGCTGGGTCTGAACTGAGGTGGCAAAGTGAGCTAAAGAATGATGATGGATTCAACCCAGAGTTGTCACTGGGGGTGAGTGTCTGAAAAGTTTCAGTGCTCCGTCCATCATCTCCTTGTGTTTGCTTTGCTTGCCCTAAATTGGCAGGGTATGCCCAGACGTGGGTCCCTTGCTCACTTTGCCACTGGATTCAAGCTAGCCTGGCTGATGAAGGGTGTTACGCAGAAACCGGTCCCAGGATGCTTGTTTTTGACTCAGGGAAGACCTGGCTTGGCAGTTCGGGCTGGACTGTTCCCATGAGGCACAGGGTCAAGACTGATTTGCATATAGCTGGGTCTGAACTGAGGTGGCGAAGTGAACTAAAGAATGATGATGGACTCAACCCAGATCTGTGACTGGGGGTGAGTGTCTGAAAAGTTTGAGCGCTCCGTCAATCATCTCCTTGTGTTTGCTTTGTTCGCCCTAAGTTGGCAGGGTATGCCCAGACGTGGGTCCCTTGCTCACTTTGCCACTGGATTCAAGCTAGCCTGGCTGATGAAGGGTGTTACCCAGAAACCGGTCCCAGGATGCTTGTTTCCAGTTCAGGGAAGACCTGGCTTGGCAGTTCGGGCTGGACTGTTCCCATGAGGCACAGGGTCAAGACTGATTTGCATATAGCTGGGTCTGAACTGAGGTGGCAAAGTGAGCTAAAGAATGATGATGGATTCAACCCAGATCTGTGACTGGGGGTGAGTGTCTGAAAAGTTTCAGCGCTCCGTCCATCATCTCCTTGTGTTTGCTTTGTTCGCCCTAATTTGGCAAGGTATGCCCAGACGTGGGTCCCTTGCTCACTTTGCCACTGGATTCAAGCTAGCCTGGCTGATGAAGGGTGTTAACCAGAAACCGGTCCCAGGATGCTTGTTTCCGGTTCAGGGAAGCCCTGGCTTGGCAGTTCGGGCTGGACTGTTCCCATGAGGCATAGGGTCAAGATCGATTTGCATATAGCTGGGTCTGAACTGAGGTGGCAAAGTGAGCTAAAGAATGATGATGGATTCAACCCAGATCAGTGACTGGGGGTGAGTGTCTGAAAAGTTTCAGTGCTCCGTCCATCATCTCCTCATCTCCTTGTGTTTGCTTTGTTCGCCCTAAGTTGGCAGGGTATGCCCAGATGTGGGTCCCTTGCTCACTTTGCCACTGGATTCAAGCTAGCCTGGCTGATGATGGGTGTTAACCAGAAACCGGTCCTAGGATGCTTGTTTCCGGTTCAGGGAAGCCCTGGCTTGGCAGTTCGGGCTGGACTGTTCCCATGAGGCATAGGGTCAAGATCGAATTGCATATAGCTGCGTCTGAACTGAGGTGGCGAAGTGAGCTAAAGAATGATGATGGATTCAACCCAGATCTGTAACTGGGGGTGAGTGTCTGAAAAGTTTCAGCGCTTCGTCCATCATCTCCTTGTGTTTGCTTTGTTCGCCCTAATTTGGCAGGGTATGCCCAGACGTGGGTCCCTTGCTCACTTTGCCACTGGATTCAAGCTAGCCTGGCTGATGAAGGGTGTTCCCCAGAAACCGGTCCCAGGATGCTTGTTTCCGGTTCAGGGAAGATCTGGCTTGGCAGTTCGGATGGACTGTTCCCATGAGGCACAGGGTCAAGACTGATTTGCATATAGCTGGGTCTGAACTGAGGTGGCAAAGTGAACTAAAGAATGATGATGGATTCAACCCAGATCTGTGACTGGGGGTGAGTGTCTGAAAAGTTTCAGCGCTCCGTCCATCATCTACTTGTGTTTGCTTTGTTCACCCTAATTTGGCAGGGTATGCCCAGACGTGGGTCCCTTGCTCACTTTGCCACTGGATTCAAGCTAGCCTGGCTGATGAAGGGTGTTACCCAGAAACCGGTCCCAGGATGCTTGTTTCCGGTTCAGGGAAGATCTGGCTTGGCAGTTCGGATGGACTGTTCCCATGAGGCACAGGGTCAAGACTGATTTGCATATAGCTGGGTCTGAACTGAGGTGGCGAAGTGAGCTAAAGAATAATGATGGATTCAACCCAGATCTGTGACTGGGGGTGAGTGTCTGAAATGTTTCAGTGCTCCGTCCATCATCTCCTTGTGTTTGCTTTGCTCGCCCTAAATTGGCAGGGTATGCCCAGACGTGGGTTCCTTGCTCACTTTGCCACTGGATTCAAGCTAGCCTGGCTGATGAAGGGTGTTACGCAGAAACCGGTCCCAGGATGCTTGTTTTTGACTCAGGGAAGACCTGGCTTGGCAGTTCGGGCTGGACTGTTCCCATGAGGCACAGGGTCAAGACTGATTTGCATATAGCTGGGTCTGAACTGAGGTGGCGAAGTGAACTAAAGAATGATGATGGACTCAACCCAGATCTGTGACTGGGGGTGAGTGTCTGAAAAGTTTCAGCGCTCCGTCCATCATCTCCTTGTGTTTGCTTTGTTCGCCCTAAGTTGGCAGGGTATGCCCAGACGTGGGTCCCTTGCTCACTTTGCCACTGGATTCAAGCTAGCCTGGCTGATGAAGGGTGTTACCCAGAAACCGGTCCCAGGATGCTTGTTTCCAGTTCAGGGAAGACCTGGCTTGGCAGTTCGGGCTGGACTGTTCCCATGAGGCACAGGATCAAGACTGATTTGCATATAGCTGGGTCTGAACTGAGGTGGCAAAGTGAGCTAAAGAATGATGATGGATTCAACCCAGATCTGTGTCTGGGGGTGAGTGTCTGAAAAGTTTCAGCGCTCCGTCCATCATCTCCTTGTGTTTGCTTTGTTCGCCCTAATTTGGCAGGGTATGCCCAGACGTGGGTCCCTTGCTCACTTTGCCACTGGATTCAAGCTAGCCTGGCTGATGAAGGGTGTTACCCAGAAATTGGTCCCTGGATGCTTGTTTCCAGTTCTGGGAAGACCTGGCTTGGCAGTTCAGGCTGGACTGTTCCAATGAGGCATAGAGTCAAGACTGATTTGCCTATAGCTGCTTCTGAACTGAGGTGGCGAAGTGAGCTAAAGAATGATGATGGATTCAACCCAGATCTGTGACTGGGGGTGAGTGTCTGAAAAGTTTCAGCGCTCCGTCCATCATCTCCTTGTGTTTGCTTTGTTCGCCCTAAGTTGACAGGGTATGCTCAGACGTGGGTCCCTTGCTCACTTTGCCACTGGATTCAAGCTAGCCTGGCAGATGAAGGGTGTTACCCAGAAACTGGTCCTAGGATGCTTGTTTCCGGTTCAGGGAAGACCTGGCTTGGCAGTTCGGGCTGGACTTTCCCCATGACGCACGGGGTCAAGACTGATTTGCATATAGCTGGGTCTGAACTGAGGTGGCGAAGTGAACTAAAGAATGATGATGGATTCAACCGAGATCTGTCATTGGGGGTGAGTGTCTGAAAAGTTTCAGCGCTCCATCCATCATCTCCTTGTGTTTGCTTTGTTCGCCCTAAGTTGGCAGGGTATGCCCAGACGTGGGTCCCTTGCTCACTTTGCCACTGGATTCAAGCTAGCCTGGCTGATGAAGGGTGTTACCCAGAAACCGGTCCCATGATGCTTGTTTCCGGCTCAGGGAATACCTGGCTTGGCAGTTCAGGCTGGACTGTTCCCATGAGGCACAGGGTCAAAAAAGATTTGCATATAGCTGGGTCTGAACTGAGGTGGCGAAGTGAGCTAAAGAATGATGGTGGATTCAGCCCAGATCTGTGACTGGAGGTGAGTGTCTAAAAGTTTCAACGCTCCGTCCATCATCTCCTTGTGTTTGCTTTGTTCGCCCTAAGTTGGCAGGGTATGCCCAGACGTGGGTCCCTTGCTCACTTTGCCACTGGATTCAAGCTAGCCTGGCTGATGAAGGGTGTTACCCAGAAACCGGTCCCAGGATGCTTGTTTGCAGTTCAGGGAAGACCTGGCTTGGCAGTTCGGGCTGGACTGTTCCCATGAGGCACAGGGTCAAGACTGATTTGCATATAGCTGGGTCTGAACTGAGGTGGCAAAGTGAACTAAAGAATGATGATGGATTCAACCCAGATCTGTGACTGGGGGTGAGTGTCTGAAAAGTTTCAGCGCTCCGTCCATCATCTCCTTGTGTTTGCTTTGTTCGCCCTAATTTGGCAGGGTATGCCCAGACGTGGGTCCCTTGCTCACTTTGCCACTGGATTCAAGCTAGCCTGGCTGATGAAGGGTGTTACCCAGAAACCGGTCCCAGGATGCTTGTTTCCGGTTCAGGGAATATCTGGCTTGGCAGTTCGGATGGACTGTTCCCATGAGGCATAGGGTCAAGACTGATTTGCATATAGCTGGGTCTGAACTGAGGTGGCGAAGTGAACTAAAGAATGATGATGGACTCAACCCAGATCTGTGACTGGGGGTGAGTGTCTGAAAAGTTTCAGCGCTCCGTCCATCATCTCCTTGTGTTTGCTTTGTTCGCCCTAAGTTGGCAGGGTATGCCCAGACGTGGGTCCGTTGCTCACTTTGCCACTGGATTCAAGCTAGCCTGGCTGATGAAGGGTGTTACCCAGAAACCGGTCCTAGGATGCTTGTTTCCGGTTCAGGGAAGACCTGGCTTGGCAGTTCGGGCTGGACTTTCCCCATGACACACAGGGTCAAGACTGATTTGCATATAGCTGGGTCTGAACTGAGGTGGCGAAGTGAACTAAAGAATGATGATGGATTCAACCCAGATCTGTGACTGGGGGTGAGTGTCTGAAAAGTTTCAGCGCTCCGTCCATCATCTCCTTGTGTTTGCTTTGTTCGCCCTAAGTTGGCAGGGTATGACCAGACGTGGGTCCCTTGCTCACTTTGCCACTGGATTCAAGCTAGCCTGGCTGATGAAGGGTGTTACCCAGAAACCGGTCCCAGGATGCTTGTTTGCAGTTCAGGGAAGACATGGCTTGGCAGTTCGGGCTGGACTGTTCACATGAGGCACAGGATCAAGACTGATTTGCATATAGCTGGGTCTGAACTGAGGTGGCAAAGTGAGCTAAAGAATGATGATGGATTCAACCCAGAGTTGTCACTGGGGGTGAGTGTCTGAAAAGTTTCAGTGCTCCGTCCATCATCTCCTTGTGTTTGCTTTGCTCGCCCTAAATTGGCAGGGTATGCCCAGACGTGGGTCCCTTGCTCACTTTGCCACTGGATTCAAGCTAGCCTGGCTGATGAAGGGTGTTACGCAGAAACCGGTCCCAGGATGCTTGTTTTTGACTCAGGGAAGACCTGGCTTGGCAGTTCGGGCTGGACTGTTCCCATGAGGCACAGGGTCAAGACTGATTTGCATATAGCTGGGTCTGAACTGAGGTGGCGAAGTGAACTAAAGAATGATGATGGACTCAACCCAGATCTGTGACTGGGGGTGAGTGTCTGAAAAGTTTGAGCGCTCCGTCAATCATCTCCTTGTGTTTGCTTTGTTCGCCCTAAGTTGGCAGGGTATGCCCAGACGTGGGTCCCTTGCTCACTTTGCCACTGGATTCAAGCTAGCCTGGCTGATGAAGGGTGTTACCCAGAAACCGGTCCCAGGATGCTTGTTTCCAGTTCAGGGAAGACCTGGCTTGGCAGTTCGGGCTGGACTGTTCCCATGAGGCACAGGGTCAAGACTGATTTGCATATAGCTGGGTCTGAACTGAGGTGGCAAAGTGAGCTAAAGAATGATGATGGATTCAACCCAGATCTGTGACTGGGGGTGAGTGTCTGAAAAGTTTCAGCGCTCCGTCCATCATCTCCTTGTGTTTGCTTTGTTCGCCCTAATTTGGCAAGGTATGCCCAGACGTGGGTCCCTTGCTCACTTTGCCACTGGATTCAAGCTAGCCTGGCTGATGAAGGGTGTTAACCAGAAACCGGTCCCAGGATGCTTGTTTCCGGTTCAGGGAAGCCCTGGCTTGGCAGTTCGGGCTGGACTGTTCCCATGAGGCATAGGGTCAAGATCAATTTGCATATAGCTGGGTCTGAACTGAGGTGGCAAAGTGAGCTAAAGAATGATGATGGATTCAACCCAGATCAGTGACTGGGGGTGAGTGTCTGAAAAGTTTCAATGCTCCGTCCATCATCTCCTCATCTCCTTGTGTTTGCTTTGTTCGCCCTAAGTTGGCAGGGTATGCCCAGATGTGGGTCCCTTGCTCACTTTGCCACTGGATTCAAGCTAGCCTGGCTGATGATGGGTGTTACCCAGAAACCGGTCCTAGGATGCTTGTTTCCGGTTCAGGGAAGCCCTGGCTTGGCAGTTCGGGCTGGACTGTTCCCATGAGGCATAGGGTCAAGATCGAATTGCATATAGCTGCGTCTGAACTGAGGTGGCGAAGTGAGCTAAAGAATGATGATGGATTCAACCCAGATATGTGACTGGGGGTGAGTGTCTGAAAAGTTTCAGCGCTCCGTCCATCATCTCCTTGTGTTTGCTTTGTTCGCCCTAATTTGGCAGGGTATGCCCAGACGTGGGTCCCTTGCTCACTTTGCCACTGGATTCAAGCTAGCCTGGCTGATGAAGGGTGTTCCCCAGAAACCGGTCCCAGGATGCTTGTTTCCGGTTCAGGGAAGATCTGGCTTGGCAGTTCGGATGGACTGTTCCCATGAGGCACAGGGTCAAGACTGATTTGCATATAGCTGGGTCTGAACTGAGGTGGCAAAGTGAACTAAAGAATGATGATGGATTCAACCCAGATCTGTGACTGGGGGTGAGTGTCTGAAAAGTTTCAGCGCTCCGTCCATCATCTCCTTGTGTTTGCTTTGTTCGCCCTAATTTGGCAGGGTATGCCCAGACGTGGGTCCCTTGCTCACTTTGCCACTGGATTCAAGCTAGCCTGGCTGATGAAGGGTGTTACCCAGAAACCGGTCCCAGGATGCTTGTTTCCGGTTCAGGGAAGATCTGGCTTGGCAGTTCGGATGGACTGTTCCCATGAGGCACAGGGTCAAGACTGATTTGCATATAGCTGGGTCTGAACTGAGGTGGCGAAGTGAGCTAAAGAATGATGATGGATTCAACCCAGATCTGTGACTGGGGGTGAGTGTCTGAAATGTTTCAGTGCTCCGTCCATCATCTCCTTGTGTTTGCTTTGCTCGCCCTAAATTGGCAGGGTATGCCCAGACGTGGGTTCCTTGCTCACTTTGCCACTGGATTCAAGCTAGCCTGGCTGATGAAGGGTGTTACGCAGAAACCGGTCCCAGGATGCTTGTTTTTGACTCAGGGAAGACCTGGCTTGGCAGTTCGGGCTGGACTGTTCCCATGAGGCACAGGGTCAAGACTGATTTGCATATAGCTGGGTCTGAACTGAGGTGGCGAAGTGAACTAAAGAATGATGATGGACTCAACCCAGATCTGTGACTGGGGGTGAGTGTCTGAAAAGTTTCAGCGCTCCGTCCATCATCTCCTTGTGTTTGCTTTGTTCGCCCTAAGTTGGCAGGGTATGCCCAGACGTGGGTCCCTTGCTCACTTTGCCACTGGATTCAAGCTAGCCTGGCTGATGAAGGGTGTTACCCAGAAACCGGTCCCAGGATGCTTGTTTCCAGTTCAGGGAAGACCTGGCTTGGCAGTTCGGGCTGGACTGTTCCCATGAGGCACAGGGTCAAGACTGATTTGCATATAGCTGGGTCTGAACTGAGGTGGCAAAGTGAGCTAAAGAATGATGATGGATTCAACCCAGATCTGTGTCTGGGGGTGAGTGTCTGAAAAGTTTCAGCGCTCCGTCCATCATCTCCTTGTGTTTGCTTTGTTCGCCCTAATTTGGCAGGGTATGCCCAGACGTGGGTCCCTTGCTCACTTTGCCACTGGATTCAAGCTAGCCTGGCTGATGAAGGGTGTTACCCAGAAATTGGTCCCAGGATGCTTGTTTCCAGTTCTGGGAAGACCTGGCTTGGCAGTTCAGGCTGGACTGTTCCAATGAGGCATAGGGTCAAGACTGATTTGCCTATAGCTGCTTCTGAACTGAGGTGGCGAAGTGAGCTAAAGAATGATGATGGATTCATCCCAGATCTGTGACTGGGGGTGAGTGTCTGAAAAGTTTCAGCGCTCCGTCCATCATCTCCTTGTGTTTGCTTTGTTCGCCCTAAGTTGACAGGGTATGCTCAGACGTGGGTCCCTTGCTCACTTTGCCACTGGATTCAAGCTAGCCTGGCAGATGAAGGGTGTTACCCAGAAACTGGTCCTAGGATGCTTGTTTCCGGTTCAGGGAAGACCTGGCTTGGCAGTTCGGGCTGGACTTTCCCCATGACGCACAGGGTCAAGACTGATTTGCATATAGCTGGGTCTGAACTGAGGTGGCGAAGTGAACTAAAGAATGATGATGGATTCAACCGAGATCTGTCATTGGGGGTGAGTGTCTGAAAAGTTTCAGCGCTCCATCCATCATCTCCTTGTGTTTGCTTTGTTCGCCCTAAGTTGGCAGGGTATGCCCAGACGTGGGTCCCTTGCTCACTTTGCCACTGGATTCAAGCTAGCCTGGCTGATGAAGGGTGTTACCCAGAAACCGGTCCCATGATGCTTGTTTCCGGCTCAGGGAATACCTGGCTTGGCAGTTCAGGCTGGACTGTTCCCATGAGGCACAGGGTCAAAAAAGATTTGCATATAGCTGGGTCTGAACTGAGGTGGCGAAGTGAGCTAAAGAATGATGGTGGATTCAGCCCAGATCTGTGACTGGAGGTGAGTGTCTAAAAAGTTTCAACGCTCCGTCCATCATCTCCTTGTGTTTGCTTTGTTCGCCCTAAGTTGGCAGGGTATGACCAGACGTGGGTCCCTTGCTCACTTTGCCACTGGATTCAAGCTAGCCTGGCTGATGAAGGGTGTTACCCAGAAACCGGTCCCAGGATGCTTGTTTCCAGTTTAGGGAAGATCTGGCTTGGCAGTTCGGGCTGGACTGTTCCCATGAGGCACAGGGTCAAGACTGATTTGCATATAGCTGGGTCTGAACTGAGGTGGCAAAGTGAACTAAAGAATGATGATGGATTCAACCCAGATCTGTGACTGGGGGTGAGTGTCTGAAAAGTTTCAGCGCTCCGTCCATCATCTCCTTGTGTTTGCTTTGTTCGCCCTAATTTGGCAGGGTATGCCCAGACGTGGGTCCCTTGCTCACTTTGCCACTGGATTCAAGCTAGCCTGGCTGATGAAGGGTGTTACCCAGAAACCGGTCCCAGGATGCTTGTTTCCGGTTCAGGGAATATCTGGCTTGGCAGTTCGGATGGACTGTTCCCATGAGGCATAGGGTCAAGACTGATTTGCATATAGCTGGGTCTGAACTGAGGTGGCGAAGTGAACTAAAGAATGATGATGGACTCAACCCAGATCTGTGACTGGGGGTGAGTGTCTGAAAAGTTTCAGCGCTCCGTCCATCATCTCCTTGTGTTTGCTTTGTTCGCCCTAAGTTGGCAGGGTATGCCCAGACGTGGGTCCGTTGCTCACTTTGCCACTGGATTCAAGCTAGCCTGGCTGATGAAGGGTGTTACCCAGAAACCGGTCCTAGGATGCTTGTTTCCGGTTCAGGGAAGACCTGGCTTGGCAGTTCGGGCTGGACTTTCCCCATGACGCACAGGGTCAAGACTGATTTGCATATAGCTGGGTCTGAACTGAGGTGGCGAAGTGAACTAAAGAATGATGATGGATTCAACCAAGATCTGTCATTGGGGGTGAGTGTCTGAAAAGTTTCAGCGCTCCATCCATCATCTCCTTGTGTTTGCTTTGTTCGCCCTAAGTTGGCAGGGTATGCCCAGACGTGGGTCCCTTGCTCACTTTGCCACTGGATTCAAGCTAGCCTGGCTGATGAAGGGTGTTACCCAGAAACCGGTCCCATGATGCTTGTTTCCGGCTCAGGGAAGACCTGGCTTGGCAGTTCAGGCTGGACTGTTCCCATGAGGCACATGCTCAACAAAGATTTGCATATAGCTGGGTCTGAACTGAGGTGGCGAAGTGAGCTAAAGAATGATGGTGGATTCAGCCCAGATCTTTGACTGGAGGTGAGTGTCTAAAAAGTTTCAACGCTCCGTTCATCATCTCCTTGTGTTTGCTTTGTTCGCCCTAAGTTGGCAGGGTATGACCAGACGTGGGTCCTTTGCTCACTTTGCCACTGGATTCAAGCTAGCCTGGCTGATGAAGGGTATTACCCAGAAACCGGTTCCAGGATGCTTGTTTCCGGTTCAGGGAAGATCTGGCTTGGCAGTTCGGGCTGGACTGTTCCCATGAGGCACAGAGTCAAGACAGATTTGCATATAGCTGGGTCTGAACTGAGGTGGCGAAGTGAGCTAAAGAATGATGATGGATTCAACCCAGATCTGTGACTGGGGGTGAGTGTCTGAAAAGTTTCAGTGCTCCGTCCATCATCTCCTTGTGTTTGCTTTGCTCGCCCTAAGTTGGCAGGGTATGCCCAGACATGGGTCCCTTGCTCACTTTGCCACTGGATTCAAGCTAGCCTGGCTGATGAAGGGTGTAACGCAGAAACCGGTCCCAGGATGCTTGTTTTGGGTTCAGGGAAGACCTGGCTTGGCAGTTCGGGCTGGACTGTTCCCATGAGGCACAGGGTCAAGACTGATTTGCATATAGCTGCGTCTGAACTGAGATGGCGAAGTGAGCTAAAGAATGATGATGGATTCAACCCAGATCTGTGACTGGGGGTGAGTGTCTGAAAAGTTTCAGCGCTCCGTCCATCATCTCCTTGTGTTTGCTTTGTTCGCCCTAAGTTGGCAGGGTATGACCAGACGTGGGTCCCTTGCTCACTTTGCCACTGGATTCAAGCTAGCCTGGCTGATGAAGGGTGTTACCCAGAAACCGGTCCCAGGATGCTTGTTTCCAGTTCAGGGAAGACCTGGCTTGGCAGTTCGGGCTGGACTGTTCACATGAGGCACAGGATCAAGACTGATTTGCATATAGCTGGGTCTGAACTGAGGTGGCAAAGTGAGCTAAAGAATGATGATGGATTCAACCCAGAGTTGTCACTGGGGGTGAGTGTCTGAAAAGTTTCAGCGCTCCATCCATCATCTCCATGTGTTTGCTTTGTTCGCCCTAAGTTGGCAGTGTATGCCCAGACGTGGGTCCCTTGCTCACTTTGCCACTGGATTCAAGCTAGCCTGGCTGATGAAGGGTGTTACCCAGAAACCGGTCCCATGATGCTTGTTTCCGGCTCAGGGAAGACCTGGCTTGGCAGTTCAGGCTGGACTGTTCCCATGAGGCACAGGGTCAACAAAGATTTGCATATAGCTGGGTCTGAACTGAGGTGGCGAAGTGAGCTAAAGAATGATGGTGGATTCAGCCCAGATCTGTGACTGGGGGTGAGTGTCTGAAAAGTTTCAGCGCTCCGTCCATCATCTCCTTGTGTTTGCTTTGTTCGCCCTAAGTTGGCAGGGTATGACCAGACGTGGGTCCTTGCTCACTTTGCCACTGGATTCAAGCTAGCCTGGATGATGAGGGGTATTACCCAGAAACCGGTCCCAAGGATGCTTGTTTCCGGTTCAGGGAAGATCTGGCTTGGCAGTTCGGGCTGGACTGTTCCCATGAGGCACAGGGTCAAGACAGATTTGCATATAGCTGGGTCTGAACTGAGGTGGCGAAGTGAGCTAAAGAATGATGATGTATTCAACCCAGATCTGTGACTGGGGGTGAGTGTCTGAAAAGTTTCAGTGCTCCGTCCATCATCTCCTTGTGTTTGCTTTGCTCGCCCTAAGTTGGCAGGGTATGCCCAGACGTGGGTCCCTTGCTCACTTTGCCACTGGATTCAAGCTAGCCTGGCTGATGAAGGGTGTTACCCAGAAACCGGTCCCAGGATGCTTGTTTCCAGTTCAGGGAAGACCTGGCTTGGCAGTTCGGGCTGGACTGTTCCCATGAGGCACAGGATCAAGACTGATTTGCATATAGCTGGGTCTGAACTGAGGTGGCAAAGTGAGCTAAAGAAGGATGATGGATTCAACCCAGATCTGTGACTGGGGGTGAGTGTCTGAAAAGTTTCAGCGCTCCGTCCATCATCTCCTTGTGTTTGCTTTGTTCGCCCTAATTTGGCAGGGTATGCCCAGACGTGGGTCCCTTGCTCACTTTGCCACTGGATTCAAGCTAGCCTGGCTGATGAAGGGTGTTACCCAGAAACCGGTCCCAGGATGCTTGTTTCCGGTTCAGGGAAGACCTAGCTTGGCAGTTCGGGCTGGACTTTCCCCATGACACACAGGGTCAAGACTGATTTGCATATAGCTGGGTCTGAACTGAGATGGCGAAGTGAGCTAAAGAATGATGATGGATTCAACCCAGATCTGTGACTGGGGGTGAGTGTCTGAAAAGTTTCAGCGCTCCGTCCATCATCTCCTTGTGTTTGCTTTGTTCGCCCTAAGTTGGCAGGGTATGACCAGACGTGGGTCCCTTGCTCACTTTGCCACTGGATTCAAGCTAGCCTGGCTGATGAAGGGTGTTACCCAGAAACCGGTCCCAGGATGCTTGTTTCCAGTTCAGGGAAGACCTGGCTTGGCAGTTCGGGCTGGACTGTTCACATGAGGCACAGGATCAAGACTGATTTGCATATAGCTGGGTCTGAACTGAGGTGGCAAAGTGAGCTAAAGAATGATGATGGATTCAACCCAGAGTTGTCACTGGGGGTGAGTGTCTGAAAAGTTTCAGCGCTCCATCCATCATCTCCTTGTGTTTGCTTTGTTCGCCCTAAGTTGGCAGTGTATGCCCAGACGTGGGTCCCTTGCTCACTTTGCCACTGGATTCAAGCTAGCCTGGCTGATGAAGGGTGTTACCCAGAAACCGGTCCCATGATGCTTGTTTCCGGCTCAGGGAAGACCTGGCTTGGAAGTTCAGGCTGGACTGTTCCCATGAGGCACAGGGTCAACAAAGATTTGCATATAGCTGGGTCTGAACTGAGGTGGCGAAGTGAGCTAAAGAATGATGGTGGATTCAGCCCAGATCTGTGACTGGAGGTGAGTGTCTAAAAAGTTTCAACGCTCCGTCCATCATCTCCTTGTGTTTGCTTTGTTCGCCCTAAGTTGGCAGGGTATGACCAGACGTGGGTCCCTTGCTCACTTTGCCACTGGATTCAAGCTAGCCTGGATGATGAAGGGTATTACCCAGAAACCGGTCCCAGGATGCTTGTTTCCGGTTCAGGGAAGATCTGGCTTGGCAGTTCGGGCTGGACTGTTCCCATGAGGCACAGGGTCAAGACAGATTTGCATATAGCTGGGTCTGAACTGAGGTGGCGAAGTGAGCTAAAGAATGATGATGGATTCAACCCAGATCTGTGACTGGGGGTGAGTGTCTGAAAAGTTTCAGTGCTCCGTCCATCATCTCCTTGTGTTTGCTTTGCACGCCCTAAGTTGGCAGGGTATGCCCAGACGTGGGTCCCTTGCTCACTTTGCCACTGGATTCAAGCTAGCCTGGCTGATGAAGGGTGTTACCCAGAAACCGGTCCCAGGATGCTTGTTTCCAGTTCAGGGAAGACCTGGCTTGGCAGTTCGGGCTGGACTGTTCCCATGAGGCACAGGATCAAGACTGATTTGCATATAGCTGGGTCTGAACTGAGGTGGCAAAGTGAGCTAAAGAAGGATGATGGATTCAACCCAGATCTGTGACTGGGGGTGAGTGTCTGAAAAGTTTCAGCGCTCCGTCCATCATCTTGTGTTTGCTTTGTTCGCCCTAATTTGGCAGGGTATGCCCAGACGTGGGTCCCTTGCTCACTTTGCCACTGGATTCAAGCTAGCCTGGCTGATGAAGGGTGTTACCCAGAAACCGGTCCCAGGATGCTTGTTTCCGGTTCAGGGAAGACCTGGCTTGGCAGTTCGGGCTGGACTTTCCCCATGACACACAGGGTCAAGACTGATTTGCATATAGCTGGGTCTGAACTGAGGTGGCGAATTGAACTAAAGAATGATGATGGATTCAACCCAGATCTGTGACTGGGGGTGATTGTCTGAAAAGTTTCAGCGCTCCATCCATCATCTCCTTGTGTTTGCTTTGTTCGCCCTAAGTTGGCAGGGTATGCCCAGACGTGGGTCCCTTGCTCACTTTGCCACTGGATTCAAGCTAGCCTGGCTGATGAAGGGTGTTACCCAGAAACCGGTCCCATGATGCTTGTTTCCGGCTCATGGAAGACCTGGCTTGGCAGTTCAGGCTGGACTGTTCCCATGAGGCACAGGGTCAACAAAGATTTGCATATAGCTCGGTTTGAACTGAGGTGGCGAAGTGAGCTAAAGAATGATGGTGGATTCAGCCCAGATCTGTGACTGGAGGTGAGTGTCTAAAAAGTTTCAACGCTCCGTCCATCATCTCCTTGTATTTGCTTTGTTCGCCCTAAGTTGGCAGGGTATGACCAGACGTGGGTCCCTTGCTCACTTTGCCACTGGATTCAAGCTAGCCTGGCTGATGAAGGGTATTACCCAGAAACCGGTCCCAGGATGCTTGTTTCCGGTTCAGGGAAGATCTGGCTTGGCAGTTCGGGCTGGACTGTTCCCATGAGGCACAGGGTCAAGACAGATTTGCATATAGCTGGGTCTGAACTGAGGTGGCGAAGTGAGCTAAAGAATGATGATGGATTCAACCCAGATCTGTGACTGGGGGTGAGTGTCTGAAAAGTTTCAGCGCTCCGTCCATCATCTCCTTGTGTTTGCTTTGTTCGCCCTAAGTTGGCAGGGTATGACCAGACGTGGGTCCCTTGCTCACTTTGCCACTGGATTCAAGCTAGCCTGGCTGATGAAGGGTGTTACCCAGAAACCGGTCCCAGGATGCTTGTTTCCAGTTCAGGGAAGACCTGACTTGGCAGTTCAGGCTGGACTGTTCCCATGAGGCACAGGATCAAGACTGATTTGCATATAGCTGGGTCTGAACTGAGGTGTCAAAGTGAGCTAAAGTATGATGATGGATTCAACCCAGATCTTTGACTGGGGGTGAGTGTCTGAAAAGTTTCAGCGCTCCGTCCATCATCTCCTTGTGTTTGCTTTGTTCGCCCTAATTTGGCAGGGTATGCCCAGACGTGGGTCCCTTGCTCACTTTGCCAATGGATTCAAGCTAGCCTGGCTGATGAAGGGTGTTACCCAGAAACCGGTCCCAGGATGCTTGTTTCCGGTTCAGGGAAGACCTGGCTTGGCAGTTCGGGCTGGACTTTCCCCATGACACACAGGGTCAAGACTGATTTGCATATAGCTGGGTCTGAACTGAGGTGGCGAAGTGAACTAAAGAATGATGATGGATTCAACCCAGATCTGTGACTGGGGGTGAGTGTCTGAAAAGTTTCAGCGCTCCGTCCATCATCTCCTTGTGTTTGCTTTGTTCGCCCTAAGTTGGCAGGGTATGACCAGACGTGGGTCCCTTGCTCACTTTGCCACTGGATTCAAGCTAGCCTGGCTGATGAAGGGTGTTACCCAGAAACCGGTCCCAGGATGCTTGTTTGCAGTTCAGGGAAGACCTGGCTTGGCAGTTCGGGCTGGACTGTTCACATGAGGCACAGGATCAAGACTGATTTGCATATAGCTGGGTCTGAACTGAGGTGGCAAAGTGAGCTAAAGAATGATGATGGATTCAACCCAGAGTTGTCACTGGGGGTGAGTGTCTGAAAAGTTTCAGTGCTCCGTCCATCATCTCCTTGTGTTTGCTTTGCTCGCCCTAAATTGGCAGGGTATGCCCAGACGTGGGTCCCTTGATCACTTTGGCACTGGATTCAAGCTAGCCTGGCTGATGAAGGGTGTTACGCAGAAACCGGTCCCAGGATGCTTGTTTTTGACTCAGGGAAGACCTGGCTTGGCAGTTCGGGCTGGACTGTTCCCATGAGGCACAGGGTCAAGACTGATTTGCATATAGCTGGGTCTGAACTGAGGTGGCGAAGTGAACTAAAGAATGATGATGGACTCAACCCAGATCTGTGACTGGGGGTGAGTGTCTGAAAAGTTTCAGCGCTCCGTCAATCATCTCCTTGTGTTTGCTTTGTTCGCCCTAAGTTGGCAGGGTATGCCCAGACGTGGGTCCCTTGCTCACTTTGCCACTGGATTCAAGCTAGCCTGGCTGATGAAGGGTGTTACCCAGAAACCGGTCCCAGGATGCTTGTTTCCAGTTCAGGGAAGACCTGGCTTGGCAGTTCGGGCTGGACTGTTCCCATGAGGCACAGGGTCAAGACTGATTTGCATATAGCTGGGTCTGAACTGAGGTGGCAAAGTGAGCTAAAGAATGATGATGGATTCAACCCAGATCTGTGACTGGGGGTGAATGTCTGAAAAGTTTCAGCGCTCCGTCCATCATCTCCTTGTGTTTGCTTTGTTCGCCCTAATTTGGCAAGGTATGCCCAGATGTGGGTCCCTTGCTCACTTTGCCACTGGATTCAAGCTAGCCTGGCTGATGAAGGGTGTTAACCAGAAACCGGTCCCAGGATGCTTGTTTCCGGTTCAGGGAAGCCCTGGCTTGGCAGTTCGGGCTGGACTGTTCCCATGAGGCATAGGGTCAAGATCGATTTGCATATAGCTGGGTCTGAACTGAGGTGGCAAAGTGAGCTAAAGAATGATGATGGATTCAACCCAGATCAGTGACTGGGGGTGAGTGTCTGAAAAGTTTCAGTGCTCCGTCCATCATCTCCTCATCTCCTTGTGTTTGCTTTGTTCGCCCTAAGTTGGCAGGGTATGCCCAGATGTGGGTCCCTTGCTCACTTTGCCACTGGATTCAAGCTAGCCTGTCTGATGATGGGTGTTACCCAGAAACCGGTCCTAGGATGCTTGTTTCCGGTTCAGGGAAGCCCTGGCTTGGCAGTTCGATCTGGACTGTTCCCATGAGGCATAGGGTCAAGATCGAATTGCATATAGCTGCGTCTGAACTGAGGTGGCGAAGTGAGCTAAAGAATGATGATGGATTCAACCCAGATCTGTGACTGGGGGTGAGTGTCTGAAAAGTTTCAGCGCTCCGTCCATCATCTCCTTGTGTTTGCTTTGTTCGCCCTAATTTGGCAGGGTATGCCCAGACGTGGGTCCCTTGCTCACTTTGCCACTGGATTCAAGCTAGCCTGGCTGATGAAGGGTGTTACCCAGAAACCGGTCCCAGGATGCTTGTTTCCGGTTCAGGGAAGATCTGGCTTGGCAGTTCGGATGGACTGTTCCCATGAGGCACAGGGTCAAGACTGATTTGCATATAGCTGGGTCTGAACTGAGGTGGCAAAGTGAACTAAAGAATGATGATGGATTCAACCCAGATATGTGACTGGGGGTGAGTGTCTGAAAAGTTTCAGCGCTCCGTCCATCATCTCCTTGTGTTTGCTTTGTTCGCCCTAATTTGGCAGGGTATGCCCAGACGTGGGTCCCTTGCTCACTTTGCCACTGGATTCAAGCTAGCCTGGCTGATGAAGGGTGTTACCCAGAAACCGGTCCCAGGATGCTTGTTTCCGGTTCAGGGAAGATCTGGCTTGGCAGTTCGGATGGACTGTTCCCATGAGGCACAGGGTCAAGACTGATTTGCATATAGCTGGGTCTGAACTGAGGTGGCGAAGTGAGCTAAAGAATGATGATGGATTCAACCCAGATCTGTGACTGGGGGTGAGTGTCTGAAATGTTTCAGTGCTCCGTCCATCATCTCCTTGTGTTTGCTTTGCTCGCCCTAAATTGGCAGGGTATGCCCAGACGTGGGTTCCTTGCTCACTTTGCCACTGGATTCAAGCTAGCCTGGCTGATGAAGGGTGTTACGCAGAAACCGGTCCCAGGATGCTTGTTTTTGACTCAGGGAAGACCTGGCTTGGCAGTTCGGGCTGGACTGTTCCCATGAGGCACAGGGTCAAGACTGATTTGCATATAGCTGGGTCTGAACTGAGGTGGCGAAGTGAACTAAAGAATGATGATGGACTCAACCCAGATCTGTGACTGGGGGTGAGTGTCTGAAAAGTTTCAGCGCTCCGTCCATCATCTCCTTGTGTTTGCTTTGTTCGCCCTAAGTTGGCAGGGTATGCCCAGACGTGGGTCCCTTGCTCACTTTGCCACTGGATTCAAGCTAGCCTGGCTGATGAAGGGTGTTACCCAGAAACCGGTCCCAGGAGGCTTGTTTCCAGTTCAGGGAAGACCTGGCTTGGCAGTTCGGGCTGGACTGTTCCCATGAGGCACAGTGTCAAGACTGATTTGCATATAGCTGGGTCTGAACTGAGGTGGCAAAGTGAGTTAAAGAATGATTATGGATTCAACCCAGATCTGTGTCTGGGGGTGAGTGTCTGAAAAGTTTCAGCGCTCCGTCCATCATCTCCTTGTGTTTGCTTTGTTCGCCCTAATTTGGCAGGGTATGCCCAGACGTGGGTCCCTTGCTCACTTTGCCACTGGATTCAAGCTAGCCTGGCTGATGAAGGGTGTTACCCAGAAATTGGTCCCAGGATGCTTGTTTCCAGTTCTGGGAAGACCTGGCTTGGCAGTTCAGGCTGGACTGTTCCAATGAGGCATAGGGTCAAGACTGATTTGCCTATAGCTGCTTCTGAACTGAGGTGGCGAAGTGAGCTAAAGAATGATGATGGATTCAACCCAGATCTGTGACTGGGGGTGAGTGTCTGAAAAGTTTCAGCGCTCCGTCCATCATCTCCTTGTGTTTGCTTTGTTCGCCCTAAGTTGACAGGGTATGCTCAGACGTGGGTCCCTTGCTCACTTTGCCACTGGATTCAAGCTAGCCTGGCAGATGAAGGGTGTTACCCAGAAACTGGTCCTAGGATGCTTGTTTCCGGTTCAGGGAAGACCTGGCTTGGCAGTTCGGGCTGGACTTTCCCCATGACGCACAGGGTCAAGACTGATTTGCATATAGCTGGGTCTGAACTGAGGTGGCGAAGTGAACTAAAGAATGATGATGGATTCAACCGAGATCTGTCATTGGGGGTGAGTGTCTGAAAAGTTTCAGCGCTCCATCCTTCATCTCCTTGTGTTTGCTTTGTTCGCCCTAAGTTGGCAGGGTATGCCCAGACGTGGGTCCCTTGCTCACTTTGCCACTGGATTCAAGCTAGCCTGGCTGATGAAGGGTGTTACCCAGAAACCGGTCCCATGATGCTTGTTTCCGGCTCAGGGAATACCTGGCTTGGCAGTTCAGGCTGGACTGTTCCCATGAGGCACAGGGTCAAAAAGATTTGCATATAGCTGGGTCTGAACTGAGGTGGCGAAGTGAGCTAAAGAATGATGATGGATTCAACCCAGATCTGTGACTGGGGGTGAGTGTCTGAAAAGTTTCAGTGCTCCGTCCATCATCTCCTTGTGTTTGCTTTGCTCGCCCTAAGTTGGCAGGGTATGCCCAGACATGGGTCCCTTGCTCACTTTGCCACTGGATTCAAGCTAGCCTGGCTGATGAAGGGTGTAACGCAGAAACCGGTCCCAGGATGCTTGTTTTGGGTTCAGGGAAGACCTGGCTTGGCAGTTCGGGCTGGACTGTTCCCATGAGGCACAGGGTCAAGACTGATTTGCATATAGCTGGGTCTGAACTGAGATGGCGAAGTGAGCTAAAGAATGATGATGGATTCAACCCAGATCTGTGACTGGGGGTGAGTGTCTGAAAAGTTTCAGTGCTCCGTCCATCATCTCCTTGTGTTTGCTTTGTTCGCCCTAAGTTGGCAGGGTATGACCAGACGTGGGCCCCTTGCTCACTTTGCCACTGGATTCAAGCTAGCCTGGCTGATGAAGGGTGTTACCCAGAAACCGGTCCCAGGATGCTTGTTTCCAGTTCAGGGAAGACCTGGCTTGGCAGTTCGGGCTGGACTGTTCACATGAGGCACAGGATCAAGACTGATTTGCATATAGCTGGGTCTGAACTGAGGTGGCAAAGTGAGCTAAAGAATGATGATGGATTCAACCCAGAGTTGTCACTGGGGGTGAGTGTCTGAAAAGTTTCAGCTCTCCATTCATCATCTCCTTGTGTTTGCTTTGTTCGCCCTAAGTTGGCAGTGTATGCCCAGACGTGGGTCCCTTGCTCACTTTGCCACTGGATTCAAGCTAGCCTGGCTGATGAAGGGTGTTACCCAGAAACCGGTCCCATGATGTTTGTTTCCGGCTCAGGGAAGACCTGGCTTGGCAGTTCAGGCTGGACTGTTCCCATGAGGCACAGGGTCAACAAAGATTTGCATATAGCTGGGTCTGAACTGAGGTGGCGAAGTGAGCTAAAGAATGATGGTGGATTCAGCCCAGATCTGTGACTGGAGGTGAGTGTCTAAAAAGTTTCAACGCTCCGTCCATCATCTCCTTGTGTTTGCTTTGTTCGCCCTAAGTTGGCAGGGTATGCCCAGACGTGGGTCCCTTGCTCACTTTGCCACTGGATTCAAGCTAGCCTGGCTGATGAAGGGTGTTACCCAGAAACCGGTCCCAGGATGCTTGTTTTCAGTTCAGGGAAGACCTGGCTTGGCAGTTCGGGCTGGACTGTTCCCATGAGGCACAGGGTCAAGACTGATTTGCATATAGCTGGGTCTGAACTGAGGTGGCAAAGTGAGCTAAAGAATGATGATGGATTCAACCCAGATCTGTGACTGGGGGTGAGTGTCTGAAAAGTTTCAGCGCTCCGTCCATCATCTCCTTGTGTTTGCTTTGTTCGCCCTAATTTGGCAGGGTATGCCCAGACGTGGGTCCCTTGCTCACTTTGCCACTGGATTCAAGCTAGCCTGGCTGATGAAGGGTGTTACCCAGAAATTGGTCCCAGGATGCTTGTTTCCGGTTCTGGGAAGACCTGGCTTGGCAGTTCAGGCTGGACTGTTCCAATGAGGCATAGGGTCAAGACTGATTTGCCTATAGCTGCTTCTGAACTGAGGTGACGAAGTGAGCTAAAGAATGATGATGGATTCAACCCAGATCTGTGACTGGGGGTGAGTGTCTGAAAAGTTTTAGCGATCCGTCCATCATCTCCTTGTGTTTGCTTTGTTCGCCCTAAGTTGACAGGGTATGCTCAGACGTGGGTCCCTTGCTCACTTTGCCACTGGATTCAAGCTAGCCTGGCAGATGAAGGGTGTTACCCAGAAACCGGTCCTAGGATGCTTGTTTCCGGTTCAGGGAAGACCTGGCTTGGCAGTTCGGGCTGGACTTTCCCCATGAGGCACAGGGTCAAGACTGATTTGCATATAGCTGGGTCTGAACTGAGGTGGCGAAGTGAACTAAAGAATGATGATGGATTCAACCGAGATCTGTCATTGGGGGTGAGTGTCTGAAAAGTTTCAGCGCTCCATCCATCATCTCCTTGTGTTTGCTTTGTTCGCCCTAAGTTGGCAGGGTATGCCCAGACGTGGGTCCCTTGCTCACTTTGCCACTGGATTCAAGCTAGCCTGGCTGATGAAGGGTGTTACCCAGAAACCGGTCCCATGATGCTTGTTTCCGGCTCAGGGAAGACCTGGCTTGGCAGTTCAGGCTGGACTGTTCCCATGAGGCACAGGGTCAACAAAGATTTGCATATAGCTGGGTCTGAACTGAGGTGGCGAAGTGAGCTAAAGAATGATGGTGGATTCAGCCCAGATCTTTGACTGGAGGTGAGTGTCTAAAAGTTTCAACGCTCCATCCATCATCTCCTTGTGTTTGCTTTGTTCGCCCTAAGTTGGCAGGGTATGACCAGATGTGGGTCCTTTGCTCACTTTGCCACTGGATTCAAGCTAGCCTGGCTGATGAAGGGTATTACCCAGAAACCGGTTCCAGGATGCTTGTTTCCGGTTCAGGGAAGATCTGGCTTGGCAGTTCGGGCTGGACTGTTCCCATGAGGCACAGAGTCAAGACAGATTTGCATATAGCTGGGTCTGAACTGAGGTGGCGAAGTGAGCTAAAGAATGATGATGGATTCAACCCAGATCTGTGACTGGGGGTGAGTGTCTGAAAAGTTTCAGTGCTCCGTCCATCATCTCCTTGTGTTTGCTTTGCTCGCCCTAAGTTGGCAGGGTATGCCCAGACATCGGTCCCTTGCTCACTTTGCCACTGGATTCAAGCTAGCCTGGCTGATGAAGGGTGTAACGCAGAAACCGGTCCCAGGATGCTTGTTTTGGGTTCAGGGAAGACCTGGCTTGGCAGTTCGGGCTGGACTGTTCCCATGAGGCACAGGGTCAAGACTGATTTGCATATAGCTGGGTCTGAACTGAGATGGCGAAGTGAGCTAAAGAATGATGATGGATTCAACCCAGATCTGTGACTGGGGGTGAGTGTCTGAAAAGTTTCAGTGCTCCGTCCATCATCTCCTTGTGTTTGCTTTGTTCGCCCTAAGTTGGCAGGGTATGACCAGACGTGGGTCCCTTGCTCACTTTGCCACTGGATTCAAGCTAGCCTGGCTGATGAAGGGTGTTACCCAGAAACCGGTCCCAGGATGCGTGTTTCCAGTTCAGGGAAGACCTGGCTTGGCAGTTCGGGCTGGACTGTTCACATGAGGCACAGGATCAAGACTGATTTGCATATAGCTGGGTCTGAACTGAGGTGGCAAAGTGAGCTAAAGAATGATGATGGATTCAACCCAGAGTTGTCACTGGGGGTGAGTGTCTGAAAAGTTTCAGCTCTCCATCCATCATCTCCTTGTGTTTGCTTTGTTCGCCCTAAGTTGGCAGTGTATGCCCAGACGTGGGTCCCTTGCTCACTTTGCCACTGGATTCAAGCTAGCCTGGCTGATGAAGGGTTTACCCAGAAACCGGTCCCATGATGCTTGTTTCCGGCTCAGGGAAGACCTGGCTTGGCAGTTCAGGCTGGACTGTTCCCATGAGGCACAGGGTCAACAAAGATTTGCATATAGCTGGGTCTGAACTGAGGTGGCGAAGTGAGCTAAAGAATGATGGTGGATTCAGCCCAGATCTGTGACTGGAGGTGAGTGTCTAAAAAGTTTCAACGCTCCGTCCATCATCTCCTTGTGTTTGCTTTGTTCGCCCTAAGTTGGCAGGGTATGACCAGACGTGGGTCCCTTGCTCACTTTGCCACTGGATTCAAGCTAGCCTGGCTGATGAAGGGTATTACCCAGAAACCGGTCCCAGGATGCTTGTTTCCGGTTCAGGGAAGATCTGGCTTGGCAGTTCGGGCTGGACTGTTCCCATGAGGCACAGGGTCAAGACAGATTTGCATATAGCTGGGTCTGAACTGAGGTGGCGAAGTGAGCTAAAGAATGATGATGGATTCAACCCAGATCTGTGACTGGGGGTGAGTGTCTGAAAAGTTTCAGTGCTCCGTCCATCATCTCCTTGTGTTTGCTTTGCTCGCCCTAAGTTGGCAGGGTATGCCCAGACGTGGGTCCCTTGCTCACTTTGCCACTGGATTCAAGCTTGCCTGGCTGATGAAGGGTGTTACCCAGAAACCGGTCCCAGGATGCTTGTTTCCAGTTCAGGGAAGACCTGGCTTGGCAGTTCGGGCTGGACTGTTCCCATGAGGCACAGGATCAAGACTGATTTGCACATAGCTGGGTCTGAACTGAGGTGGCAAAGTGAGCTAAAGAAGGATGATGGATTCAACCCAGATCTGTGACTGGGGGTGAGTGTCTGAAAAGTTTCAGCGCTCCGTCCATCATCTCCTTGTGTTTGCTTTGTTCGCCCTAAGTTGGCAGGGTATGACCAGACGTGGGTCCCTTGCTCACTTTGCCACTGGATTCAAGCTAGCCTGGCTGATGAAGGGTGTTACCCAGAAACCGGTCCCAGGATGCTTGTTTGCAGTTCAGGGAAGACCTGGCTTGGCAGTTCGGGCTGGACTGTTCACATGAGGCACAGGATCAAGACTGATTTGCATATAGCTGGGTCTGAACTGAGGTGGCAAAGTGAGCTAAAGAATGATGATGGATTCAACCCAGAGTTGTCACTGGGGGTGAGTGTCTGAAAAGTTTCAGCGCTCCATCCATCATCTCCTTGTGTTTGCTTTGTTCGCCCTAAGTTGGCAGGGTATGCCCAGACGTGGGTCCCTTGCTCACTTTGCCACTGGATTCAAGCTAGCCTGGCTATTGAAGGGTGTTACCCAGAAACCGGTCCCATGATGCTTGTTTCCGGCTCAGGGAAGACCTGGCTTGGCAGTTCAGGCTGGACTGTTCCCATGAGGCACAGGGTCAACAAAGATTTGCATATAGCTGGGTCTGAACTGAGGTGGCGAAGTGAGCTAAAGAATGATGGTGGATTCAGCCCAGATCCGTGACTGGAGGTGAGTGTCTAAAAAGTTTCAACGCTCCGTCCATCATCTCCTTGTGTTTGCTTTGTTCGCCCTAAGTTGGCAGGGTATGACCAGACGTGGGTCCCTTCCTCACTTTGCCACTGGATTCAAGCTAGCCTGGCTGATGAAGGGTATTACCCAGAAACCGGTCCCAGGATGCTTGTTTCCGGTTCAGGGAAGATCTGGCTTGGCAGTTCGGGCTGGACTGTTCTCATGAGGCACAGGGTCAAGACAGATTTGCATATAGCTGGGTCTGAACTGAGGTGGCGAAGTGAGGTAAAGAATGATGATGGATTCAACCCAGATCTGTGACTGGGGGTGAGTGTCTGAAAGGTTTCAGCGCTCCGTCCTTCATCTCCTTGTGTTTGCTTTGTTCGCCTTAAGTTGGCAGGGTATGACCAGACGTGGGTCCCTTGCTCACTTTGCCACTGGATTCAAGCTAGCCTGGCTGATGAAGGGTGTTACCCAGAAACCGGTCCCAGGATGCTTGTTTCCAGTTCAGGGAAGACCTGGCTTGGCAGTTCGGGCTGGACTGTTCCCATGAGGCACAGGATCAAGACTGATTTGCATATAGCTGGGTCTGAACTGAGGTGTCAAAGTGAGCTAAAGAATGATGATGGATTCAACCCAGATCTGTGACTGAGGGTGAGTGTCTGAAAAGTTTCAGCGCTCTGTCCATCATCTCCTTGTGTTTGCTTTGTTCGCCCTAAGTTGGCAGGGTATGACCAGACGTGGGTCCCTTGCTCACTTTGCCACTGGAATCAAGCTAGCCTGGCTAATGAAGGGTGTTACCCAGAAACCGGTACCAGGATGCTTGTTTCCAGTTCAGGGAAGACCTGGCTTGGCAGTTCGGGCTGGACTGTTCACATGAGGCACAGGATCAAGACTGATTTGCATATAGCTGGGTCTGAACAGAGGTGGCAAAGTGAGCTAAAGAATGATGATGGATTCAACCCAGAGTTGTCACTGGGGGTGAGTGTCTGAAACGTTTCAGCGCTCCATCCATCATCTCCTTGTGTTTGCTTTGTTCGCCCTAAGTTGGCAGGGTATGCCCAGACGTGGGTCCCTTGCTCACTTTGCCACTGGATTCAAGCTAGCCTGGCTGATGAAGGGTATTACCCAGAAACCGGTCCCATGATGCTTGTTTCCGGCTCAGGGAAGACCTGGCTTGGCAGTTCAGGCTGGACTGTTCCCATGAGGCACATGGTCAACAAAGATTTGCATATAGCTGGGTCTGAACTGAGGTGGCGAAGTGAGCTAAAGAATGATGGTGGATTCAGCCCAGATCTGTGACTGGAGGTGAGTGTCTAAAAAGTTTCAACGCTCCGTCGTTCATCTCCTTGTGTTTGCTTTGTTCGCCCTAAGTTGGCAGGGTATGACCAGACGTCGGTCCCTTGCTCACTTTGCCACTGGATTCAAGCTAGCCTGGCTGATGAAGGGTATTACCCAGAAACCGGTCCCAGGATGCTTGTTTCCGGTTCAGGGAAGATCTGGCTTGGCAGTTCAGGCTGGACTGTTCCCATGAGGCACAGGGTCAAGACAGATTTGCATATAGCTGGGTCTGAACTGAGGTGGCGAAGTGAGCTAAAGAATGATGATGGATTCAACCCAGATCTGTGACTGGGGGTGAGTGTCTGAAAAGTTTCAGTGCTCCGTCCATCATCTCCTTGTGTTTGCTTTGCTCGCCCTAAGTTGGCAGGGTATGCCCAGACGTGGGTCCCTTGCTCACTTTGCCACTGGATTCAAGCTAGCCTGGCTGATGAAGGGTGTTACGCAGAAACCGGTCCCAGGATGCTTGTTTTGGGTTCAGGGAAGACCTGGCTTGGCAGTTCGGGCTGGACTGTTCCCATGAGGCACAGGGTCAAGACTGATTTGCATATAGCTGGGTCTGAACTGAGATGGCGAAGTGAGCTAAAGAATGATGATGGATTCAACCCAGATCTGTGACTGGGGGTGAGTGTCTGAAAAGTTTCAGCGCTCCGTCCATCATGTCCTTGTGTTTGCTTTGTTCGCCCTAAGTTGGCAGGGTATGCCCAGACGTGGGTCCCTTGCTCACTTTGCCACTGGATTCAAGCTAGCCTGGCTGATGAAGGGTGTTACCCAGAAACCGGTCCCAGGATGCTTGTTTCCAGTTCAGGGAAGACCTGGCTTGGCAGTTCGGGCTGGACTGTTCCCATGAGGCACAGGATCAAGACTGATTTGCATATAGCTGGGTCTGAACTGAGGTGGCAAAGTGAGCTAAAGAAGGATGATGGATTCAACCCAGATCTGTGACTGGGGGTGAGTGTCTGAAAAGTTTCAGCGCTCCGTCCATCATCTCCTTGTGTTTGCTTTGTTCGCCCTAATTTGGCAGGGTATGCCCAGACGTGGGTCCCTTGCTCACTTTGCCACTGGATTCAAGCTAGCCTGGCTGATGAAGGGTGTTACGCAGAAACCGGTCCCAGGATGCTTGTTTTGGGTTCAGGGAAGACCTGGCTTGGCAGTTCGGGCTAGACTGTTCCCATGAGGCACAGGGTCAAGACTGATTTGCATATAGCTGGGTCTGAACTGAGGTGGCGAAGTGAACTAAAGAATGATGATGGATTCAACCCAGATCTGTGACTGGGGGTGAGTGTCTGAAAAGTTTCAGCGCTCCGTCCATCATCTCCTTGTGTTTGCTTTGTTCGCCCTAAGTTGGCAGGGTATGACCAGACGTGGGTCCCTTGCTCACTTTGCCACTGGATTCAAGCTAGCCTGGCTGATGAAGGGTGTTACCCAGAAACCGGTCCCAGGATGCTTGTTTCCAGTTCAGGGAAGACCTGGCTTGGCAGTTCGGGCTGGACTGTTCACATGAGGCACAGGATCAAGACTGATTTGCATATAGCTGGGTCTGAACTGAGGTGGCAAAGTGAGCTAAAGAATGATGATGGATTCAACCCAGAGTTGTCACTGGGGGTGAGTGTCTGAAAAGTTTCAGCGCTCCATCCATCATCTCCTTGTGTTTGCTTTGTTCGCCCTAAGTTGGCAGTGTATGCCCAGACCTGGGTCCCTTGCTCACTTTGCCACTGGATTCAAGCTAGCCTGGCTGATGAAGGGTGTTACCCAGAAACCGGTCCCATGATGTTTGTTTCCGGCTCAGGGAAGACCTGGCTTGGCAGTTCAGGCTGGACTGTTCCCATGAGGCACAGGGTCAACAAAGATTTGCATATAGCTGGGTCTGAACTGAGGTGGCGAAGTGAGCTAAAGAATGATGGTGGATTCAGCCCAGATCTGTGACTGGAGGTGAGTGTCTAAAAGTTTCAACGCTCCGTCCATCATCTCCTTGTGTTTGCTTTGTTCGCCCTAAGTTGGCAGGGTATGCCCAGACGTGGGTCCCTTGCTCACTTTGCCACTGGATTCAAGCTAGCCTGGCTGATGAAGGGTGTTACCCAGAAACCGGTCCCAGGATGCTTGTTTTCAGTTCAGGGAAGACCTGGCTTGGCAGTTCGGGCTGGACTGTTCCCATGAGGCACAGGGTCAAGACTGATTTGCATATAGCTGGGTCTGAACTGAGGTGGCAAAGTGAGCTAAAGAATGATGATGGATTCAACCCAGATCTGTGACTGGGGGTGAGTGTCTGAAAAGTTTCAGCACTCCGTCCATCATCTCCTTGTGTTTGCTTTGTTCGCCCTAATTTGGCAGGGTATGCCCAGACGTGGGTCCCTTGCTCACTTTGCCACTGGATTCAAGCTAGCCTGGCTGATGAAGGGTGTTACCCAGAAATTGGTCCCAGGATGCTTGTTTCCGGTTCTGGGAAGACCTGGCTTGGCAGTTCAGGCTGGACTGTTCCAATGAGGCATAGGGTCAAGACTGATTTGCCTATAGCTGCTTCTGAACTGAGGTGACGAAGTGAGCTAAAGAATGATGATGGATTCAACCCAGATCTGTGACTGGGGGTGAGTGTCTGAAAAGTTTTAGCGATCCGTCCATCATCTCCTTGTGTTTGCTTTGTTCGCCCTAAGTTGACAGGGTATGCTCAGACGTGGGTCCCTTGCTCACTTTGCCACTGGATTCAAGCTAGCCTGGCAGATAAAGGGTGTTACCCAGAAACCGGTCCTAGGATGCTTGTTTCCGGTTCAGGGAAGACCTGGCTTGGCAGTTCGGGCTGGACTTTCCCCATGAGGCACAGGGTCAAGACTGATTTGCATATAGCTGGGTCTGAACTGAGGTGGCGAAGTGAACTAAAGAATGATGATGGATTCAACCGAGATCTGTCATTGGGGGTGAGTGTCTGAAAAGTTTCAGCGCTCCATCCATCATCTCCTTGTGTTTGCTTTGTTCGCCCTAAGTTGGCAGGGTATGCCCAGACGTGGGTCCCTTGCTCACTTTGCCACTGGATTCAAGCTAGCCTGGCTGATGAAGGGTGTTACCCAGAAACCGGTCCCAGGATGCGTGTTTCCAGTTCAGGGAAGACCTGGCTTGGCAGTTCGGGCTGGACTGTTCACATGAGGCACAGGATCAAGACTGATTTGCATATAGCTGGGTCTGAACTGAGGTGGCAAAGTGAGCTAAAGAATGATGATGGATTCAACCCAGAGTTGTCACTGGGGGTGAGTGTCTGAAAAGTTTCAGCGCTCCATCCATCATCTCCTTGTGTTTGCTTTGTTCGCCCTAAGTTGGCAGGGTATGCCCAGACGTGGGTCCCTTGCTCACTTTGCCACTGGATTCAAGCTAGCCTGGCTATTGAAGGGTGTTACCCAGAAACCGGTCCCATGATGCTTGTTTCCGGCTCAGGGAAGACCTGGCTTGGCAGTTCAGGCTGGACTGTTCCCATGAGGCACAGGGTCAACAAAGATTTGCATATAGCTGGGTCTGAACTGAGGTGGCGAAGTGAGCTAAAGAATGATGGTGGATTCAGCCCAGATCTTTGACTGGAGGTGAGTGTCTAAAAAGTTTCAACGCTCCATCCATCATCTCCTTGTGTTTGCTTTGTTCGCCCTAAGTTGGCAGGGTATGACCAGATGTGGGTCCTTTGCTCACTTTGCCACTGGATTCAAGCTAGCCTGGCTGATGAAGGGTATTACCCAGAAACCGGTTCCAGGATGCTTGTTTCCGGTTCAGGGAAGATCTGGCTTGGCAGTTCGGGCTGGACTGTTCCCATGAGGCACAGAGTCAAGACAGATTTGCATATAGCTGGGTCTGAACTGAGGTGGCGAAGTGAGCTAAAGAATGATGATGGATTCAACCCAGATCTGTGACTGGGGGTGAGTGTCTGAAAAGTTTGAGTGCTCCGTCCATCATCTCCTTGTGTTTGCTTTGCTCGCCCTAAGTTGGCAGGGTATGCCCAGACATGGGTGCCTTGCTCACTTTGCCACTGGATTCAAGCTAGCCTGGCTGATGAAGGGTGTAACGCAGAAACCGGTCCCAGGATGCTTGTTTTGGGTTCAGGGAGGACCTGGCTTGGCAGTTCGGGCTGGACTGTTCCCATGAGGCACAGGGTCAAGACTGATTTGCATATAGCTGGGTCTGAACTGAGATGGCGAAGTGAGCTAAAGAATGATGATGGATTCAACCCAGATCTGTGACTGGGGGTGAGTGTCTGAAAAGTTTCAGTGCTCCGTCCATCATCTCCTTGTGTTTGCTTTGTTCGCCCTAAGTTGGCAGAGTATGACCAGACGTGGGTCCCTTGCTCACTTTGCCACTGGATTCAAGCTAGCCTGGCTGATGAAGGGTGTTACCCAGAAACCGGTCCCAGGATGCGTGTTTCCAGTTCAGGGAAGACCTGGCTTGGCAGTTCGGGCTGGACTGTTCACATGAGGCACAGGATCAAGACTGATTTGCATATAGCTGGGTCTGAACTGAGGTGGCAAAGTGAGCTAAAGAATGATGATGGATTCAACCCAGAGTTGTCACTGGGGGTGAGTGTCTGAAAAGTTTCAGCGCTCCATCCATCATCTCCTTGTGTTTGCTTTGTTCGCCCTAAGTTGGCAGTGTATGCCCAGACGTGGGTCCCTTGCTCACTTTGCCACTGGATTCAAGCTAGCCTGGCTGATGAAGGGTTTACCCAGAAACCGGTCCCATGATGCTTGTTTCCGGCTCAGGGAAGACCTGGCTTGGCAGTTCAGGCTGGACTGTTCCCATGAGGCACAGGGTCAACAAAGATTTGCATATAGCTGGGTCTGAACTGAGGTGGCGAAGTGAGCTAAAGAATGATGGCGGATTCAGCCCAGATCTGTGACTGGAGGTGCGTGTCTAAAAAGTTTCAACGCTCCGTCCATCATCTCCTTGTGTTTGCTTTGTTCGCCCTAAGTTGGCAGGGTATGACCAGACGTGGGTCCCTTGCTCACTTTGCCACTGGATTCAAGCTAGCCTGGCTGATGAAGGGTATTACCCAGAAACCGGTCCCAGGATGCTTGTTTCCGGTTCAGGGAAGATCTGGCTTGGCAGTTCGGGCTGGACTGTTCCCATGAGGCACAGGGTCAAGACAGATTTGCATATAGCTGGGTCTGAACTGAGGTGGCGAAGTGAGCTAAAGAATGATGATGGATTCAACCCAGATCTGTGACTGGGGGTGAGTGTCTGAAAAGTTTCAGTGCTCCGTCCATCATCTCCTTGTGTTTGCTTTGCTCGCCCTAAGTTGGCAGGGTATGCCCAGACGTGGGTCCCTTGCTCACTTTGCCACTGGATTCAAGCTAGCCTGGCTGATGAAGGGTGTTACCCAGAAACCGGTCCCAGGATGCTTGTTTCCAGTTCAGGGAAGACCTGGCTTGGCAGTTCGGGCTGGACTGTTCCCATGAGGCACAGGATCAAGACTGATTTGCACATAGCTGGGTCTGAACTGAGGTGGCAAAGTGAGCTAAAGAAGGATGATGGATTCAACCCAGATCTGTGACTGGGGGTGAGTGTCTGAAAAGTTTCAGCGCTCCGTCCATCATCTCCTTGTGTTTGCTTTGTTCGCCCTAAGTTGGCAGGGTATGACCAGACGTGGGTCCCTTGCTCACTTTGCCACTGGATTCAAGCTAGCCTGGCTGATGAAGGGTGTTACCCAGAAACCGGTCCCAGGATGCTTGTTTGCAGTTCAGGGAAGACCTGGCTTGGCAGTTCGGGCTGGACTGTTCACATGAGGCACAGGATCAAGACTGATTTGCATATAGCTGGGTCTGAACTGAGGTGGCAAAGTGAGCTAAAGAATGATGATGGACTCAACCCAGAGTTGTCACTGGGGGTGAGTGTCTGAAAAGTTTCAGCGCTCCATCCATCATCTCCTTGTGTTTGCTTTGTTCGCCCTAAGTTGGCAGGGTATGCCCAGACGTGGGTCCCTTGCTCACTTTGCCACTGGATTCAAGCTAGCCTGGCTATTGAAGGGTGTTACCCAGAAACCGGTCCCATGATGCTTGTTTCCGGCTCAGGGAAGACCTGGCTTGGCAGTTCAGGCTGGACTGTTCCCATGAGGCACAGGGTCAACAAAGATTTGCATATAGCTGGGTCTGAACTGAGGTGGCGAAGTGAGCTAAAGAATGATGGTGGATTCAGCCCAGATCCGTGACTGGAGGTGAGTGTCTAAAAAGTTTCAACGCTCCGTCCATCATCTCCTTGTGTTTGCTTTGTTCGCCCTAAGTTGGCAGGGTATGACCAGACGTGGGTCCCTTGCTCACTTTGCCACTGGATTCAAGCTAGCCTGGCTGATGAAGGGTATTACCCAGAAACCGGTCCCAGGATGCTTGTTTCCGGTTCAGGGAAGATCTGGCTTGGCAGTTCGGGCTGGACTGTTCCCATGAGGCACAGGGTCAAGACAGATTTGCATATAGCTGGGTCTGAACTGAGGTGGCGAAGTGAGGTAAAGAATGATGATGGATTCAACCCAGATCTGTGACTGGGGGTGAGTGTCTGAAAGGTTTCAGCGCTCCGTCCTTCATCTCCTTGTGTTTGCTTTGTTCGCCCTAAGTTGGCAGGGTATGACCAGACGTGGGTCCCTTGCTCACTTTGCCACTGGATTCAAGCTAGCCTGGCTGATGAAGGGTGTTACCCAGAAACCGGTCCCAGGATGCTTGTTTCCAGTTCAGGGAAGACCTGGCTTGGCAGTTCGGGCTGGACTGTTCCCATGAGGCACAGATTTAAGACTGATTTGCATATAGCTGGGTCTGAACTGAGGTGTCAAAGTGAGCTAAAGAATGATGATGGATTCAACCCAGATCTGTGACTGGGGGTGAGTGTCTGAAAAGTTTCAGCGCTCTGTCCATCATCTCCTTGTGTTTGCTTTGTTCGCCCTAAGTTGGCAGGGTATGACCAGACGTGGGTCCCTTGCTCACTTTGCCACTGGAATCAAGCTAGCCTGGCTAATGAAGGGTGTTACCCAGAAACCGGTCCCAGGATGCTTGTTTCCAGTTCAGGGAAGACCTGGCTTGGCAGTTCGGGCTGGACTGTTCACATGAGGCACAGGATCAAGACTGATTTGCATATAGCTGGGTCTGAACTGAGGTGGCAAAGTGAGCTAAAGAATGATGATGGATTCAACCCAGAGTTGTCACTGGGGGTGAGTGTCTGAAACGTTTCAGCGCTCCATCCATCATCTCCTTGTGTTTGCTTTGTTCGCCCTAAGTTGGCAGGGTATGCCCAGACGTGGGTCCCTTGCTCACTTTGCCACTGGATTCAAGCTAGCCTGGCTGATGAAGGGTATTACCCAGAAACCGGTCCCATGATGCTTGTTTCCGGCTCAGGGAAGACCTGGCTTGGCAGTTCAGGCTGGACTGTTCCCATGAGGCACATGGTCAACAAAGATTTGCATATAGCTGGGTCTGAACTGAGGTGGCGAAGTGAGCTAAAGAATGATGGTGGATTCAGCCCAGATCTGTGACTGGAGGTGAGTGTCTAAAAAGTTTCAACGCTCCGTCGTTCATCTCCTTGTGTTTGCTTTGTTCGCCCTAAGTTGGCAGGGTATGACCAGACGTGGGTCCCTTGCTCACTTTGCCACTGGATTCAAGCTAGCCTGGCTGATGAAGGGTATTACCCAGAAACCGGTCCCAGGATGCTTGTTTCCGGTTCAGGGAAGATCTGGCTTGGCAGTTCGGGCTGGACTGTTCCCATGAGGCACAGGGTCAAGACAGATTTGCATATAGCTGGGTCTGAACTGAGGTGGCGAAGTGAGCTAAAGAATGATGATGGATTCAACCCAGATCTGTGACTGGGGGTGAGTGTCTGAAAAGTTTCAGTGCTCCGTCCATCATCTCCTTGTGTTTGCTTTGCTCGCCCTAAGTTGGCAGGGTATGCCCAGACGTGGGTCCCTTGCTCACTTTGCCACTGGATTCAAGCTAGCCTGGCTGATGAAGGGTGTTACGCAGAAACCGGTCCCAGGATGCTTGTTTTGGGTTCAGGGAAGACCTGGCTTGGCAGTTCGGGCTAGACTGTTCCCATGAGGCACAGGGTCAAGACTGATTTGCATATAGCTGGGTCTGAACTGAGATGGCGAAGTGAGCTAAAGAATGATGATGGATTCAACCCAGATCTGTGACTGGGGGTGAGTGTCTGAAAAGTTTCAGCGCTCCGTCCATCATCTCCTTGTGTTTGCTTTGTTCGCCCTAAGTTGGCAGGGTATGCCCAGACGTGGGTCCCTTGCTCACTTTGCCACTGGATTCAAGCTAGCCTGGCTGATGAAGGGTGTTACCCAGAAACCGGTCCCAGGATGCTTGTTTCCAGTTCAGGGAAGACCTGGCTTGGCAGTTCGGGCTGGACTGTTCCCATGAGGCACAGGATCAAGACTGATTTGCATATAGCTGGGTCTGAACTGAGGTGGCAAAGTGAGCTAAAGAAGGATGATGGATTCAACCCAGATCTGTGACTGGGGGTGAGTGTCTGAAAAGTTTCAGCGCTCCGTCCATCATCTCCTTGTGTTTGCTTTGTTCGCCCTAATTTGGCAGGGTATGCCCAGACGTGGGTCCCTTGCTCACTTTGCCACTGGATTCAAGCTAGCCTGGCTGATGAAGGGTGTTACCCAGAAAGCGGTCCCAGGATGCTTGTTTCCGGTTCAAGGAAGACCTGGCTTGGCAGTTCGGTCTGGACTTTCCCCATGACACAGGGTCAAGACTGATTTGCATATAGCTGGGTCTGAACTGAGGTGGCGAAGTGAACTAAAGAATGATGATGGATTCAACCCAGATCTGTGACTGGGGGTGAGTGTCTGAAAAGTTTCAGCGCTCCGTCCATCATCTCCTTGTGTTTGCTTTGTTCGCCCTAAGTTGGCAGGGTATGACCAGACGTGGGTCCCTTGCTCACTTTGCCACTGGATTCAAGCTAGCCTGGCTGATGAAGGGTGTTACCCAGAAACCGGTCCCAGGATTCTTGTTTCCAGTTCAGGGAAGACCTGGCTTGGCAGTTCGGGCTGGACTGTTCACATGAGGCACAGGATCAAGACTGATTTGCATATAGCTGGGTCTGAACTGAGGTGGCAAAGTGAGCTAAAGAATGATGATGGATTCAACCCAGAGTTGTCACTCGGGGTGAGTGTCTGAAAAGTTTCAGCGCTCCATCCATCATCTCCTTGTGTTTGCTTTGTTCGCCCTAAGTTGGCAGGGTATGCCCAGACGTGGGTCCCTTGCTCACTTTGCCACTGGATTCAAGCTATCCTGGGTGATGAAGGGTGTTACCCAGAAACCGGTCCCATGATGCTTGTTTCCGGCTCAGGGAAGACCTGGCTTGGCAGTTTGGGCTGGACTGTTCCCATGAGGCACAGGGTCAACAAAGATTTGCATATAGCTGGGTCTGAACTGAGGTGGCGAAGTGAGCTAAAGAATGATGGTGGATTCAGCCCAGATCTGTGACTGGAGGTGAGTGTCTAAAAAGTTTCAACGCTCCGTCCATCATCTCCTTGTGTTTGCTTTGTTCGCCCTAAGTTGGCAGGGTATGACCAGACGTGGGTCCCTTGCTCACTTTGCCACTGGATTCAAGCTAGCCTGGCTGATGAAGGGTGTTACCCAGAACCCGGTCCAAGGATGCTTGTTTCCGGTTCAGGTAAGACCTGGCTTGGCAGTTCGGACTGGACTGTTCCCATGAGGCACCGGGTCAAGACTGATTTGCATATAGCTGGGTCTGAACTGAGGTGGCGAAGTGAGCTAAAGAATGATGATGGAGTCAACCGAGATCTGGAACTTGGGGTGAGTGTCTGAAAAGTTTCAGCGCTCCGTCCATCATCTCTTTGTGTTTGCTTTGTTCGCCCTAAGTTGGCAGGGTATGCCCAGACGTGGGTCCCTTGCTCACTTTGCCACTGGATTCAAGCTAGCCTGGCTGATGAAGAGTGTTAACCAGAAACTAGTCCCAGGATGCTTGTTTCCGGTTCAGGGAAGACCTGGCTTGGCAGTTCAGGCTGGACTGTTCCGATGAGGCACCGGGTCAAGACTGATTTGCATATAGCTGGGTCTTAACTGAGGTGGCAAAGTGAGCTAAAGAATGATGATGGATTCAACCCAGATCTGTGACTGGGAGTGAGTTTCTACAAAGTTTCAGCGCTCCGTCCATCATCTCCTTGTGGTTGCTTTGTTCCCCCTGAGTTGGCAGGGTATGCCCAGACGTGGGCTCCTTGCTCACTTTGCCACTGGTTTCAAGCTAGCCTGGCAGATGAAGGGTGTTACCCAGAAACCCGGTCCCAGGATGCTTGCTTCCGGTTCAGGGAAGACCTGGCTTGGCAGTTCGGGCTGGACTGTTCCCATGAGGCACAGGGTCAAGACTTATTTGCATATAGCTGGGTCTAAACTGAGGTGGCAAAGTGAGCTAAAGAACGATGATGGATTCAACCCAGATCTGTGACTGGGCGTGAGTGTCTGAAAAGTTTCAGCGCTCTGTCCATCATCTCCTGGTGTGTGCTCTGTTTACCAGCCAGGCCAGAAAGTGTGGGTGTTGGAGCCTGTGGCCCCAGCAGCTCTCCAAGGTAGATGGAGTGGACCCCACACTATCATTGAGCAAAAAGGTGAGGTCACCTATCTGGTAGACTTGGCACTCCCAGGAGCCCCCACAGGGTGCTCCATGTGAACAGGCTCAAACCTTTTGTAGACAGGGCTGACATGGGCTTGCTCATGGCAACTGATGAGGGACAGGAGGAAGAGCGTGACCCTCTCCCTGATCTCCTCTCACAAAACCCTGATGATGCGTCAGTTGATGGTGTAGCCTTGGGAGGGAGCCTCACTGACCAACAGCAGATTGATTGCAGGAGGGTCCTCAATCAGTTTCGGCATATGTTTTCTTTGACACCCAGTCAAACCACCTGGTGTACCCATGAAGTGGACACAGGTGAGAGTCTACCTGTAAAGAATAGAATCTACAGATAGCCTGACCATGTCAGAGATTGCATCAGGACAGAGGTCCAAAAGATGCTGGAACTGGGAGTAATTGAGCCCTCGGATAGCCCTTGGGCTAGTCCAGTGGTCTCGGTACCAAAACCTCACACCCAGGGTGGTAAGAGAGAGATGAGGTTTTGTGCTGACTACAGGGGACTCAATGCAGCCACTAGGACTGATGCTCACCCAATTGCTAGGGCAGATGAGCTTATAGACACTTTGACCTCAGATACGTTCTTGAGCACATTTGACCTGACTGCTGGCTATTAGCAAATCAGAGTAGCTGAGGATGCCAAACCAAAAACAGCATCCTCAACCCCTAGTGGGCATTATCAATTTATTGCGATGCCCTTTGGTTTGAAGAATGCACCTGCCACATTCCAAAGGCTGGTGAATAAAGTTCTCACAGGTCTGGAAGCCTATAGTGAAGCATATCTTGATGATATAGCTGTCTTTAGCTCCATCTGGGAGGATCATCTAGTCCACCTGAAGAATGTTCTGGAGGCTCTGCAGAAAGCAGGCCTCACTATCAAGGCTACTAAGTGCCAGATAGGGCAGAGCAAGGTTGTATACCTGGGCCACCTTGTGGGTGGAGGCCAGGTTATGTTATGTTATTTATTCTTATAAGGCACAACAGCTACCCGAAGGTTTCCCGGCGCCGCCTGATAGAAGCAAAAGAAAGATAAAAGTCTATTGATTAAACAGCCACGTTTTTAAGCCCTTTAGAAAATTACCATAGACTGTTTCATTTCGAAGTGTCAGGGGAAGAGAGTTCCACATTGAGGGGCCCAGGCAAGAGAAGGACCGACCACCCACTCGCGACAATCTGGTCCTAGGGATAGAGAATTTGGCCTGAGTGGTCGATCGAAGAAGGCGAGGTGGTACATAAGGACAAGCTAAGGCATTCAGGTATTGGGGTGCCTTGCCGAATTTAATCTTAAACATATAGCTCAGGGCTTTGAATTTATTTCGATTTTCCACCCTGAGCCAATGGAGGTCACGGAGATAGCCTGAGATGGAAGTCATCCTGGGAACATGGCACAGCAGCCTAGCAGCCGCATTCTGCACCACCTGTAGTTTGCGTATCACATCCTTATTGGCTCCTAGATACAAGATGTTACCATAATCCAACCTAGAAGTAACAAGGGCATGAACCACCATTCTTTGAGGGGAATCAGGCAGCATCCAGAGAATTTTTTTGAGCCATCTCAGGATAGTAAAACAAGTTGAGGCCACGTTCACCGCTTGTTGCTTCATCGATAATTGGTCATCAATGATGAAGCCTAGATTGCGGACCTGGTGTTTAGGCTGCGGTAGAGCACCCATTTCAGAAGGCCAGTGTTGAGGACCCCAAAGTTCTTTATTATTCCCCAAGATTATCACCTCAGTTTTTTCGCCATTAAGCTTAAGCAAGTTGGCTTGCATCCAACTTGCAATATTCCGCAATCCACTCTGCAGGGAAGATGGCTTTAACACCTGTTCAGCAGAAAGGGAGAAGATTATTTGGGTGTCATCCGCATAGGAGAAAATAGACAACCCAGCATCTTCCGCAATGGCAGCCAGAGGTCTAACGTAGACATTAAACAACAGGGGGCTAAGAATGGAGCCCTGTGGTACCCCATAAGGTGAAACATGGGATTTGGAACTGGCCATGGAAGAGAATACCTGGAAAGTACGATCTGTCCGAAAATCCGCAAGCCAGTTGAGTGCGGAGCCAGTGACACCTATAGATTATAAAGCTTTCAATAACACGGTATGAGATACCGTGTCAAAAGCGGCACTCAAATCAAGCAATATGAGTGCCACAGTTTCTCCTGCATCTAAATGTCTTCGCATCATCTCTGTTACTCCCAAACGAGTGGTTTCTGTTGAAAAACCCACTCTGAAACCGGACTGTGAAGGATGTAAACACTTTTTAACATCAATGAAGTGAGACAGTTGTAAATTGATGTGTTTTTCCAAAATTTTGAAAAAGATCGGGAGTAGTGAAATTGGCTGAGAATTAGATAGTTGACTTGGGTCAGCATTAGCTTTTTTTTAAAAGTGGAAGAACCATTGCGTGCTTCCATGCAGGTGGGACAATTGCTTCCTGTAAGGAAGCGTTAAGTAACTCCATTATTAACTTTTGGGATGGCAGCTCCAACTTCTGCAGAACAGCTACAGGAAGGGAGTCTCTAGGAGAGCCAGATTTAAGGCTATCAAGAATCAATTTAAAAGATGTTATATCAAGGAGTGACCAACTTTCTAGAGTATGAGCGGGCTCAGCCGTCTGATATTCCAGCTGTTCAGTATTTCTCAAAATTGCCGGAGCAATTTCAATTTGCTGTGTAATGTTCACTGATTTAGTATTCAGTGTAAAATGTATTTTTTCTACTTTGCTAAGAAATAATTTGGCGAGGTCTTCACATTGTAGGTCAGTGAGTGCAGGAGGGGTGGATTGACTAGATGCCCCAGATAACTCTTTAACTAACTTAAACAAAGTTTTAGAACTGTTCTGCGCATTTAAAATGGTGGTACTCACATAATCGGCTCTAGCAGCATTACAGAGAGAGTGATAATCTCTTTTGGCCAATTTATATACCAGTTTAGAATCAGATGCATAATTTTTCCTCCAGGGTCTTTCTAACACTTTACATTTACTTTTCTCTATCTTTAATCTCTCAGTGAACCAAGGGGCAGGGGGACGATGGTTTTTCACCTGTTTAAAAGAAGGTGGAAGACACACATCAATGGATTTCAACCACTACAGAGCAAAATCCAGACCATAATGGACTGGGTTGCTCCAACTACCCAGGCTCAGGTCAGAGCTTTCTTGGGCCTGACTGGGTATTACAGGAGATTTGTAAAAGGATATGGGTACATAGTGACTCCCTTGAATGATCTCGCCTCTCAGAAAATGCCCAAGAAAGTTCAGTGGACAGTTAGCTGTCAGAAGGCATTTGATGATCTCAAGCAGGCCATGTGCACTGCTCCCATTCTGCAGAGTCCTGAATACTCCAAGCAATTTACTGTCCAAACAGATGCATCTAAGTTGGGGGTAGGGGCTGTGTTGTCACAACTTAATGCAGAGGGTCAGGATCAACCAGTAACTTTTATTAGCAGAAGGTTGATCCCAGAGAGAAACGTTGGTCAGCTATAGAGAGGGAAGCCTTTGCTGTGGTCTGGGCCTTGAAGAAGCTGAGGCCATACTTGTTTGGCACTCACTTCATTGTTCAGACAGACCATAAGCCTCTCTTATGGCTAAAACAGATGAAGGGTGAAAACCCCAAACTTTTGAGGTGGTCCATTTCCCTACAGGGGATAGACTATACAGTGGAACATAGACCTGTGAGTAACCATGCCAATGCAGATGGACTCTCCAGATATTACCACTTAGAAAATGAAGACTCAACTGGGCAAGGTTAGTCTCATCTCCATACATTGGGGGTGATTGTGTAGGAAAGTAGGATCTGCTTCTTATAATTACCCCCACTTTTTGCTTGATGTAACACTGTTTTTGACTAGTCTGACTGGGATCCTGCTATTAAGGACCCCAGTCTATCTGATTTCTCCTTAAACTGTTGTGTTATGTACTTAGGTACACCCCAGATTGGATACTGGGGTACCCTTGTCAGTCCCTGGTATATGGTACCCATGTACCCAGGGCATAGGTACCCCAGAGGTCTCCCATGGGCTGCAGCATGTATTGTGCCACCCATGAGAGACCTTTCAAAATGTAACTACAGGCCTGCCATTGCAACCTGTGTAAGTTGGTGCATGCACCACTTACGAAAGATATAGGTTTACTTTTTCTAAGGGTCACTGCACTTAAAATCTATAAGTCACCCCTCTAGCATGCCTTTACAATCCTGAGGGCAGGGTGTTCGTTTCTAAGTGAGAGGGTGCCCCTCTATGAGCAGGACACCCCTGCAGCCTACGGAGTCCATTCTCCAGGGTTGTCAGTGAAGCAGCCATATACTATATAGAGGGGCATAGCGTGACCGCACGATGACCATCTCGAAAATGACTGCAACGAATCCTATCATGTTTGGTATCCAAAATGTTGGAATCATACCCCCACACCGTAAACGGTGTGGGAGGTATGATTCCAAGCACTGGAAGAGCCCTTTGTTAGGCTCTCAGTGTTCCTGGTGCCAGCCTTCTAGTCCTGGACAGCACAAAATGGTTGCTGCCGACCAGAGACACATTTCTGCCCTTATGCTGCTGAGCCAAGCTCGAGCAGGGGAAGGCAGAACAATAGGCATCCTGTCACAGGGAGGTGTGAATCTTCCCCTGAAACTTCCCAACCCTCTCCTTAGGGTACTTAAGGGCTTACCTTGGTGTAGGTCCCTAGATTCGTCGTTGACAAGATTCAGAACGGAAGCCACTGCACTTCTACTGTCTGGGCACTCTGGACTTCGCTGGACTTCGTTTGGGCCTGACTTCGTCTACCTTTCAGTCTGCTGCATCGTCTGTGCCTGTGCACCATACAGGATCCGTGCTTGCGGTGAGTCTCCTGGACCGTGCTGGTCCCAACCGTGCACCTTCTTGATTTCCTGCGTGGATTGCATTTGCCAAGGCTTGTTGGTGCTCATGCCGGACACCGACCCCCCAGTACTCAACATCCTTCGTGGGACAGCTCACATCCGAGTCCTGGTTGTCCTCAGCATCGCCTGGTCCTCGCAGCTGCAGAGTCAAGGTCACCGTCATCCTTCCTGAAGCACCCGACATCGGAGGGCATTCGTCTTCCAAGTCTCCTGGTCACCCCTGAGTGACATAGACTCTGTCCCCTCTGCTTGCAGGTACTTGTGAGAAGTTGGCCTGGTATATGCTGTCCACTAACAAAAAGTGGGCACCTTGCACCAGTCCAAACGACCCTTATGATGTATGAGGTCAAAGATAACCTTTAGAAAGCTATCCTAGCTAAATGAAGGAGAACCACACAGTAGTTATATAAAAATATGTATTTATTAATATAACACTCTCTAATATCCTCTACACGAGGATAGAACACAAAGCACACAATACGAGACCAATAGAACAGTTGTAAGTAGCACAATACACAGTGGGCTCCAGGGGGAGACCAAACCATATACTAAAATAGTGGTATAACAGTCACGACTGAGATCAAGACAAGGTCTGGAGCACGTAGAATCACTGCGACCCCAAGGAACCACCCAAGGTGAGTAGACAGGGACCCCATGGAGGCCGGGTGCAGTGTGTGAACACAACCGCGGACTCCGTACAATTCTATGGGGAAGTCGCGGTTAAACTTTTAGAGTTTAAGGACCCTTCTAGGAGGACTTCGAGCAAACCTGTTGGAACTTAAGAGTTTGAAGAGCCACCCCACCCGTGGATGCCGAAGTACCAGAGTTACCTATCCCAGAGGAGCCGGGTGCATAGGTCTGAAGTGGCATCGGAAACTGCCGTCGTTCTCAATGGAGAGCTGCAAAGAAGTACTGCTGCCGTGAAGGTGAAAAGGGTCCGGTGGAATCCAAGCCTGGATTCGAGGAAGATGGAACCTTAAAGCAGAGGGGACAGAGTCTGGGTCACTTCAGAGTGACCAGGGGCTCGGTAGACGAATGCCCACCGATGTCGGTTGCTTCAGGTGCGAAGAAGGGATGCTTGACTCTGCAGCCACGAGGACCAGGAAAAGTCAAGGACAACCAGGAGCCAGAGGTGAGCTGTCCCACAAAGGATGTCAAGTGCTGATGGGTCGGTGTCCGGCTGGAGCACCAACAAGCCTTGGCAAAAGCAACCCATGCAGGAAGGTCAAGCAGGTTACGGTGTAGACCAGCAAGGTCCAGGGGACTCACCAAGCACTGGCGAGTCAGGGCACATCTGGCGCAACCAGGAAAGCCCAGCAGAAATCAAGATGACCCTCAGGGGGACCCACAGGCCGAAGGACCAGGAGTCGCGAGGGGACCTTGGGCAAGATTGCAAAGTACCAGCCCACAAAGCACTCGGTGTGAGGAGGCCAGAGTTCTTTGGTGCAAATACTGCTCAGGGTCAGGACTACACAGAGTCCAATGCACAAGCTCGGGAATTGCCAACAAGCATATGCACTTGCAAATGGAAGCTGTGCACAGGGGTTTGGGTTATGCAGTCCCCACGAGGGATACTGGCCTCAAACTTGGTGAGAGAGCAGATCGACCTCAGGGACCTTCAAAAACCCACCTCCTGTGTTGCTGAATTCTTTGGAGTCTGCAGGAGCTGAGGAGCAGCAGACCGGTCAATTGCACTTAGGTCCTGGTAAATGTAGGGGAGTGACTCCTTCACTCCAAGGGAGATTCTTTAGTTGTCTTTAGTGCACCACAGGTCCTGCATGGAGCCTGTATGGGGCACAGGCACGAACTAAGCTTCGTACGGAAAGGGGGACGAAGTCGAGCCCAGTCGAGGTCCAGCGAAGTCCAGCGTGTCCAGACGGTCGAAGGTCAGTGATTTCTTCTTGTAGAATCTTGTCCACGTAAAATCTAAAGTCTTACAGCCAGGTAAGCCCTTTTGTACCCACGGGAGAGGGGTGGACAGATTCAGGGGACCCTCCTAGGGGATGGCCAGGACAGAGGGGTGGTTACACCCATGTCCTTTGTCCAGTTTCGCACCAGAGCAGGAGCCAATGGCTCCCAGAACTGGTTTGAGCTGGACTATGCACAGGGACACCTAATGTGCCCCAGATGCAGACTTTCAGGCACTCTCAGAGTGCACCCACCCAGCCCCAATACACTAAAACCTGTCTGGGAGGTGGTCACACCTCCCTGTGACAGGATGCCTATTGTGTTGCCTTCCTCTGCTCGAGCTTGGCTCAGCAGCAGGAGGGCAGAAATGTGTCTCTGGTCGGCAGCATCCATTTTGTGCTGTCCGGGTCGAGAAGGCTGGCACCGGTTAGACCAGTGACCCCACGAAGCTCGCTTCTGAAGGGTGGAATCATACCTCCCACACCAGTTACTGGTGTGGAGGTATGATTCCAAGGTGTTTGATACCAAACACAATATGTTTCTATGCAGCCGTTTTCGAGATAGCATATACTGCGAGGCCTCTGGGGTACCTATGCCCTGGGTACATGGGAACCATATACTAGGGACTTATAAGGGTACCCCAGTATCCAATCTGGAGTGTACCAAAGTACATGTATGTCAATTTAAGGGAGAAAGCAGATAGACTGGGGTCCTGATTAGCAGGATCCCAGGAAGACTAGTCAAAAACAGTGAGACATCAAGCAAAAAGTGGGGGTAACCATAAGAAGCAGATCCTACTTTCCTACAGTACTCCTCTTCAATAATCCACATTTGGATTCCTTCTGACACTGTCTCCTCTTCCAGCAGCGGCACTTTCCTGAAGTCCTCCATGGGGTTCGACTGCGGTTTCCGACGCCAATTCACACCTATGAAGCCGGCTTCCCTGAGATAGGTAACTTGGGTACCACGGTATCCACGGGTGGGGTGGCTCTCCAACCTTCTGTCTTCCATGGGGTTTTTTCAGGGTCCACTGTGAAGGGTCCCTAATCTTTCAAATTCCAACTGCGACTTGTACATAGACTTATACGGAGCACGCAGCCGTGTTCTCACACTGCACACGCTCTCCGTGGGGTCCCTATCTGCTTACCTTAGGTGGTTCTGTGGGTCCCCAGCAATTCTACGTCCACTCAACATTGTCCTGACTCGAGTCGTGGTTCTTATACCACTTTCTTAGTATATGGTTTGGTCCCCTCCTGGGGCCCACTGTGTAATAGTGCTATTTACTGTGATTTCTTTGCTAAAGTATTGTGTGCTTTGTGTCTATCTCCGCGTAGGAGATACTGTAAAGTACTAGAGAGTGTTCTATAATAAATACATATTTTTATACATACTTTGTGTGGTTCCTTTTCATTTAATCTATACTATAAGATTACATTCTGGTGAAACAAGCTGCTTCACACTCCTTCAAGACTAAGCCTGAAGGATGCTCTCCACAGCTACCACTTGGATAGCTTTCTAAGGTTGTCTGAGCCCTCTTAAATCACCATAAGGGTTGTCTGGACTGGTGCAAGGTGCCCACTTACATTAGTGGACATCATATACCAGGGCAGCTTCTCACAATTGCGGTATGCAAAGTGTCCATCCTCCAGTCTTGCAACACCCACCACACCAGATGAAGTGGCGGCTACTGCTTCCACAGCAGTAAGTCTAATGATAATGGCCCACTCAAAGTCAAAGGACATCAGTCTTCCAGTGCGAGTCTCCCTCTATGTGCATTAATTCGAGACAGAATCCGTGTTGGATGACTCCAGTCCCTTCTCCGCAAATATACTGTAGGTAAGTAGGATCTGCTTCTTATGGTTACCTCCACGTTTTGCTTCATGTGATACTGTTTTTGACTAGTCTGACTGGGATCCTGCTAATCAGGACCCCAGTCTATCTGCTTTCTCCTTAAACTGTTATGTCATGTACTTTGGTACACTCCAGATTGGATACTGGGGTACCCTTGTCAGTTCCTAGTATATGGTACCCATGTACCCAGGGCATAGGTATCCCAGAGGCCTCCCATGGGCTGAAGCATGCATTATGCCACCCATGAGAGGTCATGCAAAATGGAACTACAGGCGTGCCATTGCAGCCTGTGTAAGATGGTGCATGCACCACTTACATTAGATATAGGTTTACTGTATCTAAGGGTCACTATACTTAAAACCAATAAGTAACCGCTATAGCAGTCCTTGACAATCCTGAAGGCAGGGTGCTTGGTTCTAAATGAGAGGGTGCCACTGCATGAGCAAGTCACCCATGCAGCCTACTGAGTCCATTCTCCCGGGTTGTTAGTACTGCAGCAATTTACAACATATAGACTGGCATTATGTGACCGCGTGATGACCAGCTCTAAAACGGCTGAAAATAACCCTATCGTGTTTGGTGTCAAACATTGTAGAATCATACCCCCGCACTGGTAACCGGTGTGGGAGGTATGGTTCCACCCCTCAGAAACGAGCTTTGTGAGGTCCCTGGTGTTCCCGGTACCAGCCTTCTAGTCCTGGGCAGCCCAAAATGGTTGCTGCTGACCAGAGACACATAGCTGCGCTCCTGCTGCTTAGCCAAGCTCGAGCAGGGAAAGGCAGAACAATAGGCAACCTGTCACAGAGAGACCACCTCCCAGAAAGGATTTATTGTATTAGGCCTGGGTGGGTGCGCTTGCCAGCGACCGAAAGTCTGCTTGAGGGGCACATTTGGTGTCCCTGTGCATAGTCCAGTTCAAACCTGTCCTGGGAGCCGTTGGCTCCTGCTCTGGTGCAACACTGGACAAAGGACTTGGGAGTAACCTCCCCACTGTCCTGACCCTCCCCTGGGATGGTCCCCTGAATCTGTCCAACCCTCTCCCGTGGGTACAAAAGGGCTTACCTGGCTGTAGGACCCTAGATTCGACGTGGACAAGATTCTGAACCAGAAACCACTGAACTTCGACCATCTGTACACTCTGGACTTCGCTGGACTTCGTTTGGGCCTGACTTTGTCTCCCTCTCAGTCCGTAGCATCGTCTGTGCCCGTGCACCATACAGGCTCCGTGCAGGACCTGTGGAGCATCAAGGAAAACTAAAGATATCTCCCTTGGAGTGAAGGAGTCACTCCCCTGCAACCGCAGGCACCACATCACAATTGACCAGTCTGCTGCGCCTGAGCTCCTATGGACTCTGAAGGCTTCAACAACACAGGAGGTGGGTTTCCAAGTCCCTCAAGGTCCGAGCTGCCCTCTCACCAAGCTTTACGTCATAATCCCTCATGGGGGCTGCACTACCTGTACCCCTGTGCACCGCATCCATTTGCAAGTGCATATGCTTGTTGGTGATTCCCGAGCAAGTGCATTGGGCTCCGGGTAGCCCCAACCTCTGCCACCATTTCCTCCAAAGAACTCCAGCCTCCTTGCACTGAGTGCTCCGTGGGCTGTTGCGAAACTGCTCATGTCCCCTTGCAACTCCTGTGACTCTGGCCTGTAGGTCCCCTTGAGGGTCAACTTTGCTTTTCTTGGGCTCCTCTGCTTGCTCCAGGCCTGCCCTGACTCCCCTGTGTTTAGTGAGTCTCCTGGACCTTGCTGGTCCGAACCGTAACCTTCTTTGACCCTCTGCATGGGTTGCCATTGCCAAGGCTTGTTGGTGCTCCTGCCAGACACCCACCCCTCAGTACTCAATATCCTTTGTGGGACAGCTTGTATCCAGCTCCTGGTCATCCTCAACATCTCCTGGTCCCGTTGGCTGCAGAGTCAAGAACCCCATCAATGCACCTGAAGCACCCGACATCGGTGGGCATTCGTCTACCGAGCCCCTGGTCACTCCTGAGTGACCTAGACACTGTCCCCTCTGCTTTCAGGTTCTCTTCAACAAGAATCCACCTTTGGATTCCGACGGACACTTTTCTTCCTTCCAGCAGCGGCTCTTCTTCAAAGTCATCCATTGAGTTCGACGGCGGTTTCCGACGCCACTTCAGACCTATGCACCCGGCTTCCCTGAGATAGGTAACTCTGGTACTGCGGTATCCACGGTTGGGGTGGCTCTCCAACCTCCTAAGTTCCATGGGGTTTCTTCGAAGTCCACTGGGAAGGGTCCTTTAACTTTAAAACTTCAACCGCGACTCTCCCATAGAATTGTACGGAGCACGTGGTCATGTTTCCACACTGCACCCGTCCTCCATGGGATCCCTACTTATTCACCTTGGGTGGTCCCTTGGCGTCCCAGCGATTCTATATCCTCTAGACACTGTCTTGACTCGAGTCGTAGTTCTTATACCACTATTTCAGTATATGGTTTGGTCTCCCCCTGGAGCCCACTGTGTATTAGTGCTATTTACTATTGTTTCTGTGCTACAGTATTGTGTGCTTTGTGAGTATCTTAATGCAGAAAACACTGTGTCGTACTTAAAGAGTATTATATCAATAAATACATATCTTTATAACTACTGTGTGGATCTCCTTTCATTTAACCAATACTATAAGGTTGCATTCTGGTAAAACAAGCTGCTTAACATTCCTTCAAGACACAGCTACCACTTGGATAGCTTTCTAAGGTTATCTTTGACCTCTTAAAATACCATAAGGGTTGTTTGCACTGGTACAGGGTGTCCACTTTAATTAGTGGACAGCGTATGCCAGGCCAACGTTTCACATTGGTGTGGAGCGGTTGGGATTTAAGCCTGCATTGTTTTACCAGAAAAATCTTTGTATTGATTAACTGAAAACCACTAAGTACTAGGTACATATAATACTAGCTTAGAATAAGTAAGTTCTACTGAACTTAGGGTTGGGTAAGTCAATGGTCTAGCGCACCCTTTCTCCAACCTCAGAGTGTTTAGTTCCCACTAGGTTAAGTAGGTGCAACACCTCACCACACTTAGTATGTCTACTAAAGGAGATGCCAGTGGCTCTCTGCCCTCTAGATACAGTGAGCTTTCATTCCAAGAATTGAAAGCCCTGTGTGCCTCTAGCCCCTTCGCTGCTAGGCCTTTTCCCCTCCTGTGCTAAGCCTTTTTTTTGGCTATTTGGGGTAGTTCGCGCTTAGGCCCCTGTAGCTTTTTGACCACATAAGGTATCCATGCCAAATTTGCGTCCTTTTTTTCCAACATCATGGGGATTCTAAAGGTACCCAGGGTTTGTGGATTCCCCTGGAGGAGACCCAGAAATTAGCCAAAATACAGCAAAATTTTGGGGGTTTTGGGAAAAATGCGAAAAAAGGGCTACAGATGAAAGCATCTGGTTTTTTCCCTGCAAATGGCATCAAAAAAGGGGTTGTGGTGCTGAAATCACCATCTTCCCAGCTTTCAGGGACAAGCAGACTTTTGTCAGAAAACCAAAATTTTGTACACAGTTTTGGCATTTTTCTGGGACATAGCCTATTTTTGCTACTTTATTGTGCTTTCAACCTCCTTCCAGTTAATGGTAGAAATGGGTATGAAAGCAATAATGGATCCTGGAAAGCCATACATTTCTGAAATGTAGACAAAATTCTGAATTCAGCAAGGGGTCATTTGTGTAGATCCTTCAAGTTTTCTTTATAGAAACAAACAGTTAAATATAGGAAAAATTGAAAATTTGTTGAAAAAAACTGCCATTTGTGTCAACGTTTTCACCTGTAACTTCTTCTAATTATGACAGCTATTTGAAAGCAATATACCATTACAGCCGCTGGACCTTTCTGGTTGTGGTGATAAATAGGACTTGTAGGTTCACCAAGAACCCGACGAACCCAGAGACAATAACTGAGCAGCGTCTTGCAATGGTTTTTTATTATGTCCCGGGTATATAGCAATTATTCTGGGAAAATTTATACATGGAAAAATCGGTATGAAAGACACCTATGTATTTCTGAAATGGGAACAAAATATAGAGTTTAGAAACAGTAGATATTTGCACATTTCCGAAATTGGGAGTACCCATACTAGCATGAGATTTACAGGTCATTTTTCAAAATGACTTCTTTTTTACACATTGTCTTTCATTTGGAAGGCAGAAATGCATCGAAAGTCAATAGATAATAACAGTTGCTCTACAATTTTGTGTTACCCTAAGTCTCCCGATACAAATGGTACCTCACTTGTGTGGGTAGGCCTAGTGCCCGCGACAGGAAACGTCCCAAAACGCAACGTGGACACACCACATTTTCACAGTGAAAAATGACCCATTTTTTGCAAAGTGCCTAGCTATAGTTTTTTAACCCTAGCTCTGCCGGCACCTAGGGAAACCTAGCAAACCTATACATTTTTGAAAACTAGACACCCAGGGGAATCCAGTATGGGGTGACTTGACTGGCTCTCACCAGGTTCTGGTACCCAGAATTCCTTGCAAACCTAAAAAATTGTCAAAAGAAACACATTTTCCTCACTTTTCTGTGGTGGAAAGTTCTGGACTCTGCGTGGATCCACAAAATTCTACCCACCCCGCTTTCCCCAAAGTCTTACAAAAAAAATGGTTCCTCACTTGTGTGGGTAGGCCTAGTGCCCGCGACAGGAAACAGCGCAAAACGCAACGTGGACACACCACATTTTCACAGTGAAAAATGACCCTTTTTGCTAAGTGCCTAGCTGTAGTTTTTGAACCCTAGCTCTGCCGGCACCTAGGGAAACCTAGCAAACCTATACATTTTTGAAAACTAGACACCCAGGGGAATCCAGGATGGGGTGACTTGACTGGCTCTCACCAGGTTCTGGTACCCAGAATCCCTTGCAAACCTAAACAATTGTCCCAAAAAAACACATTTTCCTCACTTTTCTGTGGTGGAAAGTTCTGGAATCTGCGTGGATCCACAAAATTCTACCCACCCCGCATTCCCCAAAGTCTTCCGAGAAAAATGGTACCTCACTTGTGTGGGTAGGCCTAGTACCCGCGACAGGAAACAGCGCAAAACGCAACGTGGACACACCACATTTTCACAGTGAAAAATGACCCTTTTTTTGCAAAGTGCCTATATGTAGTTTTTGAACCCTAGCTCTGCCGGCACCTAGGGAAACCTAGCAAACCTATACATTTTTGAAAACTAGACACCCAGGGGAATCCAGGATGGGGTGACTTGACTGGCTCTCACCAGGTTCTGGTACCCAGAATCCCTTGCAAACCTAAAAAATTGTCAAAAAAATCACATTTTCCTCACTTTTCTGTGGTGGAAAGTTCTGGAATCTGCGTGGATCCACAAAATTCTACCCACCCCGGATTCCCCTAAGTCTTCCGAGAAAAATGGTACCTCACTTGTGTGGGTAGTCCTAGTGCCCGCGACAGGAAACAGCGCAAAACGCAACGTGGACACACCACATTTTCACAGTGAAAAATGATCCTTTTTTTGCAAAGTGCCTAGCTGTAGTTTTTGAACCCTAGCTCTGCCGGCACCTAGGGAAACCTAGCAAACCTATACATTTTTGAAAACTAGACACCCAGGGGAATCCAGGATGGGGTGACTTGACTGGCTCTCACCAGGTTCTGGTACCCAGAATCCCTTGCAAACCAATAAAATTGTGAACACAAACACATTTTCCTCAGTTTTCTGTGGTGGAAAGTTCTGGAATCTGCGTGGATCCACAAAATTCCACCCACCATGCGTTCCCCAAAGTCTTCCGAGAAAAATGGTACCTCACTTGTGTGGGTAGGCCTAGTGCCCGCGACAGGAAACAGCGCAAAACGCAACGTGGACACACCACATTTTCACAGTGAAAAATGACCCTTTTTTTGCAAAGTGCCTAGCTGTAGTTTTTTAACCCTAGCTCTGCCGGCACCTAGGGAAACCTAGCAAACCTATACATTTTTGAAAACTAGACACCCAGGGGAATCCAGGATGGGGTGACTTGACTGGCTCTCACAAGGTTCTGGTACCCAGAATCCCTTGCAAACCTAAAACATTGTCCAAACAAACACATTTTCCTCACTTTTCTGTGGTGGAAAGTTCTGGGATCTGCGTGGATCCACAAAATCCCACCCACCCCGCGTTCCCCAAAGTCTTCCGAGAAAAATGGTACCTCACTTGTGTTGGTAGGCCAAGTGCCCGCGACAGGAAACAGCGCAAAACGCAACGTGGACACACCACATTTTCACAGTGAAAAATTACCCTTTTTTTGCAAAGTGCCTAGCTGTAGTTTTTGAACCCTAGCTCTGCCGGCACCTAGGGAAACCTAGCAAACCTATACATGTTTGAAAACTAGACACCCAGGGGAATCCAGGATGGGGTGACTTGACTGGCTCTCACCAGGTTCTGGTACCCAGAATCCCTTGCAAACCTATAAAATTGTGAACACAAACACATTTTCCTCAGTTTTCTGTGGTGGAAAGTTCTGGAATCTGCGTGGATCCACAAAATCCCACCCACCCCGCGTTCCCCAAAGTCTTCCGAGAAAAATGGTACCTCACTTGTGTGGGTAGGCCTAGTGCCCGCGACAGGAAACAGCGCAAAACGCAACGTGGACACACCACATTTTCACAGTGAAAAATGACCCTTTTTTTGCAAAGTGCCTAGCTGTAGTTTTTTAACCCTAGCTCTGCCGGCACCTAGGGAAACCTAGCAAACCTATACATTTTTGAAAACTAGACACCCAGAGGAATCCAGGATGGGGTAACTTGACTGGCTCTCACAAGGTTCTGGTACCCAGAATCCCTTGCAAACCTAAAAAATTGTCAAAAAAACACATTTCCCTCACTTTTCTGTGGTGGAAAGTTCTGGAATCTGCGTGGATCCACAAAATCCCACCCACCCCACGTTCCCCAAAGTCTTCCGAGAAAAATGGTACCTCACTTGTGTGGGTAGGCCTAGTGCCCGCGACAGGAAACAGCGCAAAACGCAACGTGGACACACCACATTTTCACAGTGAAAAATGACCCTTTTTTTGCAAAGTGCCTAGCTGAAGTTTTTGAACCCTAGCTCTGCCGGCACCTAGGGAAACCTAGCAAAACTATACATTTTTGAAAACTAGATACCCAGGGGAATCCAGGATGGGGTGACTTGACTGGCTCTCAACAGGTTCTGGTACCCAGAATCCCTTGCAAACCTAACAAATTGTGAAAAAAAACACATTTTCCTCACTTTTCTGTGGTGGAAAGTTCTGGAATCTGCGTGGATCCACAAAATTCCACCCACCCCACGTTCCCCAAAGTCTTCCGAGAAAAATGGCACCTCACTTGTGTGGGTAGGCCTAGTGCCCGTGACAGGAAACAGCACAAAACGCTACGTGGACACACCACATTTTCACAGTGAAAAATGACCCTTTTTTTGCAAAGTGCCTAGCTGTAGTTTTTGAACCCTAGCTCTGCCGGCACCTAGGGAAACCTAGCAAACCTATACATTTTTGAAAACTATACACCCAGGGGAATCCAGGATGGGGTGACTTGACTGGCTCTCACCAGGTTCTGTTACCCAGAATCCCTAGCAAACCTAAAGAATTGTAAAAAAAAACACATTTTCCTCACTTTTCTGTGGTGGAAAGTTCTGGAACCTGCATGGATCCACAAAATTCCACCCACCCCGCATTCCCCAAAGTCTTCCGAGAAAAATGGTACCTCACTTGTGTGGGTAAGCCTCGTGCCCGCGATAGGAAACAGCGCAAAACGCAACGTGGACACACCACATTTTCACAGTGAAAAATGACCCTTTTTTTGCAAAGTGCCTAGCTGTAGTTTTTGAACCCTAGCTCTGCCAGCACCTAGTGAAACCTACCAAACCCACACATTTCTGAAAAGTAGACACCCGGGGAATTCCAGTGAGGTATGTCTTGCGTGGATCCCCCAACGTTTTCTTACCCAGAATCACCTGCAAACCTGAAATTTTGATGAAAAACCACTTTTTTCACACATTTGTGTGTGGGAAAGTTTTGGAATCACCGGGCTGACACAAATTTCCTACCACCCAGCGCTCCCCCAATTCTCCCGATAAAAATGGTGCCTCACTCTGGTGGGAGGCCCAAGTACCCGCGACAGGCAAGGGCCCAAAACGTATTGAGGCAACATCAAAATTGCCTATCACAAAACGACCTGGTTTTTCAAGGGGAGTCCCATGACTTTTTGGCCCGGGGCTCGGCGGCCACCTAGGGAAACCTACCAAACCCACACATTTATGAAAACTAGACACCCGGGGGATTCCAGGGAGGTATGGCTTGCGTTGATCCCCCAACGTTTTCTTATCCAGAATCCCCTGCAAACCAGAAATTGTGCTGAAAAAAATCACTTTTTTCACACATTTGTGTGTGGGAAAGTTGTGGCATCACCGGGCTGACACAAATTTCCTACCACCCAGCGTTCGCCCAGGTCTCCCGATAAAAATGGTGCCTCACTCGGTTGGGAGGCCCAAGTACCCGCGACAGGCAAGGGCGCAAAACGTATTGAGGCGACATCAAAATTGCCTATCACAAAACGACCTGGTTTTGCAAGGGGGGTCCCATGACTTTTTGGCCCGGGGCACAGTGGCCACCTAGGTAAACCTACCAAACCCACACATTTCTGATAACTAGACACCCAGGGGAATCCAGGATGGGGTGACTTGACTGGCTCTCACCAGGTTCTGTTACCCAGAATCCCTTGCAAACCTCAAAATGTGTATAAAAAAACACGTTCCTCACATTTCTGTGGTGGAAAGTTCTGGAATCTGTGTGGATCCACAAAATTCCACTCCCCCCGCATTCCCCAAAGTCTTCCGAGAAAAATGGGACTTCACTTGTGTGGGTGGGTCAAGTACCCGCGACAGGCAAGGGCCCAAAACCTAGTGAGGCGACATCAAAATGACCTATCACAAACCAACCTGGTTTTGCACGGGAGGTTACCTGGGTTTTTGGCCCCAGAGTCGGCGGCCACCTAGGGAAACCTACCAAACCTACACATTTCTGAAAACTAGACACCCGGGGAATTCCAGGGAGGTATGGCTTGCGTGGATCCCCCAACGTTTTCTTACCCAGAATCCCCTGCAAACCTGAAATTTTGCTGAAAGAAATCACTTTTTTCACACATTTCTGTGTGGGAAAGTTGTGGCATCACCGGGCTGACACAAATTTCCTACCACCCAGCGTTCCCCCAGGTCTTCCGATAAAAATGGTGCCTCACTCGGGTGGGAGGCCCAAGTACCCGCGACAGGCAAGGGCCCAAAATGTATTGAGGCGACATCAAAATTGCCTATCACAAAACTACCTGGTTTTGCAAGGGGGGTCCCATGACTTTTTGCCCGGGGCACGGCGGCCACCTAGGGAAACCTACCAAACCCACACTTTTCTGAAAAGTAGACACCCGGGGGATTCCAGGTGGGTATGGCTTGCGTGGATCCCCCAACGTTTTCTTACCCAGAATCCCCTGCAAACCTGAAATTTTGCAGAAAAAAATCACTTTTTTCACACATTTGTGTGTGGGAAAGTTGTGGCATCACCGGCTGACACAAATTTCCTACCACCGAGCGTTCCCCCAGGTCTCCCGATAAAATGGTGCCTCACTCGGGTGTGAGGCCCAAGTACCCGCGACAGGCAAGGGCCCAAAACATTTTGTGATAGGCAATTTTGATGTCGCCTCAATACGTTTTGGGCCCTTGCCTGACAAAAAGCCCACTAGACGCCAGCGAGTTTTTTGGGCAAATTTTAATTAGGGTGGGGGCTGCCCAAAACGGGCATGCCAATGCCCCCACCCTAATTAAAATTTGCCCCAAAAATCCCTGGCGTCTAGTGGGCTTTTTGCCCCCCCCGGGGGGGCAGATTGGGGGCTACTGCCCCATCTGCCCTCCAGGGGGGGCAGGAAGGCTGTTATTTTTGCGGGGAAGGGGGTGGGGGCATGGGCATGGCCGTTTTGGGAGCCCCACCCTAATTCAAATTTGCCCCAAAAAAATCCCTGGCGTCTAGTGGGCTTTTTGCCCCCTCCCCCAGCGGGGCAGATTGGAGGCTAATGCCCCAAGCTGCCCCCCAGGGGGGGGCAGAAAGCCTGTCATTTTTGCGGGGGCAAATTTTAATTAGGGTGGGGGCTGCCCAAAATGGGCATGCCAATGCCCCCACCCTAATTTAAATTTGCCCATAAAATCCCTGGCATCTACTGGGCTTTTTGCCCCCCACGGGGGGGCAGATTTGGGGCTAATGCCCCCAGCTGCCCCCCAGGGGGGGCAGAAAGCCTGTCATTTTTGTGGGGGTTGGGTAGGGGCATGGGCATGCCCATATTGAGCAGCCCCCACTACAAATTATAATTAAAAATAAATCCCTGGCGTATAGTGGGCTTTTTGCCCCCCTTGGGGGGCAGAAAGGCTGTAAATTTTGCGGGGTGGGGGCATGGACATGCCCTTTATGGGCAGCCCCCACCCTAATAAATTATGCCACCAAAAAAAAATATCCCTGGGGTCTAGTGGGCTTTTTGCCCCCCCGGGGGGGCAGATTGGGGGCTACTGCCCCCATCTGCCCCCCAGGGGGGGCAAAAAGACTAAATCACACCCAAAAAATTGGGGGAGCAAAAGCACTTGCCCAAGGGGCCGCTCCCCCTCCCTGGTGTCTAGTGGGTGGATCCCTGCTTGGGGATCGCCCTCCTGGGGCGATCCCCAAGCAGGGATCCACTGGGGAGGGGTACCATTGGAAAGGGGATATTCTCCCCTTTCCAATGATACCTCTCCCGTCTTTCTACGTGCCCGGGTGCCTGAGATAGCCTCCTGAGCACATAGAAAGTGAAACTGAAATGAGCCTAAAGGCTCATTTCAGTTTCGATTTCTGTGCAATGAGGACAGCGCGACGTGCGCGCTGATCCTCATGGCACAGAAACCAGGGAGGGGCCTCGGGAGCTGGGTAAGCTCTTCCCCAGCTCCCAAGGTCACAGGGGTGAAATAGAAATCCCTCTGCTGTCTGCAGCAGAGGGATTTCGTGCCCCTGGCCTCATGACGGAATGGTTCCGTCATGAGCACAGGGGCACCGATGCTCATGACGGAACCATTCCGTCATGAGCATCGAAGGGGCTAGAAAGCTGAAGACAGGGAGAAGTGCCAACACTCAACGTCTGATAGAGATGTTACTGTTAGATGACCTAAGGAAGACTCCTGGGTCAGGTGAACAGGACAGAGTGGGTGGGACAGGGATTGAGGACAGGTCAGGCGGTGACACCTTTTATGGCGTGGAATCTAGCCCTGACCAGGGGGACCAAGATGGGTCCCACCTGGATAACTCAGATCTTCCAGAAGGCAGTGGAGAAGGCCAGGATGGCCCCTTCTTCACCCCTCCAGGAAGAGTGCAGAGTTTACCAAGGAGATCTAGATCTCCCTCTGCAGAGTCTAATCACTCAGGACAGTCTGTAGGGACCTCTGTATCTAGCAAGAGGATCCACTCTTATGACAGGGAGTGCCAATTTCTTGAACTTGAGAAAGCTAGGCTTAGGCTCAGGCAAGAGCAATTGGCCCTGGATAAAGAGTCTGCAGAAGTCCAGAGAGTTAGAAAAAAAAAGGGACTTGAGTCCCATGGTGGCAGCAACAGTGTCCCTAGAATTAAGGAACATTCCTTTGATAATAGGAACGTGAGCGAGATTGTCCCTCCCTACCATATTGGGGATGACATCCATAAATGGATAACTGCTTTATAGAGGGCCTGTAGAGTTCAGTGGGTCCCTCAAGAGCAGTGGGCAGCTATCTTGTGGCTCTCCTTTGCTGACAAAGGTAGAGATAAGCTCCTCTCTGTTAGAGAAGAGGATGCTGACAACTACTCAATCTTGAAGAGTGCTCTCATTGATGGGTTTGGCTTAACCACTGAACAATATAGGATTAAGTTCAGAGACCCCCGGAAGACACAGCCTAAGGATTGGGTAGACTTTGTGGATAGTGCCATTAAGGCTCTGGAAGGCTGGTTGGTTGGCAGCAAACTGAATGATTTCAAGGGATTGTACAATTTGATTATGAGGAGCAGATCCTTAATAATTGTCAAAATCAGTTATTGCATCAATACCTTGTTGACTCTGATCTGACTTCTCCCCAAGAATTGGGAAAGAAGGCAGATAAGTGGATCAGAACCAGGGTGAAGCAGAAAAACCAGAACAATGGTGGTGACCAAAAGAAACAGGATTCTAAAACTCCAGATAAGGGTGGGGACAAGGGTAAAGATCAAAAGTCTTCATCAGGGCCCCAAAAACCTGCATCTGGGGGGAGTCACAATCTAACAAAGGTAAAGGCAAAAAGAAACCTTGGTGTTATCTCTGTAAACGGAAGACACATTGAACAAGAGATGCTGACTGTCCAAAAGCCAAGGACAATCCTCCTACCACCACTGCCCCTAAGGCAACTGCGCCCCCTAGCACTAGTACAGGTGGTGGTACAGGGAACAAGAGATTAGAAGGGTTAACCTTGGGCTCTGTGATGGGTTCTGGCCTAGTCAGAACTCCAGCTCAGGTTGTGCTTGTCTGTGATGGTGACATGGATCTTGTCACATTATTTGTCAGTCCCAGTAACCTGGGCAAATACAGACAGCAGCCTTTGATCAATGGTAGGGAGGCCATGGCATACAGGGTCACAGGTGCACGTGTCACTATGGTGACAGAATCTTGTGGGCCCTGATCAAATCATACTTGGAGAAATGTACCAAGTGACCAATGCTAACAATGTCAGGACTGATCATTCCTTGGCAGTTGTCAATTTCAGCTGGGGAGGGGTAACTGGCCCTAAGAAAGTTGTGGTTAGCTCAGACCTTCCAGTGAAGTGTTTGTTGGGCAATGATTTGGAAGCTTCAGTCTGGGCTGTGGTAGAGTTAAGGACTCATGCAGCAATGCTGGGCATCACTGCAGATTTGTTTGCTGTGACCAGGTAACAGGCCAAGATAGCTAACATTGAACAGGCCCTGGATCCTGGAACAATGGACCAAGGGCCTTCCAAGAGAAAGAGCAGGAGGGGTAAGGCTGTGTCTTCCCCCCAGACCCAGTATGAGGATCAATCTCTTGAGGGAGATGATCTCAGTCCCTGTGAAGGAACTGTCTCAGAGGAACTAGAACCTGATCAGGTTGAGTTCTTGGGGACAGGGGGCTCTTCCAGGGCAGACTTGAGTTTGGAGCAGAAAACCTGCCCCTCTATTGAACCCCCTCAGACAGCAAGCTGCTTCTGAGGCTGCTGGGAGTATCAGTAGATCTCACAGGATCTATTGGGATGAAGGACTTCTGTACTCAGAGGGTAGAGACCCCAAGCCTGGTGCCACCAGGAGGTTGGTCATACCTCTAACGTTTAGGGGCTTCCTACTCACCTTGGGACATGACATTACCTTAGGAGGACACCTAGGCCAAAGTAAGACTTGGGACAGGCTTGTCCCTCACTTTCACTGGCCTCACATGTCAGAGGACAGAAAGGAGTTTTGTCGCTCCTATATCACCTGTTAAGCCAGTGGTAAGTCAGGTGGTACCACAAAGGCCCCCCTCATGCCACTACCTGTGGTGGGGGTTCCCTTTGAAAGGGTTCTGATTGATATCATTGGTCAGATGAACCCTCCTACAGCATCTGGACACAGTTATCTACTAGTGGTGGTGGACCATGCCACTAGGTATCCAGAGGCCATACCCCTTAGAACCACCACAGCTCCTGTGCTGGCCAGGGCCCTCCTGGGAATCTTTTCCAGAGTGGGTTTCCCTAAGGAGGCCTTAACTGACAGAGGTACAAACTTCATGTCAAGTTACATTACTACAATGTGGAAGGAGTATGGAGTGAACTACAAGTTCACCACACCCTATCGCCCACAATGCAATGGGTTAGTTGAAAGGTTCAACAAAACCCTCAAGGGCATGATCATGGGCCTCCCACAAAAGCTTAGGCGAAAATGGGATGTCCTGTTGCCCTGCCTTCTCTTTGCCTACAGAGAGGTCCCACAGAAGGAGGTTGGCTACAGCCCTTTTGAACTTCTGTTTGGACATCCAGTTAGGGGTACCTTGTGTTCGGTAAAGGAAGGATGGGTGTTACCTCCAAACTTCCTAAGCAAGACATAGTCAACCATGTACTTGGTCTCCGCTCCAGGATGGCTGAGTACATGAAGAAGGCCAGTAAAAACCTTGAGGCAAGTCAAGAATTGCAAAAAGCTTGGCATGACCAAAAAGCTGTATTGACTGATCATCAGCCAGGGCAGAAGGTTTGGGTGCTGGAGTCTGTGGTCCCAGCAGCACTCCAAGACAAATGGAGTGAACCCCATACCATTCTTGAGCAGACGGGAGAGGTGACCTACCTCGTGGACCTTGGTACTCCCAGAAGCCCCCACAGGGCGTTTGTTTTCTATGACACCCAGTCAAACCACCTGGTGTACCCATGAAGTTGGGTCAGGTGAGAGTCTACCTGCCAAGAATAAAATCTACAGGCAGCCTGACCATGTCAGAGATTGCATCAGGACAGAGGTCCAAAAGATGCTGGAACTGGGAGTGATTGAGCCCTCAGACAGCACTTGGGCTAGCCCAGTAGTCCTAGTACCTATGATCCAGCGGTGTACTAACAACAGATACTCTACTACCATATACTCACCTGGGCCCATAAACACTTACACAGATCTAAGTAGACCGCTGGGTTTAGTTTATAATTTCCATATTTCAGGATTAGGTATTACTTGTTCCTAACTAACCTTTCACTGATCAAAAAGTCCTTCCTAATGGTCGATGGACCATTAGTTGAACTAGTTGATGGTGATAATGAACATAACTTTTAACTATTCTTTATTTAAAGAAAATAACCACAAACTCGGGAAGTTTTAAAATCTTTATCTAAATTACGAATGTGAACTATCAAAATTACAGCACAGTCACCCTTAACTTCGGAGAGAGAAATTCAATCGTATTAAACATACACTTCGGACTCATGCAAGGACTAATGCACATAAAGGGAGAGAACAGAGAGAAAAGAACATCTATAAACGAACAATGAATAATAATTAACCAGAATGGTGTGAAGACCAAACCCCTGGCCAAAGGGCTGGTAAGGGTCCCCCGGGATAGATCAGGAGACAAAGATTTCAGGACAGGAATCAGGACAGGATACTTAACCTCTCTAGTATACCGACATCTGCGTCGCACCCCTCTCTGGCACTCTCTTCCTCCTCGAGATTCTTCCGTGATCTTCTTCTAACCTAATTAAATCAATATAGATGGTTCCGCATTCGATGTCTTCATCAGCATCTTACAGCGTCTTCATCAGCATCAGCACCACCCACCGCACCGACAGCATCCCGAGCTCCGCAGCATTCAGTAAATCTCCGTCTTCGTCTCTCTAACTAACTATAGCTACTCCAGTTATACCTTTTGTTGACCACGGACCACCCACTAAAGTTTCAATACCGCAAAAATACTAACTCTGATTGGACAAGCAAGGGGGATAATCATCACACCATGCTTACACACTGCTTTTTCCAATGCACTATTGTTCACAAACCCATCCCCTTAAACGTTATTCTTTTATTTAGTTCCCATACATCACCCAACTTTATTTGATATAATAATTTCAACACCATGAATACACGTTTTCTTGGATGAACTCTTCACCCTCCGTTCACAGGGCACATCATCCTCGTCCTTGGACGGCTGTCAAACCCTGACTCATTCTTCCGGGTTCACTCTTGTGTAGGCATGCGCAGACTTGAGTTAGTCAGCTCAGTTTAGACAAACGTGAAAGGCCCAAATGCGCACTAATAATTAAGTCAAAAGAGGAAATGTTACTTTCACAAATAAATGGTTTCACTGTATACCACCCATCTCTACTCTAACCCCATATACTTATTAATGCCCTTTCTGCATTAGCATTAGTAAAATAGCTTATTTTCTAATCAGCTAAGCAGGTGCCATGCATGTGAGCTTGCAAGCCGCCATTTTAGTGCCTTCTGCTCATGCGCGAGAGTTTTCCCTCCAAGCATTAAACGTCATACTACGTAGATGCAGTTGACGCATGCGTAGTAAAGATTCCCCAGTTAGAGCGATCTTAGTCCTTCGTTTATATTGTTAGCGTTAGTAAACACATATGCAAGCTTCTCTAACCAGTGTGTCTTCTGTTTTTGCGTGTTATTATTCACAAGACGTTATTAGTAATTCGTTAGCGAGTTAAATGAGAGGATCGCTTCTGAGCAAGTCTCTTTTACGAGTCCTTGCTCCATCAATCCCCTCTCTGATGGCATTTTAAGCCATCACAAAATTACCCATCCCATCCCAGATGCCAACTTTAGCACATCTCATTCATCTATTTCTTTTCTCATTCTTTCATTTGTTACTTTTTTTCCTTCTAAATCTTTCATCTTTTTATATATCTTTCCTTTCATTTCTTCTAGTTGAATCTCATCATATTCTCTTTTCCGTTTCTTTCCTTTTCCCTCTCTTTCTAAATGTGTTTTTCCTTTCCCTCCCTTTCTACAACTTTTGTATGTGATCATTATTATCATTACTATTGTCATCATCATAACTATTGGTAATATTATTTGACCTAGAAAACTTTTCGCAAAATTAGTAAACCATTTCCCTATTGTTGTTATGCTCTTTGTTAATTTTCCCCAAACACTGTCAACCTCCAGTTGGGTCAAGTCCTTATGCATTCTTGTAATATTTTCAATATATCCTTTAATTTCTCTGCTCTTGTCCGGAATATAAGTGCAGCAATGTTGAATTTTCAACATACCACAGACTCCACCTTCTTTTGCTAATAAAATGTCAAGAGCAAGACGGTTCTGTAAAACCATAGACCTGATTGCAACCATCTCTGTGTTAATCATTAAGAATCCTCCTGCAGTGTCTGTAAAAAGACGATCAACTATGGTTGATAACTTACACATTTTCTGCAAATTTAGAATGACTCCAACTGAGGGTATCAATGCACTAAATATATCTCCTACTATTTCAGAAAAACTTGCTCTTCTTCTTCTTCGTGTTAGTTCATTAGAATTTCCATTGATTCCATTGATTCTGTCAACATGTATATTTTTGGAAAAACTATTCCAAAATAACAGCTCCCGTACCATCTTGCAGGTAACCTATAATAGGCATTGTTCCCACAGACATAATAAACTCCTGGAAAAACAGGATCAGTTCCCCCTTTTAGTCCCCACCCTCCTAAAATTAGGAAGTTGTGTTCACACTCACTGGAACCAATGTAATTGTTATTATAATCTGTCTTTAATCTATGGAGGCAGAATTTTCCCCTTTTCACAAAATCCAGGGACATCGCAGCATAAGCCTTGCCCTTTGTATATTTTCCCTCTTTCTCAGCCCATGGAGGTACATAGGACTTTTGTTCAGCAGCTTTCTTGGTTAAATCCTGTCTCCTTTCTTCTACTAAATTTAAAAACTCCTTTTCTTCCTCATGTAATGTACAAGTTAAATTATTTGTGTGCGCTTGAACTATATCTATTAAACTCATTGTTAAAAAGAATTCACCCATAAATTGTGCATTTCTACTACTAGCTACTGGATTCATTTTCTTTCTAATAGGCAATTCGGAAAATACCACTTCTAGATTTGAATAGAAATACTGAAGTCTCCCTGTAGCATAAAACAAACTTGATAAAATACTACGTGACACACCATATGTTAAAGGTATATGATGATATGTCACACCTTCTGATACTGATGACGGTAACTTCATACAGACATAGCAATTACTAACTTCCATTGTATTAACATACTGAAATAACAATTTGATAAACACATTTGAAGATGTATTATAGTCTGACTTATTATGATAATTCATCTCATCTTCTATTTTAGTTCCCTTTACTCTGTCTAGTTTTCCATTAGTGATGGTATTATTTTTATCACCTTTTCCCATTAATATAGGTACTCCTACTGTTAGAAACAACCATACTAATATTACCAATAAAGTACTACAAAAACAAAATCTAAAACATTTTCTTTTAAAACCTCGTTTCGGTCTTTCTGTGACTTCAACTTCTGCCATTTTAAATCTGAGAAAATTTCTTCTCTCTCTTTTCTTTTCCTTTGTCTGTTATATTTCTTTCTTTTAAGGAGGTCTTAATTTGCTTTCATCAATCTGTGCAACATGAACCCTTTCAGTGTCTTCACTTAAATCTAAGTTTTCAAATTCTTCAAGTATAACGTAAGTCCACTCAGGGGCCTTGTATTTTCTGTTTAAAGTTCTCAGTCTTGGGCTTCTTCGAGTGAGTTTCACTAAAGTTTTCTTGGGTTCTGTTTGACTTCTAACTTCGTTTACTTGTTCTGGTTTCTTTTCTATTTTTCTCAAATAATATCTTAATTTCTTCACTCCTTCTGGCCAATTATCTCCTTTTCTAACTCTTTTGACCTGAACTCAATCAATCAATCAATCAATCATGTCACTTATAAAGCACACTACATACCCGCGAGGGTCTCAAGGCGCTGGGGGAAGAGGGGGGTGGTGCTGCTACTGATCGAAGAGCCAGGTCTTGAGGAGTCTTCTGAAGGCCAGTAGGTCTTGGGTCTGTCGGAGGTTGGTGGGGAGGGTGTTCCAGGTCTTGGCGGCGAGGTGGGAGAAGGATCTGCCGCCGGCGGTCGTTTTCCGGATGCGGGGGACTATGGCGAGGGCGAGGCTGGTCGAGCGGAGCTGGCGGGTGGGGGTGTAGAAGCTGAGTCGTCTGTTGAGGTAGGCTGGTCCGGAGTTGTGGAGTGCTTTGTGTGCGTGGGTGAGGAGCTTGAAGGTTATCCTCTTGTTGACAGGGAGCCAGTGCAGGTCTCTCAGGTGGGGTGTGATGTGGCTGCGTCGGGGGATGTCGAGGATAAGACGTGCAGAGGCGTTCTGGATGCGTTGCAGCCGTCTCAGGAGCTTAGCCGTCGTTCCTGCGTAGAGGGCGTTTCCGTAGTCCAGCCTGCTGGTGACGAGGGCCTGGGTGACTGTTTTTCTTGTTTCGGTGGGGATCCACTTGAAGATCCTGCGGAGCATTCGGAGGATGTTGAAGCAGGATGAGGAAACGGCGTTGACCTGCTTAGTCATGGAGAGGGTGGGGTCGAGGATGACCCCTAGGTTGCGTACGTGGTCGGTGGGTGGCGGGGCTGTTCCCAGTGATGTTGAACTGCACTTTCACCTTCTTTATCTTCCTTTAGGGTCCTTTTATTTTCACTTAATCTAGGCACAATCTGTCCTTGTTCTTTATTTTCTATGCTTGAACCTTCTTTTATTTGCACCTGTTCAGGTCTTACTACAATCTTTTCTTCTTCTTCTGCCTGAACCTGTTCTTCTAGATCTACCTTATCCTGTTCAGGTCTTATTTCAGATTGATTGTCTTCTTCTGCCTGAACTTGTTCTTCTAATTCTGCCTTTCCCTCCTCAAGTTCCTGAATGTCTTTGTTTATTTTAACTTGAGTGTGTTCTTCTTCCCCTGTCCTTCCCTGTCTACTTTCTTGTCTTTTCAGTTTTGTTATTCTTCTCATTTCGACAGCATCATCAGGTATTTCAATTACTGGTATCCAATCTTCCTGACTCGTACCTGGCTGTTCGTCATTCAGTTGTCTTTCAGAATCTATCACTCTAGATTCTTCAATTTCACAGCTTTCAACTTTTGACGTTTCAGCCTGCTCAGTCAGTGGTTGCTCTTGCTGTTCTGATGGGCTCGGTACTCTTCTGGTATGACTAGCATGAATCCAATTGGGCAAACCTGCACACTTCACTGCTGTGGTAGTGACCAGTATGACTTGACGCGGTTTATCCCACCTCAGTGCTAGACACGACTTCCTTGCGTGTTTCTTCACTAGCACCCAATCTCCAGGATTCAAATCAAGTGCTTGGTCTGGCTGTCTTTCAACTGCGTCTTCTCCAACCTGGTGAGAGACAGAACTCACCATTTCAGCCAATCCTTTGCAATAGTCCAATACCAGATCATCAGTTATACTCATTAATTTGTTTCCAGGAATAAATGCTTGCCTCATTGCCCTTCCCATGAGAACCTCATGAGGACTCATTCCTGTCTTTTTGTCTGGAATACTTCTGAGACCCATCAAAACAAGAGGTAATGCATCTGGCCATTTCATCATCGTGGATGCACACACTTTCCCTAATCTTGACTTGATTGTGCCATTTAGCTGTTCAGCTATTCCAGAAGCCTCTGGACGATAAGCACAGTGCAGTTTTTGGTCAATGTTAAATGCAGCACAGATTAATCGAATTATTTCATTAAAATCAGGTCCTCTATCTGATTCCAAAGCGACTGGAAAACCGAAACGAGGGATCAACTCTCTTAACAATAGTTTGGCAACTGTAAGACTGTCATTTCTTCTGGTGGGGTATGCCTCCACCCATCTTGAGAACAGGCACACTATGACAAGTAGATATTTTAATCCATTGCAAGGAGGTAACTCAATAAAGTCTAACTGTAACCTGGTGAAGGGTCCTTCTGCCTTTCCAATTTTTCCCCAACTAACCACTGTCTTTCTTCCTGGATTTTGCTGCTGACAGGTTAAACATCTTTGGCAAAGGCTTTCTGCGACTACCCTGAACTTCGGATTGTACCAACTCTGTCTAAATAATCTGATCTTTGAATCTCTCCCTATGTGTGTTGCTCCATGATAAACTCTTGCCATTTTAGAGAGCAAACAATCTGGCATGACTGGTCTTCCATCTAAATACACCCATACTTCATCTTCCGCTCTTTTTGTACAAGCTGCTTTTATCCAAATTTATTTTTCCCTTTCCTCAACTTCTTCCTGTAACTGTCTAATCTCATCCCATGTTTCTGGTATTGAGAAGAACATAAGTTGGCAGCTGGTTTCATCGGTTTCAATTTTTCTATTTATTGCCATTATGTTCTTTGCACAATATCGAGCAATTTGGTCTGCATATCTATTGCCTGCTACCACATACTCATTTCCTGACTGATGTGCAGCGCATTTAACAACTGCTACCTCTTTTGGCATTTGTAATGCTTCGAGCAGATCTTTCACATTTTTACTGTTTCTGATAGGAGATCCTGATGAAGTCAGAAATCCCCTCTGCATCCAGAGTTGGCCAAAATCATGCACAACTCCAACACCATATTGACTATCCGTAAATATGGTTATTCTCCAATGTTTCCCAATTTTGCATGCCTTTGTTAAGGCCACCAATTCAGCTACTTGTGCAGATTTGACTCCAGGCAAACAGGATGCTTCAATTACCCCTGATACCTTACACACTGCATAAGCAGCACTTAATCCTCCTTCCTCATGTCTCAAACAAGACCCATCCACAAATAACTCATGATCAGCTTCTTTTAATAGTGTCTCTTTTATATCAGGGCGGGGCTTAGTACACAATTCAGTCACATCCAGACAATCATGATCAATTTCATCTCTTACTTCCGCATTGCATGGATCTGGCAATAATGTGGCAGGGTTCATAACCGTACATCTTATTACAGTTACATTTTCTGCTCCCAAAATCACTCTCTCATACTTAGTCAGCCGACTAGGGGTGAGATGTTGGGTTCTGGTTCTTGTCAAAAGAATTTCAACTGAGTGTGGAACATAGACTTTTACCCAATGTCCCATCACTATTGACTCACATTGCTCCAGACTCATACAAGTAGCAGCTACTGCTTTTAAGCAGCCGGGTAAGGGTGAAGCCACTGGATCCACTGTGGCAGAAAAATATGCCACTGGACGTCTGCTCAGGCCATGTCTCTGTGTTAAGACCGAAAGTGCACAATTTTCTCTTTCACAGCAAAACAACGCAAACTCTTTTGAATAATCAGGCATGCCCAAGGCAGGAGCTTCACACAAACAATTCCGCAATTTCACAAAGGCTTCCAAACATTCATCATTCCAATCTATTGGATCTTTTGCTCTTTTCCTGGTCATTTGTATCAATGGTTTTGCCAACATAGAAAAACTGTTAATCCATTGTCTACAGTACCCAACCACTCCTAGAAACATTCTCATCTCCTTTTGTGTCTGAGGTAGCTGCATTTCTTTGATTATTTTTATTCTTTCCAGTGTTACTTTTCTTACTCCTCTTTCTATTTTATGCCCTAAATATTTAACTTCTTGTTGACAGAACTGTAATTTCTCGGGAGACACCTTGTGTCCTCCTTCAGCCAAATGGTTCAGTAATTCAATTCTGTCAGTGACACAATCTTCGCGTGTTTTTGATGCCACCAATAGGTCATCAATGTACTGAACCAGAACCGAATTTCCAGGCATAATTAATGATTCCAAGCACTTTTTCAAGATTTGATTAAAAATTGAGGGACTCTCTGTGTACCCTTGAGGAACTCGACACCATGCGTAAATACGATCCTCAAACTTAAAGGCAAAAAGATACTGGCTGTCTGGGTGTAAAGGAATAGAAAAGAATGCCTGGCATAAATCAATTACGGTAAACCAGCCTGCATTCCAAGGTATCTGATAAAGGATCACTGCTGGATTTGGCACTATTGGACAACAGGGCACTACAATTTTATTTATTTTCCGTAAATCTTGCACTATCCTGTATTTCCCACTAGGCTTTTTAAGTCCCATGATCGGTGAGTTGCAAGGACTGCTCATTATTTCTTTTAAAATGCCTTGTTTAACCACTCGCTCTATTTCTGGAATAATTCCTGCTTTTACTTCTGGACTCATCTTGTATTGTCGTGTGTTTGGATAAGCTGCACCTTCCTTTACTGTCACCTTCACTGGGTCTACATTTGACATTAACCCAATATCTTTTCCTGTGAAATCCCATACTTCTGGATTGACTGTGGCTCTCAACTCTTCGGGTAATTCATTCTCAGTTATCAAAGAAAACATTTCATCTACTTCTGTTCCTTGCTTCGCTAACATCATCTTGTATATGATGTCCTCATCAGGGGTCTGGAAAGCGACACCATCCGGTGTACAATAGATTGTGCAATTCATCTTGCACAGTAGATCTCTTCCTAACAAATTTACGGGACTAGAATCACATACTACAAATCGATGCATTTCTTTACATTTTCTGATATGTACTTCCATTGGTTTTGTGATTGGGGTTCTAATCTGTTTATTCGACACGCCTACTACTTGGATGGATTCTCCCGAGAGGGGTAGGTTTGGGATGTCTGCTGTTCTCACAGTAGACTGGGTAGCACCAGTATCCAATAGAAAAGTGATGTCTTTGCCTTCCACTTTCCCGTCAACAAATGGACCTGACTGATCTACCGGCAAGGATGCGCCAAGCACGCACTCCTCTTCCTCCCTCCTCAGGCACCGTCATTGCACAAAATCTGTATTTTCCTCATCATTCTGTAACAAATATTGTGTAATGGTTCTATTATTCTTACCACTTTCTCCTTGAAATCCGGTGTTTGCACTGAACTTTTGATGGTTCACAAAATTTGGCATAGGAGCTGGTGGCACCTGATATTGTGGAGTAACTACCTGCTGCTGCTGATTCATAAGTACTTCATTCTGCATCTGTGGAATTAAATTTTGATTTGGCAACTCTCTAATCCAGTGTTTCTTTTGGACGGGGAGAGAAGACTACAGCTCCCGGTTTCCCGCGTGCCTGGAGGCGCTTCAAAACACCACCGGAGGTCCGCGGCGCGGGGCAACTCTCTAATCCAGTGTTTCTTTTGGACGGGGAGAGAAGACTACAGCTCCCAGTTTCCCGCGCGCCTGGAGGCGCTTCAAAACACCGCCGCAGGTCCACGGCGCGGGGCAACTCTCTAATCCAGTGTTTCTTTTGGACGGGGAGAGAAGACTACAGCTCCCGGTTTCCCGCGCGCCTGGAGACGCTTCAAAACACCGCCGCAGGTCCGCGGCGCGGGGCAACTCTCTAATCCAGTGTTTCTTTTGGACGGGGAGAGAAGACTACAGCTCCCGGTTTCCCGCGTGCCTGGAGGCGCTTCAAAACACCGCCGCAGGTCCGCGGCACGGGACGCACGCGGGCCACGCCCAGGCAAAGCCCGGGCCAAGGGCGGGCCCGTCCACACCTGTCGGAGCCCGAAGGAGGCCGGGCTGGGCCCCCCCTCTAAGTTGCACGTTGAGATAAGGTACTGTGCCCTATTCTTGTCTTCACTGTGTTTGGTTTTACCCCCCTTGCTTAGACTATGAGTAAAAGGAAGGGGCAAAAGGAGAAACCAGGGGGGGTGTTGTAGGCACATTGGATACCTTCCTTACTAGGGCGGAAAATGTTCTATCGCACGAGATAGAAATAACGGAAAGACGGCTTTCCCTGGACTCTCTTATCCAGCAAAAACGCTCTTCCCTTGGCACTCTGAGCACCTCAAATACTGTCATTTTCCCATCTCTGCCTCTGAGTTCTCCATCTCCATCTCGGGTGGTTCAAAATTCTTCGATTGTTCCCCCTGCCCCCGCTGTAATCTCGGGTTTAGTTGTAACGGACAGTATGATGACACGGACCAAGTCAGCTCTGTCTCTTCCGGCTCCGGACTTGACTCAAGTGGGTCCTCCAGTGAAGAAAAGAAGGGGTGGCCAAATAAAGAAGAATTTTACAAGAGCCTGTGGCTCCAGTAAACGCTTAAGGCCTGATGACTCTGATCCAGGGGTATCAGAACCTAGTACCTTGAGGGATCCAGAAGGCTTCTTTCTGCAAGAGGACTTTATGAAGCGGATAGAAACTTCGGTCACCCGCCTTTTGGACCCCCTTATTAATAAACTAATAAGAATTGAGGAGAGACTGACCTCATTGGAAAGTGATCTGGTTCTATATAACACTCAGATCACTAGTCTTCAGGCCAACGCAACTGAGGTGAGGTCAGCACAGATCCAAGTCATACCGAGGACAGTCACATTGACCACCCCCGAACCTAGTATGCCAACACGGGGTTCACCTCATTGTGCACCTAAGGCCGCAGTGTTACCGTCTAATTGTACAGCAGAAGGCGATAACCTGGGGTCTAGGAGCCTTCGCCAACTTTGTGGCGCAGTAGACGTGGTATCCTCTACTGGCCCCGGAAGCTCTACACTCCGTACTAGCCAGCCTCCTGATCGAAGGGGGGGCCCTGATAATACAGATAATATAGGAAATGCAGGGCAGTATTTCAGCAGTGACGAACACTCGATCCATCTTCTTCCGGCAGCAATGCCTCTGGTGGTAGTTCTGCGGAATATTCCTCGGCTGAGCATGGGTAAAATGGAGTCTACTGTGCAGCTGATGGACAAATGTTTACATTGGTTAAATTTACATGTTCCCTGTTCCAACAATGAGGCTTTTTACCTCGCAAACCAAATCATTATGGCCAGACGTGCGGGGTGGGTGGGTGGGTCAAAGAAAACTTTTACGGGGGACTGTGTTGTGATTAACTTTAACAACTTTCATGTTGTAAATTATCTCCTCGATCAGTTGACTAGATTTCCTCCCGTTGGAACACAGATTTCTGCCGTTTTGCTTGGTTACTTTTACAGGCCTTTTTTACACTCTATGTCAGGCTCTTCACTACAGCCTAGGAAAAACCCAGATTACCAAAAGGGGGTGAGTGGACAGGGAATTTCATTGGTAAACAGATTTGCTCCTCTATCAGGCCTGGACCAATGTGATTGACATTATGTCAGAAGAGAGAGTAGGCAGCTTTCACCACCCCCTGCATGTCCCTCTACTGAAGCTGATGGCATCCTGATAACAGTACCAACAAATATCATTGGGGGGTCTGCAGAGGTATTAAGTATTGTATCCTAGAATATTGCAGGTCTCACAAATAAACTTGGGGATGAGAAATGGCTTAACTTGTGGAAGGATTATGATATGATCTGCTTCCAAGAGACTTGGGCCATAGAGGATATACACGTAAATGGATACCGCTCATTTCAGTCAAGGGCTATTCCCTCACCATCAGGAAGAGCAAAGGGTGGTTTGATTACACTGATTCCTAATACCCTATCAGCCAAAATTAAAATGATTGAAAGTAACTCACCATATTTTCACCTTGTTACCTTGGAATTTGCTATCCAAGAGAACTGGCTATTAATAAATTTCTATAACAACAACTTTACTACCAATAGGCATGAAATATTGGATGAGGTAAATGGAGCCATTGAGAAAGCGACTATTATGTTGGCTAATAAGGTGGTTTTAAATATTATATGGTTGGGAGACTTCAACCTGCACCATTGTAGGTATAACTTAGAAAGGGTTTGTGGGGTGGAGATACAGGGGGTAACCCTGTTTATCACTTTACCCATAATGTATATGGAAATGCCCTTAATACTCTAATGTCGACAAGGAATATGGTGATTCTTAATGGGCTGGCATCTAATAATGATATTTTACTGCCTACATTCCGTAGAGACCGACAGGTATCTACAATAGACTTTATATTGGTCTCTAATTCTCTAAACCTAAGATGTGAGAAAGTAACCATCGAATTTAATAATTTTAGCGATCACGCAATGGTTAGATCCGATTATAATTTTAAATTTAAAACAGTCCCAATCCTACAGACAATGGATCAGCCAATCTTAGCTAAACGGAATGGATTCCAATTGAAATGGCCTAAAATAGATAAGGAAAAAGTGATACCAATTATTGTACTGAAAACCCTCCCCAATATAATTGACTGCCTAGATCCCAACAACGATCCTCAGACTGTCGTGTCTTCCTTTGTAGACTTTCTGGAAGGTATAAGGCAATCCCTTGTCAAGAATGATGTCAACAAGAGGAAAAGGGATAAAGGATAGTTTGAATCTAGTTGTACCTGGACGAAGAAAGCCCTTACCATAGCTTTAAGGGCTAAGCCTAGAAATTCCGTAGAAATTTCGACCTTACGAAAGGATTATAAATTGGCTAGGCTAAATAGGGAAAGGGCATTAAAGGCAGAAATTTGGGACAATCTTGAGCAGGCGTCGGCCTCGGGCAACTCAAAGGAGTTTTGGAGAATAGTAAATGGCCCCCATTTTAAAAGTCCTAACGATCCAGTTCTCGATGTCAATGTGGGGGAGGAGTCCTGGGTGGACCATTTCAAAAGTATTTTTTCCCCAATGGACTATGTTCCACCCCTCCTATTAGTGCATCTGAGACATTCCTTTCATTTAGTCTTAGTGAAGTTAGGAATGGGATCGACGCCTGCAGTCGGGGTAAAGCTCCGGGCCCTGACGGGGTTCCAATGGACTTTTTTTTTTATAACCTAGATATATGGGTTCCTTTATTAATGAATGTTTTTAATAAAATTGCCATAATAGGCCCGCCACAGTCATGGAAAACGAGTACCATCGTACCAATCCATAAAAAGGGTGACAAAAATAATCCAAAAAATTATCGCCCAATATCTCTGATTGATACAACGGCTAAGCTTATGGGACGTCTCTTATTAACAAGACTAGAGGACTGGGCGAGGTCTAAAAATATTTTAATGCCATCACAATACGGCTTTCAGGAGGACAAAGGAACGGTTGATCAGTGTCTGAACCTGTCACTAATTATTGATAGATATACCATTGTCAAGGGTGGGAAGATCTATCTTGCCTTTATGGACCTTTCCACAGCTTTTAACTGCGTGTCCCACCCGAGACTCTGGCAGATAATGGGTGAGATGGGATTTGATCAGGCCCTGACTGATTTTATTAGGCAGCTGTAAACGGATGCTTCATCCGCAGTCCGCTATGGGAGACATGGGGAGTGTACCCGCTCATTTAAGATCTTGAGAGGGGTAAGACAAGGCTGCGTCCTGGCACCATTCTTGTTTTCGATTTACACAAATGGTGTGGGGAACCATCTAGAGGCCGCAGCCTTGGATGTCCCGGTACTTGAAAACCGCCAGCGCCTCCCTATGCTGGCATATGCGGACGTTGCCGTTTTGATGGCAAGAACAGGGAGGGGGTTGCAACACCTCATCTCGGCCTATGGGTCCTTTATGGATTTACTAGATCTAAGGGTCAATCAAAGCAAATCCTTTGTCATCATTGTGGGGGGGCAAAAACAGGATAAACCTCCTAGTTTTTTTATGGATTCTGGTAAGATTGAGGTGGTGGACTCTTTCCCCTATTTGGGTGTCCTTTTTGATAAGAACCAATCTTGGGCTAAATTAGTGGAAGGCAGAGAATTAGGCATGCAGAGAAGTTTGGGATCATTGAAACAGTTTGCGAAAAAGCTGGGAGCCAAACCCTTGATACCAATGAAAAAGATCTACCACGCCAAAACTAAGGCGGCGGTGGTTTATGGCGCAGCAATCTGGGGAATGGCTCCCACTGCTACTCTCCAGTCCATAGAGAATAAGTTTTTTACCTCTGTCCCACAGTCGTACTCAAACTATGTGCTAAATAGGGAGCTGGATTTACCATATATCACTGACACTATTAAATTGGCTCCACTCCTATTGTGGCACTCTATTTGGCGTAGGACAACAGTGCCTCTCACGCAAAACCTGATATTATTGCTTTTAAAATCAGCAAATTTTACCCGGGTTAAGTGGCTGCATTACGTGGACGCGGAATTCTCGGCAATAAGAACCAATCTTGGGCTAAATTAGTGGAAGGCAGAGAATTAGGCATGCAGAGAAGTTTGGGATCATTGAAACAGTTTGCGAAAAAGCTGGGAGCCAAACCCTTGATACCAATGAAAAAGATCTACCACGCCAAAACTAAGGCGGCGGTGGTTTATGGCGCAGCAATCTGGGGAATGGCTCCCACTGCTACTCTCCAGTCCATAGAGAATAAGTTTTTTACCTCTGTCCCACAGTCGTACTCAAACTATGTGCTAAATAGGGAGCTGGATTTACCATATATCACTGACACTATTAAATTGGCTCCAATCCTATTGTGGCACTCTATTTGGCGTAGGACAACAGTGCCTCTCACGCAAAACCTGATATTATTGCTTTTAAAATCAGCAAATTTTACCCGGGTTAAGTGGCTGCATTACGTGGAAGCGGAATTCTCGGCAAATGGGTTAAGTCTCCTTTTCAAAAATCCCCCCACTTGTAAATCTTTTTCAAAAAGCAAACTGGTGGAGACATTTATACTTAGGGCACAATATCCGAGAAGGGAAAAAAACTATTCCTCCCAAGCTGCCCGTCTCTATGAATTAACACCAGTATTGATGGAGGGAAGCTTTTTGTATTTGGCCGATGTACCACTTTCTTACCATAAATATATTTTACTGAGATTCCGCATAAATATGATACCTTTGATGTAAGGGTTCCCAGGTAATCAATACAAACATTCTGACCTTGCACTGTGTCCTTGTGACAAAAAGTCTGTACAAAATGATCTTCATATCTTGTTTTTCTGTGGTTTTTACTCAGATGTGCGTCGTAAATTCATAGTTCTGATATGTAAAAGGTACAATTTCAAATTTTGTCGTATGGCCCTGTTTTACTTTAAATTGCTGGAGAATCCCTATGTATGTTATGCTCTGGCATCTTATCTCTGGCTATGTGTTAAAAAAAGAAAGAGGTTGATCTTTGACTAATTATTGCCGTGCTTACTATTGTTAGTATTTTTAACACAGACATGAAGTGATCATTATAATGAGGGCTGTTTACACTATTTTTATCAAGTCTGTATGTAAATTTTATGAATATTTTAATGTATCACACAGTATTGTAAATACTTTTATGATCTTAATTTTAAGACCGAATAAAGGATTTTGGATTGGATTGGATTGGATTGGATTTGGCCCATTATTACTCTGAATGCTTTTACACTCGTTCTTCCAATGTCCAAGTTTTCCGCGCGCATGACAAGGAAACTTCTTCTTCGCATCTTCTCTATTCATTCATCCTCTAAACTTACTACCATTCGCCACTTGATCATTCTGACTCAGCTCTTTCACTTCATTGTCATTCTGTATATTAGTTTTATTCTCCTGCTGTTCTGCCAATTTTACCTGTGCCCACATCATTTTCTCCTTTAACTTTCTACGCCTTGCCTCAATGTCGTCTCCACAATATTTTGCATACTTTAACATTTCATCCACGGTCTTACTCTGCCAGCACAACATGTGCTGCTGAATCATCTGACTAATTTCCGGTTTCAAACCATATACAAACCGATACACAAAATGTCCCATGTCTTTATCACCAATATTCTCAAAACCACTATACTGTTTAAACACCTGCAACAACCTTTCATAATATGCGTGTACAGATTCATTTGGTTCTTGAGTTGTCCTGTCTATCTTTACCCAATCTGTTTCTTTAGGGGGTATTTTCCCTTTCAAATATGTAATCACTTGATGATACTTCTTCATCACTTCCTCTGAGGATGCTCCTGTCTTCGAGACTCTAGCATATTCTTCAATTGGCCAGTCAACTGTAATCTTACACTCTGTCCATAAATAAGCAGGTACCACAATGTCAAATAAACCATCCAAATCTTTCAATAAAACCTTTGAAACTTTCACAAATCTTTCCACTTGCTTACACCATTCCACTGGTTTCTCTCTCAGTTTTGGGAAATCATTTGTAAATGACAAAATATCTTGTCTACTCCAAGGAACATGAACGTATCCACCTCCTGGAACTTCTCTCATTGGACACAATTTCTCAACCTTTTCCGTTTCCCTTATTGGAAATGCAGATGATGCTTCTCACGCTTGAACTTCCTCTTTCTTTCTTATCCATCTAATTCTCCATTTATCAATGTCTCCCCATTTTCGCAAAATATTCATTAATTCCTTTATCTGTAGTCTTTTACCAGAAGCATTTACACTTTCTAAATCTTTGTCAGTAAAATCCACTCGATATGGTTTCTGCAACAATTTCGATTTCTCTATATCTATTCCAATCTCTGAAGCGACTTCTGTTAGTTTCTCATGAAATACTCTTGCTCTCCTGGTTATGCTCTTACATAAAAATAATAATTCCTCATCATTATAAACATTCAATCTTTCTAAGCTCACACTTGCCACTATCATCTCTTCTAATTCCACTTTCAATCTACTGATATCTAACATCTTTGGTGGTGGGTTCCGATTATCTATTTCCTGTGCCCATCTTTCTATGTCTTCAGGGGTAACTACTGTTGCACCTCCAGTTCTTATAGGAAACAAAGATCTTTTCTCTCTCAAATTTGTGGGCGTAATTCCTCTCGGAGTTTCAGTTGAAGTTTCTACATTTGGAAGATCCATCAGTGAAATAACTGATTCATTTTCACTAGTTTGGTCATCCGTAATTATTGCTTCTCTTCTGGGACTTGTTAATGGAACTGTCACAGTTTGTGGTTTCTGACAAGTCTTTTTATCTCCATACAACGGGATTACTGAACCAATGGTCACTGGTACTGTTAAAGCTTCAGCATTTAAATTTAATTGACTTATTTTCTGAACTAATTCTTCTTTTGTTTTATTCAAAACATCTCTTTCATTATCCTGCAGCACCCTATTGAATGACGTATCATGTAAAATTTGTGGGGTTAAAGGCATCCCTATCACTGGTGCACTTGGGGTAACCTTACTAGTTGCTTCTTGATACGGTGGTGGTTTTTTAATTAAAATATCCTCTAACAACTCATCATCTGATTCTCCATATCCTGTGATATTCAAGTGTTTCGTTTTCTCCTTACACTTTCCTCCAGACTGTTCCTCAGCCATTAACACTGGATATAAACCTTCGGACACCATAGCCCTCCTCCACTGTTTCATCTGCCCTTCACGTGATTCTTGCAAATATCTGGGAAAGAACCCTTTATATCTCACACCTCTATTTTTCTCGCGTTCATATGACTCAGTCTCCCATTCTTCCACTGAGTTAACCTAGGTCTAGGTTCCATATCATTCATTCTTATTCTCAAATTCTGAAGAATTCTCCCATTAAACGCACCATTTTCTGGAAATGCTAGTACTCCATCACCTTTCGTATATTCAATCCAATTTTCCAACCATACGCAAGTATGATATCCTCTTTCCATCATCATGAAAGATGCTGGTGTCTTTGGGGGCGGAATACGAATTCCCTCTCTAGTCAACACCGGCTTGTCTTTCTTAAAGAAATTTGTAATTCTCTTTATAAATGACATTTTTCTCTTTTCTCCATACATCCTAGATGAACGATATATAAAATTGCATTCTGCAAACCCTTGAAATCTTCTATTTGCGCCTCTTTCACTGGCGATCAAATCAGAATCTTGCATACAAATCCTCTTTCTTCCAATCCTAGTACGGCTTCTAACTGATTATCCAATCAAACTCAGGCTCACGCTCGTGGTCTAACCAATGCCAGCGCGGCCTTTTGCGACTTCAGTTCTGCTCCTTACTACTGACCCCTCCTTTACAAGGCTGCTTCTGTCACACGCCCGCTGCTTCTACCAATCCCAGCGCGGCTTACTGTGACGTCAGTACAACTCCAGCGACTGACCCTCCCTTCACAAGGTAATACAAAAACGTATTTTCTTTATACTTGCATTAAATTTCTTTGTTATTAACTACATAAAAACATTTGCTACTCTGCCTGTTCCTATAAAACCAAAGGATAGATTTCGTTTCCGCTGCGAGTAAGACCTTCCGCCTCATACACTGCGAGTAAAACCTTCCGCTTACCCTTTATTCAAGCTCCAGAGAACCTGCTACTCCTCCAGTGTCACCCGTATTGAGAAATGAGACCAAAGTTTCACCAGCAAACCCCTTTTGCTATCAATCGCACTCTACTTTTATACGAAATAGTCCCTAATTTAACACTGCCAGCCCTGCGTAGCTTCTCAGTGTTATTCCAACAGACGAGTAACCTCACTGCAGTGTGGTTTCTATCGCCACCCGCTATTCATTTCCCGGGAATTCTGGACAACATAAAACAAAGACGCTAACTCTTTTGTTAAAACATAAATCAATAATCAATAATCTACACTTATCACCAAACTAGTCAATAATAACCATAGCTCTGCTACCAGAAAACTGATCCAGCGGTGTACTAACAACAGATACTCTACTACGATATACTAACCTGGGCCCATAAACACTTACACAGATCCAAGTAGACAGCTGGGTTTAGTTTATAATTTCCATATTTCAGGATTAGGTATTACTTGTTCCTAACTAACCTTTCACTGATCAAAAAGTCCTTCCTAATGGTCGATGGACCATTAGTTGAACTAGTTGATGGTGATAATGAACATAACTTTTAACTATTCTTTATTTAAAGAAAATAACCACAAACTCTGGAAGTTTTAAAATCTTTATCTAAATTACAAATGTGAACCATCAAAATTACAGCACAGTCACCCTTAACTTCGGAGAGAGAAATTCAATCGTATTAAACATACACTTCGGACTCATGCAATGACTAATGCTCAGAAAGGGAGAGGACAGAGAGAAAAGAACATCTATAAACGAACAATGAATAATAATTACCCAGAAAGGTGTGAAGACCAAACCCCCTGGCCAAAGGACTGGTAAGGGTCCCCCGGGATAGATCAGGAGACAAAGATTTCAGGACAGGAATCAGGACAGGATACTTAACCTCTCTAGTATACCGACGTCTGCCTCGCACCCCTCTGGCACTCTCTTCCTCCTCGAGATTCTTCCGCGATCTTCTTCTAACCCAATTAAATCAATATAGATGGTTCCGCATTCGATGTCTTCATCAGAATCTTACAGCGTCTTCATCAGCATCAGCACCACCCACCGCACCGACAGCATCCCGAGCTCTGCAGCATTCAGTAAATCTCCGTCTTCGTCTCTCTAACTAACTATAGCTACTCCAGTTATACCTTTCGTTGACCACGGACCACCCACTAAAGTTTCAATACCGCAAAAATACTAACTCTGATTGGACAAGCAAGAGGGGATGATCATCACACCATGCTTACACACTGCTTTTTCCAATGCACTATTGTTCACAAACCCATCCCCTTAAACTTTATTCTTTTATTTAGTTCCCATACATCTCCCAACTTTATTTGATACAATAATTTCAACACCATGAATACACGTTTTCTTGGATGAACTCTTCACCCTCCGTTCACAGGACACATCATCCTCGTCCTTGGACGGCTGTCAAATCCTGACTCATTCTTCCGGGTTCACTCTTGTGTAGGCATGCACAGACTTGAGTTAGTCAGCTCAGTTTAGACAAACGTGAAAGGCCCAAATGCGCACTAATAATTAAGTCAAAAGAGGAAATGTTACTTTCACAAATAAATGGTTTCACTGTATACCACCCATCTCTACTCTAACCCCATATACTTATTAATGCCCTTTCTGCATTAGCATTAGTAAAATAGCTTATTTTCTATTCAGCTAAGCAGGTGCCGTGCATGTGAGCTTTCAAGCTGCCATTTTAGTGCCTTCTGCTCATGCGCGAGAGTTTTCCCTCCAAGCATTAAACGTCATACTACGTAGATGCAGTTGACGCATGCGCAGTAAAGATTCCCCAGTTAGAGCGATCTTAGTCCTTCGTTTATATTGTTAGCGTTAGTAAACACATATTCAAGCTTCTCTAACCCGTGTGTCTTCTGTTTTTGCATGCTATTATTCACAAGACGTTATTAGTAATTCGTTAGCGAGTTAAATGAGAGGATCGCTTCCGAGCAAGTCTCTTTTATGAGTCCTTGCTCCATCACCTACACCTCACACCCAGGGTGGTAAGAGAGAGATGAGGTTTTGTGTGGACTACAGGGGACTCAATGCAGTCACTAGGACTGATGCTCACCCAATTCCTAGGGCAGATGAGTTTTTTGATACTCTGACCTCAGCCAAGTATCTAAGTACATTTGACCTAACTGCTGGCTATTGGCAAATCAGACTAGCTGAGGATGCCAAACCAAAAACAGCATTCTCAACCCCTAGTGGGCATTATCAATTTATTGTAATGCCCTTTGGTCTGAAGAATGCACATGTCACATTCCAAAGGCTGGTGAATGAAGTCCTTACAGGCCTGGAAGCCTATAGTGCAGCATATCGTGATGATATAGTTGTCTTTAGTTCCACCTGGGAGGATCACCTGGTCCACCTGAAGAATGTTTTGGAGGCTCTGCAGAAAGCAGGCCTCACTATCGAGGCTACAAAAAGCCAGATAGGGCAGAGCAAGGTTGTGTACCTGGGCCACCTTGTGGGTGGAGGCCAAGTTCAACCATTACAGAGCAAAATCCAGACCATCATGGACTGGGTTGCTCCCACTAACCAGACTCAGGTCAGAGCTTTCTTGGGCCGGACAGGGTACTACAGAAGATTTGTAAAGGGATATGGGTCTATAGTGACTCCCTTGAATGATCTTACATCAAAAAGGATGCCCAAGAAGGTTCAGTGGACAGTTAGCTGTCAGAAGGCATTTGATGATCTCAAGCAGGCCATGTGCACTGCTCCCATTCTGCAGAGTCCTGACTACTCCAAGCAATTTATTGTCCAACCAGATGCATCTGAGTCGGGGGTAGGGGCTGTGTTGTCACAACTTAATGCAGAGGGTCAGGATCAACCAGAAGCTTTTTTCAGCAGAAGGTTGACCCACAGAGAGAAACATTGTTCTGGTATAGAGAGGGAAGCCTTTGCTGTGGTCTGGGCCCTGAAGAAGCTGAGGCCATACCTGTTTGGCACTCACTTCATTGTTCAGACAGACCATAAACCCCTCCTATGGCTAAAACAGATGAAGGGTGAAAACCCCAAACTTTTGAGGTGGTCCATTTCTCTACAGGGGATGGACTATACAGTGGAACATAGGCCTGGGAGTAACCATGCCAATGCAGATGGACTCTCCAGATATTTCCACTTAGAAAATGAAGACTCAACTGGGCAAGGTTAGTCTCATCTCCTTACGTTTGGAGGGGGGGTTGTGTAGGAAAATAGGATCTGCTTCTTATGGTTACCCCCACTTTTTGCTTCATGTGATACTGTTTTTGACTAGTCTGACTGGGATTCTGCTAATCAGGACCCCAGTCTATCTGCTTTCTCCTTAAACTGTTATGTCATGTACTTAGGTACACTCCAGTTTGGATACGGGGGTACCCTTGTCAGTCCCTAGTATATGGTACCCATGTACCCAGGGCATAGGTACCCCAGAGGCCTCCCATGGGCTGAAGCATGTATTATGCCACCCATGAGAGGTCATGCAAAATAGAACTACAGGCCTGCCATTGCAGCCTGTGTAAGATGGTGCATGCACCACTTACTTTAGATAAAGGTTTACTATATCTAAGGATCACTACACTTAAAACCTATAAGTCACCCCTATAGCAGGCCTTGACAATCCTGAAGGCAGGGTGCTTGGTTCTAAGTGAGAGGGTGGCACTGCATGAGCAGGACACCCCTACAGCCTACGGAATCCATTTTCCCGGGTTGTTAGTACTGCAGCTATTTACAACATATAGAGTGGCATTAGGCGACCGCGTGATGACCAACTCTAAAATGGCTGAAAGTAACCCTATCGTGTTTGGTGTCAAACATTGTAGAATCATACCCGACATCGGTAACCAGTGTGGGAGGTATGATTCCACCAGAAACGAGCTTTGTGAGGTTCCTGGTGTTCCCGGTACCAGCCATCTAGTCCCGGGCAGCCCAAAATGGTTGCTGCCGACCAGAGACACAATTCTGCCCTCCTGCTGCTGAGCCAAGCTCGAGCAGGGGAAGGCAGAACAATAGACATCCTGTCACAGGGAGGTGTGACCACCTCCCAGACAGGATTTAGTGCATTAGGCCTGGGTGGGTGCGCTTGCCAGCGACCGAACGTCTGCATGAGGGGCACATTTGGTGTCCCTGTGCATTGTCCAGTTCTAACCCATCCTGGGAGCCATTGGCTCCTGCTCTGGCACAAAACTGGACAAAGGACATGATAGTAACCTTCCCACTGTCCTGACCCTCCCCTGGGAGGGTCCCCTGAATCTTTCCAACCCTCTCCCGTGGGTACAAAAGTGCTTACCTGGCTGTAGGACCCTAGTTTCAGTGTGGACAAGATTCTGAACCAGAAACCACTGAACTTCGACCGTCTGGACACTCTGGACTTCGCTGGACTTCGTTTGGGCCCAACTTCGACTTCTCTCAGTCCGAAGCATCGTCTGTGCCCATGCACCATACAGGCTCCTTGCAGGACCTGTGGAGCATCAAGGACAACTGAAGATATCTCCCTTGGAGTGAAGGAGTCACTCCCCTGCAACCGTAGGCACCACATCATGATTGACTGGTCTGCTGCTCCTGAGCTCCTATGGACTCCGAAGGCTCCAGCAACACAGGAGGTGGGTTTCCATGTCCCTCGAGGTCTGAGCTGCCCTCTCGCCAAGTTTGAGGTCAGAATCCCTCGTGGTGGCTGTATTACCTGTACCCCTGTGCACTGTGTCTATTTGCAAGTGCATATGCTTGTTGGTGATTCCCGAGCAAGTGCATTGGGCTCTGAGTAACCCCAACCTCTGGCACCATTTCCTCCAAAGAACACAGGCTTCCTCACACCGAGTGCTCTGTGGGCTGTTGCTTTGTGAAACTGCTCTGGTCCCCTCGTGACTCCTATGCCTCCGGCCTGTGAGTCCCCTAGAGGGTCAACTTTGCTTTTCTTGGGCTCCCCTGATTGCTCCAGGTCTTCCCTGACTCCCCTGTGTTTGGTGAGTCTCCTGGACCTTTCTGGGCCGAACCGTAACCTTCTTTGACCCTCTGTGTGGGTTGCTGTTGCCAAGGCTTGTTGGTGCTCCAGCCGGACTCCGACCCCTCAGTACTCAACATCCTTTGTGGGACAGCTCGTACCTGAATCCTGGTTGTCCATGACGACTCCTGGTCCCGGTGGCTGCAGAGTCAAGAATCCCCTCTATGCACCTGAAGCACCTGACATCGGTGGGCATTCGTCTACCGAGCCCCTGACCCAGACTCTGTACTCTCTGCTTTCAGGTATTCTTTAACAAGAATCCACCTGTGGATTCCGATGGACACTTTTCTTCCTTCCAGCAGCGGCTCTTCTTCAAAGTCCTCCATTGAGTTCGACAGCGGTTTCAACGCCATTTCAGACCTATGCACCCGGCTTCCCTGGTATAGGTAACTCTGGTACTACGGTATCCATGGGTGGGGTGGCTCTCCAACCTCCTAAGTTCCACTGGGTTTCTTCGAAGTCCACTGGGAAGGGTCCTTTAACTTTAAAACTTCAACCGCGACTCTCTCATAGAATTGTATGGAGCACGCGGTCGTGTTCCCACACTGCGTCCGTCCTCCGTGGGGTCCCTACTTACTCACCTTGGGTGGTTCCTTGGGGTCTCAGTGATTCTACATCCTCTAGACACTGTCTGACTCGAGTCGTGGTTCTCATACCACTATTTCAGTATATGGTTTCGTCTCCCCCTGGAGCCCACTGTGTATTAGTGCTATTTACTATTGTTTCAGTACTACAGTATTGTGTGCTTTGTGAGTATCTTCGTGCAGAAGACACTGTGTCGTACTTAAAGAGTATTATATCAATAAATACATATTTTTTTAACTACTGTGTGGTTCTCCTTTCATTTAACCAATACTATAAGGTTGCATTCTGGTAAAACAAGCTGCTTAACATTCCTTCAAGACTAAGCCTGAAGGCTGCTCTCCACAGCTACCACTTGGATAGCTTTCTAAGGTTATCTTTAACCTGATAAATCACCATAAGGGTTGTTTGGACTGGTACAGGGTGCCCACTTTAATTAGTGGACAGCATATACCAGGCCAACTTCTCACATATTCCCATTTGGTGACAATATATAAATGATAAATTCATTATCTTGCAGGGTAATATAAACCAATTGCAACCTAAATAAGGGTAAGTTAGACTGCTGCATAAGTGTATATACACTGGCATGATCAGGTTTTGCTGTGTCGCAGTGCTACAGATCCCACATTTCAACTGGTACATATTGATATATGTGTGTGTTTGCAGTGTCCACCATTGTTGGGGTGCTTGCTAGTATTTTATGACTGTTGCTTCATTTAATACTTTATTTGTCCCTTGCAGGTACAATCTATACAAAGTTAGGACAGGTGCGAGAGCATCATGTCTCTTCACTTTGTAAGGTCTAAGTGTATATTAGGCAGGGATTATAGGAGCCCTGAAGAAGGCCCTTGACCCTGTTGTGCATTTCACATGGCTAAAACATGTTGGCTTAATATCATGGATGGATGAAACATTGCATTTCATCAAGCATCCATTTACAATGCTTTTATTCATACCTAGGGTACTCATTTATTAAAAGGGACATATCTTGCTTAAAACCTAAGATATTTTTAGTAAGGCAACTTGACCCCTGCTGTTATGCAGAAACATTTATCAAGAGCTCCCAGCATGCGGTTGAGTCTAGAGGACCCCCGAGGTGGTATCTACTTACCTTGGTAGGAAGAGTTCACGTATGATGAAGCATGCCGTGAAAACCTGTGGGTGAGGCGAACTCTCCATACTTCTTTTGATACCTGCAAGGCTTCAGAGGGTAACACAGATCATCACTCCTCTTGCCAGACCCTCGCACCTATAGTGTATATTAATCGTTTCAATGGAGGATGTGAATGGGTCTTGTAGTCTATCTCTCTCCCTTGGTATATACACATAGTCTGAAGAAAGACAGCATATTCAATGTACATTGGTGACAGGCTCCCATAGAGCCAAAAGTCATGCAGGGCTACTATGCCACAACTGTGGTGGTTGGGGTCATCTGCCTGTGAAATCCTGGGCCCATCTTACTACGGCTCTACAACCTGGGTGAGTACACCCTTTCTGCCCTTGACTATCAGGGGAGCAAGAGCAGGCATTCAAAAACTACTCAGGGAGCTAGTGTGGGGGAGGCGACTCAGAACTCAACAGTCAACCAGTATACACAATATCATGCTGCTCTGCCCAGCACCTGTGTTATAAAAAGGGAAGTACTTTAATAGCTAAGCAAAACAAAATATTACACACAGTAATGGGCTTCAGCTACAGGGTTCTACAATTCTAAGATCTAAAACCTATCCCTATAGTTCCGACACCAACCACAGTGTTTTAGTTCAGTGGTGGCAGTTCCCACCCTGGTGCAGAGGTTTATAACCGTGAGTGCAGCTCCCAACACTCAACAGTGACAGAAAAAAACTTAGGACAAGAATAGATTCAGGAGCAAGTTCACTATTGGGTTAAAGAGCATAATTGCTAATGTGGGGAACTGTCAGTCAGTTCAGTTTATATCTTGCAATAGAGTTCATATTAGCATTTTTTACTCCTTCAACGTTCAGTTATTGCACAAGACCCAGTCTGTTTTTCTCAATATGGCTCAGAGCAGAGGTGGTTGCAATATACCCTTCATGGTCATATGGACAGCATCTCCATCAGTGGGAGCGAGGTCACAGCGCAGCCGCTGCCTCTCAGATCTTATCACTGAAGAAAGCAGCATGGCAGGCATGGATCAGCGGCTGCCCATCTTTGGCAATTGTAGCCTCGAGACTCTCAGGTCGCTTTGCTACAGCGGTGATCTTTCTCCAAAGCATGGTGGCAGCAGCTGAACAGGACACTCAAGTCGACATGCTTGTCTTTCGGGGTTGTTGTCACTTCATGTAGTTTGCCACATGAACCATGTAGGGAGGTCAGACGACCACTCTCAGCTAGGGTCGGCACCGGTCACAGTCTTGAATGCAAGAGAGCTCCTTCTGGGTGTTCCATGCACCAGGAACATGGTTGGGCTTCTCCTCTTGAACAGTCTCACCTTCTGCAGGTTCAAACACTCTCCTCTCTCTAAACATGCAGGCAGTCCTCTATGTGCTAAGGTGTTCCAGAGCTTCTCTAGCAAATTGCGCAGACTCGAGGGGATGTCCCTTCACCTCTGGAGGACTGTCTGTCTTGCAGACAGCAACCCTGGATCACAGCAGCCCTGCTAGTACTCTGCAAGCATACCTGAGCTTCTTCAAAAAGAACATGATACTGGAACAAAGTTGCTTGGTTTGCACATCATATGTATACTCATTTTAAGACAGTGGAACTTGATCCTCTTTTTAAAGTCCTGGAACCAGTTTGGGTTGGTTCTTCTTTCAAATGTCGTTTTTTGACTGAAGTGCAGAAATTTGTTTGTGAAGTGATGGCTCTCAAACCAGGTAGAGATGATGATGGAGTCAACCAGGACTATCCCAAAACATGGGCACAATGATGTGTGATGACTCTGCCCTTGGCTGTCATCAAACGTCCTGATGTACGATTCAGGGAAAGAAAAAAGTACAGGCCCTGCCAAGAAACATACTCGTCCTTAGCAACATAATCTTCTTACTCAACTCCCTTACCTCCACCATCAACCAAATAGCAGTGTTTAGGAAGGACTAATCAGCAATCCACTCCTAAAAGGTCCTGATAGAATTTCTGAGGGTAGTCTTGTCTCAACACTCCAGTAATCAGAAAGGATTGCACTGGGCCAAGCAACCAGACTGTCACCATAAAACAGAGTTTTTCTACCATCTATGCTATTTTTACACACACACACACACACACACACGCACACACACACTCTCTCTCTCTCTTCCCCCCTTCCACCCCCCCCAGGTTTGTTTTTACTTCTAAGCAGATTTACATGACTAAGGCTATATGCCATACTCCTCCTGAAACAGAAATAAGGTCTACTCAGTGCCACGAAACCAGAAAAATATTGCTGTACTCCCTCAACCATTTGATGTGACATTTGGCAGGTGAAATTTACATGAGATGTACTGAGCTTTCATTGCGCTGTTGCAGGTGTTTCTATTCCATTCTTGACAAATGTGTTTTTTTCTGCTCATGTGATTGCCATAATGTTCTGCAAATGTTGATTTGCTATGCCACATACTTTATAACTGATGAATGTTTTTGCTTGGCAGATGTGTATGTGAGTCAGTCAGTCAATCATCTTTATTCGGTTTAAAGAACCATGAAAATAGAAGTTAAACATTTAAGACCCAATAAAATACAGATCAAAGTATAAAAAGCATAAGATAAATTATGTTCATTTTGATGTGCCTAGTGATAATAAAAAAGCCATATGCTTAAGACAAAACTGAGGAAACAAAAAACCTCTAAATAGTCCATAAAAGGACATATAAAGGTTCTGCCAAGTTACCCAGTATGTCTTGATGACTAACTGTGAAATAAATTGTTGGTCAATTTTACTTAGATCGGCATAAGGCCATAATGATAAAAACATACCAAGTGAGCAAAGACATATTAAAAAAGAACGGCAGCAGATTAAAACCCTTAATAAAGAGAATCTGTCATAAATAATGCATTATAAAGTTAAAAACGGTCAATAATTAAAATGCAAATACAGTGTTCATAATATTAAAGTGCAACAGTAAATATTAAGACTTTCTAACTCAATGATTTCTTGATTTTTAAGGCCCCGCAGATAAAACTAATAATAGCGGACAGCAAGTTCTGATTCTAGACGTAAGAGGCGAGACAGAGAAGTGCTATGACATCTGGCCCCAAAAGACAGCAGGATAGGACGTAAAAAAGACCATCTAGGTAGGACATAGACACCACAAAAAAACAAAAAGTGGACAAGTGTTTGTTTTGCGATGCCATCACAGGGACAAGGAGGTAAACAATGAAACCATGAACCCTGTTGGGGGTGCGCTACCAGAAAGTGGACCATGCCTAATCTAAAACGGGTAAGATAGAACCTATGTTCTATGGGGCATATTTACAAGCCCCTTGCGCTACTTTTGCGCTGCCGTTGCGTCACGCAAGTGACGCAGCGGCGACGCAAACCATGCGCCGCATTGCGCTATATTTACAACGTGACGCATCTAGGGAGATGCGTCACGTAGTAAACCCCTGCGCCACATGAAACCTGCGTCAGGTTTCATGTGGGCGTTCCAGCGCAGGGTGGGCGTTACCTCACAGGTACGCCACGTAAAAGTGACGCAGTGAAATCTACAAGATTTCACTGAGTCACTTTTACGCCCATGCTCCGTCAACACCCTGCGCCTGCTTGAAGCAGGCGTAAGGATTGACGCACCATGTTAGGGAAAGTGCACCCCCGAGCATTGCTGGAGCTGCGTCGCGCTTGCGACGCGACTCCAGCAATGCGCCGCCTTTCCGTCGGGGGATGCGACACGCATCTGCCATTCTGTGCGCCACGGCGCGCCGCATTGTAAATGCGGCGCATCGGCGGTGGCGCAAGGGAAACTTGCGTGTCGCATCTTCCCTGGCGCATCCCTGCTGATTTGCAGGGATGCGCCAGGGAACGTAAATATGCCCCTTAATTGGTAAACCAGAGAAGATAGCGTTTAATCCCCACCTCTTGTTTGAGACCTAGGTAATGCAATACTGTAACTGAAGAATGTTGATTGCGAAGTCTCAACTGGGTTCTATATTGGTAATGTACAGATTTCCCCTCGTCTTTAGCACTGCCAGTGAGTTCATTTGGAGAAAGAAAAAAAGTGATGAAGTTGTAGGTCCAGAAAATATTTTTTAAGGTAAGACAACCAGGGAATGGCGTTAGCTTGTTCTAGTTTTAAGCAGTCTGCCAGAATCTCTTTTGAAAATGAACAAAACGGAGTGGTCCATACTTTAATCCATAGGAGCAAAGGAGCGGCTAAAACTGCATCTTCAAGAAAAGAAAGGCCAGATTCCAAGTGGGTAATTAAACTGACTGTAGCTAACAACCTACAGAGAAACTTGATCTCAATTGTTTGTAATGAACCAGGTGAAGTATAACCCCACACTCCTGCCCCGTATGTTCCCAGAGGAACACATTTCACCTTAAACAGGGCGATCAACTCCTGAATTGGTTTATTTACTAATTTCTTTAAAAAGTGAAATATAGCCTCTATTGCCCTTACCATGTTGCCTGCTCTCAGAATCAAGAGTTTTTCCCATTTTAAATCAAAAGAGAATAAAATGCCAAGAGAGTTAAAATTGTGAACTCTAGTAACAGGAGTCCCTGCAATATTGTGAAGGCGGGAAGTGGTCTTTTTAGGCCCTCAAATCATAGTATAGGACTTTGCATGGTTAATTTTCAGGTTTAATTCCCTCATAAAATCATTAAAAATATCCAATAACAGCTGAAGCCCATTCGCTGTGCGAGCCAAGAGGACCGCGTCGTCAGTATAAAGAAGCACAGAGACGATGCGGTCCCCGATCCGTGGGAGGTCTTTACGTCTTAATGTCAATTCTTTCTCTAGGGCATTTATATAAAAAAGAAAAAGAAAATGTGCCAGAATACAGCCCTGTCTGACACCATTGTTGGAAAAAAAGAAAAGGGTACAATCTCCGTTGGCGTCAAAATGGATCTGTGTCTTCATTTCCTCATGTAGTCTAGTCAAAAGGTCGATTATTGCTGGGTTTACTCCAGTTTTCCCCATCATTGTCCAGAGGATCTCCCTGTCAACCAGGTCGAAAGTGCTGAACAAGTCCATAAAAGCCATATGGATTGCCCCACCCTTGGCTTACACATATTTACCTGAAATCATAAGGAGGTTCAGAGATTGTTCCACGGTCTCAACTCCAGGGCGGAAACCAAATTTAACCCCACAAAAAACGTTGTATCACTAGCCCATTCCTCAAGAAGGTGAAGGATTACCATCCCCATAATTTTGGGCAAGGAATCCAGGAGGGATGTTGGCCTATAACAGGTGGGTGAATGTCTGTTATGCTTTTTAAAAATTGGGACTGTAGTAGAATCCCTCCATGAAGGAGGGACCTGACCTAAAACTACACTACAAAAAACATTTTGTTAAAAGTGGTGCCTAAAAAAACAGGATTTTGTTTTAAAACGTCAATGGGTAGCCCATCAGGTCCTGGTGCTTTACCTGAGGAGGACTTAGAAATGGCTATCATTGTCATATCAACAGTAATGTCATTGCACAGGGCTATGACGTCATCCGAAGAAGTGGAAGCCAGTCGCTTGTCTTGGATTAACCCCTTCGCTGCTTCTGTCGGCCAACGGCCGTCGCGAGCACTACCTCCGTAGTGCTGCGCATGTCCGTTGGCCGACGCGGCCCCGCCCACTTAATTAAACCGCCGCACCGCAGCGGAATTCGCGCCGCGGTTAAGCGGTTAAACAAGTGTTGTCTAAGATTTCCGAAAAATTATGTAACCATTCAGCGGCTGAAATATGACGTTCTATCTGAGGGGAATTGTTGTCACTAAAATAAGACCTGTTGATAACTTCCCAAAAAACCTTAGAGTCACGTAATGATGATGCCATGAGTAAGTCAGCCCAGGCCTGGTCCCTCACTTCCTGTTTCCTGGTAGCGACAATTGCTTTATGCGAAGTCCTAAGCAATTTAATTTGGATAGCGTTACGAGGGGATTCCTTAAGTGCCTCCTTAAGCAATTTTAAGGCTGCTGTGCACTTTGAGCAAAATCATTTAGAAGGACTAGGCTCTTTCGGTTTAACCTTAATTACAAATTGATTAGCGGCTTGATTGCAAATAGCCTCAAAGCTATGGACCACATCAACAGGAGTGGAACCCTCTGCCAGGGGAAACAGTGTTTACAACGCTGTAAACACAACGCGGTTGTTTACAACACGGTCGTTACAACGACCGCGTTGTTACCACGCGTGCCATTACATCGCAAGTCGTAGCAACGACTTGCTGTACAGGGCGTGCAACACCAGGGAATGTGTTGGATTTTAAATCCAACACCTTCCCTGCTGTTGCACAAACTGGAGTAGGAATAGTAATTAATACTATTCCTAAGTCCAGCCCGCCTCCTACAGCAATTCGTTGTTACGACTTGCGATGTAATGACACGCGTGGTAACAACGCGGTCGTTGTAACGACCGCGTTGTAAACTACTGCGTTGTGAATGCACACGTTGTAACGTGCTATATTCCTCTGCCAGACAGACCATAACATCCTTATAGCTCTGGGAGATCAATTTGTCCAAAATTTCTTTTGATCAATTTTGGCCCGTTTAAGATGGACGTTTTTATTAACTGAATATTTTATTTCAATGGGACAGTTAGTCCCTGTTAATTTGATTGCAGGGCCTGAAAGGACTAAAACAATAGGGGTGTGATTGCTCAAACCTGAAGGCATTGTGTAGGAGTCAAGAACACATGGGACTATATAAGGAGAAAAGAACATAAAATCTATTACGGAACCTCTTCCTTTGCCCTTAAATGTGGGTCAGGGGGTGCCCTTTCCCTTTGAAAAATCAGAACTTCAAAGAAGATTAAATTTAATGATGCTTTGTTTCAAGGTGTCCCCATATAGGGTCTGTAAAAAACGGGTCAAATTCTCATTGGATCCATCTGAGGCCTGTTCCCTATGGGGCAAACTGTCGAGTTAAAATCGCCCACCCATGAGATCGCCTCAATGTCTGGGTAACTGAGAATATATTCCAACATAAATGTATCTAACTCCTTAATTAAATTAATAGTGTGATTTGCAAAATATTTGAAATACAAATTAATCAAAAGTATATCCAATAAATCTGAAATTTCGAGGCGCAAAATTTGGGAACAAGATGAACCCCATAGTTTCTCTGCTTTCAAAAGCCCATTCTTTAGGAAAACAAAGATCCCCCAACCCCCCTTAGCCCGACCTGAGGTAAATGGTAAAGCCGGTAAACAGAATGCTTGAAAACCGCCAATAAAAAGGTCCTCCTGAGACTAAGGACCACATGTATCAACATTTGTAATAGCGATTACCTAATTGCGATTTTCAGTGAATCGCAATTAGGTAATCGCTGTTACAAATGTATGAAACTCCACGAGTTTGATATAGCGATTCGTAGGGGGTCGCAAATCCACCTACCTCATTAATATTAAAGAGGTAGGTCGCAATTTGCGACCCCCTAGGAATCGCTAAAATCACGGGGATGGTGGCCTGCTGGGGTCAGCAGACCACCATGTCCGTGATTGGTTTTAAGTAAAGCAATCTTTTTAAAAAAAGATGCAGACTGTTTTTCTTAAATGAAAACGGGTTTCATTTAGAAAAAAAAATGAATAGTTAATTTTACATTTTTTAATGAGGAGGCAGTGGTCAGTGGGACCACTGCCTGCTCTTAAAAACGATTTTGCATACATTCACAAAGGGGAAGGGGTACCTTCGGGACTCCTTACCATTTGCGAATGGGTTACCACCAACTTGAAGTTGGTGATAAAATGCAAATGTTTTGCAACCACATTCATGGACACAAAACATTCATACATATCGTTGCAATTTGGTATTTGGAAGGGCGCCTAAACATGCCCCTTCCAAATACTGAATCGCAAACCCATTTTGCGATTCAGTAACAGATTACCGAATCACAAAATTGGGTTTGATGCATGTGAAAAGCTTTTTTTGCGTTTGCAAATGGGCCGATTCAGAGAATTGGCCCATTTGTGAACGCAAAAATGCTTGATACATGTGGCCCCTAGTCTCTTAACAAACCACATCAATGTCCTTGATAATTTCTAGCCAGTCAGGGTTACTCAGATTATTTTTTATGCCGGCAACAATCCATGATATAAATCAAAGTGGATTTGAGATGGTTTGGTCCTGTAGAGACGGTACAAAACCAGGGAGATCTTCAGCAGAAAAGGATGGTTTAGGTGCAGATATCTCGCACTGTCAATCAACTTTCAACAGCCCTTCTAGAACAGCAAATCGATTTGGGTGGAGTAAAGATGGGGCAGGTGTTGGGCTTCCAATTCTCAAAGACCTCCCTGGGAGAGGAGGGGACAGTGCTGAAGGCCGGTAGAAGAAGCCATATGGTAGAGCACAGGCCGAACTTGAATTCAGGCTCGTGGCCTTTTGGGGAGTTATTGATCCTATGTAAAAGATGCCCACCCAATTTAGGATTTCGAAAATTTATACCCCTCTTTAATAGACTTCTTAGAGAGCCCTACCCATCCCACACTTCTAGCCATGATGATGTTGTTTGTAAGATTAATTGGCCAACCCGAGTTTCTATTAAACCAGTGGACAACCTTGTTCTTTAAACTGTGCCAACTTCCTTGTCCACCTGTCTGCTCTGGGGGGACCCCAGCAAGAATGATGACGTATGGGGTACAATTTAGTAGAAGTTTCAGACAGTCCCTATGCCCCCCGTGGGCCAGGCTTCCGTAAACTTGTTCCATGAAAAGATCGCAAGTGTTCGGGGGCATTAAAGGACGGATAGGTGGAAGTGATGTTGGGAACCCCGTAGTAAGACTCTGGGGATGAGCAGGCAATGTTGGAAGAGAATGACCAGGCTCAAGCGGTTGTCACCCTATCAAACTTAAAGGGATGGTAATATTTGAAGGTAGGGGCTGAGGTAGATTTTAATTACCCAGATCAAGAGATGAAGAGGCACATTGCACCATAAGCGCTTGAACTTGATCCCCCAAAAGATTCAAATGAGTAAAAATCTCATTCCGGAGATCAAACAGAAGAGATACCAGGTTTGAAAAAAGGGGTTTACACACCTCCAATAGAGTAGCTTTAATATCCAAAGGAATATTTGAGTCAGGACCAACTGAAGGAGCACCAGATTTTGTGCACGTTTTGTGGGCTCCAAGGGTAGTAATTGTAGTGTCATTGCGCCTTTTCCTTTTGACTTGAGACACTCTGGTAACCTGAGGATTAATTAAATTATCAATAAAAGCATCTAGAGGAGTGTGTGGATTTTGAATGACAAAAAGTGGTTCAAAGGATAAACCCGGGAGGGTGGTAAAGCCCCCTGGCTCGCAGAATGTGCATCTACTACTGTAGAAGAGTCTAGCGAGTCCTTTGAGACAATCAACTTTTGTACTGTGTTAATGCGACATTCTACAATCTCAGAAGAGATGGCGTGCATCACAGAAGTTAAATAAGTTGTAATTGGGGCTGTATGAAGGGCCCCTTTATCCCCACGGGGGATCCTGGTTGCAATAATCTTTTTCCGCATAGTTAGAAGATACCGTCATACATGAGTAAAAAATAGAACTTAAGACTTGCCTGATCTTCACAGGTCCCAGGTACAAGTGTTGAAAGGGCTGAAAAGCCCAGAAAACACTGGGGTCCAGAGCCAAGAGACAGGGCCCAGCCTAGCCTCGTCCGGCCGCGGACAGGCGCAGACAGGCCCGCTCTTGGCCTGGTCTTCGCCCCGGGCATGTGCCCGAGCGTGAATCGCGCTGCGGGACGGCTCAGCTGATTTTATGGTGCTCCGGCGCCTTGCATCCACGTACTAGCCATGGAAACTGGGGGATAAAGTTCTCAACCCAGCGACTGTAGTCGGAGTTCAGGGGGCAGCAACAGGGCAAAAGGTGAGCAGTAAACACGATTCCCACACTGCGGGACGCCTCAGCTGATTCTATGGCACTCCGGCACCTTGCAGCAATGTAGTAGCTGGGGAAGCTAGGGGATGAACTTCCCACTCCAGCGTCTGTAGTCGAAGTCCAGCCAGCAGCAAAAGGGAAAAAGGTGAGCAGCAAATGAGGCTCCCACGCTGCGGCACACCTTAGCTGATTTTCTGATGCTCCCGCACCTTGCAGCCACATAGTAGCTGGGGGATGAAGTTCCCACCCAGGCGACTGTAGTCAAAGTCCAGGCGGCAGCAACAGGGCGAAAGGTGAGCAGTAAACGAGGCATGTGTGTTTAATTTGTTGCATTTGTTGTTAAAGATATGTAAGCTATTGATTTCTGCATGGTAGTGGCGGCTCCTCCACTGTGGAAATGTGTAATATTTTACTTAGCATAAGCAACAGCCATTTTTGCTGTGATGGCCATTTCGTTTCCTTCATAATTCCTCTGCTCTCGTCTTTTCACTCTGCTTGTGTTATCTATTTTTGTTGACTTCCTGACTCAGCTAAAGCAATGTATGTGCTGAGGGTTTGTAGCTGCTAGTGCACCTGGTCATAGATGTTAACTGTCAATAATTTACTGCTGCCTTAGGCATTTCTGCTCCCCCTCCCACTTTGCTGACCAAGTGGTTATTCATCTGCCCTTGTTTGCTGATAACTATTTCTAAAACTTCTTCTTCCTATTTCTGTTCACATGCTTACAGTGCAGAAAACCGGTATAAAAGGGACACAGTTTGTGAATTCAGTGTACTACCTCCTGCAACACTTGAGAGTGTTCCTTTGAGCTAGATTCCAAAACCCTTCGCCTAAGTTCCAACTTGGATCCGCTGAACAAATCTTACATGGTAGGGAAAGCACAGCCCTACCTAACCGAGGCTCTGACACCACAAGCCCGAAGTAAAATCCTCTTCATGAGATTAAGCATACTTGGTATCGCTGACTTTAACCCAATATGGGCCCGCAGGGGGGAAATCATCAACTGCAGACTGTGTCCCTATACGAGGGAATCCTGGCTGCACCTCCTATGTTGCTGCCCCAACCTTTTCATCGAACGACGGCGGCTCCTGCGCCCGATCTGCATCAGTAATGGGATAAAGACCTGCAGCGAAGCATCAGCCCTGTGCTTCTCAACAACAAACACAACGATACTTGCAAAATTGGGGAAACTCACGCATCAGATTAGGTTAATACTAAAGGCCGCGAACGGCAACAATCAGATCGAGGCAACGAGCACTGGAAGCCCAGCGGAAGACTGCAACCTGGTTCCCAACAACATTGAGGGCACTCCCTCGCTCCATCTGCACAACTAACACAGGGCTATTGTATGGTCCCAAGCGAAGCGTCATGATGAATGGTCCACAGACTGTCTAAACAGACCACTTCCAAGGTCACTTGGGGCTCATAAACCTGAGAGAGGACACCCGATTTCTACTTTATCCCCGGCAGCCATATATTTTGCAAGAGCGGAGAGGGGCACATTTGTGCACTATAAACTGAAGATTTTAACATTTTAAGCATTTTAGTCTCTTTTACGCTGTTTTTACTGTAATGATTTTAATTAATTGTACAGTCAATAAAAAAAAATGTCAGTTAAAAAATTTCAGAGAGTGTTGTATGGACATGGTCCCGCTCATGAGTGATTAATAAACTTTTTATTTATTCCAACTCCAGTGCTGATCTCCATTTTGTTGGTCTTTGAACCCGGGGACAAGAGGGTGACCCTACACCAGTGTAGCCCTAAAAGGTACATTTACACAATTGGTGCCCGACTCGTGGGGCCCCATTGGAGACGCGGCCATCCGAAGGAGTGGTCTTGACGGAGGATCGAAATCTTACTGCAGAAGCGCACTGCACGAGGAGACCTTTGTCTTTGCAGGCCAATGTGACTTTTCCGGTTTTCCCGATTTGGCCCGCCAGGTGTTAGCCTGTCTCAACTGGGGTTTTCTTTGGCGCAATTTTGAAGTGACCATTAGGTCCACCAAGAGATCGGCAGGTGGGAGTTGGAGACTTCTGTTTGGTAAGGTCGCTGAAGCGGCACTCTTGATTTGTTAAGCCTGGGCTTTTTGTTTGAATTTGTTATTCAATCTTTGCAAAGTTTGAAGGCAGGTAATGTGGAGATTTTTCTCCTTTTGAAATATTTGTTTGGAGTAGTAATATTTTACACATGTTGGTAAAGCATGCCTGTTCTCAGCACACTCCGTAGGTGGTGTTGCTGCTCTGGTGGTACCAAAGTAAGCTTAGAAAAAGTCAGCCGGCTCCCCTAGAGGGGACACTTAATAGAGACATGTATGTCAAATATGGTATTTCTTCCATAATGTACGGTCCACTATGGAACAAATACACAAAGTAAGATTCCGATCTGCAATGACCAGTGAATGGGTCATTCGATTTTAAAAAGGTTCAATATGTAGAGCAGTGTTTATTTAAAAGAAAAAGTAGACAGGATATGTTTGATTGTGTGCGTATGTGGGAGAAAGAAGTACGAAAGAGAGCAAAGAGAGCAGAAGCTATAGCAGAAAAAGAACAACGAAAAACGATATATCAAAAAGCGCTAGAATTAAAAAAATAAAGAAAAGAAGGAAAAAATAGAAAAAGAAGATAGGGAACGTCGATTAGAGGTAAATGGCCAGTACCCTATTAGGCACCCTATTTATCCCATACTTAATAAACCTCAGGATGACTGCATCCTATTAGAACGCCCCCCACCCACGTATACATTTCTCACTCCAAGTGCCCCTGATGAGGCTTCTGATGACGAGCATTTGTCTTCAGATGACAAAGAACAAGATAAACAAGATGGGCGACAGACTCGCTCTACTTTGACTAAAGCAGAAAAAGATAAATTAAACACCGCTGCTAGGGAGGAGGCTCGTCGGCCTCCTGCTGCATCGCTCATTGTAACTATGGTTCAACAGTGGAAAAATATGGAGCAATTTTATTTTGTAGAAAAATTTGCTTGGGAGGTAATATTTGATTATAGACAAATTTCTCAGGAACTAGAGCTAGCTGATATAAATACTGATTATAAACGATTAACAGAGGGGACTTTCCCTTTTTCGGCCTTATCTGATATGATTAGATGAGTGGTTAAAATACGAGACGCAACATTGCGTTTACGAAAGGAGCAAGAATTAGCTAGAAAACAGAAAGGTGTAGAAACAGTTCAATCCCCAGCACAGAAAGTAGATGCTCCGGTGGATGAGGTTGCACCTGTTAATAGTACAGTTGCTATAAAACCTATGCATGAAGCTGCACCCCTCTATGTTCCTCCTAAGGGTGCGGGAACAAATGATGATAAAACTTCGGATGATGCAGATATTTTATATATAATTGGGTTTACACTCCTTGAAGTAGAGCTGACGTGATGGCTCTTAAAGCTGCTTTGCCCGACACCCGGAAAAATCCCGCCGCCTTCTATGAGGAGGTGGAAGGAGCCATTAGTTCCTGCACTATGACCTTGCCAGATATTGATATGTTCTTTGGGCTTATTTTGCCTCCTGATATGTGGAGAGCGATACGTAAAATAGATGATAATGTAGCCTATGGTGATACCTGGGAACATTTAGAACAAATAGATGCGGAAAGGGAGCCTGCGCAGAAACCTCAGAAGGAGATATTAGATCTTCCTAAAGCTATTGTGACTAAGTTAAAGACTCCCATACCCCCTAAGAAAACAGATTGGACTATGTTAGCGTCCTGTAAACAGAAAAAGGATGAGTTGGTTTCTGATTCTTTTCAAGATTTGAAGAGACATTCCATGATTTTAGTGGTCAGTCATTGGCCGATGATACGGGTAAGCATTTGTTTGTTGACAAATTTGTCGCTAATATGTTACCAGAAATAGCTAGTCGCTTAAAGGCCAGCGAGAGTTCTTGGACCACGTCTTCCCCAGTTTCCCTTTTGACTATGGCCCAATATTATGAACGACAGGAACAGGAAGCAACAGGCAGCGAGGATAAGAAGGTTAAAGAATTAAAAACAAAAGTTATGTTGGCTCAAGTATATGGTCCACCATTTAGGGGAGGTGGAAGAGGCGGACGTGCAATGTATACACCTGGGGTTCCCCCTCTCCCTTGAGCAAATTTGTCCTCTAATCAGTGTGCTTATTGTAAAGAGACTGGGCATTGGTGTTCTGAGTGCCCTCTTTTGCGAGGTCAGCAGTACCAACGGGGAAGGGGTAGTGTGAGAGGACGCCCAGGGAATTCAGGAAACAGGGGAGGTACATGAGCTCGTCCTAGGTTTGAGGCAGTTGAACAAGGGCCAAATTATTCTAATACTTTTGATAGACGAAATCAATACCAAATGTCTGATTATTCTGCTGATGCCCTTGCAGATTCCGATTATGCATAGGGATGCCTAGGATGGGGTAAGGAACCGGTTTAGGTGCCAGTAGATCAAATGGGTCCTTATGTTGACGTAAACGTCTTGAGATCTACTGATCGGTTTCTGGTTGATACAGGAGCTACCCGTAGTGCTCTGTCTAAAAAATTGGTTCCTAGGGCTCCCCTGTCCGGCACAATGATAACATCGATAGGATTCGATGGGACACCTACACCTAGCCCGCTTTCACAGCCACTTGAATTCGGACTTGACAAATTCACTGCAGCATGTCTATTTTTGCTTTCCCCTAACACGCCGGACAACATTGTGGGTATCGATATGCTTAAATATTTTCGTGCTACAAAACGTTGTTCTCCGGAAGGTGTGCGTGTTATTTTAAATAACAATTATTCAATGGTTGAGAGATCCTGTCTTATCAATGAGGATGCCGCTCTGGCGTCCTTACCTAGTGTGAAGAAGGAACACTGTTATTGTTATCATTTCTTGCCTCCCATCATCACAAAGTCTCGCGAAAGAAATTGCAATATTGTAGACAGCAGGTTACCTATTTAGGTCACCTCCTGTCTAAGGAGGGACGTGCACTCACACCAGACCGCATTCAGACCATTTTAGACACTCCTGTACCCCGCACTCAGAAGGATGTTTGTGCACTGATTGACCTCACTTGTTTTTGTAGGCAGTTTTTTGCACATTATTAAACCTTTGTTGGCCCTTTTGACTAAAGACACTCCGATGCCCCTCCCATGGACTGTTAAGTGCCAGAACGCCTTCCAACAGTTACGCCAAGCCCTTTGTTCGGCACCAGTATTAGGTACCCCAGACATGTTGATGAGTAACTATTTGTCCCTGTTAACTGACGCTTGTCTTCTATTTATCAGCAGGTGCGGGAAGCTCTTCCTTCGTGAGCCCTGCTGTGCTGACAGATCATCGTGACATTTTGGTCACCGAGAGAGGACGACCTGCGTCACCTGAAGGACCTGAGGAAGTCTTCCCGGACCACACGATCCCTGGTGCATCTAGATACCTACTTCGCTCCAGGAAGAAAGACACTTCATCACAGAAAGAGACTGTTTGAGCCACTGTCCTGGGTGGTTAAAGACTGACTACAAAGGGGGTAGCCTTTTAGTGACTACTCGTCTCAACGTTAGCGAAGAAACCAACGCCTGCTCAGGACCTTAGGGCATCTTCTATTTTGTTGTTTGCTGATGAAAATGAGCTCACCTAAGAAGAAGGAGATCGCTGCGACAACGTGCAACGGCTGTACAATCTGTATCCTTGGTCTGACTTTGACTGCTGCCATCATCGCTACTGTAATGTGGGTAGTGGAGGAAGAAATGCCTGGAGCCTCCTTACCTAACATTACTGTTACATCACTTGTTGCAAAAGAGCACCATCATTTTGATTTGCCGCAAACATGAACAGGGATACCGGCAAAATCTGAGAAACAATTCATTTCTTCAAATGTTGCATCAGACACACCAGCTAAGCAATGCTACTAACTGTTGGGTTTTTGGCAAGATTCCTCCTCATCAGAACATAAAAGGAATCCCGTTGTCACCGCTGCCATTCTCTCACAATGGCTCATGCCCAGCTTGGTTCAAACTTCTATATGCCTCTAATGAACAAAGTCTGTTACCCCAACGAAGATGGGGACCCACAAGCAAAAGGGACTGCTTTAGAAATGGAAGAATATAGTAAAGGAAGTGCAGCAACAAATTATGTGTATCCAAATTCTAGGTCGGCTAAAGGAAATGGACCCCTTGTTATCTCTGTTGCCATGACCACTGGCCCCCTTTGTGTACAAAGTACAGGCGATGTGCCAGTGGGCCACAGTAACTGTTCTACAGTGTTGCAGATGTCTACGAGAGGCCGAAGCAGCTTCCTTGCATCACGTCACACTTATTTTGTTTGTGGAACTAAGGCATACTACTTCCTACATCCAGGCTGGTCTGGTACCTGTTACATAGCCTTCCTTCTACCACCTGTGTTTTTAGCTCCCCCAACCTACCATCAAGATTTGCAATTGTTTGATCACCGTGCTGGTAGTAGGGGAAAACGTGCAATCGATGTCTCTGTAGTCGACCAGACAGAGACCACATGGGAACAATATAGACTTTAACAGAGGATTCTTCTTCTTTGTTGGTCCAGTACAGAACAGTAAGCTGGTCCGTCGCCTCACCCGTACAATGGAAGCAGTGATCCATCAGACAACTGCGGCCTTAGGGAACTTGACAGAAGAACAAGCATCGATCCACATGGTTGCTTTGCAGAATAGACTTGTTCCAGATGTTATTCTGGCTGATTAAGGTGGAGCATGCTGTATCATTGGATCCAGCTGTTGTGTCTTCACACCGGACAATTCACTTTCTGTATATGCGGTCATCTCCAAACTACACAAAATAGCTACTGAGATGCATCAAGACTCAGGAATATGGACTTGGGCTGGATGGTTCTGGAGCGTATTTTTTGTATGGGGTTTAAAAATATTATCGGCATTGTTCATAATTATTGCAGTTCTTTTTTCTTGTTGTTTATGTATCCAATGCGGGCCAATGCTTTGTTCCCTCTGTATTTCCACTTGTACTACTTGTCTACCATTTAAAACGAATGTCCAAAATGTAAATGCCCGTTTAGCAATAGACCGAGAAGTCAGCAATATAATGTTAGTTGATATACATGATGTTTATCGTACCCCTTTTAATTCTAAGAAAATGTCTTAGCTTATGCTAAAAGGGTCATCTGTGGAAATGTGTAATATTTTACTTAGCATAAGCAACAGCCATTTTTGCTGTGATGGCCATTTTGTTTCCTTCATAGTTCTCCCGTCCTCTGCTCTCGTCTTTTCACTCTGCTTGTGTTATCTATTTTTGTTGACTTCCTGACTCAGCTAAAGCAATGTACGTGCTGAGGGTTTGTAGCTGCCAGTGCACCTGGTCATAGATGTTAACTGTCAATCATTTACTGCTGCCTTAGGCATTTCTGCTCCCCCTCCCACTTTGCTGACCAAGTGGTTATTCATCTGCCCTTGTTTGCTGATAACTATTTCTAAAACGTCTTCTTCCTATTTCTGTTCACATGCTTACAGTGCAGAAAACCGGTATAAAAGGGACACAGTTTGTGAATTCAGTGTACTACCTCCTGCAACACTTGAGAGTGTTGTATGGACGTGGTCCCACTCATGAGTGATTAATAAACTTGTTATTTATTCCAACTCCAGTGCTGATCTCTATTCTGTTGGTCTTTGAACCTGTGGACAAGAGGGTGACCCTGCACCAGTGTACCCCTAAAAGGTACATTTCCACACCACTGGGCATGGGGGCATCGCCCCACTGCTTTCTCGCAGTGCGAGAAGCAGAAACAAAATGGTAAAACTACCATTATATGTTTCTGCTTCTCGCACTGCAAGAAAGTAGAAGTGCCTGGTTGGGGGTGGACGGTCCTACCCGAGGGCAGGGGGCAGTGGCTTGCCCACTGTTGTGGGCCCTGACTATTTGGTCGGCCCTCTGGGACCGACCAAACCAGTCATGCGCACTCTGGATTTTCTCTATGTAGGCTGTATGCAGCCTACATAGAGAAAATGGTCTCCTTACTGGCGCCCGGCTGGAGCGCTGTCCACTGCACCGCACAAATCACAACGCTGCCATTGCAGCGTTGTGATTGGCTTAGGGGAGGGGAGGGAGGCTGCCTAGGTATAACGCGGCCAGGAGCAGCAGGAGCTGAGGCGGCGGTGCGCGATCCGGAGGAAGGTAAGTTTTTTAATTTTAATACCGGCCCGCTTCCCCCCGCAACCCCCCCACCCGCCCGTCTTGCCGGCCGCAACTGTATGGATATACCTTGCCAATCATCAGCCTGTCCCTGTGCGCCAGTCTCCGGGCACGTTTGGGCTGTGAGTGTCGTTGCTGCTTCAGGAGATCTCCAATCCTTCTGAAATGCCCATTGGCATCTCAAAGCCTGCTGTGGTAAAGTATGCCCTCCCTGAGTCCAATTAGTGACTCGGGTGGCCATTATTCTGAAGCATCTGGTTGCCCTTTAATCCATAATCTGTAGGGTGTTAAGCAAAATATAAATCAAAGACACTCGCAGCGATTATTCTGAACGGAAGACCATTATTAATAAATATTGAATCATAAGATTTTCATTGAATATGATAAGCGCCTGAGAGTGGTCACCTAAATGGTTTGCTCTAAGAAATCAGCAGCCATTCATTTCCACAACTAGTCTCAGTAATTGTGTTGGTTTGGTGAAAAGTGGTACATGACCGAGAGTGACCTGAGTGCTGGGGGTAAAAGATCTGTCACTGGGCACACCCCTGCTATTGTCGTGCACAGAGCTGTGCAGGGCTTTAAGTGGAATGAAAAAACTAGGGGGTCTCTCAAAGGGAAGTGACCAATGTAATTAAGGGCGTGGCTTAAAAACACGTAAGCTAAAAATCTGTACTTAGCAAAGTGTGCCGCCCGACTTGTATTTTGCTGTTTCTGTCATTGCATCCAGATATATGATACAACAAGTAACATCATACCTACAACAAGTCAGGACTATTGGTTTTGTCAATGGTTGTTAGTTGCATAAGATAAATAAGCAGCAACTACGGCTTGTATATAATATTGAAAAAGCTTCCACTTAAAGCCCTGGCGACACCATGACAATGTTGCTGCTCCTGAGTTTCAAAAAGAGAAGGGAAATCCAGAGAGAAAATGACTCTTTTTAAAGGATTTCCTTTCCCCTACAAGGCTCACCTGACATGACGTCATGCCGTAACTTCTCCACTAGTGAGAAGTGAGCAGTATGAGCACGCGCACATCGATGTGCCTGCTGTCACTGCAGTCCGGAAAAAACACAGACCGCCTGTGCCAGGGCACAAAACAGAGCCCGATAGAGACCCAATTTGAGGCCCCCTTTAAAAAACTGCCGGTGCTCAGCACCGGTGAGACCGGGCCCACTTAAAGCCCTGGAGCTGTGTGATGTTCAGTGCCCGATATAACCGCCAGGCGATCGCTCCTTGGAGTCCACTGAGCCATCCACCTGCACCCCGACCACTAACAAATGACGTCTGCTTGATCCTAAGTGCAGAAGCTCTTTTGACTGATGACAATGTTCTCAACAGGTTTTTAAAGGACAACCGTATGCCCTTGCAGTGTCGGGCTCGACTGCCAGGGAGCTGCAGAGGTGCGCCTGCTCTGCTGCAACAATTGCGCGTGGTGGTGCTTTCCTGAGCTCACGGCCTGGTTCTTCTCCGCCTCAGCAGCATGGTTAATAACCATGGCGGAGAAGAATAAGGCCTGTGCTACTGCTGTCCACTGCCTTTATATCGAGTCCTGGTTCCCAGCATCTCACAGTTCAGCTGGAAAGTCCCATGTGCACATTTTCATCATTCAAAGTCTTTATTTCGGTTTTACAGTACCTTAAAAGAGACAAACACATGAATCATAGTTAATAGCATTCAGAGTAAAGGGTACTATAAAATACTCCATATACAGACTCTTGAAAATAAAAATAAAAATTCATAATACAAATGTACAAACACAGGAAAGAGTCAGTACTAGACAAATCTCGTTATTAAATGATTCTACGCAATCTAAAGTGCTAGTGCATTGATAAGTATTGTTTATATCTCAATTGCGGGTGTGTACGGCCCGATTAAGCAGCATCAGCCATTTTAAAGCCCATGCCCCGAATGACCAATAAAAAGAATAAAAAGCTTATTAACATAAAAACCAATTATTTACAAAGTAGGTACTAGAATTTAAGGACACACCCTTCTGGACTAATCATTATAATTTCAGTTTGTTTTGTCCATGCCAGTCGAGGAGATAGTTAAAGCCCTCCTTCTAATAGCCCAAAACTGGCCTAAATATTTTGCAGTTGCACAAGCATAGAGTGGTCTCGCATCTGACTTTAAAATACGTAGGGCATCTTTGTGGCTATGTCTCCTGAGTTGTCTACATACCGGAGCTAACCAATTCCTTCTGGGTCTGGCATAAGCAACACAAGCAAAAAGACATGGCCTATTGTTTTCATGAGGGCATAAACAGGAGGGACAGCCCTTAGGCTGTGATTTATTCGTCAGCCAGGAGTTAGTGAAGGCATTAATGGGTAAACTGCCATGTCTGAACTAAGTGTACAATTTCCTGTCTGCCGGCACCTTAATGATATCAAGATAGCATTCTAGCCGGCTGATGGATTTCATATCAGTAAAAACATCAGTTAAGCTGCCATGACGGATTTTCAAGAAATTCTTCTGTTCTACCCATGCCCAATATTGAGATTTTATTTGGTCCCTAGAGTATGAGGGCGGGAGACCAGCAAGCTCCTTAGGCACGCCTATGCCTGCCCGGATGGTGTCTATGTGTTTAATCCACCCAATTTTTGGGTTTTTGTCCAAAGCAGAAACTTCAGTGAAGGCAGCGGCATAGGGAGCCAGGTCAGAGGTAGTGACCAATCTATGCCAAAAGAGCAGTGGGCGTAAGCTTACCTGGTCATTAATAGACTTGACACCCAGGTCAAGTTTAAGGGGAGAAGAGGAGTGCTTTGGGGGAGTGATACCAAGCTCCTAAGGAACTTGTTTTCCACTATTGAAAGAGTGTTTACATTTACTGAACCCCACAGCTCTGCCCCATAAAGCACACTACTCACTACCTTGCAACTGTACAGTTTGAGAGTGGGGGCTACAGGCTTGGTATATGAAAGGCAGTGCTCCCGCCGCAAAGCCCCAGTTAGCTGGGAAAATTTCAGGGACGCCTTCTCTAAGTGATTCTTCCAAGCCATTCCCTCGGACAACTTGATTCCCAAGTACTCAAAAGAACCAACCCTCTCAAGCGGAACATTGTCTAAAACCAAGCTACCTTTAAAAGATTTGTGCGGATTCAGCATCATCAACTTAGTTTTAGTAGTATTGATGACCAATCCCCTCAAATCACAGAAGGCCTTAAAGTTATTTAAAAGTTTTTGTAGGCCCGTGGGGGTTTTAGACACTAAAAGGGTATAGTCCGCAAACAGTAATGTGGCTATTTTATGATTTGCTAGAGAGGGGGCGTCGGCCGGAATGGAACACAAAAGATCAGCTACTTGATTTACATATAGGGAAAAAAGGGTAGGGGCCAAGACACACCCTTGGCGTACCCCCGCCGGATCTTAAATGGCTCGGTGGTTTGCCCCTGATTTCCCCACCTCACACGAGCAAAATTGTCCTCATGTAGCCTGATCAGTGGTTCTAGGATTTCCAAAGGCATTCCCATGTCCCGAAGGACTTGCCAAAGTAGGTCCCTGGGGACTAGGTCGAAAGTTGTTTTAAGATCTATAAAGGCAAGATATAAACTGCCTTTACCCAGTACACATACCTTCCAATACAGCAGAAGAAGGCGAAACGCCTGATCGATGGTGCCGGTCTTCCGCCAAAAGCCCGCCTGGAGAGGAGAGAGGATGTCATTCTCATCCATCCAGGTCTGGATTTTAGCTAGGAGCGAACGGCAGAAGACCTTTAGGGCACAATCTATCAGGCTGATTGGACGGTAGTTGGCGGATTTCGACCTGTCCCCTTTCTTAAAAATGGGTATTACTTCCGCCCCCTTCCATGTGTCCGGGATACTCCCACCGCCAGCAATGTCATTGGCCAGTTTCATGAAATAGGTTGCCCAGTTGTCCCTGTCAGCACGAAAGAGGTCACCAGGGATGCCATCGGGACCAGGGGCTTTTGCACGGATAATGGCATCTAAGGAGCGCATTATCTCATCCCTAGTAAATGTAAGGGTACATGTTGGAACACCTATATCGTGGAGCAACTGGGAACTGTCATTAGTGTTGCCGGTGGAATATAACTCACTAAAATGTTTATGCCATTCTACGGCCGGAATGTTGTTAGCCAAGGGAGGTGAGCGTTCAAAGTTACTTTTAGACACAAGGGACCAAAACATCCTACTGTCAGGGTGCCCAATGGCCTCCCCTAGATCTTCCCATCTCCTTTCATCCCATTCTTTTTTGGCTTTACCCTGCACCTATTTATATTCCTTCCTGGCTTTACAAATGCTAGATGGATCTCTATTCTTGATAGCTACAGTCAGTCTCCCTCTCATGGCCCTACACTCTTTATTGAATCATGAATGTCTTCCCAGAAGCTTTCCCTGTGATGGCCTGGTCTTGTTCATGGGGGCATGGAAAAAGCAGGCCAGGCGATCAAAGAATTCCCTATGGAGGATACTACAACTGCTCTGTATAGGCGGATCCGAGGTCGCTGTTATGAGAGTCGCTAAGTGCTTAGTTAAGACGTCTTTGATCGATTGGATCTTAAATTCGTCTGCCAAAACCACAGGCCATTTGAGTCGGCGCTTGTCATTTGTGGGAATTAGAGCCTTTGTACTTAATGGTATTAAAGGCTCTCTCCCGATGTCTCCCCAAGGGTAATCAATGGACAGAATAAGGGGGTTGTGATCACTATCACAGGACGGGACTATAACCATGTCCCGTACCAGGGGCCAAAGGGTCAAATCCACTAATAGGTAGTCAATCCTACTTGACCCATTTGATCCAGTGAAGGTCATTCCTCCTCCTCTATCTGAGATGGTTCTACCGTTAGTGGCCCTTAACCTATATTCTAGGGATATCGCATTCAACTGGAGAGCAGCTTGCGACCATTTTTTAATCGGAGTAAGCTCCAGAGGAGGTACCCTCCAGACTTTATCCTCCTCGTTCACATCATTGGCCTCAGCCCAGTCAAGTGGCTCAAATGTTACGTTGAAGTCACCACCAATTATTAGATGACTTTCATACCTGGCTCCCAATAAATTGTCCAGGACATGGAGGGCTGGTTAACTGCCACCTCTGGTGCTCCTAACATAAACGTTATAGATATCGGCCGACTTGCCTTTGCCATTGGTTAGCCTAATCCCAAGAATATCCGGGCTATTGGTAGCCAACTCTTTTACATCACAATTTAGTGTAAGATTTAGAAGTGTGAGCAGCCCTCCTGAAGACCGGCCATGTTTGGATGGTATTTCTGGTCTATGGAAAGTCATAAACCCTGGAATGAACGTAGGGGGTCAAACACCAGGTTTCCTGGAGAGTGCATATCTCGTGTTGAGAGATAAACTCCAGCCAATGCGGACAATCAAGCTTCCCCCTTATACCCGCCAAGTTCCATGACATAATTTTCAGTGTTTGCCCATTGCCTTTAGAGATGGGAGCCTGAAAAATAAATGCAACGTTTGATTTGGACGATGCTTGGCAGTCGATGATTGTATCCGGGCCGCTGGCCTGGGTTAAATCACTCAACACTAATAATGGGTCAAAGGCTTGGGCCATCTGTAAAAAAGGAAACGTACTCGCTGGCTCGTTAGGAATATCATCTAGGTAAGAGTATGCTGTGTCAATGATGTTCGTAGGACCTGTGGTAAAATTACTCGGAGGATCCTTGATGGAGACTGGGGTTAGTCAGTCGCTCTGCGATAGGAATGAGATGGAAGAATCCCCAGGAATCTGGCGCACATTTTCAGCTTGGTCAAGTATTGTGGGGATATTTAATCTCAGCCTAATTTTCGTAGATGGAATTGGAAGAGATCTGGCTTCTAGGGCAATTAGATCATGCACCAGGTGCTCAGAAGCTAAAATTAGCTCTATTGCATCAACTGTACTCTGATTCGAGACGCACCTTTTGGCATATACAATGTCGTCTCTAATTATTGATCTGCACCCCTGGTATGCCTCAACCAATGTATGGCTTTGTTTTTTAAAGCTTCAACATTCTCATACTTAATACAATTTGGGTCTACTTTAGAAACATTGGTCATGTAGATTGGTAGGGATAACGGATTGTTTTGCTTGCAATGGGATAATGAAGAAGGCTGGCGAGGTAGGGACTCCCTATTGTGACTTGTGACCATGCTCAGCAAAGCTGGCCTTGTCATTAGCCCATGCCCAACTTGGTCCTGTGACAAGCCCATAATTTTTCTACCATGATCAACATTTAACCTACATTGCTCTAGAAATGTACTAGTAGTTACTCTAGTACTATGAGTGAGTTGATGGTCAGAGTGCAAAGTCGAAGCATTACAAACAGGTTGGTTCCCAGGGGGCATTACAAGCCCCGTCTTTAAGCTAGCATGATTGAGTAATGCGGGTAATGGTGGTGGTGGCGGCAGTGAGTGTGGTCTATTACTTCCGTCTATTTGCTGGTAGAGTTTAGATACCAAGGTGGTTAATGCCTCAATGCTACTTTTTAAAGCTATAATTTCCCTCTGAAGGTCAAGATTCGAGGGTATGGAGCCATTACTAGCTTCCCTTGCTCCCTGTAAAGGGTTTGTACTTAAGTCATTATTAATTGAATGAGTGTAGTCCGTGTCAGTGTGCACATTAGTTGTGGATGGCTTGTCAGCAAGGAGGGCATAACGATTACTCAAAGGGAGCTCATCTAGTGTAACGCTATCAGAGACGAGACACGCTTCACTTTGAGCGAACGGGAGGCTTAAAGTAGAACTATTGTGCACGTCTGCGACTGGGGACATTTAACTTTTCCTTGCTGCCTTCTTAAATAGGTTAGGGATGTTCCCATACCATATGGCAGTAGGTCCGGTGGAATTTTGGGGACGGGGGGACTTGGTGTGGATAGTATCAATACTGGGGGTGTCAGGAATTTGTGCAGGTGATGTTAACAGCTCTTCACAGTCGGCAACAATGTTCTCAAAACGGCCGAGAATTTCCTCTCCTGGCTCCCCTTCTCTCCCTTCACACCCAGTTCCCTGTACAAGTGGCTGAAGCCGTTTTTTTTATCTTTTCCTAGTTTCACCTCCCAGCCCAATCTCAGTCCCGTCCCTTTCCCCCATGACACCAGTTAAACGATCAAGCCTCAACAATAATACTACAGCACAGTACAGCACACTACTAGCCCCAACCAACAGGGCTGCAATGAACAATGAGAAGACAGACTATCAGTCCAACTAAAGGTCCAATAATAAGTGGAGTGGCAAGAGTGAACCGGCAACAGTACCTTTAGATAAGAAAGATGGCCTGGGGCTTCGAGCCTGTAGTGGCAGGGGGGTGGCTCAGCCCAGCCTCTTCCGGGTGATGACGGGCAAGGACGGGCCCGCCCTTGGCCCGGGCTTAGCCCGCGCACGTCCCCGCTGCGGGAGCCCGCGGCGATATTTAAAGCACCTCCGGGCGCGGTATGGCGGTGGTCACAGGGGAGGCTGGGGCTGGTATTCCTTGCCCCCTCCTCTTCCCTTTGCTTGGCAGCGGCAGTGGCAAACAGGATCTCCAAAACGGGCACATTATTATAGTGCCTAATTCTAAAACACAAAAAGGCGTTAGAGTCCTGTAGAAGTACAGAATCCAGTAGATCTGTTATTTACCGATACTATAATGCCCCTCTTTTGAAAAACAATAAACGTGTTTTTCAATTAGGGTGACCTGTGAAGATGCTCCCCATGTGCCCTTATTTAAAAAAACAACACATATTTTCAGTATAAATGAAGAACATTGAAGCAGCCCCAGCCACAATCCAATCCCCTCGGATTGAGCTTTTAAGGGGAGGGGTTTTCTGCCGAGGGCTGTGATGGGACAGTGATCGATGGACTTCAGTAAAGGTGTTGCTTTACCACATGCTGAGAACAAGACTGGTTGAACTGGAGGGATTTGTGTGAAACGTAGCTAATAGTTTTGGAGGTGAACGACGCATGCAGGGCAGTGCTTCTAAATATTGAAACTTCGTCGTACAAGACTTTATCAAAAATGTTAAGTGAAAGTCATAGACAATATTTGCCAAGGAATCCATCTCGTATCTCCTCAAACACAACGATCATCTTACTCTTGATCTGTGCAAGAGAGGCGCTGTGAAGAGGGGACTTACAGGAAGTTGTCTAGTTTTGTAGTCCTCTTTTAGTTACCGTGGAACGCAAAATTCGTCCTTCTTCAATGTCAGTTACTTGCTTCAGATGGCGGATGTGGTTGGGAACACCGGTTGAGCGAAGCTGGAGGATTTGCGGGGATATGGGCCGTGAAAGAAGGCGAGTGTGAGGTGAGGGGACCCAACCCCCAAGGCTGAAGGGGTGGGAGTAGAAGTCTGCCTTCAACTGTGTAGGAATAGGACTAAGGCAGAGCAGCATCAGTAAGAAACTCCATCTGGCAGGCTTGTGTTAATTAATTATGTTTGGGGGATTGTGAGTGATCTGCAGTGCTGACCTGTGAGTATGTATTCGTTATTGTGTATATGAGTGCATATCAGCCTTGAAGCAAATCGCACCAGCAAATGGGAGTCGATGAAGAGTTGTACATTTTTAAGGTTTTAGTCCTGCAGTAAGAGTGGTTATGGTGTGCTCCCTACTCCCTGTGCTTTATCAGAGCTAGTGTGAAAGATTATGTGAAGCGGAGTTTAAAGCCTGCTTGGCAGCATGCAATATTGCTATCAGCCGACGGACAGCCTTGTCGGTGGGAGGCATAAGACATGCATCTGGGGCTAACCCCAGCAGAAACAAACAATTTGGCCATAATGTTTACTCTTTTGTGTCGGAGGGAAGCACTGGGATCCTCTCCTGTCAATTAGTAACGGGGGCACATTAGACTTGTGAAAGAATAGCACACAGTGGCACAGATGGACAGAGCACGTGGTAGGCCGGCGTCTGATATGCATCCGATTAGACTGACAGTGTTGCCAGTCATTGTCTTTGTTAGAACAGATTCACAATTGCTTTATTATCCTTCCTGCTTTCTCAAATTTGCTTGAAAATGCACTATTTGCCCACTCTTTTTTCAAAATTTTACCGGCGACAGAACGCCCCCGAACCCCCCGTAGGTGGTTCGGGCAAGCTCGCTACGCTCGCTCACCTCAGTGCAGTGCGACAAATGTTTTACGCTCACCACTTTCAAATGCCACCAGCCGCCACTGCTGGATGGGTTAAATCGTGCTTTTGACAGCATTTCCATTTGGGCAATTATTTATTACATGATGCAAAATTGTGAGGCAAAAACTGCATCACAATTTCAGATATAGCTTTTTGATTGGAAAATGAGGCATAATAGCTAATAACGACCACAATGTGTCAAAGGGATTCAGGTGTTGAACAGAGGAATTATTTTTTACACAAATGCAATACTTTCATACAGGGCTGTAATTGCACTCGAAAAATGTCATGGTAATAGTCTGGCTTTGCTTGTTCATTGATTACTGTGTCATTTTCACAGTCCTGGCATGTTTGTTCGATGTGCTCTTTGCTAAGAATCTGCAGTATCTTGAGGGTTTCTTAGTCTGAGTCTGGCTCACCGATTAAGTGATCCTTTTTTTTAATCGTGATGTCTTTATTTAGTCTGAGTCTGCTAGGTAATGCTGCACTGCGATGCTCATATTATATTTTTAACAGTAAAGAAATTAAAGGCGTGTAACCCTCGGCAATGGAGTTGACAATTTGCCTCACTAGCCTTAAAGCAACGGTAGGAACAGTCCCCGCACATCAAACCATTACTAGCCCAACTATCACTAACGGAAAGGCCCCGGAGCAAGGAAGACAGTGCCTGCCTAGACGTTTGTCCTCTTTTGTTAAAAACCTTTCAAGCCTCAGTGGATCCTCTCAAGTACCACTGAGATAGACTGCATCCTCAAGTGGATCTACTTAATATTCTTGCTGTACACATCTCAGGTATTGAATTGTCGAAATTAAACAACTTAATTATTGACAGCCACATTTCTCCAACAACCTATTTGTTCAAGGTAACACATAATAGATAAAGTGGGAACCTTGCCAGATACTGAATATACTCCTCGCGGATATAAAATGTAGCCGCGGATGCCTCACCAAGTCAAACCTCCAACATGCCCAGGCCGAGGACATAGCTACCACCATTCCACTGCTACTACGGATAAACATGGTAAAGATCAGCAAGTGACCAGAAACCATAATAAAGTGGAGAATGAGAAAGATATTGTATCTCCTACTGACACTCTTCAAACCAGCACAGTGACCACACCCCCTAATGCTCGCCTCACGAAGCGACAGAAATAAAAGACTGAGGAAAGCTAGGAACAAGCCTGCAGTTCCCATATCGGGACATATAAAAATATGAAATATACTACACTCTAGAAAACGTTTCCCAATTTTTAGACAAAGGGATGAAATGAATACCTCCCATTTGATCCTGACTAGTGCCGAAAACATTAAAGAAGCACAGGAGGATCCAAACCTTCATGGAGACATGGGGGGCATGAATGCCAGTAGCAATGCATCGGTCATCTCTCAGGGCCATCCACACGTTTGGCAGATGATGTCTGATGATATCGGAGCAGATCCATGGGGATGCCATGTTGACGTTACTCATCTAAGATTACGATCTTCAAGTACTTTGGAAAATCTTTCGGCAATGTTTAATAACTATCAAGGCAACCATAACTCCTGCCCCTGGCAATGTGGCTCTGTACCTGGGGAACAAACTCTTGCTCTACCCTAACCATGAGCAACGCCCCCACCCCATTGGACCCAAAATTAGGAACACCCTCTCAGAAGATATAACTCAAAACACTCAAAGAGCTATAACCAATTCCAAAGTACCCAAACCAACTGGGTCGGGCATCACCCATCCTCAGCATGGTGCAACAAGGCTTGTCTTCTTTCCAGAATTCGAGTCCAAGTGCCACCAAGACACCTTAAGTCAGGGAAATCTTTTAAAACTGTTCCGGACTCTACCTTCCCTGGCTTATATTGTTTCTGAAAACTTCAAGTCAGTTGAATTCTTTTTGGATGATAGACAACCCTTAAAAGAATCTACAATGGTCACTTGATCATCATTAGCCATTTTGGCCTCATTTCTAAAAGATGGGGCTTAAAAACGCATTAAGTACACAGAAAAGGCCTGAGGAGGTTTAACGACCAGCAGGGGGCAACTCCCCTCGTATTAAATATGGCAACACAAACAGGCCACCCTGGGTCAAAATAGTGATAGCGGAGTGCAGGGGAGTCCCTTTTATAGGATGAATTCCCTCACCCACCCGTAGGTGGCATGCTTCATCATCGGGAAACTCCTTGCACTGCGAACCTAGTCGAAGTGCGGGCTACAACCCCCTCACTGTGAGGGAGGAGCTCAAGGATGTTTTGTCAATGATTGTAACGAGGTATACTAAAACCTTCAGATAAGCTGGGCATGGAGGGAGTGTGTGAAGAGAGTGACGGTGAAAATAAAACTGACTACCTGGTACGTTAAAGGTTAATTTTAATGAAGCACCCAGGGGTCAGGATTAAAAGATGTATATGGGCCATGGCAGGAATATTTATCCTAGCATGGTCTCGAAGTGGTCAATTGGTCGACATGTTTCAGCCTCAATGCCCTCCGTAGAGGTGACATGGCTCTCTTCAGGAACAGGTGAAAGTGTGAGACAGTGTGGGTGTATGAATCTTACCACCATACCAAATTTGGATGGTGGGAAAAAGGATACAGCCAACTATTAGGTTGATGCATCAAATGAAAAATTCTGCTGGTCAGCATCGTCCCTATAAAGAGACAAATATTAAAAACAGAGATTTGATACATGCTTCCACATACACTCCTTAATAATCGTGCCACAAATGTATGTCGTAATGAGTCTTGAATGTGGCTACAGAAATAGTGAGGAGATTTTTCCTTCAAGTGCTTACCCGTCTTGTCGGGGACGCTAATGGCAACTCACCCTCGGCGCACGCACTCGAGGTGGCTTCCAAAACCTATATAAAAAGGGAGCAAAGACAAAGGGGGTGGGAGTTGACTGTAATGTACAGTCATACAAACACATATCACACAGTTGACTTAAAATGTTAGGGGTGAAAAGCTGATGTCCGTTGTGCGTATAAATATAAAATCAGATTTATGCAGTTAGGAATGGAAGGCAGCAGTGTCAAAATACATTGATAACTGTCCAAACGGACCGAGTTTAGATACCTGGGTATGGGATGGAAATACCCAAGATTAACATTGAATGAAGTGACCTCAAACTCAGGCTGCCCTGAGTGATATACAAAAAGGGATTTTGAAATTATCAGGGATAACACACACGTCACGAGAGATGCAAGATGGCAAGGAACTCGGCATCTGTGGGGTTGTACCCAGAGGAAAATAAAACGCCCATGTTGTAGCGATGAAAAAACAATGGACCATCTCCGCCCGAAAATGGGATAGAAGTGTCCAAAATGGTGGTTGTATAGAGCCGGATGATAAGGACAGAGAGCTACTAAGCTGTCCATCCAAAAAGGAAGAAGCGGTTTCTAAAAACCTGATGGGAATTAAGCATGTTCCCTGGGGTAGGGCCGGGAACAGGGTCAAGCAGTTAGACCATCTCGACCGGGCTAAGGTAGAAGTTGTGAGCCGGACAGGCAATCAATGGAGGGAGCTACACCCTCGCCGGTAGACCCGGGGAGTACACAGCCTAACATCAAAACTCACAGGCTGTAACAGTTACTGGATAATTCCAATAACTCAAACTGGCTTTAGGAGAGGTTGCGATACAATCTCAAGTATTTTGGCCCTGTCAATTCTATTTGATCAAATGGAAAAGCAGCATCGCACAACCTACCTCAGTTTTGTCGACTATAAGTTGGCTTTTGGCTGTTTAAACTGAGTGAAGCTTAGGAGGAAGCTCAGGGCGTGGAACTTCTCACTACACCTACTTAGAGTCAAGTCACTCCACAGCCGCACTTGTGACTGGATCAAAGTAGGAAACGTCTCTCTTTTGTCAAGAAAGATCTACACACATCAAGGTTTAAAGCAGGATTCTGTGTTGACACCATATCTTTTCAATCTTTTTCTGGAAGACCTTTCCCCAACCTTTGACGCAACTAACAGCCACACTCCCCACCTGGGAACACTTGCATTAAACCATTTAGTATATGTGGATGACGTGGTCTTGCATAGGCCTGGGCGGAAAACTACGCTACGCTCGCGTAGTTTGCGCAACTACGCGCTACGCGAATTGCACGTAGCACAGTGCAAAAACGCGTAGCGTAGCGGGCATTTTTTGCTTGCTTGTGGTCCTCAACGTCAAGTTGGTGACCCCGAGCGAGCAAAATGACATCCCGGCGAGACTTTTTCCTCGTTCGCGATCAGCAACATCAAGTTGCCGATCACGAGTGTGGAAAATAAACCTCCTGGCGAGATTCTCAACACGGGGAGGTCAGGTTTCTCATTGCGAGTGGTCGCGTATGCTCGCGACTGCTCACGATAAGAAACTACCAGTCCGCGTTGAAAAAACTGCAGCTCGAGTACAAATCTACTCGAGTGGCAGAAAACGACTGCTTGCACTGTGCAAGATGCCGTTTGCAATGATTGCACAGTGCGGACAAGCATCCGGCACTGTGCAATCATTGCGAACAGCATTTCCTACCGCACTACGCAGTTCGCGTAGTGCTACGCGTAGCTCGCGTAGTGCGAAGTGCACTTCGCGTAGCTACGCGTAGCGCTACTACGCGAACTACGCCCAGGGTTATCTTGCACAGTCAAACCAAAGTAGGCCTGCAAAGGCAAATAAAACACTGCAACATCACGGCAAGCAAAACAACCTAATTATTAACTAAACAAAACAAAGGCGATGGTAATCAGCAAAGCAGTCAAAAAGAATGTAACCTGACATCTATGTACACATACCCTGGATACAATAAAAGAATATATGTACTTAGGAGTCTTGCTTGACGACAAGGGAACATTTAAACAATAATTGTGTGCTATCACCAACAAGAGCAGAGCCTTAATTGAGGTTTTCAGCACCCTATTTAAGAGGCTGAAAAGTCCAACACTTGACCTCCTATAAGGGTTATGGTGGCAAAGGTCATACCAACTTTGACTTATGGGAGTGAAGTTCTTCATGGACGTGACTCAGTATTACTGTATAAACTCCAATTAAAAATTTACTGGCATGTTTTTAACCTAGAACAGAATAAATCCCATAGCTAGTTAAGCTTGGAGTTTGGTCTTTCAAGGCAATAAATCAGTAGGCAGGGTGCAACAGTTAAGTGCTGTTTTAAGTAGACCTGAACGGAAATATAATTCCGCTTGTAGACTTAGGAGAATTCAGGAAATCTGTGCTACGCATGTAACGCGAAGTTTCCGCTACATTCTGCCATCTGATGAAGTGAGCCAGTATATAATTTCCATTGCTGCGTGCAAGACTTATTTTGGTGCACACTGACAAGCGCAATGAGATTTGTCGCCCGATAGCCAGCATGAGCGAGATTTGCCAGCTGCTAGCGTGGCTTCTGATCACCACGGGCCTTCCAGCGCCATTTTGGTGACGCTGACGAGCGCGAGCACCCATGGTTGCTTCTTGAGCAGATTGTCTATTCCAGAAACAGCTAAATTTCCTCCAAAAGCCGATTTTCGAGTTAAAATTATACTCCAATAGACCGTTTAGGTTGTTTTTTAGTGCGAGAAGCATTTTTTTCATTTTACTTTTTTTTTCAACAAGAAGGAAATGCCCCAGAGACTCCAGCTTCCTCTTCCTGTCCAGCAGGCTCCTCCCAATGCTCTGTCCATCTCCTGGTCACGTTTCATTTAGATTTCGAGGTTGGAAGGATCATTCTCTTTGTCTGCTGCATATATACCATTGGATTTTAAGGTCTTTGCTTTTGTGACTTTGTTTTTGTGATATCACAAGTAAGTTCAAAACATTTTGAATAAGTGTGTTGTTTGTTTGATAGACGGCATGCACCAGTATTTAAATGTACTTTTATTTGATTTTTAAACTTGATTGTAGGAGGTGGCCTGGAGTTTCAGTAGCGGCCTAGTTATTTTTTTGCATTTAATTTTTTATCTTTTGTAAGGGAAAAAGGTTGCAGAGTTCAGTAAATTTTCTCCATGTTTGTTAAATTTGCAAAATTCACTATTCTTTCATTTTACTATGTGGCCTAGTTGACCCATGGGCAATCCAGTCAGTACTAGTCATGAGTACATTAAACAACTGTTTCTGTGGTATATGTTGGTTGAAAACTTCATTTAGGCCAGGGATGGCATTGGATTAAAATTCTGTATTTCACGTTTTTTCTGGAAAAAAGGTGTATTTTGGTGGGTAATATTTGATGCCTTGGGAGGATGTGTTGTAAAATTTTTATAGCTCTCTTTATTTTTGTTTCTGGCATTGCTGAAATAATGGTAGTGTTTTCTTCAGTGTTACCACACCTCCTTTGACTGGCCAGTGTGTGTGTGTGTTTGTTTTCCATAGACCACCATTTGTCTTTGTTCTCCAATGCCATGTGGCCGGGGACCATTTGTGCAGTCAGTGTCCATTGGCCTGCATGTGTTCTTTGTTGTCCATGCCTCCGTGCTTGTTGTTTGACCATGTTGCTGGCGACCATTTTGTGTAGCCAGCTAGTGTGCTTTTGCCTTAGGCCTGCATGTGATCTTTGTTGTGTCCATGCCACCTTGCTTGTTGTTGTTTGACCATGTGGACAGTGGCCATTTTGTGCAGCCAGCCAGTGTGCTTTTGCCATAGGCCTGCATGTGTTCTTTGTTGTGGCCATACCTACTTGCTTGTTGCTGTTGTTTGACCATGTGGCCGGTGGCCAGTTTGCATAGCCAGCTAGTGTACTTTTGCCATAGGCCTGCATGTGTTTGTTGTTGTGGCCAAGCGTACTTGCTTATTGTTGTTGTTTGACCATGTGGCCGGTGGCCATTTCGGGTAGCCAGCCAGTGTGTTTTTTCCATATGCCTGCATGTGTTCTTTGTTGTGTCCTTCCTTCTTTGCTTGTTTTTTGACCATTTGGCCGGTTTCATTTTGTTTAGCCAGCCAGTGTCCTTTTGCCATAGCCCTGCATGTGTTCTTTGTTGTGTCCATGCCTCCTTGCTTGTTGTTGTTGGTTGACTATGTGGCCTGCGTCCATTTTGTGCAGCCAGCCACTGTGTAAATCAATTTTTTCCAGTTTTCAAAGGCATTTTCTAGGGCGATTTATGAGAGAGAGCTAAGCCTTTTTGTTTTTGTTCATTTTGTTTACTTTTCACTGATATCAGTTTAATATGCTTGCAAATCATTGTAGTATATGTATAAATGAACAGTGTTAAATATTGTTTACATGCATTTTTCCATTTTCCCCTACACCTGCTTGCCTCCTAATGCGATTCTAATAGTCCCCTTAGTACACCAACAATACAAAGAAAAATATATACATATATTATTAATTTATTTTGAATTATTATTATTATTATTTTTTAAATCCTTCCATCCATCCCCTGCCTGCCGTAGGTGGTTGCCGCACACCATCATTCATTTTTGTATGGCATGTCATTACTCATTTTCCCCTGGACCCCCTGCCTGCCATAGGCGCACACCAGCATAACTTTTCAAGGATTATTCCATTTTGCCCTGGACCCCTTGCCTGCCATAGGCACACACCAGCATTCGTTTATTAAGGATTATTCCATTTTCACCCTGCGCCTCCCCGACTTCCACAAGTGTGTCCCCTTAGATGCACATAAAGAAAACAGTTACATCTGTATGTTATTATCCTGATTGAAAATGAAATATTATGTTATGGTGGTGCGGTTTGACTTTTAAATGGATATACTATTGTTAATTATTTAGGATAACAAGGAACCACACTAAAGTATATTGTCTGTACTATGAATAATTCAAATTGTAAAAATGCCATGTTCCACTAAATGTTTTTTTTGCTTGTTTACTTTTAGGTGCACAAGAGACATCACCCGTAATACTGCCAGACAGAACGTTAGCACAAAGTGACATGACAACAACACGTGAGTCCTCCAGTCTCTTCCGCTTGTGCAGCTAAGTGCCATTGCCAACTGACAGAGCTTGAAGATGGTCCCAAAGAAAGGTGCTGCCAAGAAAGTGGCCAGTGAGGAGAAGAAAAAGCAGATTCCCACCACTGGTGTGCCACCCCAAACCTTTTTCAGGAGATGTGTGCCTGTTTCACTGTTCTTCGGGCAGCAAACTGGGAGCAGCACTCATGCATCTATGGCACTACCCCAGCCTAAGCCCAAGGTCATGTCTCTCAGTGATACAGCCACAGCAATCATGATAAACAAGTATTTGTCTCAGCCGCAAACTAGTACCCAATCATCGTAGGAAACTGAGCACAGATGAAAAAATGAGCCGCAGACAGCAATAGCAGATCATCCTGAAGTAGGAGCAGAACAGGAGGTTGAGCTTCCTGCTGAGTAAGATGTACCTCTTCTTGAACCATTGGCTTTCCGATCTCCAGCAAGAAAAAGGAAGGCTACTCCACCATCTTCTCCAAGCACCACCTTCTGATGATCTGGGCATGGATTGGACCTCGGCTGAGTCTGAGACTTGACACGAGAGGCAAGGGAAAAGGAAAGTTCCTGAAAGCCTTGCAATTATGGAAGGGGAGGAGGAGGATGAGCCAGTCATTGTCAAGGAAGCTGGCTCAGAGGACAGCAACATTACTATTTAACCTGCTTCGATGGATGTAGCACTGGTACCACCACCACCACCACCAGCTTCCATATTTGTAATGTCCCTGCTGGGATCTGCATCCACCATAACCTCAGTCGAAGTACGCACTGCAGAGAGGAAGCCATCAACACACCCACCTACCTCCGTTTCTTCGGGCTTGCCAGTGGCACCAGTGGCCCTCTAAAAATGTTTGGGGCTTCTTTACGATTATCCAGCTGGAGGAAAACATTGCAATATGATCCATTTGCCACATGAGTGTTCGTCAAGGTAAGCCTGATTCACACTATGGTACTGGCGGCCAAACAACCCATATGAAAAAACATCATGCAATCTGGTGGGAAGCACACCTTTAAAAACTGCTGCAGGTGGTGGTAGTGATGAGAGAGGGGAATCAGCTCTGATCATGGTGGGAGGTGATGAGGAAGAAGAGGGTGACAGCTTTACACAAAGCAGCCATGTCCCCAGCAGTGCACCAGTACCTACCACCTCAGCAACCTCAAAGTGGCAAGCGTCAGATGCAGACACCACAGCATACAGTGGTTGCTCCAAAATACACATTGAGTCTACCACCTCCTGGCTCTCTCTGGAAGTTGCCTGCATCAGTGGCACTAGAAAAGAAAAAAATCCAGGCTACTATTATGGGCATGCTTAGGCAGGAGTGACCCTACGAATGCAACTACTCAACGGCTAGGGAAGCTGGCTAAAATGTTAGTGCTGGACCTCCTCCCTTTTTATTTTGTGGAAGCAGTGTGATTTTTACAATTTGTGGTAGCCATCTGCCCGAAATGGAAGGTTTCCAGCGGACCTATTTTGGCAGAGTTGCTGTTCCAGTGCTCTATCACGATGTGCTGCAAATGGTTGGACAAGCTTTGCAGCAGAGTGCTGTTCACACTATCCACATGATGACAGACATGTGGGCCAGTTGTCAAACAATTGATTACATATGTTCCACTGCACACTGGATTTCTTTTGTGGGTGTTTGACAACAGCTATCTACAAGTCTCAGTGCTGAAGAAACTTTTAAGGGCATTGAGCGGCATGAAACCGTAGCCATGTGCGGCATGGAGAAATCTCATACAGCTGCAAACATCTTGGAAGGCTATTGGTATGAGAAGATGCGCTAATGGCGAGAGCTCAGCAGGCTGACAATAAAGTGTCTGGCTTGTCCGATAATTAGTGTGTCTACTGAGCGTGTGTTTTGTGCAGCTGGAGCAGTTGTGACAGGGAGAAGGCCTTATAACCTGGAGAGATTGACCATGATCAAAATTATCCAACACTTCAAACCACTTCATGCCACACAATTACACTGTTCCTGAAACACCACAGGAGGAGGATGAGGGTGATTTGTCATAATCAAATGCATTAGCTGACCAACCTCTGGGCAAACCACCTGAGTTTGAAGACAAACTCTACTTTCTTGACTTTAGTAGGCTACCAAAGAACTTTTTAATTATTGTTGAACTGCTTTGTTAAAAAAACAAAAAAGATATAGCTAGTGGAACATTTATATACTTTGTTTGTGTCTGACTTATGCAGCCCCACCATTTTAGGCACATGTATGGCTGGATTGGAGTTGGACCAGTGTGCAGTGAAGAAGCCTCCCCATTCCCTTCAAGGAAACTGGAGACAATGTCTGCCTTCATCTCATGCCTATCCTTGTTTTTTCATTCCCTAGCAGGGCTGCCCCAGTAAAGATCATTTGATTTACAAGACTGCCAATGTGTTGCTTCCATCAAAAGAGGAGATACAATTGTGTATCACCATACTTGGATTGAATCAGCTAACTATTGCACCAATGAGTGATATATTATTGAGTGATTGTGAGTGATGCTTGATGATTCATGTGGTGGCAGACAGTGAGGGAAGTTGTTCAAATAATTTGAAAACTCGATTTTGATGATGTGCAATGTTTGGGGCCTGATGCGTGATTTTTCCTGAAGGTGATTGGCACTTTCACACTTACCGAGAATCACTTGCAGGGCCCACTCCTTGCCGCACTTTTTTCTTCTGGTTCTTCAGAGACAAGAACAGTCAGTTTAGTTAACAAACATAAATCTACACAAAATACTCAAATTCTTTTCTCTTCTTGTTCATCAACAGCAGTGCACTACAGGTCTATCTCTCGCAATCTCTTTTGGGTCGGGACAGAGTCGGACTGATTCGTTACTTGGAGTCAGGACTCAGGACGGGACTACCTCAACAGCCAGAAGGAAGTTATCGACTTCAAAGGGAAACCAACATGATGATGACTCTCAGAGGCCTACTCAGCTCTGTGGGATGGAGAGAGGTGCATTGATTTGAGAAATGCTGCTGAGTGTGTGTGTTCTGGCCCAAATGTGAAACTCCTCTATTATATGACTATGATCAGGGGGCCTATTGCAACTGAAGACAGACATGTGATGTGACATCATCACATGATTCACGCACTCAGCTAAATGTTATGATAACAGTTATGAGACTGATCAGCCCGGTACATGCAGTTACTTGTCTGGGATGGGTTGTAAAATTGCTCTCACTTCTCAGTTAAGCGCACATGAGCCATAATGAATGATTCCAACAGCCTATGCTTTTGGTCTGCTTCTTGTTACACTCCTCATGAAGCTTACCTTCTGTCCTTCTCCTTGACTCTACAATATTATTTCTGTTTTACAATCCGCAGAGCCTTCTGGTCTCTTGCACGAAAGATTAAAACTCCATAACACTCCTGCTTACCTTATTGGACCAGTTCAGCCAGGCACACAAGAGGACGGAAATATGAGAAGAATAAAGAGTCACCACCCAATTTGGCATTTATTTACAGTATCATTTTTCTTTTAACAATAATAATGTTCAGAACTGTGTAGGATCACCCCTCCATAAATTTGTATTTTTCAAACCTAGATGACAGAACATTTAGATATATGTTAACTTGGGTCTCTGGGGCTGAGGGACTGTTTGTAATACATTAAATTGAACCATCATTCCTTCATTTCCTTCCACAACAGATTTGATGATGATGATGTGCTGCACATTTACTTGATGAATATTGTTGTTGTCTAGTATTTGTCTTTCTCACACCTTTCCCCAACTACCCGTTCCCATCCATTCATCGAACCCCTAACCCTCTTCCCCCAGGCTGTTTGATATATATTGTGTTGTGACTTATGAATTTACACCGAAAGTGGATCACATACTTGGTGGGACGGATGTGTTGAAAGGGACACAAACTCACTGCAGGATCTTCTATTACCTGATCAATAGCCCACACCAGCCCCACTTATCCACCCATGAATAAAAGGGATCCATAATTTACATATATAACACCATTTGTCAACATCTTCATTCAGACCTTGTGTTGCATAAATGCTTAACCTTGTCCTGAGTCCACATCTCCTGACTCGAGGATTTCGTAACTTTAGTTTTAATTGTTATAATAAATTAAATACTAGCTCCCAGTTTCTCAAAGACGCTACTACTTCTAGTTTTTGTTATAATATCAGATCTTTGTGTCATGGTGGTAGTCTGGCCTCAGTCTTTGATAAATAATTAACCCACTAACTTTTGTGTTTACTTTCAATCTAGTTGTCTGTGATGGATTATCCTTCTGATTCATACTACAGTTGGAGTTCACCTAGGTGGGAGTGGGACCTCGCTTGTGATGTCTTCCTTGTTAGTGCGCTAGCCTGCTACTACTACCACCACCATTAAAAAGGCACCTTGGGAAACCCTGCAATAAGGTTTTGGAAGACTGAGAGAGGTAGCAGTCATCACTTCATCTATCCAGGTAAGAGAACTATGGAGTGAAGTGAACTAGTTTAGTTAGTAACTAACTTATACTGAAGGTTAAGATGTTTTATTGTTTATTGTAGGCAATACAGGAATAGGCATACCCCCCTAGTGGTCAATATAGTTACAGAGGGTAGAAGGACAAGGGTATAACTAACTGGTATACACTTTGATAAGTGGGTTAACAAAAACAGGCTGCACTAAAAGGCAGGAGTGCAAAGTGAAAGACAAAAAAAAGAGTTCAGGCATAAACTATTTCCCTTTACTTTTTTAACAATAAAAATCCACCTTCTCCACCCACAACAGGCCTACCCATCTCCTCAAACAAATCACCCAAACCAATGTCCAAAACAAGAGATTAAAGTCCAAAATCCAACTTCCCTTCTCAATTCCCACCCTCTCCACCCACAACAAAAGTATCTAACACCAAAGCAAATAATGAAAAGGGCATTAGAGGGCATCATCTATCTGGGCGTGAAGGCATACCACCTCTAGGCGAAGCAGCACCAGCTCACATAGGACACGGTGTTGGAAGAGGTCTGAGTATGATGAGGAGGGTAGGGCAGCAGTGGTAGATTGGGATCTCAGCTTCCGGTGGTAGTGCTGATGCTGTGGGCAGGATGGAGGCGCTCGCAGGAGGTACTGGAGCCCTGGGCAGTGTCAGGTTCCACCACCTCCTCCTCCAGAGACACTAGCCGGCAATATTCAGCCTGGATGGCCTTGATCAGTGGCCGCTGAGGCCGGGTTACTATCTCCTGCCGAGATGGTGGACCAGCAGGAGTAGCTATATCAAAAAAGAAAAAATATAAATTGCAAATAATGCTCAGTGCAAACACTTGTTTATGTAGTGGCACAGTAGCAGTGCATTGCTGGTTCCCTAGGGTTATTGGCATTTTTGAGGTGATTAGTCACAGGGCCAAGTTTTCCCCCACACTTGCATCACATAAAAGCACTGACTGGTTGCAAGGAATTAAGTTAGAATACCACCAGTTTAAAACTAAGTGATTCTTTTCTTTTAAAGGATTTCCTAGTAAAATATCTAAACAGACACTTTGTGAATAAAAATAAAAATAAATTTCCTCTCATTAATGAGTAAGGCATTATTCAGCACAATTAATAGTATTCTTTTTGTGCAACATTAATGGTGGCATGCTAGCATTGGGTACTTTGCTACTTTCTGCAGTCTGCAGCTGGGGCAGCTGTAATGGCAATTTTTTTTATTATCTTACTTTAATTCCAATGGCCCTGCTCTTCTCCAACTGCCTTTCAATTCTACCCTGACTCCGAAGAGGCAGATGAATAACAATAATACTAGGTCACACACAGCACATATAAAATGTTGATTTCCTGTCTGCCGTAAGTAGACAGTGGGAAAATGATGCACTTCAGTACAGGGAAAGGAATGGGATATATTTTATTTGCCATGTTCGTCACAGAGTATCCCATCCACCAAACTCTAGATCAGGCACTTAGTCCTACTTTACTCCCTGGCCTCGTCCTTCACCACAAATTATATTCAACAAATAGCTTCGCTTGGCAGTAAGAAAAGTTACTCTACAGCAGGGTAAGTTAGAGGGATTAGGCTACGTAGAGGTTTTTCTATAGAATAGTGCAGTGTCCCTGATCATCATGTGCTAAGCTTTGGCTTAGTCAGTCACTGTAGTTGACAAATGTTGAAAGCGAAAAATTTGAACAGGCATAAATCTATTATAAAAGTCATGAAATATATATACATAAATCGCCTGGCCAAAAAAATGTCGCACATGCCAAGACTGGATATTTTGTTTCTTTTGGTAGGCTGGGACAGAACTTAGGAAAGAATAATGGAGTGAAGTACTAGTAGGAGGTGACTGAGTGGGCACTGGGAAACACACCTTGTTGTCTGTTTGTAATGCATTGAAAACTTTGTAATGTCGTATTAACTGAAGCGCATTGCACAGCCAACACTGCAGTGCCGAAATAAACCATGCTACAGTTAGGCCACGGGTGGCGAAATGTCATGGGCAGGGAGTTGTAGAATGATGATGGGTGGAATATCTGCCTCACTTAACAAAGGCAGTATACTTAATTTGCCAATAAGCAAGCAATGTGACTTACCACCAACCGTCTCTGCCACCGCTAGGACTCCCCCTCCAACTGCCTCCATTGCAATGGCACTGCTGACGCTGGCGGCCCCAGCACTGGTGGTCTGTGCGGCTAGGCTAGAAAAAAATTACACATTTTAGATGCCAGATTCACCTCCTAAGTAATTATTATTAATTTTTTAACTAAGGACAACCGCAATACCTCACTACAGTTCGGTAAGCAGTATCTTCTATCAAAACTATCACTTTTGGAGATTTGTTGGTTGACAATGTTAGAAAAAGTCAGCTAGTCAAGCCAACCAAAAAGTTTCGTAATGGAGTGGCAGAGCTATGATGACTCTGAGTCATTGAAACGCATTGAGGGGTGGAATGGTCAATGAAGACATATGATCTTGGTTGGCAAATGCAATGGGACCTCATACTTTCCTGCCATGCTGCACTGTCTCGGAAACTGCTGGCATACTATATAAATGAAAGACAATACAACATTGGAGGGTCTATGACCATGGCCACTCTCTCTTTTTGACTGCATGAGCAAGAAAGCCTTCTTAGCAAACATGTGTGGCAAATAATAGCTTACTTGGGCTTGCAATCTCCACAGTGGAGTACCAAAAATCTGTTCTCTTAGTCTTACAGTACCACAAAATATATAAGGGGAGAGGGAAAGCTTACTAACAAAGCAGAAGAAAGTTACAAAGTATAGACATGAGGAAGGCAGCCAAGGAAACATGAAATATAGAAAAAAAGGATAATGCACAATTTAACAAACCTTCGATAGAGGAGTTGAAAAAAATAGAGTATACGAAATAAACAAGACAAAATTATTCTAATAGTGAATATTCTAATATTCCTATAGTACTAGTACTGAGTTGACCTATTCCTAATTTCCTACACCTAAACCCTATTCCTAATTTCCTAAACTACATTTTTAACTCCTAACGCATTGCAACAAATGATCTTTGATTCTCAACCCCCTTTTATGGGCCAACTCACTTTCCCTTTTCAATGCATAGATGCACATTACACATCACTGGGAGATTGGGACTGTATGAGCTTTATAAAGAAAGGCACAGAGAATTCTAATTCACTGATATACTACCACTATCTTAGTGACAGGACAGAGGAGTCTGCATGACTTCTTAAATAATCAGCTTAAGTGAGCACCGATGAGTACGAGTTGGTAGCACCGAGCAACTGGCTAGCTGAAGCTGGATCAGATATTATTCGTAACATAAACTTAACTTACCTCTGAGTGTGAGTAGCCTGCTATTTGAAAAAAAAAATAGCATTTTCGAGAACAAAAAATAATTACTCACCCAGCCACATACCTCAGCATCCAGCAGGTCGAGCAGGTCCAGTTCTCTGTCTAGCAGGTTCGCCCAGCGGTGCGTCAGCTGCTGTGTTGTGTGCTGAATCCCAGTGGTCAGGTGTATGCACCGGCATACTCTCCCCCACAGCAGCCGATGCTCCCGGAAGGTGTACCCTCTTGCAGGACTGCGCCTGCTGCCAGCATAAAGGAGAGGTGGCGCTGCATGTACAAAACAAGCACGGCCACCTCCGCCTCTGAAAAAATGGAGTGGGGCTGCACCCCTAGGCAGCGCCGGCAACAGCAAGCTTGTTGCAGCTGCACTGGCGCCGCCGCTTGCTGCCTGTTGCTAAGACGTGCCACTGTGGTGAAAAAAAATTAAGATGTAAGAAAAGGAAAACAGCAAAACAGAAAGGAAGAATTAAAAGAAGTAGAACACAAGCAAGACAAGGGGAAACAAAAAAAGTACAAAAAGTCAGGGAAAACGTAAAAGAAAAAAAACCATAAAATACACACAAAAAAAGACACACACTGATACAAATGGGTAAATATGGGGTGGATGAGAGGGATATGGATAGGGGGAGGATTTGAAGAGGTTAAAATCTGATTGAAAAAGCAGGCCCAGCACCATGCACAGAACAGAAAGCAGGTAAAATAAAATGGCCATGCCCATGCAGACCACATGGTGCCATTTGTGGTGATTTTTCTGTGTAGACATCTCTACTGGCCTGAAAAAGCAAACAGGCAGACGAGCATTCTTCTGACCATTCGTGGAGTTCCGCAGAATCTCACTGAGTTTTTTTGGAACTCTGCGAAATTCCACAGAGCAAAACTTCCCGAGTTCCGCCCAGGCCTAGTTTTAAGCTAAAACATGCAGAGGCTAAAACATTAAACAACATCCTGTGGTCAGCAACTTATAATACAGGCAGCAATAACAGCAACAGATTAAAAGAGTATTTAGACCAATTTCTAGCAAATTTAAAACTTGGAAATGTATGGGTGCTGCCAGTCACATATGACGTTTTAAAGAAAACAGTTAACTCTGCTATGGCCAAGGTTTCCATACTAAAGGATTAAGATGAGCTAGGAAAAAGATTGCATGCCTGGATGGTGATTAACAGTTATCTTCAGCTTAAGCAGGCAAAATATCTGGCTTGTACATACCTGCTTCACCTAAAACTAAAGCTGCTGCAGTGCCGACTGGGCTGTCCTCCTACACTAGCGGAAAAAACAGATTGTTAATACGCTGGTAACAGAGGCTGTCTTTTGTGCGGCTCAAGCACGGAAAATCTTTCCCATTTTATATGCATTTGTTCAGAGATTGTCTCCGATAGGAGTCCTCTCCTTAAAAACATATTAAAAAATAAAGGGAGCACACATGATGGCAGGCCATCATATCCTGCTTACAACCTTTTGACCCCATACTGAATTGCCGTTTGGAAAATTTTAAAATAAATTTGAACAAAAAATAAGGAAATTAGAAAATGCACATAGCAAGGTTTGGTGATAAACAGGGAATACAAAAAATCCCACACCAGCTTTCGGGGCCAGGCTGCTAGCCAGGGAACTGACATTTATACTAACGTAGAGCGATCTTGATTCCTTGTGACTTCATGACTTTATGACACTGTCCGACAAAGTTGAGTGCTCATGCTTGTGCTGCTTTTAATACGCACAGTTTTTTATCTTAGGTTGGGGTTAATCCTTTTTAATTTGTATTATTTGCCTGACATTTCCTTTCTCTTGAGCTGCCTTAGTTATTATATTTATTGTGTTCTTTTAACAAAAAAAACTTTGATTTTCTGTACCTCTATTGCAAGAGCTTTTATTAACTGGTGCAAATAAAGTTTACTTACTTACTTACTTATTTTCAACAGTTAATGCACATTTTATTAAATAGATCCTAAATAAAAATGTGGAAAAGAAATTATCTTGCTCGATCTTACCATGCTGTCAGTTAAGGACATCTTAATAAAATGTGCACTAACTGATGAAATATGTATTTTGCACATCAGCTCTAATGGCAACAGATAACTGTGATTTAGTGCATACATCAATGAACTGCAGTGCTACCTGAAAAAATGTACTTGCGCAAGCCAAATTTTAAACACACGCATTGTTCATGAAATGACCCCTAATCAGTTTCCTTGGCCAAAAGTGGATGTGAATGAGGAGGCTATATACAATCAAGATTGTTTTCTTTTGGGAACTGTGAGGGCTTTTACTGGGGGTTGCCACTCAACAAAACGATCATGCACGCCTCGTCTTCTTCAACACCAGTCCAACGTTCCAGTATAGCCTGCTGGTACCATCCTCAGAGAACCAAAAAAGCTTAGCGAAGGAGGCCCCTTTTTTTGCAGAAGGGGCACTGAACCATCCATCTACCTACACTATGGACAATCTCCCCTACTAACATGATAGGAGGTTAAGATTCTATTAAATACATGGCCACAAAGATTATCACTTTTCTTCTTTACTGATAGCAAAAGAAATAGCCTGTTACATATCCAAAATTAAAGATTTGTTTTTACCACAGTAACCATAAAGGTCATCTTGCTGGTACTGCAATGACCTCACAAGTCCTCCACTAATCTGTGCGCAGTCCAGAGAATCACTGAAGAGCTCCTTACTTCCAGTATGTAAACTAAAAATAGTCTTTCCACTAGTGTAGAAAAACCAAAAGCAATATCCATAGCTTCTTGGATTGAAGCAAATCAGAGTGATGCGTCGAAACAGAAACTCTGCAGCCTCTTTGAATCTTCAGGAAAATCAGCCTCCACTGGATATGAAGCAGTCTCAGGCATTAGACTGGGAATGCAAAAGAAACAAATTAAGGGCGTGTCAGGAAGGGATAATCTTTGCGCCTGTGTCTTTAATAGACTCTACGCCACCTGACACATTATTGGGGGAGACTTTCCATTCTATTACAAGACTGGAGGCTCAATTATGACAAGTTTAAAGCCTGACAATTACATTGTGAGACACATGGTCTGCCAGCTTGTAATAATAGGTTTTACAGTTAGGTTTTCTAGATCAATCTAATGCTTTCAAAATGTCCTCAAGTAGTCCAGATAAATTGTAGGCCTTAGAAAACATGAACTCGCTAGCAGTGTGGGGGGCCAAAAAGAGAAACTTAACTAAGAGCTATACATAAGTAGAAATTTCTTTAACGAAATGGTCACCAAATAAATGACAGTCAATATTCAGGCCCAACTCCTTGCAGTTATTTCTGACAACTGGATCAATCCTCATTAAAAGGCTCTTCCTCCTGTCTGCCACAGTGGCTCTGTTTGCATTACTAAGCAAGCCAATAGTTCACTGGCTCTAATCTCTGAGGATGGGAAGATTCACCCGTGCACCAGTACTGCTGTATTTTCCATAACTTCCATTAGCTCTTCGGTTTGAGCAAAAAACATGCATTTTAAGACATTTTTTTCAGACACCCTCTCAAATAAAGGTAAAGAACCTATTAAAGCACTCCTTATTAATACACGCTCCCTTAAAAGGCATGTGGTCTTTGTACATGACCTCCTTTGTAATGAGAGGCCCGATATGCTATTTATCACTGAAACTTGGCTATCAGCTTCTTCTAAACCAATTATAGAAATGGCTATTCCTTCCGGATATAAGATACAGAACCTTGACCGTGCTAACATGAGAGGTGGTGGCATTTCTATTATTTACAAGCATGTATACATGTGCTCTACTTTCCCAGCTGTTGACCTACTTGATGCAGAAGCATTAGGCTTCTGTCTGGCATTGAAGGCTCAGCAGTGTGTTGGGGACATTTTGATTTACAGACCACCAGGACCAACGGGCCCCTTTTCAAACTCCCTCATTGAGGCAGTCTCTGATTCACTTCTGCGCTTCCTGCACTGTATTATACTTGGAGATTTTAACATACACTGGGAATGTACCTCTGATAAAGATATGATAAGCCTAAAGGACACTATGTTCCCTTTAGGTCTGTTACAATTTGTTGAAAAACCGACTCACATCAATGATCATATAATCGACCTAATCTTTTCTAACAAAAGCCTGAGGCTGTCCGACCCCCTTCCACTACCATGGGCAGACCACCACCTGATCCAATTCAGTTGGAATTCATCCCTATTAGGTTACTCAGACAATCACCCTGCTCAGGGCCAAGTTAGACCTTATTCCAGGATAACTCACAATAGCCTGATGAGTGTCCTGAAAAATACAAGGCTAAACTTTCTGGGGTCAATTGAGTCAGATGCACAGGAGATAATTGGATTCGTACTTCAGTGGAATCTGGCCCCCCTCCCTAGATGAATGCCAGGCAGAAAAAAGATCTCTTGACCCTGGTTCAATGACACCCTGAAACAGGAGAGAAAAATATGCAAAGAGGCTGAAAGAGCCTGGAACAAAATGATAACACTGAGGACAGAGCCAAGTACAAGATGGGGCTCAAGAATTACTCAGACCTAATTCATTCCACAGGAAGGGAATTCTATGAGAGGAGGATTGAAAGGGCAGATAACAAACCAAGATAAATTTTCAAAATAGTAAAATATTTTTCAGATCCGGCTGCCTACCATCAAAGTAAGGTTCCCTTGGGCAAGTGGTGTGAACAACTGGCTGGTTTCTTTCAGAATAAAATTGAGGAAATTCAGAATAGCTTATCCATAATAGGACTTACTGATAGAGGCTCTTTGTCTTCATCTAGACCCCCTTGTAATGTACCAAGCTCTCTTTCCTCTTTTAACTCAATCACTATGGACAACTCTTAAGCGGCCAATCTTAATCTTAAGTCAGGCTCTCCTTCTGATCCCTGTCCCCCTTTTCCTTTAGTTCTAGGAGTGGATGTCATCAATCCAGTGATGAATTCCTTGCTAAACATGTGACTGGCTATGGACATAGTTCCCACTTGTTGGAAACAGGACAAAACTCTGCCCCCTCCTGAAAAAAACCAACGCAGACCCCAACATTCCAGGCAATTATAGGCCTATCTCCTTGCTGTCAGTGCCATCAAAACTCATGGAGAAATTTGTCATTTGGCAGCTGTTCAACTATGTTGAATCTAATCGATTACTCCACCCCAGTCAGCCAGGGTGTAGGCCAAAATACACTACAGAGACCGCTATTATGGAAGTCTCAGAATTGATCAAACACACTTTAGATGTAGGAGGAAAGGCAGCCCTGGTATTGTTAGACCTGTCAGCTGCTTTTGAAATGGTCCCGCACTACAGGCTGCTCGCTATCCTTCAGGATATAGGCATCAGAGACACTACGTGGAAGTGGCTAAAATCTTTTTTTGAAGGCAGAGGCCAGAAAGTCTGGCTGCCCCCCTTTCTAGTCTGGCAGCAGTTGTGTCTCTGTAGGAGTTCCTCAGGGCTTGGCCCACAGCCCCAATATGTTTAACATCTACATGACCACACTGGCGGAACTGGTTGAGTCTTTTCGGGCCCAGATAATATTGTATGCAGATGACACACAGCGTGTCTTTTCCTTTAAGAAAGGTGAGCTAATTGCCTATGATGCTATTAAAACCAGTGTATTCGTAGTATTTCAGTGGATGAACATCAATCAACTCAAATGCAATACTGATAAGATGGAGGTTCTCAGTTTTGGTTACAACCTGAACCTAAACTTGCTAGCACACTGGCTGGATGGGGCCTCTCTGCTCATCTTGCACGTGTATGCAGTAAAAGAACTTAGGAGTTAAGTTTGATAAACAGATGACCTTGCACAACCAATTTAACAAGATATTTGGCACATGTTTCAGTCTTTTGTGTATGGCAAAAGTGTTTGTATGCATTTTCTCTCTGTATTGGTGAGGATAACAGTGATCCTAGCCTTGGTTATGTCCAGGTTGGACTATGCCAATGTCCTTTATGCAGGTCTCCCACATTATTTGGTGAGGAAATTGCAAAAGGTCCAAAATGTGGCAGCTCGTCTGGTACTCAATCCACCAAGTCGGGTACATATCTTGCCACATTTGAGGAACCTACACTGGCTCCGAGTGAATAAGATAATATTATTCAAAACCCTTCTGCTAATTCACAGAGCAATGAACCACTCGGGCCCAGGTTACCTATCTTCCAGCTTAGCCATTACAAATCCAAGATAAAACTGTGCTTTTCGTGTGACCATCTGGCCATAATTCCTACAATCCACCTAGCTAAAACAGGAGGCAAATCCTTCTCCTTTCTTGGATTACAAGCCTGTGATCCAGCGCGATATCAGCAAACAGCATTCATACACCAAATACTCACTTGGGCCCATACATTCATACTACGCTAATACTTACGCTGGTGAGTCAGTTGTACTCTTTATCAAAATCCCTGCTACCAATTACCTTTCAGATTGAAGAGTAATGACTTACAAATGAATCCTTTGCTAATTGGGAAGTTTAAAATGAGTGACATTCATTACAGTACATAATCCTGAAATAACCACTGAGTCAGGAAGTTTTAAAATGTTTATCTAAAGATTTTAGCAGAGTAAATACAGAACCACATGATACTCGGTCGTATATCAAGGATGAAGCATAGAACAATAATGATTGATTAATGACGGTCCCTCAGAAAGGAGAAGATAGAGACAGCAGCGCAACTAAAGGTTCAGGACAGGACCGGTGACCTCTCTACAACGACGCCTGCGTCGTTCCCCTCTCTGATACTCGACTTCTTCTTGAATTTCCGGTTCCTTCCTTCTAATGGACTCCACCGCCCCCTCCTCAGGACCTCTATGGACAGCGATTCAGTCTGCAATCGATCAGCTTGTCGGTCTGGAGCTTCTGCCTGTTAGCGTCTAGTCTTGAAGTCTCGACTCTCTAATTAACTAATTCTATATCTATTATACCCTTCTACGCCCATGTACCTCCCATTAATGTTGCCAAAATATGGGACCACTATTTCTGATTGGACAGGGACAGGGGGTTGATCCTCACACCATATGAATTTAGTTCAATTTCTGAAGACCATTGTTTTAAAATACCGCCCATCAATTTTTAATACATTTGCTTTATTTCCCACCCGTCTCACGACAAAGTTTATAAATTCTTCATGTACATTGTTGCATTTTTTAACAGGAACAACATGGGTACAGCAATGTTGGCCATTAGGTCGTGGCCTTGGACGACGTCCAGGTTGACTTCATCCTTTTCTTTGGCAGCCATGCAAGACGCATGCGCAGAATCATTGTCTCTCGAGTTTCAGTTCACCAACCCCAGGCCCAAGTTTACGAACTACTAAAAGTCAAAGAAGAAAATATTAAAATCACAAATAAAATGTTTCACTGTATACCCACTCTTTCTATTCTATTCCCATTTACTTATAAATTCTATCCCACATTAGTAGCGTTAGGAAAACGACAATTTAATAATAACACGAGAGCAAGCTGTAGCATGTGAAAACATCAAGCAGCCATTTTAATGCACACTACGCAGAAGCAGGAGTTTCCCACCAAGCAAAGAGAGACGTCACACCACGTGATATGGTTGAGACATGCGCAGTAAGGTTCCCGCGCTTTAGCGGCCATTTTAGAATAAAGACAAGCGTTACTTGTTAGTTAAGACACATAGGCAAGCTTCCTTACTATTTATGTAGTGTATGCAAAGGTTAGTACAAACAATACAAGTTTAATAAATTAATACTATGAGGCAATTGCGTCCGAGCAAGTCTCATTTGTGAGTCCTTGCTCCATCACCTGGAATAGGCTTCCAGCAGAATTGTGTCAAATTGAAGGTGAGGGCCCTTTTAAAAGAAACTTAAGACCTGCCTTTTTACACTCTAGTCTCTTAGCATTCCCTTCCTTTCTTACACTTTGCATAGTGCCAGTACACTCTTCTGAGTAGCCATGCGCTCATTAAATCCTCTGCATTCATTCATTCATTCAAATTCCTCCATACACTGCCTGGTAAGCGGCAACTTGAAAAAAGGCAAGCAGCCTACCAGCTAACAAAATAAAGAATTCATTATTCATTCCCTTTTCCAGAAACAGAAACCGGTTTGAGGAGATTGTGAGGACCAGACCGCAGCGTTACCACCCAGAGTGGCGAGAGAATGATGATCCAACCACAATGAATCGTGAAATTACATTCTGCCGTGTTGTGAGTACGCTGTTATAAATAACTTGGAAAGGCGACACAGCAAAGTACCAGGCGGAGGCACACCGAACAAAGAAGTTGGACCCAACAGCCTCGAACATACGCTTCTTGCATTTTCCACATTCTACCTGGTTTTATCCAGCTGCTAGTTTTTACACGGATGGATGAAGCACTCTCCAGTGCATAAGAGAACCCCTGTCCACCTCTGAGATTTTTTTTCAACTCAAATAGTCCTGATGAAGGTGGTTATAATTTCAATCCACCGAAACGTGCGTTGACCGACCATATGGGAAACCTGCCTATGCAACACACCAGTGGACAATCTTTAGATGAAATCATTCCACATAATTGACGATTAGGTGTATGTCATATGAAGTAATAGGAGTTTCCCACAAAAACTCATTTCTTTCTTGTGTGTGAATGTGTTGCGTGTATGAGATGTTTATGACTGGTGAGTATGACTGATGGATGGTTGCTAGTGGGGTTACAGCTAATTCACTTAATGATGTTATTTATTGCACTGTGTATGTTACTTTGTCCCTGTCGTTAGGTAAAATTGTGATGTAAATATTGTATGTTTTGTGTTTGTGATATATTACATGCTGTTCATTGTTCACCTACAGTATGAAATGATTGTACACATTTTTTCCAACTAAATGGATATGAATGAAAAAAGTTACATAAAAACATTTTATAAAAAATATTTTGTATATTAAATAATAAATGTATTTTTTACTAATTAGTCTGGTTTAGCTCTGTGCTGTGGATCTGCCTTGGGTATGAGCACATTGGAGGCCACCTACAAAGAGATATAGGCCAGACAAGAGTTCTTTTTCTCAGTAATTGTTATTTCCCCCTCACTCTTGGACCTTATAGTTTTCATAGGGGGTACCTTTTCCTATATATATATATATATATATATATATATATATATATATATATCCAGCTCCAATGCACCCCACTTGCGGGTCACTCGAAGGGCGGGTGCTTCCCAAACCACGGCGGTGCCTCGTGGTTAAAAATCCCTGCTCCAAAATTTCTTGTTTGAAGAAATTATAGCACTCACGGGGTCGGCAATCAGTTGAACTTTATTTTCTCAACAAACAAACGCGTTTCGGAACCAGTCCTTCATCAGTGTTTACACATCATATTCTGAAGCGCCATTTTTAAAGAGGCAAAATCATAGAGACAAAAAGAGGATGTGGCGCATATTTACTAAGCGCCAGTTTCTAAATGGTGATTTTTAAAGAATCAGGAAATCTGATCCATTAAACTAAATAATATGAGAACCCATGTTCATACATACAATTAATTACACGAAAATTATTTACAACCTATCGCGTGCATCACCATTGAACCATAATCTCGCCGTGGATCGGCTTCAGGCAACCTCCAAAATGGAGATTGCCCCAATTCCTCTATTACATTTCGCCGTGAATCGGCAAGTCTCATATTAATATTATATACAGTAGCAGTGTGATCTTAAATTCATTTACATCATTACTCTCCTATTTGCTAGAATTAATTCACTAGATGTACACATCATATTGTCAAGCGCCATTTTTAAAAAGGCAAAATCATAGAGACAAAAAGAGGATGTGGCGCATATTTACTAAGCGCCATTTCTAAATGGTGATTTTTAAAAAAATCAGGCAATCTGATCTATTAAACTAAATAATATGAGAACCCATGTTCATACATACAATTAATTACACGAAAATTATTTACAACCTATCGCGTACATCACCATTGAACCATAATCTCGCCGTGGATCGGCTTCAGGCAACCTCCAAAATGGAGATTGCCCCAATTCCTCTATTACATTTCGCCGTGAATCGGCAAGTCTCATATTCATATTATATACAGTAACAGTGTGATCTTAAATTCATTTACATCATTACTCTCCTATTTACTAGAATTAATTTACTCGATGTACACATCATATTGTCACGCGCCATTTTTAAAAAGGCAAAATCATAGAGACAAAAAGAGGATATGGCGCATATTTACTAGGCGCCATTTCTAAGTGGTATATAAAACTAATTCATGTAAAAACCAATGTTCCTACAAACAATTATTTACACGAAAATTGACAGTCTCATATTCGTATTATGTACAATAACAGTATGATCATAATTTCATTAGCATCATTACTATTCTCCTATTTACTAGAGACAAATTAATTGACTAGATGTACAGCCAATTCTTCCCCACTGTTGAGTCCATGCGGAGTCCTAGTCTGTAAATCGATTATATATCGTGACTCCAGTCTTCGTAGTTTTAAAACTCTGTCTCCCCCTCTGATATTTATAGGGACATAGTCAAGACTGAAAAATTGTAATAGATCCCTATTACTCCCATGTTTAATGGCAAAGTGCCTGGCGACTGGATAATTCAAATCCCTTTTCGCTATGGCACGCATGTGCTCTAATATTCTTATTTTGACACTATGTATCGTGCTGCCTATATACCTGAGGCCACACGGGCAACTCAGGCAATAGACACAGTGTGTAGTTTGGCAGGTCATAAATTTTGAAATCTTCCTGCGAATATTAGTTCCTGTCACCTCATAGCTAAGTACTCTTTTACTAAAGGCACAGGCCTTACATTTGCCACACGGATAAGAACCTCTCAATTCGCTCAGTGTACTTTGCCTAGGGGAGATCTCATCCAAATGACTATGGACCAAACTGTCTTTTAGAGAACGGGCTTTCCTAAAGGTGATCATTGGACATGCTGGAATATCCATGCCAATGATCAAATCGGTTTTTAATATGTGCCAATTTTTCCTCATTATTCTTTTGAGAGACTCCGCCTCATCCGAATAAGTAGTAATCATTCTGAATTTCCCTTGGTCAGTGCCCTTATCCCTCCCAAGACGAGTTACCTTAGTTAGTTCATCTCGTCGCAGAGAATCCACTTTGTTTAAGGTGTTTTTCAGCAAATCTAGGTTGTATCCTCTAGCCAAAAACCTGTCCATACTGTCCTTAATAGCTACATCAAAATCACATTTCCTAGAACAATTCCGTTTTATCCTAAGGAACTCCCCATAGGGTAGACTACTTTTGAGTTTGGGAGGGTGACTGCTGGTAGCATGAAGCATGCTATTTCCAGCAGTAGGTTTTCTGTAGAGAACAGTTGTTAATTTCCCTTGCTGTACTTGCACCCTTAAATCAAGGTAATTGACAGTCACTGTGCTAACTTCCCCTGTAAAGCGTAAATTGACTTCGTTTACATTGAGATGTTGAATGTATGCCCTTGCCTTGTCAGTTGACCCTCTCCATACAATGAAGAGGTCGTCAATGTATCTGTGCCAGGCTACTATCTCCTTCGTCCAGATTTCATTGACTGCGGACCAGGCCACCTGCTCCTCCCACCAGCCCACGAATAAATTCGCGTAGCTGGGGGCGAAGCAGGTGCCCATCGCAGTCCCAGAAGTCTGCCTATACAAATCTCCCTGAAAGAGAAAAATATTGTTCAATAGGCAGAATTCAATGAGTTCCATCAACATGATATTATGGCTTGCGAATTTCAATGATCTTTTTTGCAAAAAATATTTTACTGCTTCCAATCCCTTTGTATGTTCAATGCAAGTGTAAAGACTTGTAATGTCCAACACTATGAAGCAGTAAGATGATTCCCATTGTAGTTGTTCAATGTGATTTATAAAATCCGTTGTGTCTTTAATATATGAGGCCAATTGCAATACTAAAGGGAAAAGATGATGGTCCACAAATCTGGACAGGTTTTCCGTGAGGCTGCCCAATGAGGAGACAATCGGTCGTCCTGGTGGTCTAGTGGCATCCTTGTGGATCTTTGGTAAATGGTAAAATGTAGGGAGAATCGGATTCAGGACTCTGAGAAAGAGAAATTCATCCAGATCCAGCATCAATTTATCATGCCACTTTTTGATCAATATATGGTACCGTGCCACACTCTCATGATATTGTTCTTTGGTCGTTAGTTCGTAACAAGTTTCATTTTTAGTTGTCGTAGGGCCTCCTCCACATACTGATCTCTTGAAATCAGAACAATATTACCCCCCTTGTCTGAGGGTTTATAGATGACAGTCTTATCGCTCTCCAAATTTTTAAGGCTATTTGTTGTGTTTTGGTCAAATTCCTCATCCCGGCTGATGGTTTAGCATTGCTCCGGAATTGTATTAGGTCTTTGATGACGGCTTCAGAGAAGACATCTATCGCATCCGATGGCATCTGCGGTAGAAATTGTGATGGTGGTTTAAAGGTGCTTGATGCTGCCTCTTGTTCTATGCCGTGGCTACTAGTCCTCTGTGTCATGGTTACACCCATTCCAGTGTGTGCATTCTCATTGTCTTGGCGTAGTTCTTCCAACACCTCCAAGGTGGTGAGATCATTGACCGTCAACAGATCCGTCTCCCTGGTCTTGGATTTCAGAAGCCTTACTTCCTTCACTGTTGGTTTTAATTTAAAATATTTGTGCAATTTCAATTTGCGTACAAATTTAAAAAGGTCAATTCTGGTCCGGGTGAACTCCAGGCGACTGTATGGGCAAAAGGTGAGCCCCAATTGCAATACTGATTCCTCCGTGGCAGTGAGTGTCTTAGATGTTAGATTCACTATTGTGAAATTATCTGCTTTCATTGTCGTCTGCCTCTCCTGTTGCTTCTTGTCACCCGTGGTGTCGGGTTGCCTCTTCCTCTTCCCCTTCCAGCCGCCCCTTCTAGTTTGTTTTCTCCTTCTGGGGGTTTGCTCTTGCCCCCTCTTAGCCACGTTTGTCGAATTAAAGTGAACTCCTCGTGAAAAGGAGTTTTCCTCAGTCTTTCCAAGGGATCTACTGTCTCATCCCCTGAGGCCTCATTCTCCGTAATATCAGACTCTGAAGTTTCCACCCTAGTAGCCACTGAGGCCGGAACAACTTTCTTTCGTGACAACTCTTTTCGTGGCTCGTCGAATTTTTGGGAGAAAGTTAAGACTCTTCCCAAAGCATAGTCTCTCTCATCACGTTCGTGTTTCTCTTGTTTACGTTGTCTTATTTTCATTTCATGCTGCATCAGCCGTTTTTTCATAGCTTCCCTTAATTCATCTTGTTTATTTTTATCCATATCTTTGCTAATTTCCTCTTCCAATTCATGTATGTCTTTTAAAGTTTTTTCTCTGTCACTCCATGCAAATTTTACAAGTAACTGGAGCATCCCTTTACATGACAAAGCTGTGTGTTCAGCCCACTCCTCAAGGAGGAGGGGGTCCGGATTTTCGTATGCTGGAACTGTATAGATGCGCAATCCTCTGGGAACTCTATCTACCTCAATATAGTTCTGAAGAGAGGTAGCCTCCCACCATTTGCGCATCTCTCTTTCATAGAGTCTCTCAAGTTTAGTAAATTGAATGTGTAGGGTATTGGCCACATGATTGCTCTCCATCGTCTCTTTGTTTCCTTTAACTGCTACATTTTTCTTTTTAAACATATCCATGGCAGCCTCTTTGCGCGCTGTTTCGCTGAACATGCTGAACAAAATATAATGTGTAGGGAGCTCCGATCCCGGGCTCCTCTTATGACCGTGATGAGAATTCTCTAATGCAAACGGTGAAATGTAATAGAGGAATTGGGGCAATCTCCATTTTGGAGGTTGCCTGAAGCCGATCCACGGCGAGATTATGGTTCAATGGTGATGTACGCGATAGGTTGTAAATAATTTTCGTGTAATTAATTGTATGTATGAACATGGGTTCTCATATTATTTAGTTTAATAGATCAGATTGCCTGATTTTTTTAAAAATCACCATTTAGAAATGGCGCTTAGTAAATATGCGCCACATCCTCTTTTTGTCTCTATGATTTTGCCTTTTTAAAAATGGCGCTTGACAATATGATGTGTACATCTAGTGAATTAATTCTAGCAAATAGGAGAGTAATGATGTAAATGAATTTAAGATCACACTGCTACTGTATATAATATTAATATGAGACTTGCCGATTCACGGCGAAATGTAATAGAGGAATTGGGGCAATCTCCATTTTGGAGGTTGCCTGAAGCCGATCCACGGCGAGATTATGGTTCAATGGTGATGCACGCGATAGGTTGTAAATAATTTTCGTGTAATTAATTGTATGTATGAACATGGGTTCTCATATTATTTAGTTTAATGGATCAGATTTCCTGATTCTTTAAAAATCACCATTTAGAAACTGGCGCTTAGTAAATATGCGCCACATCCTCTTTTTGTCTCTATGATTTTGCCTCTTTAAAAATGGCGCTTCAGAATATGATGTGTAAACACTGATGAAGGACTGGTTCCGAAACGCGTTTGTTTGTTGAGAAAATAAAGTTCAACTGATTGCCGACCCCGTGAGTGCTATAATTTCTTCAAACAAGAAATTTTGGAGCAGGGATATATATATATATATATATATTATCTACTGGCGATCGCCAGTAGATAGTTATAGTTAGGACCTATTATCCATAGGAAATTCATAACTTTCTATTCCCAATAACTTTGGCGTCGTTTGACGAATCATCGCGAAATTTTCAAAACTAGTGGGGCGCTCCGGTCCGCTCCTGTCTTAAAAGTTTCGGGGTGATTCATCAAGCAGGGGCCGAGAAAAAAGGGGGGTCCCAAAACGTGCTTTCTCCATGTTAATTCCCATAGGAAATTTTAGCCACGGCTACAGCCCGAACTGCTGAACGGAATTACACCAAATTTTGCAAAAAGGTAGCGCTTGGTTCAGAAAGCGACCTTTTTTTTAAATGGTGTAAATCCGTTCAGTAGTTGCAGAGAAATTCAAACAATAAGAGTGAAAAAATCAATTTTCCATAGGAAACTTTATGCAAGGCTACAGCAAAAACTGCTGAACGGAATTACACACAATTTGTCAAAAAGGTAGTGCTTGGTTCAGAAAGCACCCTTTTTAAAAATGGTGTAAATCCGTTCAGTAGTTGCCGAGAAAATCCAAAATAAATGTTTCGATATCTATGGCCGCGGTGGATCCGCGCACCCTCCCGATCACGAGCTGCATGCTAATTGGCTGTCAACACTCCAAACACGGGAAGTGTTGGCAGCCATCTTAAAACTGAGGAACAAGAAAGCAGTAAAACAACTGCGTAAAACGCAAAAAGGAGGCAGGGTAGAAACACCCTGACCCCTAGGCCTGCTCAGGGGGTCCTATAAGGACCCCCAGGGCCAAAACAAAATTGTTTTTTTTTAAATCGGCAAAAAACATGCTGGGTGCGCGGATCCTGCCGATAAAAAAAAAAAAATGAAGCGCGGACTCCCGCGCTTCTTTGTTATTTGGCCCCGGGTGGGCCAAGTCCCGGGGGCATGCGGGGGGTTAATAAAAAATGGTTTGGGGGGCCTCTAAGGCCCCCCAAGCCCCGGGGACCACCACCCCCTGGGGCTTCTTTTAAAAAAAATAATATACCTGTGTGGGGGGGCTCGAGCCCCCCCACACCCCCCGGGGACCACCTCCTCCCCGGGGCACAAAAAAAAAATGCTAATTTGGGGGTCCGGAACGGACCCACGAGCCCCGGGACCACCACCTCCCGGGGGCTGTGCATGTGAAGGGAGGGGGCCGCGCGGGCCCCCCTCCTGGAGCCCTTGATGGCCCTGGGGACCACCACCCCCCAGGGCCGGCTCCTGCAGTGTCCCGGGGTGCCTACCCCTGGGACACTGTAGTTGCTATGACAGGACGGGAGCCTCACGGCTCCCGTCCTGTCATAACAAACTGCTTTGAATTTTGGAAGAGAGGCAGGAAACCTGCTCTCTCTTCCAAAATTCAAAGCCGATTGCTTTTCCACATGGGGAGCTGCATGTTAGCAGCTCCCCATGTGGAAAAGCAATGCCGGCTCCCACATGATGCGGGGAGCCGGCGGGACCGTAGGGGCATTGGGGACCCCCCCACGGTCCCCAACGGAGAGGGCCAGCCCCGGGGGATGGGGTCCCCGGGACTAGTAGTGGCCCGGGAGGGGGGCCACGCGGCCCCCTCCCCAAAATTAAAACATTTTTTAAAAAATAAATAAATAAAGGCCGCCCCGGGGGATGGGGTCCCCGGGGCCAGTAGAGGCCTCAGGAGGGGGGCCACGCAGCCCCCCTCCATAAACAAAAATATATATTTGGCCATGCCCCGGGGGATGGGGTCCCCGGGGCCAGAATAGGCCACGGGAGGGGGCCCACGCGGCCCCCTTCCCGTTAATTTGGGGTTTTTAAATTAAAAAGGGGTCAGGCCCTGGGGGATGGGGTCCCCAGGGCCCAAAAAGTAAAGAAGAGGGGCCACACAGCCCCCTTCCAAAAAACAAAAAAACACGCGATCGTGCCGAGGCTCCGCCCCCTCCCAGCAACACTCTGCAAACGCGCACTGTGGCACGTTTTAAGTTGGGAAATGAATTCCCCTTCAATACTGGGGGTCCCTGGGGGCCAACTAGCCCACCAGGAACCTCCAGTATGCACCAGGGGGCTGCGTTGCAGAGAGGTGGTCCAGGCCACGCCCCTTTTTACACCTCTCTGCAACGCAGCTCTGTGGCACTTACTGGAGGCACCTGGTGGGCTAGTTGGACCCCAGGGACCCTCAGGATTCAAGGGGACTTAATCCCCCAACTTAAAACACGCCACGGGGCGCGTTTGCACAGTGGTGAAGGGAGGGGGCGGGGCTTCAGGTGACATGTGTGCAAACAGGCCCCGTGGCGCGTTTTAAGATGGGGAATTAAATCCCCTTCAATCCTGAGGGTACCTGGGGGCCAACTAGACCACCAGGTACCTCCAGTAAGCGCCACGGAGCTGCGTTGCAGAGTGTTGTAAAAAGGGGCGTGGCCTCTGAACACCACTCTACAACGCAGCTCTCTGGCGCATACTGGAGGTATCTGGTGGGCTAGTTGGCCCCTAGGGACCCTCGGGATTGAGGAGGAATTAATTCTCCAACTTAAAATGCGCCACAGGGCGTGTTTGCAGACATGTGACCTCAGGCCCCAACCCCTTCCATCACCATTGTGCAAATATTCCTCTAAAATCAGCCGAACAACGAATTCCGATTTACTCACCTGTTATCAGGAGAGACCTCAGTGCTGCATCTTTGAGCCCAGTACTGATCCTGAAAAGTAATTTTAACCGTACTTACCAGTAACTTGAATTTTCTTCCATAGGCTAACATTGACTGGTTTCACTTGGAAATTCTTCTAAGTGTGGAGTTTTGGAACTTTATAATATTCCTCTAAAATCAGCCGAACTACGAATTCCAATTTACTCACCTGTTATCAGGAGAGACCTCAGTGCTGCATCTTTTAGCCCAGCACTGACCCTGAAAAGTAATTCTAACCATACTTACCAGTAACTTGTATTTCCTTCCATAGGAATCCATTGTCTGGTTTTCAGCAGAAAAGTTTCAAAGTGTCGATTTTCACAAACTACAAATATTCCTTAAAAATCGCCTGTATGACTTAAACGCATTCTTTCAACTGTTTACAGGAGATGCACCAGTGCTGGATCCAGGATCCACCACTGAGTAAGAAAAGTGAATTTCCTCCCATAGGATAACATTGGTGATTCTATGTGAAAAAGTTTCTGTCAACTTTTAAAATACAATAATATTCCTTAAAAATCACTACTGTAACCAAAACGCTTTTACTCAACTGTTTACAGGAGATGTCCCAGGACTGAATCTAGGATCCAGTCCTGTGGTTAGAAAAAGTAATCCATAAAGTAACTAATTGCTTTTAACTAGAAATTCACATTGAGCTCAATGTTGCATTGTGTTTGAAATTGTGTTGCCCATTGCAACAACTGTAACTACTGTACTTAAAAGTCTATTGCCTATTTGCAAAGTATTTAAACTAAAGTAATTCATTCTGAGAAAGTATATTTTGTAATGTAATGTATAATGTAATTACAATGTAATTTAAAAAATAAAATATCTAAAAATAAATAGTTTAAAAAATGTAGTACATCAGTATCAAAAAAATAAATATAACAATTAATACATTTAAAAATTGTCATTTACAAAACCTTTGAAATTCACTGAAAAAAACCATAGGTTTCAGACATGAGTGATGTAATATGTGACGTCATCAGCAGTGCCTTGCGGGGGCGCGAGTTATAGTTAGCTGAACTAACTATAACGGGGGAATTTCACGGGTTTTGTATGAGTGCAATGTCCAACTAACTATAACTATCCCTAAAACCTATGGTTTTTTCAGTGAATTTGTAAGGTTTTTTAAATGCTAATTTCTAACTATAACGTGCCTGAAACCTATGGTTTTTTCAGTTAATATATATATATATATATATATATATATATATATATATATATATATATACAGAAACCCTAACAACCTACTCCACAGCGATCAGTACCCTAGCTGAAAGGCAAACCCACCAACACCCTTAAGCTGTGAAAGTGCAGGGTTCACGTCGGCACTATGCTAGATAAGGTTGATGCATATGACAACTCTGGAATGAGATGTGATGTAAAGTTGACTAGGGCCAAGCAGAAAATTAAAAGAGAGGGTAATTTGTCACAACACTCGAAAACTGTGTTTCGCTTCAGCAGTAAATTCAGCAGAAGATTGATTAAACCAGCGCTGCTGGCTTACCAAGCTAAAGCACAAGCAGCCGTGCTTCAAGGGGCAGAGGGTTTTAACAATGTAGAGCGTCTCTTGAAAATTGAAAATCTATTTTTGCATCGCCTGTTGCATCTTGACCATGGGACTTTAATGTCAGCCCTGAGACACAAGCTTGGCATGTACAGTATTGCAGCAGCTGCAAGACTAAAATCACTTCTGTTTTGGCATGGAATATGGACAAAACCAAATCTCATAATCTACCTCAAGCCTATTTGTGTCCTCTGGAAAAGCAGCAATTCTCAAAAGTTGCCTTGGCTAAATTATATTCCAGCAAAGTTGGATTGGGGCCACAATTAGGCCCGGGCAGCCAAAACAAAAAAAAGTGGTCCACATTAGCCGATACAACCTTTCGCAATACACTGCTTGGTTAGGCTCATGGAGCTAAATATTGTCAAACATTTGCAGTAATGAAAGTATTTTAGAGCTTATAGGTCCAGTCCTTAATTTGGAAATTAAAATTCCAATGGAAAAAATATATATCTTGGGAGCTCAGAGTTATGAAAAATACTAGGAACTCATGTTAAATTGATTTTTTAACCCTAAGTTTGCTCGGGATAGTTTGATTAATGTCCAGTGGGAAACAGGACATTGCACAGCCCTAGACTGCCTTTTACATTCACCCTGGGCTTGTTAGTTAATCACTTTATTTTTTACACACTTAAGAGGCTCATAGACTGGTGAAAGGTGCATCTGTTTTTCGTTTTACCTGCTGTTAGCATCACGCGTACATTTTGACAAATGGAATGATGCTAGGGTGTAACTGCAAAAATAAAAAAATAAAAATAGTGTCAATTTCCTCACATACATGCAGTTTTATGTAGCACGAAATTGACGCAGAGGAATTGGAATGCTTTAAATGAGCACCACATAACATTACAGATGGTGAGATTAATTTTTATTGGCCCATGTAGATAAAGTGGTTTGTTCAGGATCACAGGATGCTGAGCTGATGCTGGGACTCAAACTCGGTTTCCCAGTTTCAAAGTCGGCTAATACCACAATCTCTCCCTGTTGATTGTAGTAATTGATTTCTGGCAGGCAAAATTTAACAGCAGAGACTAATTTATCTCTGCCTGTTCCACGCAGGGAAGGGAGTCAAAAAATAACTGAAGAGCCCCTTTGCTGGCCCTCACCAAAACCCCAACACCTACTCCAGTCCTCTCCCATGCCCTCGTGCCTTCTGAAGCAAGTGCTAATGGCTTCCCATCAACAGCTCTCAGAGGACACTGTCACACCTGGAGGGAGCCAGGGGGCAGACAAACCCCATGTTGTGACAGCTGGAGCAGCCCATTGCCATTCTGGCTCTAACAGAGATGCGGCCTGACTTAATGTGCATCCCATCAACCTTCTTAGATGTATGTAAAGGCTTTAACAACAGCCTTTAATGTTGTGCCCTTGTGGGTGAGACTGAGGCGGCCACAAAAAAACGGCCCACCAACGGGCCTCAACCACAGGCCCATCAGCCAATGGCCGATTGCCCGCCTTGCCAATACGAGGCTGTATTCCAGGGTCCTTAATCTACATAGGATGCCAGGAGTCTTAATCTGCATAGGATGCCTGGAGTTTTGGACCAATCCTGAGACCATGGAACATTCAACCTTCAAAATAATTAAGGAAAAATATTGGGCATGGGGGTATAAAAAGCAGGGTGGCAAATTGTTTAATCTGCTCCTGGGAATTAAACCATTCCCTGGCTACGAGGGATACCTGTACTGTATTTTTCCGGCAATAAAGAGGGCCTTATTCATAAAGTTTAGTCTAGGCTGCCTCCCAGTGAAGACCTACAGAAGGAACTGGTCAAATGCAAATGGTGGCACTACCTGTAATTGCATGCAAGGCAGTGAAAAAGCACTTCAGCACTTTATGTTATTAGGCACTTTTTCCCTGATCCCGAGACTATATCTTAGTCTGCTATTCAAAAAATACAATATAAGACCCTGTAACAATGCCAAGAATGTATGCCTTTGCATGAACAATAAATCAATTTTCTGTTCAGTAGATTCCTATATTTTTGCTGCTTGGAAAGTTACAAGTTGTCTAATGAGTAAATTAAACTTACCAACAAACATGGGTTATTCTTATCCATTCTATCCTTGTTGTAAATTGCATAGTTAATTATAACATTGGTTGACCTTCTCCATGAATTTTAGTTGTGACCGTATGCTATGGATTTTAATTTAGATAGTAGTTGAGACTTGATTTTGCACTTTAGAAGGACTACAATGTGAACCTAGATGCAACAGACTCAACGAAGTACCCCTGTTTGACATCTGGTTGTCTTATTATGTTGCAAAAACAATTTTGATGCCCAAATGTTTTATATTTTTTTCACCCTTTTTTATTGTATGACTGGCATTTGAAAACTGAGACAATAAATAAACTAAACTATGCTACAATGTTGTGCATGTCAATTAGCCCTGAAAAAGTGAAGGCTGGGAGCCGAAAACCGCGCAACAAAGTGGCACAGGCTGAGCAAGGGAAAAGAAAGGCTCTGCTGCTAAGGAAAATGTGCTACAATGTTGCACGTCAAGGCTGAGGAGAGAAGCACTCCCAGCAGGTCTGCTAAGGAGGACTACACAGGCCAGAACAATGGAACCAGCACCACTTTCACGTACACTCTCAGCAGTGCAATCTCAACAGAAAGAATCCCCAGTTGGCCACCAGTAAATGAACATAAATATTAAATGTACTTCTCTGTACATGATTATGAAAGGAGAAATATGCATTTGCTACAGCAGACACCAAACATACAATGTATAGAAGTGCCAGAGTGGCCTCTGGTGGTCACTGAGCGACATAGTCAGGCTATATTCCCTTATGTATCAAAAGCAGCCCAAGCTTTGGCAATGCCAATAGGTCTGGCTTATAAAGAAAGTGCCATTTATGTCACTGATGGGTGTAGACACCCAATAAGTTATCCTACATGCCCTTTGTCACTCATTTTTGCACTTATGCATCCATTCATCTATCCAATGACTCGTCCTTCCATTGACCCTCTGACACACCCACAATAAAACCCACACTATCTCAACAACATGCAAGATAAAATAAAAGAAAACATTTAGAAAAAAGAAAACAGGTGGGCTTCAAAACATGGTGGGCATTCGTTTTGAATAACAAATCTAAACATAGTAGAGGGTGTTTGGCTTACAAAGGTATTGTAAATAGGCTATGATTGTTTTAAAGTTAAAACATGGCCGCCATATTTAGAACCAACGTGTTGGCCATTTTGGAATGGTAAAACAATGATACACTATGACAACAGCAATGATCTCCTGTTTAGAAGAAGTGGCAAAGTGGAATGTATTGTATTGTATTGCATATAGCACTTACTACCCCTGACGAGGCGTCGAAGCGCTTTTTCGGTGAGTAGCACGCTACTCTGGAACCCATAAAGGATTAATGTTGAATTAGTATAGTGAAATATGAAAGTAAATAGAGTGGTGGATAGGTTAGTAAGTTATTTGGATTCAGATTGATAGCGGAGGGATAGAAGAGGGAAAAAGGATTGCATTTATATAGCGCTTGTTACCCCTGATGGGGTGTTGAAGCACTTTTTTGGCGAGTAGCACGCTTTTGCGGAACCCATAAAGGATTAGTGGTGAATTAGTATAGTGAAATATGAAAGTAATTTGAGTGATGGATATGTTAGTCAGTTATTTGGATTGAGAAGGGTAGCGGAGGGATAGAAGAGGGAAAAAGGTTTGCATTTTTATAGTGCTTGTTACCCCTGAAGGGGTGTTGAAGTGCTTTTTGGGCGAGTAGCATGCTACTCCGGAACCCATAAAGGATTAGTGTTGAATTAGTATAGTGAAAAATAAAAGTAATTTGTGTGGTGGATATGTTATTCAGTTATTTGGATAGAGAAGGGTAGCGGAGGGATAGAAGAGGGGGAAAGGTTTGCATTTATATAATGCTTGCTACCTCTGATGAGGTGTTGAAGTGCTTTTTCGGTGAGTAGCACGCTACTCTGGAACCCATAAAGGATTAGTGGTAAATTAGTATAGTGAAATATGAAATTTGAGAAGTGGACATGTTAGTCTGTTATTTTGATTGAAAAGGATAGTGGAGGGATAGAAGAGTAAAGGATTTAGATATATTTTTTTGTTTTTTGTAGGTAATAGCAGTAGGAGGAGGCTTGGGATGAGTAAAAAGGGATGTGGAGTGGAAGAGTCAGAGGGAAGAGTTAAGAAAGGCTTATTTTGGGGGATCGGTATAGTAAAAGAGGTGTCAGATGATGCAAGGAGGGATAGAGTAGGGGAGAGTCTAGAAAGGGTTATTTTGGGGATCATAGTAGTGGTATGGGGTTTGGGATGAATGAGAGAGTGGAGGTAGAGGATATATTGATAGAGGTATAGGGTGAGAAATAGGGTAGTGCATTGATAAGAGTAGTAGAAAGAGGTTTGAGATGAGTCAGAGAGTTGAGGTAGAAGATATATTGAGAGAGGTATAGGGTGAGAAATAGGGTAGTGCATTGGATATGCTGAATTAGAAGAAAGTGATACATATATAGATCCATAAGTGCATGGAAAGTATATAGATGCATAAAGGAAGGAAGTATTTGTAGATTAAAGATATTGATAGAGGTATAGGGTGAGAAATAGGGTAGTGCATTGAATATGCTTTTTTCAGGAGAAAAGTAATAAATAAAGATATAGATCCAAGTACATGGAAGGTATATAGATGCATAAAGGAAGTAAGGGCCATATGTATCAAGCATTTTCGCAATCGCAAACACTGCGAATCGCTAAATTACAGTGTTTGCGATCGCAAAAATGGGTTTTGCGATGTATGAAACAGAATCGCATCGCAGAATTGCTAATCGCAAAAATAGCGATTCGCACAAATGTGCGAGCCCGAATCTGCGAATTTTCTTTGCGAATTCGCATATCGCTGTACGCGTTTTGCGAATTTTGCAAATAACGTAATCGCAGATAGCGATATCGCAATGAGATGCATCAAAAATTCGCTATTTGCGAAATTCGCAATTTTGCACCTCGCAATTACCACCAACTCAGAGCAGGTGGTAACCAGGTGCAACCCATATAAGCTGGCCCAAAATGCAACAGGGGCTTTCACAATGGCTGCGCTGTACATCATCGCTAGGAGGCTGAGGATCAGAGCTGCTGGCCAGAGAAGGAGACGCAAAGAGAGGATCTTCAGTGCACGCATCACCTTGTTCCAGCAAACAGAGGAGCAGATCCATGAAAAGTACAGGCTGCACCCAGACAGCATCATGGATCTCATTGAGGAGCTAAAGCCCATGCTGGAGCACCCCACACGCAGGACACGCACCATCCCCACCCATGTGCAGGTCCTGTGCTCATTGCACCTTCTGGCGTCTGGGAGCTTTCAGGGGGTGATAGCAGCAGCAGGAGGGGTGACACAGAGTAGCCTGTCGCGCCTCTTCCACAGGTTCCTGGATGCCATGATGCAGAGGATGCAACACCACATCCATTTCCCTAACACGCATCAGGCACTTGACCAAACCAAGCAGGGGTTCTATCAGATAGCCCAATTCCCCCATGTAATTGGCTGCATTGATGGGACCTATGTCGCCCTGCCCCCCCCCCCCAGACAGAATATGTGTACAGGAACAGAAAGTGCTATCATTCCCTGAATATCCAGGTGGTTTGTAATGCCACCCATGTCATCACGGACATAGTTGCGAAATATCCTGGAAGCACCCATGGTTCATTCATTTTCCGCCACAGTGGGCTACACCGTCGCCTCTTGGCTGGGGAGTTTGGTGAGGGCTACTTGCTAGGTAAATACATGGCTAACATTCACACATACAGTTGAGGCCTTGAGTGGGATGACAGTGTGTAACCCATTTCATTTGCACCCTGCAGGGGACAGCGCGTATGCAGTGAGGGATTTCATCATGACACCCTACTTGAATCCAGCCACTGCTGCGGAGCGCCGCTACAACAACGCCCACAGGTCGACCCGTAGTGTGATTGAAAGGACTTTTGGCATCCTAAAGAGCCGATTTAGGTGCCTACACAAGAGCGGAGGTGCCCTGCAATACAGCCCGGAGACCTGCTGCAAGATAGTGGTCGCATGTGCCATGCTGCACAACATAGCAACCAGGAAGGGCACCCCAGTGGAGCTCAGCGAATCAGAGTCATCTGATGAGGAGGGACCAGCTCCTCGTGCAGGACTAGCAGGTGGTGTTGGGGCGGCTGCCGGACGGCAGAGGCGCCAGGAGATCACGCACAACTATTTCTAGGTGAGTAATAATGACAGAATGCTATGTATTGGTGCACAACTGTGTTTTTATTCCATTTGGTGCTGGAACATTTCTGGCACACAGCCTGACGCACACCTAATGTGTGTGAATGATACTTGCAACTGTTAAATTCACAATGCAGAGATGTCCTAGACACTTCAGTCCCCAGCAATGTGTTAAGTCACCCATTGCCATGCTTCCCTGATGCCACCTTATCTTCTGCGTGCACGGCTGCTTGCACCTCGCTCTGGGTGCCCACTGCTCTCCCCCGGGTCATCCTGGGTTCTCCCCTGCCTCACGCTCCGCCGTCTGACCTCAGGTACTGGTGGTGTAATGCTGCTGCGGCTTGATTGGTCTTCACTGTCCCCTGTGGGCAGGGGTCCTGTCCCACCTGAGCCAGCCACCTGCATCAGTTCCACGGCATGTGTCACATGCACCAAGACCTTGGCCATATCCTGGCTGTTATGTGCCATTTCTACCTGCATACTGATACACCTACGTGACAGCAGGGACGTAACAGTGCATAGGCGGTTGACCGCCTTGCTGTATGTGTCCATGCGGGTGTTGGATCTCCTCTGCACGGCACACAGTTCACGTATGGCACCAGTCATTTCCCTCATCTCACCCCTCATTTTGCTCATGTGATGGTTTAGGGTTTGGAACTGACGCTGCATTGACTGCATCGATTTTACTTGCAGCCGCTGCACCTTCACCATAGTGCCCTCGAGGCCGGAGAACACGGACTGCTGCTCCTCATCACCAGCACTGGTGGACTGCCTTGCGCTGCGTCTGTTTCCTCCTCCTTCCCTCTGGTGGTCAGGGGACTGTTGCCTGTGTGGGACTGTAAGCTGGGCCTGGCCTGCCTGGGATTCGTCTCCGCTTCCCTGTAGGTCTGCCTCCATCTGTGGTAGTGGTGGCACGATGTTGCGTTTTCTGCGTGCTACAGGGATTTCAGGGGTCTGTGCCTCCTGCTCCTCCTCCCCTGCCTGCTCATCGGTGACGTCTGCCTCCTCATGCCCTGCACTGCCCTCCTGCCTTGCCAGTGGTGCTGTGAAGACAGAAGCACAGACAATATTTGTAGTGTACTCAATCTCATTTTGTAAGAGGATAAATCTACTTTTTTTTGCATTACCTACATCTTGTCTGCCTGTATTTTGCATTCCCTGACTCACTGTCACTGTTACTACCTTGCTGTGTCTCAATACTACACTGTTTGGTGCATGTGACTACATCTCCCATGATGCATTTCAGGGTGTACACAACAACATGTACTGGAGTTGCAAAACTGTTTGGTTCCTGGGGGCTCATAACTGTGTGGGTGCTATGGTGGAGTGGAAGGGGACAGATGGCATGCATCTTACCTTGACTGGTGGTGGGTGGGTCGGAGCTGTCCAGGTCAGCCACTCCACTGACACTCTCCGATAGCAAGGTGGACTCCACCAACTCCTCCTGGGGCGTGGACTCTGTAGCACTGGATGTGCCGCCCCCGGTCTTATTCGCCTCAGCCAACCTGGTTGCCAGCTTTTCTTTTGATCTCAGCTGCATATCGTACCAGCGCTTGCGCAGGTCCTCCACAGTGCGGTGGGTTACACCTATGGCATTCACCTTTTCCTGTATGGCATCCCAGATTTTCCTCTTCCTTGCCTCTGGCACGTTCAGGGCTTTTTTCCCAAAGATGAGCTCATGGCTGCCTACCATCTCCTCTATTCAGGACTTCCTGCTCCCTGTCACTGAATTTAGGTTTTCTCTTCCTTCCTGCCTTCTCCTTCTCCTTCTCCTTCTCCTTCTCCTGGGGATTAATTTTGCCTCCCTGGATGTCAGTGCAGTGCTCTTCCACTCTTCCCTCAGCCTCTCACTGTGCTTCTGGCAATCAGGTGCAGCTGTGCAGTCACACTTCCTGGTTGTGATGTCATCAAGCTGCACCTGAATGGCAGATTCCCCATTTTGCGATTCCTTATTAGCTGAATTTCGCAAATAAGGAATAGCAAATTGGGATTCGCAGAAGTATTCTGCGAATTTAGCGAATCGCTAAATAATTGCGATATTCTTCATACATCGTATTTTGCGATTCTCACAATGCGATTTGCAAAATATACGCATTTTGAGAATCGCAAATTCCGATTTTCATACATATGGCCCTAAGTATATGTAGAATAAAGATGCATTAGATAAACTCTGGTTTTCAAAGTGTTGTACTTACATTTTTTTTATACATAATTATTCTACATGTTTATACAAAGCACATATATAGGTACATATAGTTACATATCTATAATATAAATAAATGCTTATATTCAGAGGGATATGCTGTATATTCCTTTTTGTGTATGGTGCTTATGTAGGGAAGAGCCAATTCTTTTTAAAGATATTTTGTTTGGCATTTTTGATACTTTGATACTTTAAGTACACAAAGGATAAGGGGAAAACAAAAACAAGTTACATCATCCATTACTGTCTACATTCGTGGGTACTTGCTCCACCAACACAGGTATATCGTGGCAATTATATGGAGAGTCGTCCAATATCAGTCCATCTTATGCATACATATTTATAATTGTAATCACATTATGCCATTGACAATGTACAAACCCAAGAAAAAGGGAAAAGGAAGAAAAAAAGGAGAAAAAAAAAGGAAAGAACGTGTAACTGGTGCAGAGGAGTGGTGTGAATATGTCGGAGCACTGACATCTAATGGGGTTGAAAGCATAACCAACCCATGAGCGGGTCCGGTAGAGGCCCCCCCCCCACAACTAGCATCCCTCCTGCATCTAGCCAAACACTCCCGGGGGCATCTCAAGCCTATGCGCCCCCTCTCCATGGATCAAACCCCTGGTGTCCCTAAGGGCCCCGGTTGGAAGATTTGTATCTCGGCATCTATTTGTGATTCGTGACCCGACTCTCCTCCCTCACTGCCAGATCCCGCCAGTTTCTCCCATTCAGCTATTGCTTCTTTCCATTGCTTAGCAATCGGATGCATTCTCACTCCCGTGGCCTCCTCCCATGCCAACGCTCTGCCCTCTGCCCCCACCCATGCAATGACATCCCTGTTCCAGGCTGCAACCTGTGGTCCCCTCGTGGATTTCCACTCCATCGCAATCCTGTGCTTAGCAAGGCCCAGCGCAAGATCTATCAAACAATTCCCAACTTTGCGCTTAGGTGGCCTGGGGAAAAGACCCAGCAGGCACGTCTGAATGCTAAGGCCAACTCCCTACCAAGCACATCTTTGATCTTGGCCAACACCGCCTCCCAGTAAGGGCGCACCCATTGGCAATCCCAAGTCATGTGGCCAAAGTCAGCATCCGGGTGGGCGCATCTAGGACACTGTCGCACCTCCCCTCAATATGTCACATTAAGCCGGTGCAGCGTCATATAGGTCATATGCGTGTAATTAAATTGGATGTATTTTAGTCGGGTGTTCCTGGAGACCTTCCCCGAATATCGCAAAACTTTACACCACTCTGAGTCGGTAAGGACTCTGCCCCAAATCTTGTCCCAATGCACCCGCAATCCTTCTAGAGGGCCTGTAGAAGCCTCAACTAATGTGGCATAAAGCCATTTCACCAGGTGTCCCGCCGTACTAAGAGTGAATAGAGCATGGAGGACAGGGTGCGTATCAGGTTCCTCCCTCACAGAGCCCCATAAGTGTGCAAACGTGCGCATCAACGCTTCGTAGTGCAGGAACTGACCCGGGGGGAGCCCACTATCTTCCACCAGGTCCGCGAAAGGAATCAGCGCCTTATCTAGGTAGCAGTCCCCAACATTATCCAGTCCAGCCTCTGACCATCTGGCCAGTTGGGCACCCGTGAATATAGACTGAGGGTCCCCGTGTGGCAGCCCCATCAGAGGTATCATAGGTGAGTACTTTGCAGGTTGTTGCCTTCTACTGCAAAATCGTCTCCACGTCTGGAAGGCTGTGCGCTGTAGCAGGGAGCAGTAAGGGGTGGATGTAGCCGGTAGTAAGAGCTTCGCCGTTACCAGCCCACAACTCGATGCTGGGTCCGCCAGGCACGTTCCCTCCTCGTTCACTCCCTCCACCCACTGTGCCAACCATTGTAGTTGGGCGGCCAACATATAAAATTCAAAATTCGGCACCCCAAGTCCTCCCTCCGACATAGGGCACTGTGGGATTTGCAAGGACACCCTCGGGCGTCCATCACCCCAAACCAGGTGACGCAGGAGTGCATGTACAGGTCGAAACCAGCTTCTCGGCATCAAAACCGGGAGATTCACGAAAAAGTATAGCAGCCGTGGTAGCATAACCATTTTGGACAGTGTAATCCGGGCCATAATGGGTAGTTGCAACGTGCTCCAGAACTGAACACAAGAGCGAAGGGAACGCAACGTCCTCCCCAGATTCCTATCCTTCAAATCATTTAGGTCATGAAAAATTTGTATGCCCAAGTATTTAACGGTATGCTGTGCCCAGAGGGTGTCGGCCGGCAGCGCCTCCGGCCTGGGTAGAAGCCCAGCTATGGGAAACAAATAGGTCTTGGTTTTATTAACTTTAAGGCCTGAAAGGAGAGCAAAGTCGCCCAGGATTCGTAGAGCCTCAGCGGCCCCCTCAACTGTCTCTGTGAGATACAGCAACAGGCCGTCTGCATATAGAGAGACGTGGTGGCGTAGCCCACCCACGGTCAGTCCCAGCCTTCTCCCACCCAGTCGAAACCGCTCCGCCAGTGGTTCCACGGCCAGGGCAAATAGGAGTAGGGAAAGTGGGCACCCCTGCCGGGACCCCCGGGAGATCTTATACAGTCTGGATATGGTTCATCCCGTCTTGACTCTCGCAGTGGGCGAGGCATAGAGAAGCCGTACCCACCGCTCCCAATTATCTCCCAAACCCATGCGGTGCATCACCTCAAAAAGGTACTCCCAGCTCACTGTGTCGAATGCCTTCTCCAGATCGACAGATAAAACCGCCGCCTGCTGGAGAGCTGAGGCATCCGCATGGTAGAGTACAGAGTAGAGCCTGCGGAGATTATAAGAGGTACTATGAGAAGGGATAAACCCGTTTTGGTGCGGGTGGATCAGGGACTTCATGTGCGGGAGCAGCCTACCCGCAAACACTTTACTCAGGACCTTAAAGTCTAGGTTAAGCATGGAGAGAGGTCGATAATCCCTCACTCCAGCGTCTGATTGCTTGGACTTAGGGAGCACTATCACAAGCGGCGACTTGGTGGAGTCAGGCAAACCCCTCCCTCGTATGCACCCACATACAATGCAACAAGATGTGGTGTCAGTGTATCAGCGAACCGCTGATAGAACTCGGCCAGAAGGCCATCAGGCCCGGGCTTATTACCGGGTACCAGCGTGGCTATGGCGGCCTTGACTTCCTGCACAGTGATCGGGCCCCCCAGGTCATCTTGTGCATCTGCCTCCAACATGCGGAGCTGCAGAGGGGCCAGGAAGTGTCGTATATCCGGCAAGGGGGCCGCGGTCGGGGCCTCGTACAACCACTCATAATACTTTAAGAAAGAGTCATTAATGGTATCAGGGTCATGCACTATGTCACCAGAGTCTAAGCCAAGCCGTGTGACAGGCGATCCCCCCAACTCAGTTAGTCGTGCTAACAGTCGACCCACCCTCCCTTCCTCTCTTTGCACTTTATCTAGGTAATCCTTATAACTGTAACACCTCAACCTGCCCAGTGCTTCGTTATATTTTGCCCGCGCGTCTTGTAGGGACACCTGGGCTGTGTTGTCCATGCCCTGTAAGTTATCCAGTTTGCGGATAGTCCCCTCCAAGCCCAGAAGTTCCCGGTTAATCTCCCTGTGTGCCCCACACGCCTGAATCATGCAATGGCCCCGTACAACCACCTTAAACGCCTCCCACTCCACCTGTGGAGAGGAGGCAGTGTTGCTATTGATAGGGAAGTATGCCTCGACCAGTGCTAACAATGAGGCCCGGAAGGGGACATCGTCAAGCAATAACGGGTTCAATTTCCACTTAGGGATCGTGGGGCGCCGACCCAGTGGTTGGTGTAGCATGAGTAATGGGCTGTGGTCTGACAGAGTACGCCCCAGATATTCAGTGTGGGATACAGAACCATTGAAGGCCGGGGAACAGAGGAACGTATCAAGCCTGGTATGGACCTGGTGGGCCGGCGAGAAGAAGGAATACTCCCTATCCCCTGCATGCTGCAGTCTCCAGGTGTCCTCGAAGCCCCAGTGGGATATCCAGGTCCGGAAACCCAATGCAGTACGATGTGGCTGGGTCCCCGGTAGGGGAGGGTGCGAACGATCAATGGCAACATCCGCTACACAATTAAAGTCGCCCCCCAATACAAGAGAACCTGGTAAACATTGAGCCAGGGAGGCGGAGAAAGACTTCAGGAAGCCGACTTGGTCCTGGTTGGGTGCAAAAACATTGCCTAGGGTCACCTCCCGTCCCGCCAATCGTCCCGTAAGCAGGGCTTACTGCCCCTCCATGTCAAGCCATGCGCGGTCAAGAGCGAAGGGGACCCCAGACTTCACCAAGATCAAGACCCCCCTGGCAAAAGCCGAGAAGGTGGTCGCCAAAATCTGACCCCGCCACCTCTTCCTCAACCTCCTGTTAGATTTGAAATATTATTCTCGTGATGCACGCACTTGAAATGTTCCCTTTGCAATGCTTATACCCTATTTCGTATTAAGTTAGCATGCATGGCACCATCTTTCTTGGTGCCATCTTGTTTTGTAACCGAGATCGAGCTCCTGCCTCATAACGCCTTCCTCAGCAGAAAGGCTGCCTCCAGCTTGTACTTCTCAAGGTTGAAGCTTCGTTGCACTAATGAATGTACTATCCATTGTTGCATACCTTTGCTGTTAGATAAACTCGTTCCCACATCTTAGAATGGTAGGCACCGGCCGAGCGGCCTTGGGGTCGAGATAGCATGTACCCAGCCCTGTGCCATGGCTCATCCTTGTTTGCCTCCTTTGTCCACCATGGCCTGAGCTGGAAAATTCCAGTTTGGGAGGGATTTTAGAGGTGTTGGGAATGTATATTTTGTGTTACCGTGTGAACGGGGGCCAGTCCCTCGGCAGTCATCTCAGGAGACTGATCAGACTGGGCTCCACTGCTGCGTATCAGTAATAAACTAATTGGTTTGTATTCTCTGCTGTCTGACCGAATCTTCATTTAATGGGAAGGCAGAGAGGTGGTCGTGAGTGACCCGGGTGACCCTAATCGGGTCACTTCCTTCATTTGGCACCGAACAGGGACTCCATCGGGTGTCCCATCCTTGCCCGCAACCGGGTGTAGGGGACGGGGCCGCGTCAGGTCAGACGGGCAGATTGGGGATCCCCACACAACCAAACTTAGTTCTCGCAGCTGCCCCACCTGTCTGATCGGGCGGCGCCTCGTCTAGTGGTCATCCCGGCTGGGATCCTAAAAGGCGAAACCCTTGGAGTTGGCCGTTTGTTCCGAAGAGTCGGCAGTGGAGAATAACTTTGTTCGACCTGTGTGCACCAGGTGAGTTTGTCTTGATTCTTGGTAAATATGGCGCCATCTTGAATAGTTTTGGATATGGTCTGGAGACCATTTCTTGGTTTGTTTGTGAGCTTGATAGGTCTGCGGACAGCTTTGGAGATACAGGGTGTCTGAGGACCCTCTGCCAGGCGACTTGGTAATTCGTTTTTTTTTCTTGAAAACGCCTGGGGTTTGACTAGTGTTTGGGACTTGTGATGTGGAGCCTGATTTGAAAGTTGATGCGGTCTGAGGACTGGTTTTTGGTCTTTGAGTGTTCGATACGGTCTGAGGACGGACCTGTGGGGAAGAATTGGTAAGTCATTTGTCGGGCACAAGTAGCAAATTTTCTTTTCCTCTTTGCTCTTGAAGATGCCCTGTTTTAGCAAGTGGGGTACCGCTGTTGTTCTGCTGATGCTCGATTGGAAGAGAGGCAGCCTGCGCCTCCGGAAGTCACCCCGAACTTAGACATGTATGTGAAGCACAGCCTTGGCCCTATTATGTTTAGTACACTATAGCACAAATATACGAGGGACAGCGCCGAGTTACAGTGGCCTTTGACAGGTACCTTTGATGAACAGAAATTGAACGTCTTGCAGGATAAATTGCTTGCAAAAAGAAGTAGGCAGTCCATGTTTGACAATCTTCAGGTATGGCAAAAGGAGGCTAAGCAAAGATGTATAAGAGCGGAGAAGGAGGCCCGGAGGGGGAAGACACAGACAGTAACACAAAAGGCTATAGCGTATGAGAGAGAGAAGCTAGAGAAGGGTATAGAGTGTGCTGACCGGAAGTTTCGATTGCAATGTGACAAGTCTTATGTTACACGTGAAGAAGGCGATCCCTTTGTGGAGGATCTGTTAGATGTACAGCCACCACCTCCTTATGCCCCGCAGAGGATATATCCAGCAGCCTCACCGACCCAACACCTCGCCTCCCATGCGCCCGCCTCTGGTTCCCCTGCCCCTGACTCGGCCGCTTCAGATGGAGCATCCCTTGTTTCCTTTTCGGCTCCACCGACAGAGGCTGCAGTGACTACAGGCCGATCTACTGTACCCATTACCTCCAGTTCTACTCTACCCCCCTCGCTTACACCCACCAGTCAGACATTGGTGCCTCTAGTTCCCATAACATCCGCAAGTGTGTCCTCCCCTCACGCCCTTTCCTCGACCTTGTTGTGCGCTGGGACACCGGTGCGGGGACTGGATGATGGGGAATGGGCGGCTGCTAAGGAAAGAATGGGGCGAGTGTTGATTCAGTCTGATGTGGGTGCTGCAGAGAAGAAGATGGTGGTTGACCAGGCCTCCCAGTGGGCCCAGAATCCGATTTACAGTGTGGAGGGATGTGTGTAGTGTACTGAAAGATTATGAGCCGTTTGTGCAACAGCATGCCCTCAAGCATATGTTGGCTACTCTGATTGGGCTGTGGGAACAGTGTTTTAATGGTGTTGCCCCCCAAATTATTTATGATATTCGGGAGAGTGTGTATGCAGCTGGCATGGCCCCTAATGATGTTTTTAGTAATGTTGCCACGTTGATTGGATACCGAGGCAGGTTGATACAAAATACCTCGACTGCAGTGTCTCAGTTCCCGATGAGGGAAGTGCATCCCATCTACCACCCCGAAATACCAGAGCTTCGAAATGGGCAGGACCATGTCATCCGGCAGCGTGTAGAGGCCCGTTTCCAGGAACAGTGGGTTTATACTCCTTGGAAAAGGAGTGAGGTTTTGTCTCTTAAGACTCAATTGCCCGACCCTAGGAAAAATCCGACTGCTTATTACAAAGAGTTGACAGAGGCTGCGTGATCGACGGTGATTAGGTTGGCAGACATCGAGATGTTTTTCGGTTTGCTGGTGCCGGTTGATATTTGGCGGCAGGTGCACACGCAGGACCACGTAGTGGAGTTGGTTGGCACTTGGGGTGAGATCAGGGCATGGGACAAAGAGAGGAAGCCTGGCGAGAAGCCTAAAGCTGAGATACTAGCTCTGCCGGGCCGAATAATTACTTATATGCACTCCTTGATCCCACCTAGAAGAGTATATTGGGATAAGTTAACAGCATGGCGCCAGAAGAAAGATGAAAGTGTATCCAACTTTTTCACTAGGTTTGAAGGGGTGTTTTTGGATTTCAGTGGACAGGATTTGTCGATGGAGGGAGGTGTCCGGCTGTTTGTTAACAGGTTTGTTACGAACCTGCTTCCTGAGATCGCGACTCGGTTGCAGGCTTCGGAGAGCACTTGGACTACCTCCTCTCCATCGGTGCTATTAAGTATGGCACAGTATTATGAGCACAGAGAGAACGAGGAGAAGGAGAAGGTAGAGAAGAAGAATAAGGAGCTGAAAACGAAGGTGTTGATGCAACAGGTGTCCCGGGGGAACGGTAGAGGACGAGGCATTGGTCCGGCCGTGCAGTTGCCCCGCACTGGCAAGAATACTACGCCCGTGGGGCCGAACCAGTGCGCCTATTGTAAGGAGGAGGGGCACTGGCGAAGTGAGTGTCTGACGCTGTTGCAAAGGGTTGAAGCCCCGAGGGGACGGGGTCCAGGGGAAGGGGCCGGGGAGAAGGTGGCCACGACGCAGGCCGGGGAGGCGAGGAGCAGCCAGGTTGGTCTGATCAGAACTATTTTGATGATCCAAGAGGGCAACAGTATTACCATGACGATTATGATTTGGACGAAGTGACGGGACTTTGCCACAGCTAGGACAGCCAAGGGCAGGTCGGGGGATCAGTTCAGATCCCTGATGATCAGCGGGGACCCTATGTTACTGGTGATCTGCAGGGCTCAGCGAAGAAATTCTTGGTGGACACAGGCGCAATGAGTAGCTCTGTTTCTCGTTCACTGGTCCCCGGGGCAGCCCTGTCTGGCCAAAACAACGTTTCGGTAGGCTTCTCAGGTATACCGGTTGTGAGGCCCATCTCTGAGCCACTGGCCCTGACTATTGGCCCTTTTACTGTAGATTCACCATTATTATTGACATCTAACTGTGGAGAGAATTTGATGGGTTTGGACTTGTTGAAAAAGTTGCATGCAACTATTTCGTGCTCCCGGGATGGCGTCTATATGACTATAGGACCCAATGTAGTGAATTCCAAGCAATATTTGTCAAAGGATCAGCCCCTTCCTGCTGTGTTTCAAGAGGTGCCGACGACATTGTGGGCTACAGGTGATACGGATGTAGGGTTATTGCAGATACCTCCAGTCTCCATCAGGGTTAAGGACAATGCTGTTCTGCCTCGTCTTCCCCAATACACGATACCAAAGGCAGGAGAACTGGCGCTATTGCAGATTATACAAGATTTGATTGCATCTGGGGTTGTTGAGGAGACGACTGCGAATGTGTGCAATAGCCCTATTCTTCCCATCTTAAAAAGGGCACTATCGGGTTCCCCAGATGATCATCCTGATGTCTACCGCTTTGTGATTGATCTGCGTGAGGTGAATAAGATTGTGGTCCCTCAGTTCCCTGTCGTCCCTGATATCACTGCTCTCCTGACCATGATTCCTCCCTCTGCCACATACTTTTCTGTCATTGATTTGAAGAATGCGTTCTTTAGCATTCCCATACACCCAAAGAGCAGGTATCTGTTTGGATTCTCCTTGGCCGGCAGAAGTTTTAGATTATGTCGGGCCCCTCAGGGCTATACTGAAAGCCCCAGTATCTATAGCCAAGCTTTAAAAGGCCAATTGGACTCCCTCGTCCTTCCCTCAGGTAATGTCTTATTGCAGTACATGGACGACCTCTTGATCGCTTCGGATACTGAAAAGGGTTGCAAGGATGCAACGGTTAAATTATTGTTACATTTGGCCCATCATGGACATAAAGTGTCCCTTTCTAAATTTCAATATTGTTGACAGGAGGTCACCTACTTAGGTCACCTACTGTCGAAGGAGGGAAGGAGACTAACACCTGAGCGCATTGCTGCTATAACGAAGATGCCCATCCCCAAGACGCAACGTGATGTGCGATCCTTTATAGGTATTACTCCGTATTGTCGCCACTGGATCCCTAACTTTGCTTTACTAACGAAGCCCTTGCTGCACCTAACTACTAAAGATGTGCATGAACCCCTGCCTTGGACACATGACTGTCAGCATGCTTTTGAGCAACTAAAAATAGCGCTCTGCTCTGCACCTGTGCTTGGCACTCCAGACTATCAGAAGCCATTTGTGTTGTATGTACACGAAACTGCTGGCTGCGCGCTCTCTGCCCTAACACAGGCCTTTGGAGGTAAGCAGAGGCCATGTGCCTATTTCTCTACACTGCTTGACAACGTCGCTAGAGCCCTCCCGAACTGTTTGAGAGCGGCCGCGGCTGTGGCCATCTCGATCCAACAATCGGCAGGGCTCGTCCTTGATACTGATCTCACAGTCATGGTCCTGCATGCTGTGGACACACTTTTGAACAGAACAAAGATGCAGCACCTTACCAGTGCACGTCTGACTGACTATGAGCTGACCCTGTTTGCACCACATGCACCATCAAAAGATGTGCCACCCTGAACCCAGCCACGTTACTACCCCTCCCTTCTGAGAGCGAGGAGACGGATGTGCATGATTGCATCTTCCGGACAGAGGAAGAGACAAAGGGCGGGTAGACCTGACTGATGTTCCCCTATCTGAACCCCAAGGGGAGCTATATGTCGATGGCTCTTGTTTTAAATTACCAGATGGCACGACAACAGCGGCCTATGCTATCACCACTCTACGCATCGGTATTTGAGACATCACGGGTTCCCTATCAGTCAGCGCAAGCTGCAGAGTAAGTGGCCCTTCTTCGTGCCTGCGAGCTGAGTGAGGGACTGGCTGTCAATATTTATACTGACAGCTAGTATGCGTTTGGCGTGGCTCATCATTTTGGGCGGCTCTGGGCAGAGAGGGGGTTTCTAACGTCCCATGGAATGAGAATTCAGAATGGCCCATTAATACACAGACTTTTGTCAGCCCTGGCACGCCCTAAGAAATTAGCTGTAGTGAAGTGCAGTGCTCACAAGGCAATAACTGATGATATTGGGAGGGGGAACGCATTTGCAGATCAGACAGCAAAGGAGACAGCACGAACTAAATGAAGACTTTGTTTGTGGCAGGTCCAGCTAGATGGGTGCCTGAAAATGGGATGTTTGAGGACACACTGGAAAACGTTAAGGAGATTCAGAGTGAGGCAACAATTGAGGAGTTACCAATATGGCAGGAGAGCATGGCTAATTTGGATGAGGATGGGTGCTGGATTGATAAATCCGGAAAGCAGAGATGGATGCTACCGGATGCATATGTCCTCCCTGTGGTAACCATGGCGCACGGGCCAGCCCACATCAGTGCGAAGGGGATTTGTAAGCTGCTAGACCCCGTATGGCGGAATGACAATATTCCCAAAGTTGCTGCCTGCCTGGTGAAGTACTGCATGGTCTGCCTGATGCACAATCCTGGGAAGGTAACCCCCACTCCTGTTGCCAGTTTCGCACCACCTTCCTTCCCTTTCGAGGTTCTCCAGATGGATTACATAGAAATGGAACAAGTCAATAACTTGAAATATGTGTTGGTGGTTGTCTGTGCATTCAGTAAATGGATTGAGGCCTATCCCACTAAAGAGAACACCGCCATGGGGACAGTGAAGGTACTCTTGAAAGAGTTCTTCCCGCGCTTTGGTTTGCCCCGTTTGATTTGGAGTGACAATGGCAGCCACTTCAATGCCAAGGTCATCCAATTGGTGTGCGACGGGTTGCACATTAGGCAGAAGTTTCATGCTGTGAACCACCCCCAATTAGCAGGCCTGGTTGAGAAGTACAATGGTACTCTCAAGCTGAAAATGGCCAAGATCAAAGCGAGCACAAGATTGCAGTGGGCAGATGCTTTACCCCTAGCAATAATGTCTATAAGAGTAACAGCCCACTCTAGAACAGGATTGTCCCCGTACGAGGTCATGTTTGGCCGCCCGGCAAATGTTTGGGGCATCCCGCGACCTCACAGGTTCTCCGAGATAGAATACCCCTTGCTTATAGACTACCTTTATGAGTTGACTAAAAATTTGTATTCTATTTACCAACAGATAGCTGAAACACTGCAGCAACATCCAGAGGGTCCAGGCCAAGGGATATGGCCAGGTGATTGGATTCTAGTCCGAAATTTTCAGCGGAAGAGCGGTTTGGAGCCACGCTGGAGAGGACCCCTACAGGTCCTTCTGGCCACCAGGACAGCGGTGAAGGTCGACGGTCAGAGGAATTGGATCCACAGCACTCATTGCAAGACAGTGCCCCTCCCGCTGCCCTACGACCAGTGGGTCGCGGACGGGATTGGGGATTGTGAGACAGACCAGGTGCCACGGTTCATTCCTTTTTTGGATGCCCGGCTCACATGGGCACCGACGGAGGAGGAGAGTCATGCAGTGCTGAATGAGGTGGTGCCACCTGAAATAAAGGCCATTCAGGAGCCCCAGCTTGCTGGCCCACCTGTGATTGATCAACAAACGGGGGAATGAGGGGCTTTTTATAGAGGTCCAACATAAATGCCCAGTCAGATACTGTAATCTAAAGGTATGTAGTTCCTCTTATAGTGGTACCTAGGAGAAAAGGTGTGAGCCAAACCACCATCGTTTGTAATTACAACCTCGGTGGAGTAAGGTGTGGGGAGGAGAATAGGGGAAATTCCTTATTTCGGAACTAGGGTCCTCACACACCTAGCAAGCTAGATGTCATGCATCATCATATGGACCTGCTCCTCGTCGGGTCGGCGCTGCAATACCCAACGGGCACCCTTAAAAGGGGCTCTTTCGCGGAGATCTTTTGTTCCTTGCCGTATGATGAAGTGCGGGTGTGTGTGATGCAGTGCGAGTGTGTGGGCCAAGGGGTGTAGATATCGTGCAGGGATAATTTAAAAGAAGTAGGACAGTCCAAATAATACTTTTATTCTGGCTGGCTATCCACTTCGTTAAAAATGAATAAACAGAGTGGCAGCCTATCTAACTCAAAGGTTTAGTTCAGGCTATGTCCAACTCTACAGGTCAACATGTTTCTTGCCTAATGGTCAGGTTGATCCGTGGCAATTCTTCAGGACCTACTCAGTGAATCTATCTACACAATGTGATGGGGTCAGTAACTACCTACCACATGTTCACACTACGTATCAAAATGCTGTAGTGTATTCAATTAATCTAAAGAAAGAAAGGGAAACAGGGTCAAGGTATAGCTGTATCACACGTATATAGGTTACACAATGTCCATTTATTCTCTCTCCGGTCACCTCAATTATAAAATCGGCATACTTAATTAGTGCAAACACCTAGGCAAGTGATAAAACGGAGCCTATTATTAGACATCCGGTATTGTGAAGTTAAAAATCTAAAAACATAGAAGACTGTTCTCCCCAATTGAAGACAGTCACAGGAACGGCATTCATACACTTATTGTACTCTGTCTCATAAGTGCTCGTGAATCCCACCTCAACGATAGGACTAGGAAGTGGGTCCGCTGTCAATAAAAACTCACCTCTCTACAATGAGGGAGTCACTCCAGTCAGTGTCCGGCGGAGTATGAGGACACCTGTAACATGGTGTCCTGTAAGGCATAGATGAGAAATCAAAGAGTTACACGGGCTTAAATTCAAAACCCAAACCCCACGCAGGTAACTCACAGTGGTGTGCGTCAATCAGGGAGCACATAATTTATCCATCGGCATCCAACGGAGTCTATCGGTGCCCCCTGAAAAGGGAACGAGCCAGAGGAAGCAGAGACCCTGCGAGACCCCGAGTGAGCCAGGCCAAGGTATTATCTCCCAGACAACGTGGGGCGCCCATACTCTCTCTAGAGCGCCCACCCATCATCTGGTCCCATAATCTCGGTCCAACCCCTCGCGGTCCACCCAAAGGCGCACCGTCAGACCGATCGGTTGCGCGGTGTATTCAATCAGCGCTGATCTGTCAGCATCCATACAGTCTACCCGTTTTGGTCATGCTTCAAAATCCAGCCCAGTAATCGTTCATTACTCACCTTCCCGTAGTTCAAGAGGAGCCGAATCACCTACCCCTATCGCCGGCACCGGAGAAGTGTGGTTCAGCCCCATAACAGGTGCTGAAATACTCTTCCGGGTATTTGCGCGACACGAGGCGGGGCCCGGAACACGTCATTACGTGTGAAGGTGCAGCGCTAAACCAATATGACGCTGTGATGGCAGTGGCAGCCATATTGGAATAGGGATGGTGGCCAATCACCCTGGTGTTGTTGATGTCATTATCATGTCAGTATTGGCGCCAGTAACATCAAAAACCAGAAACGGTAGTATGTTGTTACTGCTCACAATGTGCGTGGGTAACCCCTTGAGCACAAGGGTGAAGTATGGTAGTCACCCACTATCGGGTTACTACGCCGGCAGAGGCGGCCATCTTGGAGTGGGGATCGCCAAGCATGTCCCCAGTCCTCTCATGTTGTCTTAGTTTAGCCTATGTAGGCGTCAGTAATTGTTCTTAAAATTGATGACACATCTCAGTCTAGTCCACCATTATATCCACCCATCATGCTGTCTGGTTGTCTCATTACACATTGAGTTGGTGGCTATAACGTATACCGCAAACGTGAATCCAAGAGTCATGCATGTCTAAGGAGGCCCTGGAATTAGCTGAAGAAAAACCTGACCAGGTCAATGTTATCTGTTATTCAAAGAGGCCCACGGAATATCATCATTCAGTCCATGTTGGACTGTGGACAGACGGTGTATCCACCGTTGCTCTATTCTAAATAGTGCATGGGGGTAATGTTGGCGTGGGTTTCAAGAACAAGCCACTGTAAAGATTCTGGACTATGTCTCTGCTCTCTATAGTGTGTGTACATCTTGGTCGTGACTTTCTGGCATCTTATATTGCTCTTGTGTTCTGTGATGCGTATTCTGATAGCTCTCATAGTCATCCCTACGTATTTCTTCTCGCATGGGCATATCAACAGATATATGCATTTTGATGTGTTGCAGTTCGTATGGTTTTTAGAATCCATGTGAACGTGTCTGTGAGTGTTATCGTCTTGATGGCTTTCGTTTGTTCACAGACCGAGCAGGTACCACACGGATAATTCCCTGTGACTGGAGGCAGATCCCAAAGTGTTCTTTGTGTTCTATTATTCACAGTTTTGGGTCTTGTGTGTATAATGATATCTTTCAGATTTTTAGTTCTTTTGAAGGCAAACCTAGGTGTAGGGATCTCCATATCTCCTGTGTTAAGTATTCCCCAATGCTTTTAATGATGCCCTTAATGCGTGTGGAGTCTGGTGTGTAAGAAGTAACACATGTCAAAGTGTTGGTCAGTTCTTTAGGTTTTGTTTGCAACAGCGCCTCCCTGGGATTGTTAAGGGCTCTTTTGAAGGAGTTCTTGACCAGATATTCAGGGTAACCTCTCTGTTTAAGATTATTTACCAGACCCCTCGCCTCAGTCTTGTAGTCTGTCAAGGTACTGCAGTTCCTCCTGATACGGAGGAACTGGCCAAACGGGAGGTTGTCTTTCAAGGCCTTCGGGTGGTGACTTTGGTATAATAGAAGGCTGTTCCTATCAGTGGGTTTCTTATAGAGGGTGGTGCTTAGCCCTGTGCGGTCAAGTCTCAGATTAAGGTCTAGGAATGGTATATTTGTCTCAGAGATGGTATGTGTAAATCTCAAGAATTCATTTTGTATGTTTATCCAATTGCAGAACTCCTCACAGGTGGCCTTGTCATCTTTCCAGAAGATTAGAATGTCATCAATAAACCTTTTCCACAAGGAAAGGTTATTGATGTACGGGTTGTTCGTGTTCATGATGCAGTTCTCTTCGAAGGTGGCCATGTATAGACAGGCCACGCTAGGAGCAAAGGTACTTCCCATGGAAGTACCTTGTGACTGATGGAATAGTTGCTTCTGGTATTCAAAATAGTTTTCAGTCAAAGCCAAAGTGGCACACCCCATGATGAACGAAATTGGAGTCGGTGAGGTCCAATTTTCTTTCATCAATAATGACTCAATGGCCATCAGAGTAGCACGCTGGGGAATGTTTGTGTATAACGCTTCTACATCAAGAGTAACCAGGAGGTTGATTTCATCCGTGTCCTGTATACCCTCTATGATGTGAAGGATGTCAGTAGTATCACGTATATATGAGGGAATTTTCTTCACTATTGGCTGAAGGAAATGGTCACAAAATCTGGACAGAGGTTCCAGGAGTGATCCTATACCTGACACTATGGGCCTTCCTGGTACTGGTGTGGTGCCCTTATGTATTTTGGGTAGTGTATAGAAGTAAGGTACCCTTGGGTCCTTTGTTACCAGGAAGTCGGCTTCTTTTTCGAAATCCAACCATTGGTTTCTGCTTCATATACCATACTACAGATTTCTGTTTTCAGTCTGGCGGTAGGATCTTCTGGGATCGGGGTGTAGTACTTGGTGTTACCCAGTTGACGTCTACACTCGCGATCATAGTCAGTAGTGGATTGGATCACCGTGGCCCCTCCCTTGTCTGCTTGTTTTATTGTTATATTGACATCATCTGCCAACGACTGTGCTGCTGTCTGTTCAGCATTAGATAAATTATGGAAAGGGTTACCCAAAGGGATACCTGCCAAATCTTTCAGTACCGCCTTTTCAAAAGTTGGTATTTCAGGGGGCACCATCCCGTTGTTGGGGGTGAAAGTGGAGGGATTTCGTAGACCTGAGTCCTCTGTATCAACTTGGGGTGTACCAAGGAAAAAGCTTTCAGACGGATTTTACGAAAGAATTCGTGTATTTCACACGTGTCTCTAAACCTGTCGAGGTTTGGGTGTTGGTACATACCCCAGTCCTTTCTCAAGTACCCTCTTTTCAGTTTCAGTTAGGGTCCTATGGGACAGGTTGACCACTAGTTCTTTTTCCCCTGGTCCTGCTCCTGGTCTATACTGTGTGCATCGTTTGATCTTGCCACTGCACTCCTTTGCATCCCTCTCTTTCGCCCTCTTCCTCTGCCCCAGCCTCTGCCTAAAAAAGGGGGTTGTCCATATTGTAGTATTGAGGTTGACCTTGAGGATACACCGGGAATTGCCAAAAGGGGGTGGTGGTGGAGGCCCATGGTACACAGGTGCGTTGTGGTAGTTGGAGTAAGGAGGGTAGTTGCCCTTCTTTGATTGTAACTCCCTCTACTATCAGTACTTGAATCGCTGTTGGAGGATCCTCCTACTACTGTCAGTGCCCTCATCAGATGAATAACCATTCCTTGAAGCGATATAGTCATCCTTTAAGTAAGGATAGACTGTCTCCTTATTGAATTTGTGGATATCCTTCTGTAATTTGGCAATCTTTTGTTTTAGCAAATATTCCTTATTGTCGGCTATTTCACTATTGATCTTAGCCAATTCGGATTTAAACACAGTCAATTGTATGGCTGATTTAAGAGCTGCCTCTACTGCCTGGATCCTGGCGAGTAGGGCATCGGCCAATCTTTTAGCGGTATTGATGATCAGTACCAGAAGATCTCTGGTGCATATCCAAGAGACCGAACACCAATCTTTCTTAAATCCCGGGTCTTCCAGGAATATTCTGGGTAGGATATTCACTATGAGTCCACTTGGGGCGATGTTGGCCCTAGGTACTCCGTCATCATAGCTCCATGTAAGATGATTTTAAGCCATTCCCTTTGAGTGTAGTCAATGAAGACCAGTCTTCTGATTGTGACCCTGAGGCCATACTTCCTCCAGTCCCTAGGAGGGAGGGTGTATTCTGTAAAATATCGGCTACAGCTCCATCATTGAAGCTTAGGCCCTGGTTGTCCTCCATCTAAGGTAGGTGACAAAGTCTTCCTACCTGATAGAAATGGAGATAGCGTGTAAAAGTTGGGCCAGTAGTGTAGTTCACACTATCTGGTAACCTAGTGTCCCACGGGAGTCGCCCGTGCAAATAATCAATCAACAAACGGGGGAATGAGGGCTTTTTATAGAGGTCCAACATAAATGCCCAGTCAGATACTGTAATCTAAAGGTATGTAGTTCCTCTTATAGTGGTGCCTAGGAGAAAAGGTGTGAGCCAAACCACCATCGTTTGTAATTACAACCTCGGTGGAGTAAGGTGTGGGAGGAGAATAGGGGAAATTCCTTATTTCGGAACTAGGGTCCTCACACACCTAGCAAGCTAGATGTCATGCTTCATCATATGGACCTGCTCCTCGTCGGGTCGGCGCTGCAATACCCAACGGGCACCCTTAAAGGGGCTCTTTCGCGGAGATCTTTTGTTCCTTGCCGTATGATGAAGTGCGGGTGTGTGTGATGCAGTGCGAGTGTGTGGGCCAAGGGTGTAGATATCGTGCAGGATAATTTAAAAGAAGTAGGACAGTCCAAATAATACTTTTATTCTGGCAGGCTATCCACTTCGTTAAAAATGAATAAACAGAGTGGCAGCCTATCTAACTCAAAGGTTTAGTTCAGGCTATGTCCAACTCTACAGGTCAACATGTTTCTTGCCTAATGGTCAGGTTGATCCGTGGCAATTCTTCAGGACCTACTCAGTGAATCTATCTACACAATGTGATGGGGTCAGTAACTACCACCACATGTTCACACTACGTATCAAAATGCTGTAGTGTATTCAATTAATCTAAAGAAAGAAAGGAAACAGGGTCAAGGTATAGCTGTATCACACGTATATAGGTTACACAATGTCCATTTATTCTCTCTCCGGTCACCTCAATTATAAAATCGGCATACTTAATTAGTGCAAACACCTATGCAAGTGATAAAAACGGAGCCTATTATTAGACAGCCGGTATTGTGAAGTTAAAAATCTAAAAACATAGAAGACTGTTCTCCCCAATTGAAGACAGTCACAGGAACGGCATTCATACACTTATTGTACTCTGTCTCATAAGTGCTCGTGAATCCCACCTCAACGATAGGACTAGGGGTCTCGCAGGGTCTCTGCTTCCTCTGGCTCGTTCCCTTTTCAGGGGGCACCGATAGACTCCGTTGGATGCCGATGGATAAATTATGTGCTCCCTGATTGATGCACACCACTGTGAGTTACCTGCGTGGGGTTTGGGATTTTGAATTTAAGCCCGGGTAACTTTTTGATTTCTCATCTATGCCTTACAGGACACCATGTTACAGGTGTCCTCATACTCCGCCGGACACCGACTGGAGTGACTCCTCATTGTAGAGAGGTGAGTTTTTTATTGACAGCGGACCCACTTCCTAGTCCTATCGTTGAGGTGGGATTCACGAGCACTTATGAGACAGAGTACAATAAGTGTATGAATGCCGTTCCTGTGACTGTCTTCAATTGGGGAGAACAGTCTTCTATGTTTTTAGATTTTTAACTTCACAATACCGGATGTCTAATAATAGGCTCCGTTTTATCACTTGCCTAGGTGTTTGCACTAATTAAGTATGCCGATTTTATAATTGAGGTGACCGGAGAGAGAATAAATGGACATTGTGTAACCTATATACGTGTGATACAGCTATACCTTGACCCTGTTTCCTTTCTTTCTTTAGATTAATTGAATACACTACAGCATTTTGATACGTAGTGTGAACATGTGGTAGGTAGTTACTGACCCCATCACATTGTGTAGATAGATTCACTGAGTAGGTCCTGAAGAATTGCCACGGATCAACCTGACCATTAGGCAAGAAACATGTTGACCTGTAGAGCTGGACATAGCCTGAACTAAACCTTTGAGTTAGATAGGCTGCCACTCTGTTTATTCATTTTTAATCGAAGTGGATAGCCAGCCAGAATAAAAGTATTATTTGGACTGTCCTACTCTTTTAAATTATCCCTGCACGATATCTACACCCCTTGGCCCACCCACTCGCACTGCATCACACACACCCGCACTTCATCATACGGCAAGGAACAAAGATCTCCGCGAAAGAGCCCCTTTTAAGGGTGCCCGTGGTATTGCAGCGCCGACCCGACGCAGGAGCAGGTCCATATGATGAAGCATGACATCTAGCTTGCTAGGTGTGTGAGGACCCTAGTTCCGAAATAAGGAATTTCCCCTATTCTCCTCCCCCACACCTTACTCCACCGAGGTTGTAATTACAAACGATGGTGGTTTGGCTCACACCTTTTCTCCTAGGCACCACTATAAGAGGAACTACATACCTTTAGATTACACCACCTGTGATTGAGTCACGTCCAGTTGAGCCCCAATCCACCGACCTGTCTGAGTACGACCCTTTGGTCCCCTTGAGCCTGACCCTTTGTTCTCTGACCCCGCTGTGCCTGGAGTGTTGAGGTACAATTTGCGCCCCCGTAAGAGGAACAGTGCACCAAAGGGAAAGTCAGGTTAGTAGGGATGGACTGCATTGCTGGAGAATAGGGCGAACGTACCCTGCCCATGGTACCAACGAGAGCTTAGGGACAGGGAGATTGGTGCATTATTCGGACAGTCACCGAACAGGGCAAATGAACTGTGTTTTCGAGGAGAAGGTGATTTGACCTGCAACGTGGGAACTGGATCCGAGCCAGACAAACAGCTCCACCGCCGGTGCTCAACAACGCCTATGTTTAGTGAACAATATTTTGCCTTAATTTCTAGTTTTTATTCCAGCTTGGCTCCAAGTGTAAGTCTTTTCCGCTGTTTTCCAAGAATTAATCCCTTTGGTCGCCCCATTCAGGAGGAGGAGCAGCCTTTCGCAGCTCTGCGTTCTGATCGGGATGGGCCTGTTTGGTCCTCCTGGTCTGTAAAAAGTAAAGTTGTGTTCATAACAATCATTTTGATTTTCTTAATATTGATACTTGGGGTAACGTACTTTCTTGAGGAGAAATATCCTGTGCACACTTTGATTGGTACTACGCCTGTTCCCCCCGAGCATATCTTTGTTACCCTGGTGCCTCACAAGGAGGAGCACAGGAAGTCCTATAAAGATAATGTGTTCATTGAGACCTTGCATCAAACGCACGCTGCTTATAATACGACAAAATGCTGGGTATGTGGGCTGCTGCCCTCAGTAACTCATAGAAGTGAGAACTTGCTATCCATGCCATTGTCATATGTGAGTAGTTGTGAAGGTTGGTTTGCATTACTTAGCATGATCCGTTCATTTCAACAGGCTGACACATTGGAACGAAAAAGTACTAGTTCTCGTACTCTGACACAGAATGTACGTTTCCAGCATAGAGTACCCCCCCGGTGCTCCCACAGGTTGAGAGCCGTTTGGCAGGTTGTTCTTGAGTTCTTGCATGCATGCGTACAAGGGAGTCAGGAAAGGAAATTGGTCTCAGGTGGAAAGAGACAACTTTCTACAGTTTAACGCATCAGAATACTACCAGTCCTTTCAGACCCGCAACGTTACTGAAGATAAACCGATACCCTTGTCAGTGGTGGATGTCATGGCTCCTTTCTGTGTCCAAGGGGCTGGAGCAATAGAGGTGGGAAAGCAGATGCAACACTACTTATAGCTTGAGAGGGACAAATAGTCCACCCCTGATCCCGCCACCTAATGTTTATTTTGTCTGTGGGGCTCGTGGTTATGTTTGGCTTCCTGAAGGGTGGTCGGGAAGGTGTTACCTTTCTTGCCTCTTGCCACCAGTGTGTATATGGCCCTTCCTAATTACCATATGGACCACCGCCTACAGCGCAGAGGCACCCATGTGCCCCGGACTAAGAGAATGATTAGAACTGATGACATAGATCAGACAGACACCACCTTGCAGCAGTTCACGGACGTAATGAAAGGCATCATACCATTCTGGGGTCCTAAGGCCAATAGTCTCAATATTAGGCGGCTCACTAGGGTGGTGGAAGGAGTCATTAATATAACAGCAGGAATTTTGACAAATATCACAGTAGAGGTTAAGGCTACGAGACTTGTTGCCCTTGAAAATCGTATGGTTTTAGATGTTATCTTAGCTGATCGGGGTGGGGCCTTTCGTGTCATCGGCAGTAGCTGTTGTGTGTACATCCCTGACCACGCCCCCACTGTGTACGCTGCTATACAGAAAATGCATAAAATATCCTCAGATATATACCAGGAGAATGGTACATGGTCATTCACGGGATGGCTCTGGAGCCTGTTCGCCACTTGGGGTTGGAAGATCCTTATTTTCCTGGTCGCCATAGCAGGTATTATTTTGACATGCTGTCTGTGTATACACTGCCTCCCTGCCTGTTGTGCCTGCTGTGTATCAATGTTCAAGGCACATCCCAGGACCCCAAGGCGTGATTCTAATACAAAGGCTATGATTATGCAGGGTATTCAGGATTTGTTAAACATCGATGAGGGTATTTTTGAATATTGATTATATGTGTCCAGCATTTAGAGTATTAGTTTCAGTGGATAGTCCATATTTTAGCAATGATAGTGTATGTGCGAATGTTTCTCTTTTCCTTATTTTAGAATTGTAAAGACCCTTACCTGATGGCACCAATAAAGCTTAGCATGAATGCTAAAAGGAGGGTCTGTTAGATTTGAAATATTATTCTCGTGATGCACACACTTGAAATGTTCCCTTTGTAATGCTTATACTCTATTTCGGAATAAGTTAGCATTCATGGCGCCATCTGGGGCGGCGCACAGCATCCGATCGCACGCACTTACAGATGACATGATTTTCGAAAATGAACTTAAAAAGGGAAGGAGTGCATTTGCATTACATGTTTTTTTGCTTAGCCATCTTTCTTGGTGCCATCTTGTTTTGTAACCGAGCTCGAGCTCCTGTCTCATAACGCCTGCCTCAGCAGAAAGGCTGCCTCTGCGCCTCCAGCTTGTACTTCTCAAGGTTGAAGCTTCGTTGCACTAATGAATGTACTATCCATTGTTGCATACCTTTGCTGTTAGATAAACTCGTTCCCACATCTTAGAATGGTAGGCACCGGCCGAGCGGCCTTGGGGTCGAGATAGCATGTACCCAGCCCTGTGCCATGGCTCATCCTTGTTTGCCTCCTTTGTCCACCATGGCCTGAGCTGGAAAATTCCAGTTCGGGAGGGATTTTAGAGGTGTTGGGAATGTATATTTTGTGTTACCGTTTGAACGGGGCCAGTCCCTCGGCAGTCATCTCAGGAGACTAGTCAGACTGGGCTCCGCTGCAGCGTATCAGTAATAAAGTAATTGGTTTGTAGTCTCTACTGTCTGATCGACTCTTCATTTATTGGGAAGGCAGAGAGGTGGTCATGAGTGACCCGGGTGACCCTAATCGGGATACTTCCTTCACTCCCGGCCTCTTCCTTATTAAGATGTGCCTCTTTGAGGAATGCAATGTGCACGTCCCTGCGCCGCAGGTAGGAGTGTATGTTATGACATTTGGCTATTGTTCCCATACCATGGATGTTCCACGTGAGGAACCTAACTGTGTTAGATGTGTCCCTCACATTTCCACAGGAGCCCGCCCCACAACAGCCTAAGGGGGACCCCTCCCCCGCCCGCTTCCCCGTGCGTGCACCACCAAAAAATATCAACCAATGAACACCCATCTGGAAAAACTTCCCAAACCCAGGACAGCCTGACAACGGTCAGTCGCCCAAACAGCATGTGGAACATAACCCATTATGAGGCCTTACTCCAGTAAGGTACTCAAGGGGGGGTGGACAGTGAGAGCAAAAGGAAACAGGGTTGATGCACAAACCGTCCAGAGCACGCCGGCTGCACAAGCTCATGTCAGCTCGAGACCAGAGACCACTGCCAACAGTTCAGCAACACCCCAAGGGTTCAGACCTGCCCGAAGCCCAAGCAGCCTCAGATAACTTCATCAGCCGTGTTCGGAGTCACCACCGGCATTTTCACACTGTCACTGCGGGATGTGTCAGAATCAATGTCCCCAGTGTCCTTCGACGACTGGGCCTCCGTCTCAGGGGTGGGGCTCCTGCCCCGCATAAGCGCCCCCACTGCCTGCAGGGCTTCAGCCCTCTCCTTCTCAGTTTGCAATGAGGTCTGTCTCTTAGGAGCTCCCTTACGGGAACGTAGTCTGTATCGCTTCCCAAGTTTCGCAGTTTTCTTCAACTCAGCTTTAGGGCCCGCAGGTTGTGAGGCCCCGGCCTTATAGGCCTCAATCCAGTCCCAGGCCTCACTGGGGCTTCCACAAAAGTGGGTGCTGCCATCCGCAGCCGGGCCGGGAACATCAGAGAATACTGGAGGCCCTCCTCCCTCAGCGCCTTCTTGACCTCTAGAAATGAGGCCTGCTTCTGCTGCACCTCCAGGGTGTAATCCGGGAAGAGGGAAACCTTACTATTGTTAACTGCATAGGAGCCCTCCGCACGTGCCCTCTGCAAGAGTAGGTCCCTGTCCCTGAAATGAAGCAAGCGGGCCACCACCAGCCACGGGGGACGCCCCGGAGCCGGGGGCCTTGCTGGGAACCTGTGGGCCCTTTCGAGGGTGTAGAAGGTCGACAGACCCTCAGGCGCCACCATGTCCCTCAGCCACTGTTCCAAGTAGGACACCATGTCATTGCCCTCAACTCCCTCCGGCAGGCCCAGTATCCGAACGTTGTTCCGTCTATTGCGTCCCTGCGCATCTTCGGCTATCCGTTCCAAAACATCCACCGTCTGTGAGGGCTCCCATCTGCTGCTCCAGGGCCTTTTGGGCGGGGGCTATCTCGGAAATGCTGGACTCGGTTTCCTTCACCCTCTCAGAGAGCTTCTTGTGTTCTTCTTGCAGGAGGCCAAGCCCTACAGCTACCGTGCTGATATCCTGATAGAGGGTAGCCTTCGTGTCCGCTATGGCCTCCAATATCTTGCCCAGTTGCTGCTGTATTGGATCCTCGGGAGCAGTCTGCGATTGCGCCTGGGTACTGTCTGCCGGGTCTTGTGTGGCTCCGGCATGCCGGCCTCAAGTTTTGCCCATGGCACCAAACAGCCCCCAGGCCGTTGGACCGAGCCTGGGAGAAAGGTCAATCCGATAACCGGCTTCGTGACTCCGCCACTTGCACCAGGGCTCAAGTCCACCACACTCAGGAGTGCCTCAACACTCCAAACGCTGCAACAGTCGCTCCGCTGTAGGGCCCGCTAGTCTGCGTGCTTCTGTGCCCACTCGGCGGCCGAGTCTCCACCCAGGCCAACTCCCGCACCAATGTTCGGGACCGACCCCTCACAACTCCAGGTGGCGAAGTGCCCACTGCCCCTCACATCACCGTCCGGGGTGCCACTATTCTTGCCAGGGTGGTCCACCACTCTCTGGGGTAATGCCCGCCACGTTGCACAGGCAGGAGACCCACCGCACCCAAGGTCACGAACAGCCGATCCGGGTGGCCCCAGGCGGTCCTTGGTAGGTCAAGAGCAAGGCCCGTCAACGGACACCGCAGATCTCAGGCCTACTTCCAGGGGGAACCCCCAGGCCGCATTCACGCAGCGGAACGCTGCTCTCTCCAGCCAGTTCTCAGGCACCTGTGGAATCCTCGGCTCACCACCCTCAGCCCGCGATGTCTGCTCACCTCTGCGTGGCCAGCAGGGACATTGGGTGCTCCTCCGCTAAAGGGGGGGGCCAATGGCAAGACCCACACACTATTCCCCGAGCCCCGATGGGGGCCCTGAACACCTGCACCGACTTGCGCCCCACCTCCAGGGGCCGCGACTCCCAATGTCCACCCCGGTCCGGCCGGGCGCTCAACTCGGGTGGCTGTAGCCTCTCTTCCGTCAGTTCAGTCCCGGGCACTGCCAGCCAGACCTCCCTGGGTTAAGTCCAAGTTGCGGTGAAGCCCAGGCAGTTCTCTGTCTCATAGGGAGCCGCAGCCTCCACAGCAATCTTCTCGCTCCTGTCCCAGGGCCCAGACAGTGGCTCTTCAGCTCCACGTCCAGAATAAGGGGCCCCCTTCACCTACAGGAACGGTGGGCGCTCCCTCCTTTGTTAGGGCCGATGGCAGGGCCCGCGCCCAAAACCACAAGCCCCGACCAGGCCCGGCTTCGCGCTCAGCCCTGCTCCCTGCCCCAGGTGGCCGCCCCGCAGCACGCTTGCCTCTCCATGGCAGCACGAGTACCCCTTCTGTGGATCGCTGGTCTTCCACTGTTGTTTGCTGTTGAATTCAGGCCGCCGATCGAAGGCCCATGCCCGGGGCTCAAACTCCGGTGAGGCTCGGACTCCGCTCTGGCCCCCCAATGCCGATCAGCTCCAGGCCGCCATCTTGCCCCTGTCCTGCGCCAGCGGCTGCCGGGAACCCGGACTCTCCACGGCCACCCAGGGAGCTACACAATCACCGGGACAAGCCCCCGGCGTCCCAGCACCATCGGGCAGGATTTAAGACGCTCCCCGATCTCCAGCGTACAGGAAATATGCTTATAATTACTGGCCCGGCGCGGAGCTCCGAGCTCACGCGTCTGCCATTCTTGGCTCCTTGGCCACACCCCAGAAGAGCCAATTCTTGAGTATTTTTCTGAAGATAAGGTGGTTGTCCGTGGATTTTATGTTGGGGGGTAAAGAGTTCCATAGTTTGGCTGCTTGAACAGAGAAGGATGTGCCACCCATGGTTTTTTTCTTGAATCTTGGGATTTTAAGGTGAGGTGCCACTCTAGAGTGGAGGTTCCTTTGCTGAATGTGTATTGCTTTGTGGGTGATACAAAGCAGCTTGAACATGGATCTTCTGGCAACCGGTAACCAATGCAGGGCTTTCAAGGCAGGGGAGATGTGGTCTCGCGGTTTGATATGCAAGAGTAGTCTTGCAGCCGAGTTCTGAATCCATTGTAGTCTTTTCACGGTCGTTAAAGGTGATCCGTGGTAGAGGCTATACGCGTAATTGAGTCTGGACAGAACAAGGGAGATGGTAGCTTGTAGCTTGTGTGGAAATCCCAAATGGGGGAAGATTCGTTGCAGAGTTTTTATAGTAACAAAGCTTGATCTTGCTAGTTTGTCCACTTTGACATTCCTTGATAGCTTGGAGTCCATGGTCATTCCGAGGTTTCTTACTTCCTTCGATACTTTAGGCAGTGATCCCAGTTCATCAGGCCAGGCGGCAAGCGGGTCATAATGTTTCCAATCGCCACACGTGAGTATTTCCGTTTTGGAAGCATTCAACTTGAGATGGCTCCAAGTCATCCATTGATGCACAGCTCTGAGACAACTTGGTGGATTTCCAATGTCTTTGGGGTATTCCAGTTGAAGGAGTATTTGAATGTCATCTGCATAGTAATAGCATGTGAGGTGAAACTGATTGTTCAGTCCTGGTAATGACTTCATGTAGATGTTGAAAAGCATGGGTGAGATGATAGAGCCTTGAGGGACCCCTGCTTTTGTGGAGTATGGTTTGGATGAGAAAGGTGGGGTATGGATAACATTAGTTCTGTTTTCTAAGGTAGGACGTGATCCATTCTAGAGCAGTCCCCTCTGTGCCGGCTTCGTAGAGTCTTTGTATCAGAGTGCCAATGTGGCGCACTGCAGATGAAATGAGTCACAAACAACCTGTTGGCACTGCCTGAAGAGCTGTAGCATCCTCTTAAGAAACATTAAAATAAAAAGGGGGGAAGCAAATAAATGAGAGGGGAACAATAAAAAGGAAAATTCAAAACTAAAGGACTGGCCAACCAACCAGCCCTGATACTGAAGCAAACTCATTTTCAGGTGGATGTGCATATGTGATCAGAACATGCCATCATTCACAGGGCAAAAAAGGCTGTTAGTAATGGGGTTGTTGCTTGAATTGGGTATGAGCCCTAGGAAAGCAGCAACCATAATCCTAGTCAGGGTAAGAAGAAGGCAAATCAGGAGCAGCTCCTCCATAAGAGCGAAGGAGTATCGCCTGCTAAAAAATGCCCCCCAGAAAAGCTCCTGAGCTGAAAAATAAAATGGTAATAAAGTTTATTTTTTATCATTTAATTTTTCAGCAACCCATCCTGAACCGATTGTCAGGACGGGGTGGGGCCACTGCTGCTGAGTTGCAGCAGTGAGCTGTGCACAAGGACAAAGAGACATGCACACTTTAAACTTCTCTAACCCAGCTGTCCAACACAGCTGGGTTAGAGAAAGCACAGTGCTCTTAAGAGCACTGAGAGAGGCCGCTCCTTCCAATCAAGGCACTTCTCTCATGCTGTTTACCAGCATGGGAGCAGCACCAGGATTGGTTATTGGAGTTTCCTGGGTCCTGCATTGGAGCCTTGAGGCCAGAAAACTGGAAGACCCTAGCGAGGAGGATGTCATGCGTCAAGTCAGGAAGGTAAGTGAAATTTTTTACATTTGTTTTAGTACCATCAGTATTTTGCCCACCCCACCACTCTCCATACATGCCAGCCACCACTGAGGCAAACCCTACATTAACCTGTGCTTACCTTCAGGTATCTTGGCACAGAACAGTCAGGCTTAACTTTAGAGGCAATGTGTAAAGTATTGGAGCAACACTTCAAAGAGTAAAGCAGTGAAAACACCACACAAAAAGATTCCACCCCAGGTTACAGTAATAGAGCTTAATTTAATAATTAAAATAAGATACTGAATTTCAAAGTTTGGAGTACAATAGTGCCTAGAAGCAAAAAGCGCTATTGGGGAAATCTGGTTGCGCCGGACCGGGACAAAGTCTCAAATTCAGGCCCACCACGATGTAGCACAGGCCGGCTACAGGGACTGAGTTAGGCCTGCTGAACAAAGTATCTTAATCCTGATTGCAGAGCGTTGCGTGGATCCGTATAAAAGGTGCGCCACGCATCTTAGGCTACGCGTCGGTTCCGAGAAGCAACAAGGCCACAGCGGTGCAAGTCTTTTGTGACGGTTCCAATCCACGCAACTGCGCCGATGTGTCAGTTTTGCTCGGGGATGCACTGCTAGGCCAAAGAGATGCATTGTTTCTGCTTGGGAATGCTTCACTCAGCAGAGAAGAAATGCTGCTTTCGCTGGCAAGAACCTTAGGCCCACTTTCAAGGGTCCAGGACTAGGGTGGCACCACTTGGTAGGGTATACTCACAGATGGCAGGGTCCAGGTGCAGGGGTTAGAAGTTTTTAAGGCACTGAGACATCGGATCAGGAGGTCAGCCAGCCAGCCCTTGGAGTCACTCTGGGTTCTGGGGTCAAGTGATGGAGATCTAGTCCTTCTCACCCAGGCAGGAGGGCAGTAGGTCAGCACATCAAAGCAGGGTCCAACAAAACAGCAGTCCAGCAGGGTGGCAGTCTTTCAGCAACGCAGCAGTCCTTTTTCCTGGCAGAGCATCCACAGGTCCTGAGGTGCACTGAAGTGGTGGTGTTTGAGGACGAGTACTTATACCCAGTGGTGCCTTTAAAGTGGGAGAGACTTCAGAGACAGACCTTTGAAGTGCACAAAGGACCTGCCCTTCCTGCCCTCACTTCAGAATCACTACTTGGGGGTATGCAGCCCTTTGTGCTGGGATAGGACATAGCCTATTCAGTTGTAAGTGAGGCTTAGTCCAGCTTCTCCCTCCCATCCTGCAAGGATGACCCATCAAGTTTTCACCTATGCTCAATTGTGTGTGGCTGTCTAGGAGAATACACCAAGCCCAGCTTTCACCCACCCCAGACGTGATCAGAGACAGGCAGCAGGCACCAAATGGCTAAAGCAAGAAAACCTACTTTCTAAAAGTGCCATTTTCAGAATTGCAATTTAAAATCCGACTTCACCATAAGTTACAATTTTAAATTGTGATTCCAAAGACACCAAAATTAACCCAGTTATATCTTCCCATTTGGGAATTACACTTATAAAATGTAGTAAAGTAATCCCAATGTGGTCCTATGGGGGATATAGGCCTTGCAGTAGTGAAAAACTATCAGGTTATGTAAAACTTAAAAGTTCATGTCCTGGTTTTTTAAATAGATTGCACCCTGCTCTCTGGGCTGTCCAGGGGCTACCTTTGGGGTAACTTTTAAGTATTGAAAAGGAAGTAGGGGTCTGGCAAAAGGTTTATTTTGCCAGGTCGACATGGCAGTGTAAACTTTTCACACAAGCTCTGCAATGGTAGGCCTGAAACATAGTTAGAGGGGCTTCTTACGTGGGTGGAACAATCAGTCCAGCAAGCCCACTAGTAGCATTTAAGTTATGGGCCCTGGGCACATGTAGTGCACTTTAGTAGGGACTTAAAGTAAATTAAATATGCCAATTGGGTATGAGCCAATTTTACCATGTTTTTGGTAGAGAGTGCATGCACTTTAGCACTAGTTAGCAGTGGTAAAGTGCTCAGAGTACTAAGGCCAGCAAAAACAAATTCAGCAAAAAGTGGAGGAAGAAGGCAAGAAGTTGGGGGGAAGACACCATAAGGGTGTCAGGTCTAACAGAGGCAATGACTGATGCTTACTGAACCACTACCCCATGCAGTTTGCTACCAATCGATAAAGTGTAAATGGCACTCAGACAGACCAATGGCTTGACAGAGTGGACCCACATGCCCTTTGTGTACCTACATGGACCTATGCTTATATATGGACGTATGTAATATGTAATGATATTTTTATTACAAGATCCTAGAAGATATCTAAAAAGAGATTCTAGCAAGAATTATTACAGCACAAATCTTCTCTACCTAGGTTTTGCCAGATGCAGTAACAAACATCAAAATCGTTCCCTACAAAGAAAATGTGACATATTATGTAGCAAAATATCTATCTCTAGGCTTTAATACCGTACAATAACAATCCACCTTTAAATGACTGTTGATTTTAACATATGCTTTTCACAATCAATATAGCCTGCCTAATGTGTTTATAATACTTAGTCATAACAACTTTATATCGCCACTGCATAATACATTTTCCTAATAAACAGATTGGACATATGGCAACATAAATATTTTTTTCTTTTTTACCTAGTGAACCAATCAGGCCTGTAGCTGTTATCAATGGCTTATCACCATATCTGAGGCCTCCTGTACTGAGCATAAGCTTTACAACAAGGCAACTGTCAGGAATATAGTTATAAAATGTCATAGTATGCAAATTACAGTTGGTAAAGCAAAATACTATCTCTCCTAACAGGACATAATAAGGATTCTGGCAGTACAAATATTCTATACACACAGTGTGTCAGAGGAGGTAACCAGCATGAAAATGCTAGCCTACTAAGGTGAGATTGCAAGTAACAAAATACCCTTCAATAGGCTTTAATACAGAGTAATAACAACCTACTGTTAAATGTCTTTTGATTTTAACATATGTTTTTCACCATCAATATGTCAGACCTACTACCTTTATTATAACTCTTCATTATAAACAATCATACCTCTAACTTATATTGTTTGCTTGTCACCATAAGCAACTTAGACCTGCTATGTTGCTTCACAAGCCTTCCCACAAAGCAACCATGAGGTATACCATAATAAATATCTATAAAATACAATTGCCAAAGCAATACAAAATTGTTACCAATAGAGACTAATAAGGATTACCATAGTTCAAATCGTCTATCCCCATGGTTTCTTCAGGTGCGTCACAAGTACCAAAACTCCTGCCTACTACAGTAATCTGCGAGACAATGCCTGCATACAGGCTTTAACACTGTCCACTCTTAAAAGCTGTTTGCGTTTAACATATACTTTTCACAAGAACTACTACTAAGCCTTCTAGTTTTGTTGCAACTTTTCATTATAAACTGATTACACCTAAGGAATCTGATGTAACTTTTCCCAGTGAACAAATATGGCCTCTATCCTTTACCCAGGGCCGCTGGAATTATGCACCAGGGGAGGGCCAAATTATGCAGCAAGAAAAGGCAAAATATGTGACCTAATACAGTACATTTTTTTATAGTATTGCTTCATAATTTAGAAATTTTTTCACATGTTAACCTTATCTGGACAAAATGTTCACCTCAGTACCAGTTTAACATGCAAATGCAGTAAAAAACAACTGAATGATGATCAGTCAACCTTTGCATAGGGCCCTTCACTGCAAGTCAAAATGGGTCGCTGCAATTTTAGTAACTTTTGACCATTTGGGCTAAGAACAAAAAATGTTCCTTAAATTCATCAGATTATGCAGCAAATTATGGATTATGTGGCAACTGTGACAAATCCACAACCGTGCAGAAAATGCCGCAGATGCAGAATCATATCATTCCCATGGCCTTGCCTTTACCAATGGCTTGACACTATATACAACCCAGGCCAATAGAAGTGCGCAAAAGCTGGCAAACACCAGGCATACTTTTATAAACCTGTGTACACAATTACAGTTAGCAAAACAATGTACAGCCCCCTCAATAGGGTTTAACAAGAATCAATACAGTGAAATTCTACTCCCAGGGTTTGTCCGAGTGGATGCCCAACACCATAACGCTTGCCTTTGATGCTAATCTGTGAGATCACATGTAACAAAACACCTTTTTACAGCCTGAAGCATAATGTGACAACAACCCACTGTAGAGGCATACTGGCTTTACCATATGCTTTTCACAATAAATAAGCCTCTGCCTTTGTAATAACTTTTCATTATAAACAGGCAGGACCTATGGCATCAGGTATACAATTTCCCTGAATGCAAATCAAGCCTATAGTTGCTGTTATTGGCTTGTCACTGAGCATAAGCATTCCCACAAAGCAACCATGTATACAAAATTACAGTTGGCAAAGCAAAATAGTATCTCTCCTAATAGGGTTTCAGTATGATTCTCATAGTGCAAATCTTCTATACTCATGGTTTGTTAGAGAGAGTAACCACCACCAAAACCATTGCCATTGTATTGAGCGCAGACTTTCCACAAGGCAACTATTCGGCATACAGTCATAGAAAAGTACAAATGTATACAAAATTACAGTTTGCAAAGCAAAATACTATGTCTCCTAAGAGTGCCTAATGAGGATTATTGTAATGCATAACTTCTATCCTGCCCCAGTTTGTTCTGGAAAGATCACCAACACCAGAGCCTTTGCCTACTGCATTATTCTGTGCAATTCCATATAAAAAAGTACCTGTCTTCTGGTTTTAGCACAGTGTAATAACAATCATCCTTAAAAGCCTATTTTTGTTTACACATGCTTTTCACAATAAGTTGGTAAGGCCTACTGGCTTTGTCATAATGCTTCATAATAAACAGATCTAACCTATGAAATCTGGCAAGGGTGTCCCGCAATCCACGCTTTTCCTTCACACAGTTTAACTACATACATCAAGTGTATCTCACACAGTGGCGCATTGCACAAATGTACGCCACTGCCTCCACAGCATGTCCCCGGTGTGGATCACCAGATGCTGACTTTCTCAATATGGTGTGGGTTGCTTTGTGCTGGAACGGCTTGCAAGAAGGTTGTAGGGATTACCTCCACACTGGTTGATGGAGTGGTCCCGGCTATGCCAGAATCCTGCCTATTAGGCATGCAACCTAAGGCCAAGGGGGATGAATATATGCATTGATTTGTGGACCTGGTGTTCACGTTGTTCAAATAGCAGATTGCTATGTCCTGGAAATTGCATTTAGCCCCTGAGGTGCTGTGTTTGCTCTGCACCATATTGAAATGGGCAAGCGCCGAGGCAGATGTCCTCGGGATGGCTCGGAGACGGGGTGGCAACGAGATGGGGGACTGATCTGGGACGCATATATTGGAAACCTTGAAGCAAGGTATGACCTGCGTCCACCATGACCGACCCTGCATCTACCTCCTGATCCGTGTTCCCCTGTGATGAGCATGGGGCCTGAAGATGTTGGGGAGTCAGTCTCCAGTGTAGGTCCTAGTTCAAGTGTTGGTAATTTTAGTAATGCCCGGGACTGGTTTGCCTTGCTGCTGGAGAGCATGAGTGGCTCGGCCGGAGCTGCAGCCCTCCCGAGCGCCTCATCTGCAGGGGGCCCTGTACATGCCTGAGTTCCAATGCAGAGCACCTTAGGCTCTCCCTATCAGAGTGGTTTGTGATGAATTGTAGGGAAGCATGCTGGTTTTCCTCCTCATCCCAGTCCTGGATAAATCCATCATTCTTTTGCTCACCATGCCACCCCAGTTTAGACCTGGCCATATGCAAATCAGTCTTGACCCTGTGCCTCATGGGAACAGTCCAGCCCGAACTGCCAAGCCAGGTCCTCCCTGGACCGGAAACAAGCATCCTAGGACCGGTTTCGGGGTTTCACCCCTCTTCAGCCAGGATAGCTTGATTCCAGTGGCACAGTGAGCACTTCTTGCATTTGTCACCCCGAGTGGGACGGGTATGCCCAGACGTGGGTCCCGTGCTCTCCATGCCACTGGAGTCAAGCTATCCTGGCTGATGAGGGCTGAAAGCCCGAAACCGGTCCTAGGATGCTTGTATCCAGTTCAGGGAGGACCTGACCTGGCAGTTCGGGCTGGACTGTTCCCATTGGGCTCAGGGTCAAGACTGATTTGCATATGGCTGGGTCCAAACTGGAATGGCATGGTGAGCAAAAAAACGATGGATTTAGGCCCAGATCTCTGTACTGGGGTGAATGTATGACATTGTTCAGCATTCTGTCCATCAATTGTTCTTTTTGGATTGATTGCATGGATGACACCTCATGCCAATGTGCTAAAGCCAAAGCCCTCTGTCACACGAGCAATATTATATTGTTCCGCTTCTGAGTCGTATGGACTACTATTATCCCCAAATAACTGAAATGGTCAATTTTCCAGTGCAATGACAAGTCCGGAAATGCAGTGGGGTTCTGTGTCACCAGCCTGCCCGGGGGAATATCAAAGACTTATTCATATTAATAGCAGTCCTGAAATGTCCCCAAAGGTGTTAAAATGCTCTAGAAGCAAGGGGAGCTATTCCCTAAGAGCCTTCAGATAGAAAAATGTGTAATCTGCAAAAACCGAGATAAAATGATCCACTCCTCCCACTCGGATTCCCCAACTCCTGAGTCTCGGGCCAGAGGTTCCAGTGCCATCACAAACAACAGGGGTGACAATGGGCGCCCCTGTTGTGTGCCCCTCCCGACCTTCAGAGGAACGGAGCACAGTCTACTCAACTTGACCTTAGCCATTTGGTTCCGTGTATAACAGACTCACTCAATTCCGAAATCGAAGGCCAACCCCCATTCCTTCCAGGACTGCCAGAAGGTACCGCAAATTCACAGGGTCAAACACCTTGGCAAAGTCAATGGATACCAAGGCTAGTTCTCCCTCCCTGTCTTCTACTTCATGCATAACTTCCATTAACCGCTGAACATTCATGGTAGTACTCCGCCCAATTATGGACCCACACTGGTCCGGGTGAACCAGTCTGCCAATTTCCGGGCCCAATCGTAAAGTGAGAACTATACACAGTATCTTCATATCAATATTTATAATCGTGATAGGACTATAGGAGGAGGGTTCAGATGCCTCTGCACCGGGTTTCAAAATCCTTGCAATGGTACCTTCACACATTGAGGTCAGGAGTATTTTCCTATCTAGCGTGCTCAATATAAAACCTATAGCAAACAGGGCACCACCTCTGTACTATAGGTCTGATAAAATTAAGCCATAAAGCCATTATTTCCTGGCAGTTTCCCTGTTGAAAGAGACTTAATAGCCACCTGAACCTCCCCTAAGGTGAGTTCAGCATCCAATTCCTGCCAAGTCATGTTATCCAGCTGAGGGATCTGTATCCCTGTCAAATAGTCCAACAGTCTATCACGGTCCGGGTCCACTGGGTTAGCATATACTCGCTCCAAGTGTCCCCAAAACACTTCTAGAATGTCACTTTGGGTTTGTGCCTCCCCCCCACAACCCCCCGGGGATCTGTAAGGTGGAGTACCATGGTATGGGTAGCTCATGATGAAGGATCCAGGCCAATAGTCTGCCCAAACTGTCTTCCTCCTGATGAAGTAGTTGTCGATACGATTTCAACGTGTAATGCTCTAGCCTGTCCCTAGTTTCCATCAGCCGCCTCAACAGCTCTGTTTCAGTTTCCTGTTGTCTCTCCTTCCCATTTGACCACCTCTGTAAGGCTGCCAAGGCCTCCTCCTTATGAAGGAGTTCTACCTGTAGGGTGTGTCGCACTCCACAAGAAAGGCCTAAACAGCTACCCCTCAGCACCACTTTCAGAGCCTCCTATTCCATCGATCGACTCTGAGTGATCATCCAGTTTGTGTCAATGTAGACTGTCAGGGACTCCGCTATTGTTTGCCTGACCACCTGGTTTTACAATATCTCAGAAGGGAATCTCCATGAGTAGGGTGAACGGGGGCTCTCTCTCCACTGAAATTGACATGTAACTGGTGCAATATCAGATAAAATACGTGTCAGATGAGCTACATCCTGTACCCTGGTGGCTGTCTGTTTCATTACTAGTATTTGATCTAATCTACTAAAGGTGCCATGTGCGGCCCAGTAACAGGTAGAGTCCCGGGTGAGTATCCCTTCAAACGTCTCTGAACCCCAATTGAGACATAACTTCGGCCAATCTGGTTGTCATCCAAAGTTTAGTGCACTGCCAGGGAGTGTGACGAACCAACTCCCATTTTACCACACAATTAAAATCACCCAACCAGAATGTATCAATCCTGGTGGTAGCGCCATTACATCCAACATTGTAGGGTAAAAAGGAGCGGTCATGAGTATTGGGACCATATGAGTTAATGACTACCACTTCCTGGCCATCTAATGTACCCTGAATCAGTATGTATCCACCCTCTACATCAGCCTTCATATAAGTCAATGCAAACAGCACTCTGGGGGCTATTCACTCTAGCACCCCTAGAGAACAATGAGTAAGTAGCGTAATATGTCTGCCCCCTCCATTTTTTGCAAGCTTTTTGGCTTTGGTCTAAGATAAGTAGGTCTCCTGAAGACACGCTATGCTAGCCCCATGACTTTTGAGAAGTGACAGCACTCGACAGCATTTGTTACAAGTAATAAGTCCTCTAACATTCCAGGAGAGAGGTTATAGTCAGTACTGACAGCCATGGTATCGTATGTTCTGATGTTCCGATTGTTGTGATGCCCACATGCCAAGACGGCTACAACCCTCTTGTATGAACTTGAAAACCTTTCTCAAGTAAAAACGTGATAAAAAACTGCCCATTCCCCACCCTCCCCCGGGCAACCATAGTGCCAACATATGACTACAGGAGCCCATCCACAGTCGTGTCAGGATGAACACAATTCTCCAATTGGTCCAACAGGGACCTAATAAATGAAGCAAAAATTAGAAAACCAACCTCATCCCTAGCCAGGAATCCCCACCATCATCCTCATACTTATAACCTCAAGCAAAAAAATCATCATATGTATCTCAATGTATCATCTAGGATCCAAAGTCCCCCAGTCACAAGTACAGCAGATGGCCACAGTAGATGAGTGGATAATCAACTGTGAAAAGATTTGACATATCAAACATTTTCATGAAAGGGCATTTCCCACTTGAGTAGGCCTCCAGCTGTGCAAACAATAAAGCACCTCTTGATGGCGCTTAAACTGATCCACTCAGCCCTCCTTATTCCCACCCTCCGGTATCGTCTCAGATGTTGGGCTCGGAGCCCTCGATGCAGCATCAACTGATGACGCTCTCTCAGGTGACATTTCGCCCCTCAGAAGATGTCAGGAGTATCAAATGCATTGCTCCATCCTCCCCTATACGTGTTCTGTCTGAGCCCAGGGGAGACAAGTTGGGATTGCCTATGCCTGTGCAGTTCCTCGCGGGGGCGCCTCTGGGGCGTGTTCCCCATTTTTGTCGACGGTCCGCCAATCGAGGTAGTAGCAGAATCCCTAACCTAAAAGCATTTCCAGACATCCTCGGGTTTGTCAAAAAAGTGGGATTTATCATTGTGCAAGACTTTCAGCTTAGCTGGATACAATAACATATATTTTAAGCCCATTGCTCTCAATTTCTGTTTGGCAGCTATGAAAGAATTGCATTGTTCCTGAACCAGTTTTCTGCAATCTGAGAAGATGGCTATGTCACAGATCTACAATTGAGGGACTTCTTTTTCCAGAGCTGCTCTCAAGATGCAAACCCTATCCTGGTAATTGAGTACCTTAGCTATAATGGCCCGGAGGGTGCAGGGATGCGACGGCGGGACCAAGGCCCTCTGGGGCCGTTCAATGACAAAGATGTCAAAAAGGTCCAGTGGTTCAGGGATGATCTAATCCAGTCCTCCAAGAAATGCTCGGTAGATGAGCCCGCTGCCTCCTTGGGAAAACCCAACACCCGGATGTTGCTGCGGTAGAAGCAACCCTCTGTGTCTTCTGCTCTCCTGCCCAGTCTGCAACTATGTTAGTCATTGTGGCCACCTAATGCTTCAGGGTTGCGACCTCACCCTGCAGGGCCTCATTGTTAGTTTCAGTATTAGTTACCTTATCGAAGACTTTACGTAAATCAGCTCTCAGCAAATTAACATCTATCAACACAGCCTCTATCTGATGCTCCAATGATATTCGTGACCCCGGGATAGCCACCAGGAGGTCCACCCTCAAGGGCTCATAAGTGTTCTCCCCTGAGTCCCCTGGGTCTGTAGCACCTGACTGCCTTGGTAAAATGTGAGTAGGCTGTCGTGGTGTGGTGTACTGCATAATGGTGTTAGTCGCCTGTGAATGCGCAGCATTGTCTTTACCCATAGTGGTCATCGCATTGACGTTCTCACCACCAACTATACAGTTGAGTTTGAGCACTAGGGAACACTTAGAAGCTGGCTCCGCTTTCTTATTGAATACACCAAAGGAGCAGTGCCCAAGGCCACAGCAGTTTGGTGGCTGGTTGTAAAGCAGGGTCTGAAGCGCTAACCTAGAGACCTCCAAGACCCTATGTCTTATCTTCCGCTGCCCCAATAGCTAATTGAACGCCACAGTTCTTTGCATCGTCCTACTGTTCCATGGGGCTCAAGTAATAACAACCCTCAAAGAGGCAAGGGGGACAGCCCAGTCCCCAAGATGCGGCAGTGAACCACAAGGAGCAGGAGAGCCAGGGGATCTCAACCACTTCAGGTGCTAAGTTATATTGCACAGTACATCAGCCCCCTGCGTAAGTAATATCAGGCAGACAGCCCCATAGTAAAGGCCTCTGTAGCAGTCTCACCCCTATGCAGGGTAGGGGCTTCCAGATTTAAGAGTAACTGATTATGTGCTTGGCCCCCAGTTAGCAAGTCCAGGATATTATTGACAGTCTGTGTCTCCCATACTCACTGCAGCATCATCCACCTGTAAGGCATTCAGCTTCCCCATAGGGGTCGGAGGGACGACTGTGTTGCCCCCTGGCTCTATGGCCTCTTATTATGGTGGAGAGATCAGGGGGTCACCAGGACTGCATGAAGAAGGGTCACAAGGCAGGGGACGCCATACCGCACAGAAGAGGAGGCCAGCCAGTCCACCCCTCACATCTCTCGAGCTCTGACGGCTGCCTCCCGGCCTCTGCGGCCCCCTGCTGCCACCCAGGGACTGCAATGTACTCTGGTAACATTGTCGGAGCGAGTATGTTTACTGGTCTCATGGCGACGTCTAACCCGAAGGGACCCTCCAGGAAGGACCAGGACCCCTGCAAATGCTGCCCCCAGTTACCAGATAAAGGAGAGTCACCCCTGTGGGGTCAGCCACCTTTACTCCGCCTCTGGTCCCACCTCGGCTCAAGTGCCCTGCCGCGCTCAGCAAGGTCACCTAGCCACAAGCTGCCGCAACGAGGGCCCAACGTTGGTCGTCCACAAGTCGGACACAGCGCTCCCTCAAACCGCACCACTGGGTCAGCTGCTCCTCGTCCCTGGCCCCGGGGGGTTCAGGCGCCCCCCCTAAAGGGTCTCCTCCAGCCACACTTGCCTGCGTAGGGTCTGGAATCACCCAGACGTCCATTCCGAGTCCCAGGCCGGCACCTTCCGCTCTGCACCTCTGGGTTCACCGGGAGACCGGAGGCCCAGCAAGGCCGTAGCTACAGAATCTCCGGATTTGCCTCAATTGCCCAGGGACTAGTGCCAGGAACAGCTTGGGTGATATCTGCTGCATGTATATCATAGCAAATTATGCCAATTTGGGCAGGATTGTGCAGGATACAGGGGAGAATGGTCTCCCGGCTGGGTGAGAGCTCGGGAGCTCATGTCCTGTCGACCATGTTGCCAGGCGATGCCCCCGATCATGCTTCATGTTTAAATGTTATGTCGTATTAGGGAGTTTATGCGTTTATGAAATAATAACTATTATTCCACAAATCAGAATTCCATATATGCTATTTCACTGCTAAAAAATCATCTTGTACTGTTCTGAACTAACCATTGCACTTTGTTACAGGTTGTTATTATTTCTTTGCATTTGTTCTTGTCAAATTGTTAAACATTTTTGATGCATCAATTTTGATAGATCTCATAACCAGTAGAATCATAGTTTCCCCACAATCAGAGTAGAATTTGTAATGAAAAATCTCAGACAATCAAAAGTTTGTAAAATCCTTAAACAAGGTCCCGAATCCATCATGGAGACTCCACTAGACCACGTGCAAGCTATGTTCCCCACACAGGCTTGGGAACTAGAGATACACTTTATTGAGTGGCTCGCCCATACCAAAGCACATGCATTCCCCAGGCCTGAGGGGGGAACATTCAATACCAACATCATAGAACACACAAAGACACACATACAGACCAGGTATGCAGGACAGAAGAGGGCTAAATGAGTGGCCCTACTTAAACTATGAGCCATCTTCGAGGTGGCCTTGTCCTATAAAACTATCCCTGAACCCGCAATCCAGAAATCTGCACCTACCCCACTGTACACCAGCAGGGAAGTGCTCTCTCTGATGCCAGCCATCCCAGTCACCCCTGCGCTGGGTTACACCAACCCACCAGTTGAGGGGGCCGGTGGACCGCCTACCACGCAGTAAGCCACCAGACCCAGGGTAGGGAGACCACCAGGGCAACCAACCTAGACAGAGCCGGCATCCTCGTAGTCTGGCACCAGGGTCCCTTGAAGTTCACGCCCTCACCCATCAGTCACAGCCCATCAAGCGCCAATGGGATGAGGAGCACATATTCCTAACCACCCCTGAAAACGCCCTTGAATCAGAGGGAAGTTCATAGCATTCCTGGAGGAGGATACCATCAGTGGAGGGGAAGATAGAGGTCCCAGCCCCTCGAGGTCCAACACTGACGGGGAGCCATAGGATATACACCCCCACAGTATGTTCAGCCTGCGGAGGAAGCATCAGGGAGTGAGCTTGAGGTCAAAACGCTACCCAGAAGAAAAGCACACTGCACTGAACGAAGGAGGCAGCTCAGGTGGGAGTTAGAAGAAAGGGGTGAGCTAAGTTAAGAGAGAGAAAGAGCTCTCGCCTGAGAAGCCCAACAGGAAGAGAGAGCAACTCACCCTCCCCCGGAGGAAGCCAGAGATAGGTCCTGGGTTCCACCTGAGGATGAGCCTAAAGAGGAGTCAGGAGAAAGGCCCCAACCAAAACACACACTCCACCCAGCTGTTGAGTGCCCCGGGGTGGGTTTGGCTGACCACGCCCCCAGGGGTAAGACAGTCTGACGAGGGAGCGGGGCGGCCCCCACTGGTGCATAAAACCGGCGCCCAGGTCCAGCAGTTCAGGTCCAGCCTCGGATGAGCTACGTAAGTCTCACCAACATCAGGGTTTCCACCAAATGGAGGCCTTCCTATAGTTCCAAAACGAGACAAATGCTCCAGTGATGGGAGCCAGGGGTCTCAAACGCTTAGGGCAGGGACGTTCTCAAAACTTCAAAAAGAAACAACCACACAACCCCAGTCCATAGGGAAAAATCCATCCGAAGGAGGCAGCTCAGGTGAGAGTTAGAAGAAAGGGGTGAGCTAAGGTAAGAGAGAGAAAGAGCTCTTGCCTGAGAAGCCCAACAGGAAGAGAGAGCAACTCACACTCCCCCAGAGGAAGTGTTAGAGTAAAAATGTCTTAGCCGTGTTTTTTTTATATTGTTCGCGGCACCATTTTATGTTTGCCCGCCATTTTGATCCAATGAGCGAAACTAATCTCTCTCTCTCTGCCCTGCGAGAAGTAGCTTTGGTAATTTTCCTTAGCTCAAAGGTTGGGCCTTGCTGTGCTAATGAATACACTGTTCTTATTAGCGCATTCCTTTACCACTAGATAGAGGCCTGCTCCCACTAGTCCAGCGATGGGCGCAGGCAGAACGACCTTGGCATAGAGATAGTGTGTGCCCGGTCTCAGGATCGAAACTTATCTTTCTGTACCTCCTTTGTGTAGCTGCCTCCATCTGGAAATTTCCAGTCTGGGCATGCCTTCATTGGTTCTGAATCGCACATAATGTATCACCATGTTTTCTGATGTCAGTCCCTCTAAAGCAATCCTAAGAGACTGGGCAGATTAGGCTTCACTCGAGTGTACCTGAATAAATACTTGGTTTGTATTCTCTACTGTCTGACCGACACTTCATTTGTATGGAAGGCTGAGAGGTGGTCGCCAGTGACCCGGGTGGCTCTAATCGGGTCACTTCCTTCAGTTGGCACCCAAACAGGGACCCCATCGGGCGAGTGGCCCATACCCTGTTGAGGACGGGTGGGGAGGTCGAGGCCACCATCGGGTTGGACAGATGGACAAGGGATCCCTGCGCAAGAGAGTTTCTGTACTCACAGCTGCCCCTTCTGTCCCGCCAGACGGTGCCTCGCCCAGTGGTCATCCCGACTGGGGTCCTGAACGGTGAAACCCTTTGATCTGACTGTTTGGTCCGAAGAGTCTGCAGTGGAGAATAAATTTGTTTGACCTGTGTGCACCAGGTGAGTTTGTTTTGGTTCTTTGTGGATATGGTACCATTTTGGTTTGTCTTTGGTACGGTCTAAGGACCGATTTTGATACGAGGTGTTTGTGAACACTTCGCCAGGCAACATAACGAATTTGGCCCACTTTTGAAAATGCCTGGATTGAGTAGGTTCTTGGTTTCTTGTTGTCGTTGTTGCTCTGTAGATGCTCGATTGGAAGAAAGTCAGCCAGCGCCTCCAGAAGGCACTCCGAACTTTGATATGCATGTGAAGCATGGCCTTGGTCCTATCATGTTTAGTAGGCTATGGCACAAATATACGAGGGACAATTGCCGAGTTGCAGTGATCGTTGACGGGCACTTTTGATGAACAAAAAATTGGGTTTTTACAGGAGAAGTTGTTTGCGAAAAGAAGTAGACAGTCTATGTTTGATTCTCTCTGAGCGTGGCAAAAGGAGGCTATACAGAGGCTAATGAAAGCAGAGAAAGAGGCCCTGAAGGGGAGAATGCAAACATTGACTCAGAAGGCTGTAGCACATGATAGAGAGAAACAAGAGATAGGAATTGAACGTGAAGATAGGAGGTTTCGATTGAATATTGATAAATCTTATGTGGCCCAAGAAGAAAATTATACATTTGTGGAACAATTGTTAGATACTCAACCCCCACCCCCATATGCCCCGCAGAGGATATATCCTGCTCTTCCCTCACAGGCTCAGCTACCCGGTTCTTCTGTCTCTGCTGTTTCTGCTTCTGTTACTGTTGATCGGACTGCCTTGGCCACGGCACCTCATGTCCTTTCTTTGTCCTCGCCGTCTGTGGCAACTATGACTGTTAGTACTCCTGCAACACCTATTGCTTCGGCGTCTCTTTCACCAGCTCTTACATCCGTGACACAGCCAGCAGCGACGTTAGTGCCTACTACCTCTGTGATCATTCCCACTGTGTTCTTCCATTCCCCGACATCACAGAGTAGTGGGACACCAGTACGTGGATTTGAGGACAGAGACTGGACGAAGTTCAAGGAGCAAATGGGTACGTATGTGCGATCGGAGATGGGAGATCCTGAGAAAAAGGTAGTGGCTAATCAGGCAGCGCAGTGGGCCCAAAACCCCATTTATGGGGTGGAAGATGTGTGGAGTGTGATGAAAGATTATGAGCCTTTTGTACAACAGCATGCCCTTAAGCATATGTCGGCTACTTTGATCGGTCTTTAGGAGCAGTGTTTCAACGATGCAGCACCTAAGGTTTTATATGATATTAAGGATCATGTATATGTTACTGATATGGCGCCTGGTCAAGTTTTTGGTAATGTTGCAACGTTGGTTGCTTATCCGGGTAGACTGCTTGAGAAGAGTCCCGACCCGGTATCTCAGTTCCCAATGCCGGAGGTTCATCCTATCTATCATCCCGAAATACCAGAGCTACGGGATCAGCATTATGTTGTTACTAGACCAGGTGCAGCGGCCCGTTTCCAAGAACAATGGGTTTATACTCCGTGGAAAAGGAGTGAAGTCTTGTCTCTTAAGACTCAGTTACCTGATCCTAGGAAGAATCCGACTGCTTATTTTAAAGAACTGACTGAAGCTGCCTCTTCTACAGTGATGACACTTGCTGATATTGAAATGTTCTTTGGCTTACTAGTTCCGGTGGATATTTGGAGACAAGTGCACACACAGGATCATGTTGTGGAATTGGGTGGTACTTGGGATCAAATAAAAGTATGGGATCAGGAACGGAAGCCAGGTGATACGTCTAGACAAGAGATACTTGTTTTGCCCGGCCGTATCATTGCGTATATGCATTCTCTTATCCCTCCGAGAAAAGTTGATTGGGACAAGTTATCGGCTTGCCGTCAAAAGAAAGATGAGAGTGTGTTTGATTTTTTCACTCGGTTTGAAGGTGTATTTCTAGACTATAGTGGACAGGATTTGTCGATCCAAGGTGGCGTTCGATTGTTTGTTTAGAGATTTGTTTCCAATTTACTTCCTGAGATTGCAACCCGATTACAGGCTTCCGAGAGCACCTGGTCTACATCTTCCCCTTCTTTTATTTTGAATATGGCACAGTATTATGAGCACAGGGAAAATGAGGATAAGGAGAGGACGGAGAAGAAGCACAAGGATTTGAAGACGAAGGTGTTGTTGCAGCAGGCTTCTAGAGGGAATGGTAGAGGACGTGATGGTGGTTCGGCCCAACAGCTTCCATGCACTAGCAGGCCAACAAATACCATGCCTTTAGGGCCGAATCAGTGTGCGTATTGTAAAGAGGAGGGACACTGGCGTAGCGAGTGTCCTGTGCTTTTGCAGAAGGTGGCGGTCCCGAGAGGATGAGGTTCACTTGGACGGGGTCCTGGAGCTGGTGGTCAGGACAGGGCTCAGAATGCTGTGGCCTCGCAGGGTCGTTCTGATCACAATTACTTTGATGACCCTCTGGGAGGACAGTATTATCATGATGATTATGACACGGATGAGGTGACAGGGATGTCTTACAGCTAGGACAGCCAGGGGCAGAGTGAGGGACCAGTTCTGATACCTGTAGATCAACGTGGTCCGCACGTTAGTGCGGATGTGCATGGTTCGACTAAGGGGTTCTTGGTGGATACAGGTACGACAAACAGTTCTATTTCTCGTTCCTTGGTCACTGGGGCGGCTCTGTCTGGCAATAATAATGTTTAGGTAGGTTTTTCTGGTGTACCAGTTGTGAGCCCCATTTTGAAACCCCTTGCATTGACTAATGGTCCTTTCACTGTGGATTCGCCATTCTTGTTGACGTCTAATTGTGGAGAAAATTTGATGGGTTTGGACTGGTTGAAGAAATTGCATGCCATGATTTATTTCTCCCCTGCAGGTGTTTACATGACAATGGGTCCGGATGTGGTGCGTGCTACGCAGTGCCTGTCCAAAGATGCGCCTCTTCCTGCGGAGTTTAAAGATGTACCACCCACTCATTGGGTGACAGGTGACACAGATGTGGGACTGTTACAGATACCGCCAGTTTCGATCCAAGTTAAAGACAATGCTATTTTACCTCACATCCCTCAGTATAAAATACCGCAGCCAGGTGAGCGAGCTTTATTACACATTGTACAGGACTTGATTGAGAAAGGAGTGGTTGAGGAGACGACTGCTAATGTTTGTAATATCCCTATTCTTCCCATTCTCAAACGGACACCTTCGGGTTCCTCTAATGATCATGCAGATGTTTATCACTTTGTGATTGACTTGCGGAAGTTAATAAAATAGTGATTCCCCAGTTTCCAGTGGTCTCCGACATTACGACTCTTTTGACAATGATTCCTTCGTCTGCTACATACTTTTCTGTCATTGACTTGAAAAACGCGTTCTTCAGCATTCCCATTCATCCTGACAGCAGGAATCTGTTTGGGTTCACCCTAGCTGGTAGAAATTTTAGATTCTGTTGCGCTCCTCAAGGCTATACAGAGAGTCTGAGTATCTATAGTCAGGCATTGAAAGGTCAGCTGGACTCCTTGTCGCTCCCTCCAGGTAATGTATTGCTTCAGTATGTCGATGACTTGCTCATCGCCTCGGATACAGAACAAGGTTGCAGAGACAGTACAGTAAAATTGTTGTTATATTTAGCTCAACATGGCCATAGAGTATCCCTTTCCAAATGTCAGTATTGTCGACAGGAGGTCACCTACTTAGGTCACCTACTGTCGAAGGAGGGTAGGAAATTGACCCCTGAGCGCATCAGTACAATTGTTAAAATGCCCATTCCGCAAACTCAGAAAGATGTGCGCACTTTCCTAGGTATCACTACCTATTGCAGGCAGCGGATACCTAGCTACTCGCTGTTAATCAAACCCCTGTTTGCTCTAACACTAAAAGATGTGCATGAACCCCTGCCCTGGACGCCTGAATGTCAGCAGTCTTTTGAGCAATTGAAAACTGCGCTTTGTTCGGCTCCAGTACTTGGCACCCCTGACTATGCTAAGCAGTTTGTGTTGTACGTCCATGAGATGGCTGGTTGCGCGCTTTCTGTTTTAACACAAAAATGTGGAGATAAGCAACAGCTGTGTGCTTACTTCTCTGCTGTGCTCGATCCAGTCGCACAAGCCCGCCCGAGCTGTCTAAGATCGGTCGCGGCCATGGCTGTCTCGATAATGCAATCGGCTGGAATCGTACTTGATACTGACCTCACAGTTATGGTACCCCATGCTGTGGATACACTTTTGAATAAGACAAAGACACAGCACCTCACCAGTGCATGTCTGACAGGTTATGAGTTAACGCTGTTCGCCAAACATATTACGATCAAACGATGTGCCACTCTGAATTCATCCACGTTACTATCCCTCCCTTCTGAGAATAATGAGATTGACATACATGATTGTATCTTCCGGACGGAAGAAGAGATGAAAGGACGAGTAGACTTGACTGATGTTCCCTTATCTGACCCTCAAAGGGCAATATATGTCGATTGCTCTTGTTTTAAATTATCAGATGGCACCACCACTGCAGCATACGCTATTACTACGCTGCGTACGGTAGTTGAGACATCACGAGTTCCCTATCAGTCGACCCAAGCTGCAGAGCTCATTGCCCTAATACGAGCCTGCGAGTTGAGTGAGGGACTGGTTGTTAATATTTATACTGATAGCCAGTATGCCTTTGGAGTCGCCCATAATTTCGGGCGACTCTGGGCAGAGAGAGGGTTCCTTACTTCCCATGGAACAAAGATTCAGCACGGTCATCTTATATATAGGCTTGTGTCCGCTTTGACACTCCCTAAGAAATTGGCAATAGTAAAGTGCAGCGCCCATAGGAAAGTTACTGACGATGTAGGGAAAGGGGACCAGTTTGCAGATCAGACAGCTAAGGAAACAGCCCAGACTAGGATGAAAGAATGTTCGTAGCAGGTCCCGCTAGGTGGGTGCCCGGGGTCACCATGTTTGAAGATACACTCGAGAATGTGAAGGAAATACAGAGTGAGGCCACAGTGGAGGAATTGGCAGTGTGGCAAGAAAGTACAGCACACTTGAATGATGAGGGATGTTGGATTGACAAGTCAGGAAAGCAAAGATAGATGTTGCCAGATGCATATATTCTCCCTGTAGTCACAATGGCCCACGGCCCAGCCCATATCAGTGCTAAGTGTATTTGCAAGCTGTTAGTCCCTGTGTGGCAGAATGATAAGATCTCCAAAACTGCTGCACATTTAGTGAAGTATTGCATGGTGTGCATGATGCACACTCCTGGGAAGGGTACACCTACACCTCCTGGTAATTTTACACCACCCACTTTCCCTTTTAAGGTCCTTCAGTTAGACTATATTGAATTGGACAGGGTCAATAACTTGAAGTACGTGTTGGTGGTTGTCTGTGCGTTCAGTAAATACGTTGAGGCTTACCCCAACGTAGACAATACAGCCATTGCAACTGCAAAGGTACTCCTGAAGGAGTTCTTTCCTCGCTTCGGCTTGTCCTGTTTGATCTGGAGTGATAACGGAAGTCATTTCAATGCCAAGGTTATCCAGTTAGTTTGTGAGGGTTTGCACATAAAACAGAAATTCCATGCTGCAAACCACCCGCAGTCAGCAGGTTTGGTTGAGAAGTACAATGGTACTCTCAAACTGAAGTTGGCAAAGATTCAGGAGACAACAGGGTTACAGTGGCCAGATGCTTTACCATTAGCTCTTTTGTTGAAAAGAACAACAGCACATTCTAGAACAGGATTGTCACCCTACGAGGTCGTGTTTGGACGCCCGGCAAATGTCTGGGGCGTCCTGCACCCTTGCAGATTTTCTGATATTGAGTATCCATTGTTGACAGACTACCTGTGCCAGTTAACTGAAAATGTGTGTTCTATTCACCAACAGGTCCGGGACACTCTGCCAGGTATACCAGAGGGGCCTGGACATGATATTCAGCCTGAAAACTTCGTTCTAGTGAAGAACTTTCAGTGGAAGAAGAGTTTGGAGCCCCGTTGGAAGGGACCTGAATAGGTCCTCCTGGCAACTCGAACCGCTGTGAAAGTCGCCGGCCGAAAGAACTGGATTCACGCCACCCACTGCTGCAGGATACCCTTACCCTTGCCCTATGATCAGTGGGTGAGGGATGGAGTTGGGGATATTGAGTGTGAAAAGGTGCCTCAGTTCATCCCTTTCAGCGAAACAAAATTAACGTGGACCCAAACGGATGCAGAGAATGATGACGCACTAAATGCAGCGGTCCCTCCAGAAATCCGAGCCATTAAAATTAAAGGGCCGCTGTTTGTTGACCCCTCTGTGCCTGGAGTTACTAGGTACAATTTGCGCCCTCGGCTGAAGAATAGTGCACCAAAGGAGAAGTCAGATTAGTTAGGAATGGACTCTGCAAGTTAGGGTTTTTTGCTATAGTACCAGCAGTGTTAGTTCAGGGTGTTGTGAGATTGGTGCACTGTTTTGACATTGTACAGGATAAATTGAACGTGCTCCCTAGGAAGGGGGTACATTATCCTGTGCAACTTGGGATTCATCGAGAGCTTAGAACTGAGCAAGCTCCACCGCCGGTGCTCAAGAGCGCCAACGTTGATGAACAATAGGAGCCTGTACCAGTGAGGCTCTGACGGACAATGGGAACACTTACCTTTGCTATCAGTTTTATTGCATTCCTCTTCTTGTTCTATAATGCATCCGTTTGGTCGACCTATTGAGGAGGAGGAGCAGCCATTTGCAGCACCGCGTTTAGTGCGGGGTTGGTCAACAAAGAGTAAAACAGTTTACATATTAATTGTTGTGATTACGCTAATAACAATACTTGGAATAACCTGGTTTCTAGAGGAGAAATATCCTGTACATTCCTAGGTTAGTACAACACCCACTCCCCTGAGCATGTTTTTGTCACTTTGGCTCCACACAAAGCAGCGCATAGATTGTCCTACACCGATAATGTATTTATCCAAATGTTGCATCAAGCCCATAATGTGTCCAATACAACTAATTGTTGGGTTTGTGGATTACTCCCCTCAGTTACTCATAAGAGCGACAATTTGTTGTCCATGCCATTGTCATATATTGGTAGCTGTGAAGGTTGGTTTGAATTGTTCATTATGGTGCACTACCATTTCCAACTCTTTACTCTGGTTATGACACCTGCTGATTCTCGTACCGTTGGTAGAGTATATACGTTTTCATCACGGGTTTACTCACGTAGGACAGTCAGGACAAGGGACCTTTGGTACATTGTCCCCAAAATCCTGTATGAGCACATATGAAAAAGTGAAGAACGAAACATGGCTTCAAATGGAAATGGCTGATTTCCAAAGGTTCAACCCCTCTGAGTATTTTCGATCTTTCCAAGCTCACAATATTACTATGGACAAACCGATGCCGGTGTCCGAGGCCAACACAACAGCTAGTTTCTGTGTCCAGGGGACTGGGGAGGTAAAGGTGGGGGAGAGTAAATGCAATTTCACCAACAGACTGAGAACGATTAATAGTCCGCCTTTGGTCCTACCCCATAATGTCTATTTTGTCTGTGGATCCCAAGCTCATGTCTGGCTTTCGAGGGGATGGTCAGGCAGATGTTACCTCTCTTTCCTCCTTCCCCCGTTCATGTTGCCCCGCCCAATTATCATAAAGATCATCAGCTGCAGCGTAGGAGTATATACTTGACCCGAGTCAGAAGGGTTGTTGACACAAATGATATAGATCAGACAGATACCACCGCACAACAGTTTGAGGATGCCATTAAGGGTCTCCTACCCTTTTGGGGCCCCATGGCTAATAGTCTTCAAATTCGCCAGCTAACAAGAGTTGTTGAAGGGGTTATCAATACGACTGCTGAGATAATGACAAATATCACTGCTGAGCTCCAGGCTACGAGATTAGTCACTTTGCAGAACAGGATGGTGTTAGACGTCATCCTTGCTGATCGGGGAGGGGCCTGTCGCATTATTGGCAGCAGCTGTTGTGTTTACGTACCTGACCATGCCCCCAATGTGTATGCAGCTATACAAAAATTGCATAGACTTTCGTCTGACATACATCAAGAGACAGGTACTAGGACCCTATCGGGGTGGTTCTGGAATATGCTAACAACATGGGGTTGGAAGATCCTCATATTTTTGATTGTGGTTGCTAGTATTATTTTTACATGTTGCCTCTGTATACACTGTTTCCCGACTTGTTGCACCTATTGTGTAAATGTTTTCACCCCGAAACAGAAAATAACAGTTCATGATACTAGTGCTGCGATTATGTTACACAAGGACATTGAGGACATGATGCAGATTGATGAGGGTGTTTTTGAATACTGATTATGTGAGCACCAGCTTATAGTGATGTTTCTTATCCTTGCATATGTTATACGTTTCTTGATAGTAACATAAAATTGTTAGCTTCTGCTAAAAGGAGGGTCTGTTAGAATAAAAAAGTCTTAGCCGTGTTTTTTTATATTGTTCTGCATAAGTTAGCATTCGCTGCACCATTTTATGTTTGGCCGCAATTTTGATCCATGAGCGAAACTAATCTCTCTCTCTGCGAGAAGCAGCTTTGGTAATTTTTCTTAGCTCCAAGGTTGGGCCTTGCTGTACTAATGAATACACTGTTCTTATTAGCGCATACCTTTCCCACTAGATAGAGGCCTGTTCCCACTAGTCCAGCGATGGGCGCAGGCAGAACGACCTTGGCATGGAGATAGTGTGTGCCCGGTCTCAGGATCGAAACTTATCTTTCTGTCACTCCTTTGTGTAGCTGCCTCCATCTGGAAATTTCCAGTCTGGGCGTGCCTTCATTGGTTCTGAATCGTACATAATGTATCACCATGTTTTCTGATGTCAGTCCCTCTGCAGCAATCCTAAGAGACTGGGCAGATTGGGCTCTGCTCGAGTGTACCTGAATAAGTACTTGGTTTGTATTCTCTACTGTCTGACCGACTCTTCATTTGTATGGAAGGCTGAGAGGTGGTTGCGAGTGACTCAGGTGGCTCTAATCGGGTCACTTCCTTCAGAAGCCAGAGCTAGGACCTGGGTTCCACCTGAGGATGAGCCTGAATAGGAGTCAGGAGAAAGGTCCCAACCAAAACACACACTCCACCCGGCCATCGGCATAGGAGAGGGGCGATCAAGAAATAAGAAGCCAGGCGAGCCTAACTGAAACACAATTAAGATGAAGGCACCTTTATGTGTGCACAGGGAGAGTGACGACGAGGGGGTTTGCTGCCCACCCTGAATGCGCCGGTCAGGCAAATTGACCCCTAGAGAGATAGTATCCATTGAAATTGGCGTTCTAGACCAAAAGGAAGGGCCAGTATGAAAGTCCCTGGCTGGAGGAGCGATCCTTCGAGCCAGAGGACACGTCCGTCTGGAAGACTGCATTCGGCATGGAGGGGGAGATGTGCAATGATACTACTCCTACATGCAGGAATGCCTGAGACGATGGGAGTGCTACGTCGGAGAGAAACTGATGGGGCCACTCCACGCCAAAATATGTTCGCTTCTACAGAAAGGTATGGCACGGACCATTTATGTAAACAATGAAAAATTTCAGTGACGCACACCTAAAAGATTTTTCAAATAATATTTAGTGATTTCAGCTTGCCTGCCTGACTGTTTAAGCGTGCTACTCAGTATTTGTGGGCTGCCTGTCCCACATACAAAATTATGGAAATGATTAATCAGGTAAAAGATTGCCTGAAAAGATTGGGTGCACAGCTGGTTGAATGCTTTAAATTTTAAACAATTATATGCCGTGTATATCACGCAATAAATTAATCACATGATCAAACAAAACCAAGTAATCCAAAATGTGTCCATCAACCTTTCATTTTTGGATTTTTAGAAACAAAGCAAAATATATCACATAAATATAATTCTTATGTGATGGTTACAGTTGTGTTCATACATCTATACCAGTAAACACAAATACATATTAGCGTGTTCTTCTTGAATGGAATTCCACTTATTCATGTAGAGCCCTATGCATTTCGGGACGAATTGTCCCTTCCTCAGGGGCCACTAGAAAACAGCAAATATAACAAAGTGTTACCACAATATTATGAAACCACTAACATTTGCTGCCAACACCCTTCTATATTCAACTGGGTCATTAACCTACATGCAAACCTCAGTACTAACATGTTGTCATGTGACAGCTCTTAAACGTCACTCGTGATATGAATTAAACCAAATAAACAGTCCCAAAGTTTCCGCAACCAATGAAACGCTCATACACATTGATACATGCATTTACTACGAAAACAAATCAAAAACGAAATGCAAAAATATCCATGATATTGCTCAATAACCACTAACACCAAAACCGTGAAGCGTGATCATGCTGAATGGGTGAAAAAAATGTGATTGACACAACCAACACTTACTGCAATATGCCGAGTACATAGGGTACCCAACGAACCGTGTACAAATAAAGTCAAACCGTGGAATCCTGTACAAATAACATAAAACAAATCTCTAATGTCGTGCCTGTTAGGTACTATCAATGAAAGTGGAAAGTGAAAAAGTGAGCAAACAAATCAAGATACCTTCGGCTTCACCAAAAACGCTAAATACAGCTGTACCTGTGTGAAACAAACCGACATGTTCGTGAGACAAAAGTCCCTGCCAAAATGACCGTACTTAATTATGCTGGCCGTACTAATCCGCTGTAGTTCTATGCTTACCAGATGAAAGACAAAGTCTCAGTTCAATTCAAAGTTCTCACTGTGCACGGAGCTGCCAAATTTCTCCGGTATTAAAGCCAAAACGTTCCCGCGTCTCAACAGTGGCGGTCACCTGATCATAGCTCCACCCGTCTCTAGTGTGTTAAAATCTCTTACTATTACAGCGGCCATATTGGAAAAGAACCGAGGTGCGTGGTTACCTGGAAAAAATGAACCTTAAAAACCAAACTTTAAATGTATACACCACTGAAGGAGATATATACTCAACCAATCAGAACTAAAACAAACAATAAAACTAATACACCCTATTAATCAAGTAATTGTCGTGAAAAAAATATATATTACATGGTTGATGTCTATGCGCATCAAAATCAGTATACCACGTTTACGAGCTCATGCATAACAACAATTCATCATCTATTAAGAGTGATACTCCTATTGGTCTACAATAAGAAACTCAGTCCGAAACAATAGGTCGAACAAAAGCGCGAATCACCTATGGTTCTCAAAAATTGTAATAAAACAGGGCAAATGGGGTATAACCTATCCTTACAATGGAGTCCTAACGTGGGTTACTTAAATGATGAATGTGAACAATGCAAATAAACTCAACTAAACTCGGATATTGATTAATACTACGTAATGAATTTGCCAATTATGTAATACAACATACTACTGTGATGACATGAGCATTCCATAAAAGCCGTTTGACTTTGTTGTGACATTAATAAAATTAACATGCAAAGTGCACGCAACATATGCATCTCATAATAACAATAAGAACATATCGAAAATAAACATGAAATGTACTGAATACAGTGCAAATAATAAAACAAAAATACACAGTGTCATAATACGCTTATGAAAATATGTAAATCACTATTCTGCAAAACATGAGCTCCTGACAAGATCCATGTGTATGAATGCTTTCAAACCCCTATTAAATGTGTATGAGACATAAACTTATTGGAAGATGTACTATGGAGATAACAGTAGGGATGCCAATGAGAGTACGAATTAGACTGTCCCATTATAAGAAGCAGCTCAGATCCAGTTTATCGTTTAGACCGAGTGGCATCATAGTATTGAATTTTTTTATCCAATGGACTTCTTTTCAGGAGACTGTCTTACTCGGATCTGAACCTTCTTTAGGCTTGACGTTTTCCAGAACGAGAAATCGCACTTGAGCTATGTTGTGACGTTGCTCCAACCAATGGACGACCAAATTCGAATTAGTATTCTTCGTCCGAATCATACTTTTGTGTTCTCCAATCCTTGTTTTAACTTTTCTTTCAGTTTTCCCTATGTACAGTAGTCCACAGGGACATTTCATGCAATAAATTACGTTCATGGTGTTACAGTCAGATGTGTGTTTCAATGTTATGTTTTCTCCCGTTCTAGGATGTGTGATGAAATTGTGTTGAATTACATTATTGCAATGGATACAGTTGTTGCATTTTCAAATTCCTAGAAAATGTACGATTGATTTATCAGTTTTAGCAGATAACAACTCCTTTAGGTTTTTGCTCCTGGTATAAGCGAATAGAGGTGGTTCTATGAATGAGTTGCCAAAATCAGGTTCATGTCGCAATAATTCCCACCGTTTACTTATCACCTTTTTGATGCTTCTGAATCTTGTGGAGAATTTAGACACAAATACCATGCGATTAGTTGCAGGCGTTTGCTTTTTAATCAACAATTCTTTACGGTCAATATCTTGGATGCGTCTTTCAGCTTTCTCAACAATTGCGGGAGGGTACCCTCTTTGTAGGAATCTTTGTTTAATGCGGGCAACATCAGTATCACTTTGAACCCTCGAGGAGGCAATCCTTTTCACCTGCATCAAATGAGGAGAATGAAAGCTTTGAAACAACAACGTGTTGTTTCGATCGGTAGGTTTAACAAATACACTAGTTTGTAATCCAGATTCATTTTTTTCAACCAAGACATCTAGAAATGGTAAGTGGCTGTGACTAATTGAGTATGTGAATCGAATCCTACTGTTTCTGGTATTTAAAACCATAATGTTCTTTTGCAATGACTCTTCTGTGTGCGACCAAATCAAAAATATGTCGTCAATATAACGACAATAGATCACTAGATGTTCACTCCATGTTGTAGTTTCAAAGATGTGTTCATGTTCAAAAGCAGCCATGAAAATTTTAGCGTACTTGGGAGCTCCCCCGAACCCCATCGAGGTCCCACTAATTTGCAAAAAAAAATCTTCACCCCAACGGAAGTAGCTGTGCTGCAAACAGAATTGTAGCAGTTCCAGAAGGAACACTTTGTGAACTCTAATATGGGGTTGTTGCAGTAAAGCCCATTCAATAGTGTCTATTCCTTCTTGAAGTGGAATTGAAGTGTAGAGTGAAGTAACATCAATCGTACACAACAACCATTTATTGATGTTTGTAATGTTCAATTCCTGTAACCGTGATAGAAAATCAGTTGTATCTCGTTTGTATGATTTCCATGAGCACACGATGGGTTGTAAAAAATGATCGATGTACTTTCCTAAAGGTTCAAACATCGACCCACACCCAGACACAATAGGTCTGAATGGTGGGTCTTTGGGGTCCTTATGTATTTTTGGCAACATGTACATGTGCGGTCTCTTTTAAGAAACTGGTCGTTTAAGAGCTGTCACATGACAACATGTTAGTACTGAGGTTTGCATGTAGGTTAATGACCCAGTTGGATATAGAAGGGTGTTGGTAGCAAATGTTAGTGGTTTCATAATATTGTGGTAACACTTGGTTATATTTGCTGTTTTCTAGTGGCCCCTGAGGAAGGGACAATTCGTCCCGAAATGCATAGGGCTCTACATGAATAAGTGGAATTCCATTCAAGAAGAACACGCTAATATGTATTTGTGTTTACTGGTATAGATGTATGAACACAACTGTAACCATCACATAAGAATTGTAATTATGTGACATATTTTGCTTTGTTCAAGGACTGATGGCAGAAAGCGTGAAGCCTGGGGAGACTGTAACTTATTTCCTAGATAGAATGAGAGAACGATGGGGACAAGAGACAGAACAGCCCTGGACCGACACGGGTCCCCAGGCTGCATTCTTCTACAGCATCCTAAACAAGGAACTGCCCACTGAGATCCAGACTGGACTAGATGATGTAGTAGGGCTAGGCACCAAACCTTGGCGAGAAATACAGGCCCACATATTACACTATTACCGGAAAAGACAGGAGGAGGACAGGGAAAAGCAAGAGCAGGCCCAGAGAGACACCGCCAAATTGGTCCAACAAAACCTGAAAAGACCACCCTCGAGGGTGTCACGTTGGCTGCAAACCTCCAGATGGCACCAGTCGTTAAATATACCACAATCAGAATGGAATAGTACCAAGATAGCACCCACCCCCAAAACCAAGTCCAGAGCAACACAGTTTCATCATACAATCAGCCCCAGGAAATCAGGCCATAGCCACCCCACCACAACAGAGGCCGGGTGGTTGACAGAGCACAGGGCAACCACAGCAACAGACGGGGAGCCAGCCAAGCAGGGACCAGGGCCACAGCCATGGCAAGGAGGGTTGATTCTCTGTGGTGGCAATGTCCTAGCGCAATCATAGAGTGCAAACACACAGTAAGTCCAAAACCATGCCCCAAAGCGACTTATCCCCTTCACACCACTCCCAGATACCTTTCTTTATCTGCACTCGCAGCCAACATTAGGACCGCTTTACTATGTACTATGGGAGTTCACTCTAGAGTTTGCCATCTGGGTGCTGTCAGGGGCCTGGGCTCCCATTGCTGTTGAATGCCCTGGAGTGGGGTTGGCCAACCACGCCCCCAGGGGGAAGACAGTCTGACGAGGGAGCGGGGTGGCCCCCACTGGTGCATAAAACCGGCACTTAGGTCCAGCAGTTCAGGTCCAGCCTCAGATGAGCAACGTAAGTCTCATCAACATCAGGGTTTCCACCAAATGGAGGCCTTCCTATAGTTCCAAAATGAGACAAATGCTCCAGTGATGGGAGCCAGGGGTCTCACACGCTTAGGGCAGGGATGTCCTCAAAACTTAAAAAAGAAACAACCACACAACCCCAGTCCATAGGGAAAAATCCATCAAGTTCATTAGCATTACCCACATCGGCCCAAGCACAAGAGCCCCAACGGCACACCAGACTCTTGGTGAAAACACAGCAAACATACACGATTCCAGCCATTCCCCTGCAGAACCGTACAGGGTCCAAGAATGACACCCCAACTACCACCAATATGCTGCATTAGAGGCACCATCGCCCAAACCACAGGTAAACGCCCAACAGGACCCACACAAACTGTCCCAAAAAGTAGCCCAAAACCCTTAAACCTTCTAGAAGGAGGACGTAACCCAACAACCTAACCGCATTAGAGAAAATCTCATTACGCGCCACGTGCAGGGACACAAGGGATGCGCACATGTCAATGGAAACAGCAACCGAAAGATCAAACATCCATTTCCCCTCGCAGTTGCAGGTAGCCCATGCAGGTCAAAAGGACACCCCTGCACCGGTTAAACAACACACCTTTGAACAGAGAAGCCCACATAGGAAAATTACTGTCCCCACCGTAGTAAGGAGAGGGGGGAAATCAAAGTATAAATAGCACTAAACCAGCTTAAACTCACCATTCCCTAAAAATGCTAGCATCTCCTTCCAGTACCCCACTAGAAAATATCACTCACAGTGGAGCCATAGAGTGTATTGGTAAAAAGCAAATGCAGGAATTTTCCAAAAAGCTGCCTAATGATTTTTTCCAAACTAACCTACAACCCACAGTTCTTATCCTACAGGCCTGTAATTTAGCTGCACATGCACCAACATTGCCGCGGTCCGCTGCCCCTTCGATCAAAGCTTCCAAAATCCAAAAGGACCTCAACAAGGCCAACTACTTAAGAACACAGACCAAAAATTGTCTTTACAACAACCTTTTCTATGAATAGACTCTTTTTGCACTGCACCAAGACAAGACACCCCTGGGCGCCCAGATGACAGACATCTCCCCTGAAGACCATCCCACAGCGTAGGATTTTTTTTTAAGTTATGTATTTATGTATTCTTGTGCACTCTCTGTTTAGCCTGGGTGCTCTCGTGCCCCTCCGGAGCCAGAAATGTGCCTAGTCTCATGAAATCTACTTCGACATTCTTTCAATGCATGCACAGGGACCTCACTTACACCTATGCTGAACCAAATGCTAGTATTCCTCATGCACTACACAACACACTCCTACACAACACCTGGCATCAACATACGACCGCCGTGGGCACTCAAACCACGAACAGGCCATGTTACATATGTTCACTGATACCCCAAGCTGTAAGCACAGACAGGCTTTACTTATCCCAAGAGATAGCCCCCGAAAAATGCCTCCTCCACCTGTACCTATGCAGAATCAGGGTCAAGATTCAGCCCAATAGAGTAGAACCCCATAAAGCACTAGTAAACATCACCCAGTACAAGACCGACCCCACAGCACTGTACCTTTTTACCGAACATAGCGACATCCAATCCGAGGTAGACAGGATGCAGAGAAGGGGCAGCATAGGGGAGGACACTGTTTGGCCCCGGGACTTGATAGAAAAGAGGTTCTTGGAGGTACCAACCCCACAGCACTGTACCTTTTTACCGAACCTAGCGACATCCAAACCGAGGTAGACAGGATTCAGGGAAGGGTAACCATAGGGAAGGACACTGTTTGGCCCCGGGACTTCGTAGAAAAGAGGTTCTTGGAGGTAGCAAGACCATCGCACCAGTACACAAATACATCCACTCCCTCTTTCATCTGCAGTCCCAAGGTGGCCCTTAACATATTTGGAGGCCACCTTTTATAATGAGAAGTGGATCCCGGCCATAGAATTCAAGTGCAGGGCTGCTCACCTCGATCATGCTAGGGGAAATGAGTCTCAGGGGAGGGGTAAAATGCCTTTATAGACGCCCCTCATGGCAGGAAATCTTTTATACCGATACTAATAGGCACAAGCGGTTGGAGGGGAAGGGGCAACCCCTAATTGTATAGAAACTTACACTGTATTCCTTGTGTTTCAGAGGCTGAGGAACCATACAGCTTGATTATAACGATAACTGTGAAGTAGTACTGCATATACCGGACCTGCAATGGGGAACCTCCATGTGGATGGATTTCTACTGGCAATGTGGTGAGCTTGCCTACACCCAGCTCATCCCCTGATGGCCGGGCCTCTGCACCCTTGTGACCATACATACTCCAACGCTGGTGATCCCTGATGAAGATCTGTCTGAGTTGCCCCAACATACGCTACAGTAGAAAACAACTCTGTTGTATCAGGCTTGAAGAAGAAGAACTGCTGATTATTTTGGCTGTGGTCAGTACAAGGACATTCCAGAAGCATTTACACTGTTTTAAGAGACTCAAGTAAATACAGGAGGGTCTATATCCTTCTTCACCATACAAATGAAGGCGAACACCCACCAGTTACAAATAATCAGGTGGGAGATGTTAAAAATGATTAACAACACTGAGCTTGGCCTAAATGCAATCAAGGAAGAACTGAGAGTCATCCGCCTTATGGTGATACAACATCGGTATGTGTTGAACTTGATGACTGCGATGGAGGGTGTTGTGTGTGCCAAGATTGGTGCTTCTTGATGTACTTTTATCCCTGCAAACGATCTTGAGAACAGAACTCTCTCTCTTGCCATCCAAGCACTGCATCGTCTACAAGCTGACATGAAGAAGAAGGGAGGTGCCCCTGAGCAGGACTGGTTTCATAGTATTGTTTCTTGGATCCCCCTATGGGTGTCCAAACTATTCATGTCACTACTTCCAGTTTTCGTTGGTGTTCTACTGTTGTGTTGTTTCCTACAAATGGGGGTTTCCTGCTGTAAAAATGCCGTCCTTAAATAAGGAAGTATGCAAATAACTAGGGAAAGGATAACATACACTACAGCAACACACACAGTCTCGAATAATGTAACTGTCATGACATGTGAGGGGGATGAAGTAGCTGAAAATTCAACTAGAGGGGGGAATGTTGATATCCGTGAATACAATGTCATTACACACCATGATATATGCAGGCCCGACCACAGCAATACCAATAAATGCAATGTCGATGCACGCCATAAAATGTGCACGCATTATAATGTCGATACCAGTACACTGGAATGACAAAAATGATCCATTAATATGCACATTCAAGGCTTTCCTCTATAACCTTAACTTCACCCAGTCCTGCAACAGTCCTCATATAACAAAGGCTCCACCCTAGATCTAATCATAGCTAAAGATAACGTCATACAACTGGATGCCATAGCACCATGTGACTGGTCGGATCACTTCCTAATCTCTTTTCTTATACTGGAAAGGGTGTTGATTAGACAAGGACAACCTCGTATGTCCAAACAATGGTCTTGAGATCTGAGGAACATCAACATAAATGACCTTACGTACATGAGCAATAATCTTCTGCCTCCACCCTCCAACTTGACAAATCTAGATGACCTCACTGAACATTACATTCATTCCATGACAGATATATTTGATTCACTTGCCCCAATGCATCTCAAAAGGATTCCTAGCAAACATTCAAAACCTTGGTTCAATGGCTCCCTTAATGAGGAATGATGTAAATTAAGGCTTGCAGAGAGATCTTGGAGAAACTCTTCTTCTATTACAAACCTCAAGCAGCTAAGGATGACAAGGAATGCTTATAACAAACATACCCATAGCGCCAAAACAGATCACTTTAGGTCACAGCTTGACAATGCCAAAAACAGACCAAAAAAACTATTCAAAATCATCAAACAACAAACGAACCACTGTGCTAATCAACTCTCAGCACCCAATGACTCCCTCCTTAGCGGTAGGGAGTTCTCAGCACACTTCTCTGAAAAGACACAAGAAAGATTGAACTAGAACTGCAACTCTCCTTACCTGACACACATTATCAGTCTCAGTCCACTCCCTCTGCACAGCTTCCTTTTAAGAGTTCCCCTCTTGCTGGCTCATGGATTATTCTTCAAAAAACGGTGCGTCATGGAATTCCTTTATACTATCAAACAATGCCGAGTTATTCAACACCATAACTTCATTAAAACCTTCAAATCATTTCAATGATCCTATGCCTTCCAAGTTCTTTAAAGAGCTTACATTTTCCATTTTCCCCCTCTGGTTTAAGACTGTCCATGAATCTCTCGTGCAGGGCCGGATTCCAGATTGTCTCAAGATAGGACAAGTCACCCCATCCCTAAGAAGCCAAATACAGACTTATCTGACCCTAACAACTTCCGAATTATTTCTAATATCATGACTCTAGCCAAATTACTAGAGAAATCCGTACACACACAACTCTGCAAGCACATCGAACAGTTTCAACTCCTTGACCAATAACAATTGGGCTTAAGATCCGGACATAGTACTGAAACTGCTCTAACACACATTGTTGATGATACACTAAAACTACTCGACCAGAATGAACCTTGCCTGCTTATACTGCTTGAACTCTCCTCTGCTTTTGACACGGTCAAACATGACATCATGATTGATCTGCTTGAGAAAAGGATGGGGATATCAGACCCAGTTTTAAAATGGTTTGCTTTGCTCCTTCAAAATACAACGCAAAGAATCAAAGTCAACTATGACCTTTCCAACAGTAAGACAGTCTCAATTGGAGTACCTCAAGGTTTTTCACTCTCACCCACACTCTTCAACTTGCACATGGAACCTCTCACCAAAATTCTGAACAGAACACACATACACTACCACTTGTACGCCGATGATACTCAATTGTACATGTAAATTTCTTCACCGGATGACATCAAAACTCTTAGCTATGCACTCCTGAAAACTCAACACTGATTATCTCACAACCACCTTCTGTTAAATATACTAAAGATGGAATTCCTCCTGATTTCCCCCCACAATTATACTGCCCCCATTCAGGACTGGCTCAAACAACTAACAGCCCTCAATTGCATCCCACATGTTGTTAACTCCACTAGATCACTAGGCATAACTTTGGACAAATGCCTGAAGATGCAAGACCACATCAGTGCAACAACGAGAGGAGCCAATCACCAACTCAACACATTAAGGAAAGTCAAACCTTTACTGCATCTGGTTGACATGAAACTAGCAGTCCAATCCTAGTTATCTCCAAATTAGACTATGGAATTGTGACCCTGGCAGGGCTACCCACAGCTAAAGTGGCCCCTCTAAGGGCCACTTTGAACTCTGCTGCCGGACTCACCAAGGGATCAAGAAAACATGATCACATCACACCAGATCTAATCCAACTCAACTGGCTCTCTCTCGCTGCAAGGATCTGGTACAAGGTAGCCTGCTTAACGCACAAAGCGCTGCATCATAACACGCCCACTTACTTGGCAAAAAAACTTGAACTATCTGGTGCAAATCATGCCCTTACAAGTTCCAACACTCTACTGTTGAAACCACAAAAGTTCAAAAAGAAGAGAACCTACAACCACGCCTTCTCCGGTCTTGCTCCAAGAATATGGAATGCTCTCCCTCCCGAAATCAGATTGAACCTCTCGCCCGTCGCATTAAAAAAAGAAGTCAAAGGATTGCTCCTAAATAGCTACCTGCAATAATAGACCTGTAACCTCCCAAACTAACTTTTATTTCTTTTACAGCTTTGGCCTACCTTCCTACTAAACAATGTGCTTCCTGTGTAACCTCTTATTCTGTATATTATTTTCTCCTTTACCAGCTTAACGTGTCTACTTCGATGTATAGCGCTCTGATACCCTCAGCGGTCTTGTTTGCGCTATATAAAACTTTTCAAATAAAAATAAATAAATAAAAAATAAACAATGTCAATGTATGCCATAATCTATGCATGCATACCAATGTCAATATCAGTAAATACAATAACGATATACGCTATGATAACTGTACGCACAATACTGATAATGTCGGTAAACATTATATCAATGACCGCCATGTTAAATGTACACATTTTAACGAACTCATCTCATTGCTGTTGGATTCACCCAAGGTGACCTCTCCATCAACCCCGAATCAGAGATATGTGGTCAGACCGACCCTGTGACCCAAACCAGAGCCTACCGATTGACAGGTCACAGGTGGGGTTACACTTAGCCCAAAGACAAACGCGCCCCCAGGGAAAACCCTGATCGATCCCACAGACAGGCAGTTACACCACAAACAGGTCCAAGGAAATTGGCCCCAATAAAACACTTTTGGCCAAAGGCACACGTTCCCAAAAAACCACAACAATAGATGCCACATAAAGTTAGAAACACTCAGCCAATCAGGACAAAGCATACACACCACACATAGTGATCACGTGCTCCCCATGCCGGGCATCTGGACACATACACACTGGCCCATACTAGCTCTCCCCAAGGTCGAGAGCCACCTGCGCCCCCAAAATCAGGTGGCTGTACTTGTTGTTTATGACTAAGCCAAGAATGCCAGATCGGTTTATTGTACCTCACGAACGGTATAAATGGTCGGCCAAAACTTCTGTACAATGAGAGATTTTCTTCAGACGCTATGAAGTAGATACTCTCCCGGCCACTGGGTTAAATTAAATCAACTTTTTATTTATTTATTTATTTATTTAAAAGGTTTTATATAGCGCTGGCTGGACCCAAGAGTATCAGAGCAGTTTACAAGGTTTGGTAATGCAAAATTGCAATATAACATTTGTACAATGAGGTAATAAACAAGGCAATTTGAAAATTTTAAACAGAATTATTTTTAAATGAGGTAAATTAACTAGGAAAGCATTAGTCAGACAACAGATCGTAGATAGTAGGACTGGTAGATAGCATAGTTAGTTAGCGAATGAAGAGGTGGGATGAGTGAAAGTGAAGGGCGACTGTGGAGAGTGAAGGGTAAGGGGAAAGCAGGTGGGAGGAGGTGGGAGCTACCCAAAAATAAAAATAAAATGGGGGGGAGGTGGTCGTAAATGAAAGAATTGAAAGGAGGGGGGAAGGGGTGAGACAATAAGTAGAGGGAACCTATACAGTCAGGGCAGGGGTAAGAATTAGTGTCCAGTGACAAGGTATTAAGGACCCCAGTATTTGTTGAGAAGGTACAGCTTGAGGTCTTTTTTGAAGCTGAGGTAGGAGTGGTTGCAACGTAGATCTTTAGGGAGGGAGTTCCAGAAGGAGGGTGCGTTTCCAGAGAAAGAGCGTGATTGTGTAGATTTCTTGTTTAACAAGGGAGGGACTAGGACGAGAGCGTTAGTGCTCCTCATTGTTCTAGTACAGCCCGCTTTGTGGAGTTTATTAGAGATGTAAGATGGGGTGTTTTGATGAAGGGCTTTGTGCGTGATGCAAGCAGTCTTGTAGGTGGAGCTGCCTTCGATAGGAAGCCATTTAAGGTCTTTGAGGACGGGAGAGATGTGATCGAACCGCTTACAGTCGGTAATAAGCCTGGCAGCAAGGTTGAGTACGGATTTGATAGGGGCTAGGTGGACTTTCGGAGTTCCAGAGAGAATGGCATTACCATAGTCGAGTATGGACAGGACCAGTGATTGTACCACTGATTTAAAGTCATCAGCAGGAATGAAGGGTTTAATTTTCTTGAGATGATGGAGTGTGAAGAGAGCACCTTTGGCCGAATTTTTTATGTGGGGAGTAAGACAGGCTCTGGTCGACGCTGATGCCGAGGGATTTAACTGAGTTAGAGATGGAAAGAGAACAGTTGAGAGCTTTGATGTCAGAGATCCAGTGTTGAATGGGGAGCGAGTTGTTTTTAGGAGAGAATAGAATGATTTCCGTTTTTTTAGGGTTGAGTTTGAGGTGGTTGTGATGGAACCAATATTGAATCTTAGTCAAGGCATCATTGAGGTGTAGAAAGTCAGCGTGGGATTTAATCTTACAGTAAAGTTGGGTGTCATCGGCATAGAGGTGGTAACTAATATTCGCTTGCTTAAGAATGAGGGTGAGGGGTTCCATGAAGAGGTTGAAAAGAGTTTGGGAGAGAATAGAGCCTGTGGGATGCCCAAGGAGACCGGCTAAGGTTCAGAAAGGCAATCGCTGACTTTAATTTGTTGGGTTCTGTGTTGGAAAAAGGAGGTGAACCATTTGAGAACAGCACCATTGAAGCCAAAACGGTCTTTGAGAATATTGAGTAAGGCAGCGTGATTAACAGTATCAAAAGCAGCAGAGAGGTCAAGGAGAATGAGAAGGGAGGATTCACCCTTGTCAAGGGAGTGGTGGATGTCATCAATAATGTTGAGCATGGCAGTTTCAGTGCTGCAGCCCTTTCGAAAGCTTGACTGTAATGCGTTCAAGAGGTTAAATGAGTCGATGTGTTTGTCCAACTGGAGCAGGGCGCATTTTTCAAGGGCCTTAGATAGGAAAGGAAGGTTAGAAATAGGGCGCAGATTATTTAAGTCATTAGGGTCAGCTGTAGCGTTTTTGATGGTGGGGGTGATTTGCCCTAGTTGGAGGGAGGCAGGGACACTACCGGTGGCTAGGGAGGAGTTGATGATAGTGGTCCAATATGGGGCGATAATGTGTTTTAGGTCTTGGACAAGATAGGCAGGGAGGGGATCTCTGGTATGCGAGGATGGTTTAAGCTTGGTGATGATGTTGAGGACTTCCCGTTCAGAAACTGGGCAAAAGTTATTCCAAGATGCATTGTTTTTTAGCTGGGGGGTAGTGTAGTAGGGTTCAGAAGGGGTGACAACGGGGGGGAGTTGGGAATAGTCCGGGGGAGGGGTAGGTGTGGATGGAGACTTAGGGGGAATGTCAAGGAGAGGTGGTAGGCTATGCGGGAGGGGAGTTAAGACGAAGGATTGATCAATCTTAGCGATTTTATCCGAGAAGAAGCTTGCAATTTCTTCACATCTCTCGACCGTAGCCATTAATTTGGGGGGGGGCTGAGGCAGTTTGGTTTTTGACAATGCTAAATAATTCCCTAGGTCGGTTTCTTGCCCGGTCAAGTTGTGAACGGAAGAAGGAGGCCTTTTCATTGAAGATGTGTTTTTTTGTAGTTGGCCCTAGCAGCTCTGAGGAGGACAAGATTTGAGGGGGAAGGGTGTTGTCTCCACGTGTGTTCAGTCAGCCTAAGAGTGCGTCTCTCATTGTTGAGGTCAGTGTTGAACCAGGATTTGGAGGGGTTACGTTTTTGCAGCTTTAATTTGGCTGGGGCAATTTGGTCAAGGACTTCAGCGATGGATTTGTTATAGTATTCGGTAAGATCATTAGCACTTTGTGAGAGAGGAGTAAGCCGTAAATGTGCTTTGATCTTAGACTCCAGTTCGCCCGGAGGAATAAGGTGAAGATTTCTGGTCAATTTCTTATGTTTGAAGGTTGAAGGGGGAGGGGAGGCACAAAGCTGGTGATCGTGAAGAGGATGAGTTGGTGGTCGGACCAGTCAATGGGGACGATGTGGGAGAGGGAGGCCAGTTCCTTGCTAGTGATGATAGCGTCAAGAGTGGCACCTTTGGAGTGCGTGGGAGAATGGCAGAGTTGTTTCAAGTCACTAATATCGAGTAGGTCATTGATGAGACTAACCGAGGGATCGTCATTTTTGTTCCAGTGGAGGTTAAAGTCTCCGAGGAAGAGGTTTCTAGAATTGGAAATCGAGGATTGGGTAAGAAGATCGGACAATTCCTCCACAAAGGAAAAAGGGTCACCAGGGGATGATAGATGTTATGTAGACGAATAGGGGGGGAACCCTGAACTATAAGTTCAGCACCAAGGTATTCAAAAGTAGTATGGTAGGAGTGCTGGACAGGTAAGAGTTGAAGTTCTTCTTTATAGATTATGGCAAGGCCCCCTCCGATTTTGTCAAGCCTGTCTTTTCTGAGGATGGAGTAACCAGGGGGAGAGAGCAGGTCAAGGATTGATGACGAGTGGGCATTGAGCCAGGTTTCCATTAGAAAGGCGATGTCGATGGCTTCACTAAGGATAGTTTCTGCGATTTCTGTTGCATGACAGGCTGCCGATCTGCAGTTAACCAGCATGCAGTTGAGGGGTTTAGGGTCGTTTTTTGTGGGGGAACAGGAATGGATAGTGGTGAGTTGTTGTGGGGTTCTGGGCGAGACTGGGGAGGAAGGGATCCTACTTGTCCCCAGGATCACAGGGATAGATGAGTGAGGTGAAAGGGTGTTCGTAGTCGAGGTGATAGGGGGGTGGGATTTATTGAGGTCAAGGAGGTCGGAGGAGGGAAGATGGCTTGGGGAGTAGGGTGGACTGAGTAAACAATTTCTGCCAGGCGGTCTAGGTGGAGAATTGCCGCAAGGGGAAGTACTCCCTTGGTGAGGGAGTGTGGTGTTAGTTTGTACGGAACCCAGGGGATAGGCATGATTGGAGGGATTCATTGAGGAGAGGGAGTTGAAGTCATTTCTGAGAGAAGAAAGTTCTAACACGAGGGTTGAGAGGTGGAGTTCTATGTTGAGAAGTGACTGGGTAAGAAGCGAGATAGGGAAGGGGGCTAGGAGGTCGGGGGAGAGGGATGTGTTCCATGTTGGTCGGGGAGGGAGGTCTAGGGTGTGGACAGGGTGGGAAGCCAGGTGGGGGGAAGAGAGGGGTGTTAAGGTTGTAAGATAGAGGTGGTATTGAAGGGTGTGAGAGAGCATTCCCAGGAATCGTCTGGGTGTCATGAGAAGAAAAGGGGGCATGGGGGGGGGTGAAGAGGGCTGTTAATTTGGTTATGGGGGAGGGTAACTAGGAGAGAAGGAGATTGGAGTTATTAGAGGAGCCGTCGGGGGATCAGGGTGAGGGGGTATAAGAGGAGGAGGGAGGGTTAGGGTGGCTGAGGGAGTTGTAGGAGTGTCAGGAGGAGGGGGAGATGCTAACGAGGCAGGGGGAAAATACATCTGGGATTCGGGGATTTCATTGATGGTTGATGAGTCAGGGAGAGGATGGGTTGGGGTCGAGGAGGGAGAGGACAAAAGGGCATCCTGCGATTGGGAGGCTGAAAGGTTAGAGGTAAGTGTAGGTAGTAGGTAATGGGATAAGGTGCTGAAGTGGTGTTCAAAGATGGTGAGGTGGTTTTCGGAGGCTTGTATAAGGATATTTCCTGATTTGAAAACAGAGATGTCGATTTCGCCAAGAAAAGTGGGGGCAGGAGTGGCGGATAGTTTCAGACCATATGGGATTTTGCAGGATTTCGTGATAGGAAGGTGGTGGAGGAAGATATTTTTCCATTTAGAGGGGCGTTTGGAGTAGAAGATGTAGTTAGTTTTTATAATGGAGTTTAGGCTAAGGGAGTTGTCAACAAATAAGGTTTCTTGGTGACATATTAGAAGTTTGTGTTTAAAGTTTTTCTTGCCATTTTTGGAAAGGTTGGGGGGGGTAAAGGATGGACCAAGAGTTAGGGACATGCCTAGTGATGGGTGAATCCAGTGTTGCGAGAGTATGATTGAGGGGAGGCATGGTGCTTCAACTGTAGTGGTCAGGGGGCGAGGGGAAGATGTGCGGGAGGGAGATTGGAGTGGGGTACATAGGGGAGGGGGAATAAAAAAGGGGGGGGCAGGGGGAAGTAACTTGTTCCTGTTTTGCCAAACGCCTCTTGTCTTTTCATTTTTTAAGGTAAATTCAAATCCGAGCAACAAGACAGTCATGGCAGGCACTTTGCCTGCATACATTCACATTTCCTTGGCATATTGTAACGTTGTGAACCAGTATGGTCAGCTGTGCCACATACATATTCTAGCCTCATGTGTACCTAGACACTGGCGTAATGCTACAGTTTATTCCGGAGGGAGACTACACTTCCTTTTAGAAAGCCCAATAGTGAGGTTTGGTGAAGGCTATGTGCTCTGCCTTTCAAACAAAGTTTAAACTATCTTCGACTTGCCTAGTGCTGTGCAGAGGTCAATAGGCTGTTCATCCTCAGTGCTTTACAAAAAGACAATGAAAATAAGGTAAAAGTACCAATAAAGGGACAAGTTTGAAACTTTTCAGAATTAAATTGAACCCTCAATTGAAAATATGACAGCTGGAAAGAAATCTGCGGGAAAATCAGTTTGCTCCATTTTGTGTTTTAACAATTAGCCAAAATCATGCAACAAGCTTGTTTTTTGGAACATGCTAATTAGAAGACCCTAAAGGAGCTATATAACAGCAACGGTCAGCAAGAAAACATGATACTGAGCTATCATAAAGAATGCTTTCTGCCAGTATCGTACATGCAGAAAGAGCAAACCATGCAAATAACAAAAAATGACACAGCCACAAAACCTGCATTTATATTTGCTTGCTGTATTAATTTCATTGGAAACATGCAGCAATGCTGAAAGATGTCAAGTTTCAAGGTGCACATACAATAAAATAAACATGATACAATAATATATCAAAGTAAAAAAAAAAAGGTATACAAATAAACAAAAAAATAGAGAGCAAATGATTAAGTTAGGGTTTTTCAAACCTACCAGTCATTATACTACTCAAATCATTTAGTTAAGGGCTGAGGAGGTTACCTAAGAACAAGGCTGAGCTGACAATTTGGAGATTCTCTCATTTCCCTGTTGGGCTCCATTTATGACTGTCGTGATCTATCCTTAAAAGTGCTCAGCCAAAATATTTTTTTAAATGTGTTGTAATGTGCACTTTTAGACTTAGGCTTTCCAAAAATGGCTTTTTGTGTAGCATAGCCTCAAACCCAATGCAGTATCAGGCTTGCAAACTACATTCCTTCACATGGTCCAATTCAGGGCTGATATAAGCATTTTTGCCAGGGCTGGTTTTGGTTCCCAGTCCAGCACTGCTTTAGGGAGACAGATCACTTAATTCTGAAAGTCCTCACCATATCAGTAATATTGAGAATGGAGATGTGGTTTGTAGGAAGGTGGAATCTGACTATATGGTTGCCCCCACTTTTTTCTGGTGTTTTGATGGTTTTTGACTTAGTTTGGCTGGGAACCTGCTATTCAGGTCCCCAGCCTATCTGCTTTCTCTTATAAATTGATTCCAAGTACTTTAGGTACACTCCAGATTGGATTCTGGGGTACCCTTATGAGTCCCTAGTATATGGTATACTATGTACCCAGGGCATAAGTACCCCAGAGGCCTACCAGGGGCTGCAGCATATGTTATGCCACCACTGGAAAGCCTTCCAAAATGACACCACAGGTCTGCTACAGCAGCCTGGGTAAGGTGGTGCATGCACCCCTTACTGAGATATAGGTTCACTATATCTATCCTAATCACTGCACATATAAACCTATCAGTCACCCCTATGGCAGGCCTTATCGATCCTGAAGGCAGGGTGCGTGGTTTTGTGTGAGAGGGTGCCCCTGCATGCGCAGAGCCCCTCTGCAGCCTTTGAAATCTATTCTCCGGGGTTGTCTGTGATGCAGCCTGACCATATACTCTTAAGTGCAATATAACCAAACGGTAAATGCTAACTTTGGGATGGCTGCACGGAAACATGTCGTGTTTGGTGTCAAACACCTTGGAATCATACCCCCACACCAGTAACTGGTTTGGGAGTATGATCCCACCCTTCTAGAGGGGAAGACATGTACACACCGGTACACCTGGTACCAGCTTCTCTGAGCCCTGGCATCACAAAATGGATGCTGCAGCCACAGACACGAGTCTGGCCTCCTACTGCTGACCGAAACTCTGGCAGGGGAGGCCTGGACAATAGGTTTCCTGTCCCAGGGAGGTGTTACCACCTCCCAGACAGGCTTTAGTGTATTGGGGCTGGGTGGGTGCACTCCACGAGTGCTTTGAAGTCCTGCACCAGGGGCACATTTGGTGTCCCTGTGCATAGCCCAGTTCAAACCGGTTGCAAGGGCTGCCAGCCCCTGCTCTGGCGCGAAACTGGACAAAGGGAAATGGGTGTAGCCACCCCTCTTTCCAAACCCTCCCATAGGTGGGTCCCCTGAGTTAGTCCAACCCCTTTCTTGGGTATAAGATAGGAACCCCTGGCAACAGGACTTTAGATATCCTGGACGAAACTCTGAAACTGAATCCTGGACCTTCGATGATCTGTTCAACGCCAGATGACTGAAGAATCTCCCTTGGAGTAAAGGAGTTACTCCCCTGCTTGGCAGGCACAAAAGACGCATCTGTCCGGTCTGCATCTCCAAAGCTCTCGCCGGACGCCGGCAACTCTGCAACCCAGGAGGTAAGTTTCCAGACTTCCCAGAGGCTGACCCGAGTCCCCAGCAAAGCTGAGAGCCGTAGCCCTTGTGGGTACTGTGGAACCAGAACCCCTGGACACTGTGTACATTTGCAAGTGCATATGCTTCTTGCCAATCCTAGAGGCTGTGCTTTGGGTTACTTCTAGCCCTGACTCCGAGCAGTGAATTCACCTAAGATTGCAGGCCTGCCCACTCCGAGTGACCTGTGGGCCACCATTTTGTGATTCCTCTCGAGGTCCCTTTGCAATTCCTTGTCTGTCAACTTGTGGGTCCCTCAGAAGGACAACTCTACTTTCAATGGGCCTCCCTGGTTGCTCCAGGCCTGCCCTGACTCTCCTTTGCTGGGGGAGTCCCTCGGACCTCGCTGGTCCACACCAAAGCCTTTGTTCTCTTCCTGCGTGGGTTGCTGTTGCCAAGGCTTGTTGTGTCCAATCCAGGCACCGACACTGCAGCACTCGACACCCTTTGTGGGACAGCTCGAATCCAGCTCCTGGTCATCATCGACGCCTCCTGGTCTTCGTGGCTGAAGAATCAAGCTTCACCTCTTCGCAACTGAAGCACCCGACATCGGTGGGCATTCGATTGCTCCGCTCCTGGTCACTGGCTAGTGACCCAGACTCTGTCCCCTCTGCTTTCAGGTGCTTCACATCTTCGATCCAGGCTTGGATCCACCCGGACACTTTTCTTCTCCACGGCAGCAGCACTTTGCAGCAGATCGCCATTGAAAACGACGGCGATTCCTGACACCCTTTGACACCAATGCACCCGGCTTCCCTGGGTGAGGTAACCCGAGTACTCTGGTGCTCCCGTGGGTGTTGGCCCTAGAACCCCTTAAGTCTAAAGGGGTTTGCTGAAAGTCCTCTCCTAAGTGTCCTTTATCTTTAAAATTCCAACCGCGACTTTCCGCATTGAATCCTACGGCGCTCGCAGCTGTGTTCTCACACTGCACACATCCCCCGTGGGTCTCCTGTGTCACTACCTTGGGTGGTTCCTTGGGGTCCCAGCGATTCTACGTGCTCTAGGCACTGTGTCTAGTCAAGTCGTGGTTCTTATACCACTTTCCTAGTATATGGTTTGGTCTCCCCCTGGAGCCCACTGTGTATTGTGCTATTTATTGTCGTTTTAATACTGTGATATTGTGTATCTTGGGCTCTAATCTCATAAAGAGATTAGTAGTGAGTGTTTAGAAATAAATACATATATTTTATATATATCTTGTGTGGTTCTCCTTTCATTTAGTTATTCAAGAGGTTATAATCTGGTAAACCAAGCTGCTTTACACTCCTTCAAGACTTAGCCTGAAGGCTGCTCTCCATAGCTACCACTAGGATAGCTTTCAATAAAGGTTGTCTTTAAACCTATCATCAATAAGGGTTGTTTGGACTGGTGCAAGGTGCCCACTATAACTAGTGGACAGCATATGCCAGGCCAACTTCTCACATTGGTGTGCAGCGGTTGGATTCAAGCTTGCTATTGCTTTACCAGATAATCTCTTTGAGTGACTAACTGAAAACCACTATAGGTACATAGGTACATATAAATCAAGTTTAAAATACAGTAAGTTCTACTGAACTTAGAGTTGTGTGTCAAGGGCTTAGCACACCCTTTCTACAACTCAAGAGAGTTTAGTAGGCCCCACTAGAGTAGGTAGGTGCATACACCACACCACACTAGTCATGTCTTCAAGGGCAGAAACCAGTGGGTCTCTCCCCACTAAGTATGACCAGGTCTCATACCAGGAATTGAGGACTATGTGTGCCTCAAGGAAATTGAAGACAGGGAAAAGCCCATCCACACAACATCTCATACAGTTGTTGCTGGCAGATGACCTCAGAAAGACTCCAGGGTCTGATGAGGCTGTCAGAGGGGGTGGGGCAGTTGAAGAGGAAAGGCAAGGTAGTGAACACTACTATGACCCAGACTCTGATGCTGACCAGGGGGATCAAAATGATTCCCACCTGGAAAATCCAATTCTTCCTGACGGTGAGGAAGGCCTAGGTGGCCCTCTCTTCACCCCACCAGGAAGGGTTAATAGTGTACCAAGAAGATCAAGATCTCCCTCTCAGGAATCTAATCATTCTAATACATCTAGAGGGTCCTCTGCTTCTCATAAAAGGTCATCCTCTTATGAGAAGAAATTCCGACTGCTTGAGTTTGAGAGAGCTAAGCTCAGGATCAAGAGAGAGCAATTGGCCTTAGACAGGGCATCCCTGGAGCTTCAGAAAGCTTCTCAAAAGTTGGGACTAGAGTCCCATGGTGGCAGCAACTTCCCTAGTGGTAGGGAAAGGTCTCATGACCATAGAAACCTAAGCAAGATTGTCCCTCCCTACCAGAGTGGAGATGACATCCACAAGTGGATGACTGCACTTGAGAAGGCCTGTAAGGTACAGAGGGTCCCTCAGGAGCAGTGGGCAGCAATCTTGTGGCTCTCCTTTGCAGACAAAGGTAGAGACAAGCTCCTCACTGTAAGAGAAGAGGATGCTGACAATTACAAAGTCTTGAAAAGTGCTCTGATTGATGGGTTTGGCCTAACCACTGAACAGTATAGGTTGAAGTTCAGAGATACCCAAAAGGCTCAGACTCAAGACTGGGTTGACTTTGTAGAGTGTGCTACTAAGGCTCTGGAAGGTTGGATACATGGCAACAAGGTGCATGACTTTTTAGGATTGTACAATTTGATTATGAGAGAGCAGATCCTTAATAATTGTCAAAACCAGCTTTTACACCAGTACCTGGTGGACTCTGATCTGACCTCTCCCCAAGAATTGGGAAAGAAGGCAGACAAATGGGCCAGGACCAGAGTAAAGACTAAGAATCAGAGTGGTGACCATAAGAAAGATTCTACCAAGTCCCAAGAGAAAGGTGGGGATAAACCTAAAGATAAGTCCCCTACAGGGCCCCAAAAGTCCTCTTCTGGGGGTGGGTCCCAAACTCCTTCCTCTCCTGAAAAGAAACCTTATTGCCATAACTGTAGGAAACCTGGCCACTGGAAAAATGACCCCAGTTGCCCCAAGGCTGGCAATAAGGAAAATGTTCCTCCCAGCACTACTACCACTCCTCCTGGTACTACAAGTAGTAATCCCCCAGGTGGTAGTAATGCACCCAAAAAGTTAGGTGCATTTTCATGGGGAACTGAGGTGGACCCTGGATTACTAAGGTCCCCCTCACAGGCCTCCTTAGTCTGTGATGGTGGCATGGGATTTGCCACTTTTACTGTGAGCCCCAATACTTTGGGCAAGTACAGACAAGAGCCCTTAATCAATGGTCAAAGAGCTTTGGCATTCAGGGACACAGGGGCTAGTGTCACCATGGTGACAGGAAAACTAGTCCCCCCTCAACAGCTTTTACCTGAGTTCAAGTACCAGGTGACCAATATTGATGGTATCAGCACAGATCATCCCATGGCCATAGTCAATCTCAGCTGGGGAGAGGTCACTGGCCCAAAGAGAGTGGCAGTGTCCCCAAACTTGCCTGTAGATTGCCTGTTGGGCAATGATCTGGAGGTTTCAGCCTGGGCTGAAGTGGAATACAAGGCCCATTTAAAAATGTTGGGCCTCTCTGAGAAGGTTGGTGGGGCTGTTAGGGCCTCAGCCCCATCCCAGGGAAATTTTGGAGAAGTGGAGCCTGAAAAAATGGCCCACTCTACTCCACAAGAGAGCAGAAGGGTTGAAGAAAAGTCTTCTTCCCCCAGACAATAGGTAAGGGTCAGCTTCCTCAGGGAACTGATCCTACCCCTAGTGAAGGAACTGCCCCAGAGGTGGTCAGGCCTGGCCTGACAACACCCCTGATGGCAGGGGACCCTTCCAAGGTGGTACCCAGTCTGGAGCAGGCATCCTGCCCCTCTCTACCCTACCTCACTCAGCCTAGGGCTGCAGAGTTCAGGGAGGTCAGTGGACCCCTTAGGGCCCATTGTCCAGAGGAACCCCCTCATCCACAGATTAGGGGCACCCAGTCTAGTAGCCCTAGCCAGGTGAAAATTCTTCAACCCACTGAGGGATCCCTCTTACCATTGGATAGGGACCTCCCCCAGATGGACTCTGTTGGGCAGAGGCAAACCTGGGACCCAGTGGTTCCAAACCTACCATGTCCCTCCATTGTTCCAACCAAAGGGACCCAACCCCCAGCTGTAGGCAGCCAAAGGTTGACCCTTAGAGCAAAATGCAACTCACTCATGGAAAGAGATGCATACATGGTGACCAGTGATCTGAGGAAGTTGAGACCAACTTTATTAGGGCCTCATTTCCCTAATCAGACACCTCACCAGCCTTCTACTTTACCCAAACACACCACAGGTAGTAATTCCCCATGGTGGAGGCCCTCTCATAAACTTAGGGTGAGGGATAGCTTAGTGGACCATAAGACAGGGGGTAACCATGCTAGTGCAGGTTCTTCCTTATATGGCCACTTAGTCAATTAAGGCTCAACTGGCCAAGGTTAGCCTTATCTCCTTTCGTTTGGGGGGGGGGTTATGTAGGAAGGTGGAATCTGACTACATGGTTGCCCCCACTTTTTTCTGCTGTTTTGATGGTTTTTGACTTAGTTTGGCTGGGAACCTGCTATTCAGGTCCCCAGCCTATCTGCTTTCTCTTATAAATTGATTCCAAGTACTTTAAATACACTGCAGATTGGATTCTGGGGTACCCTTATGAGTCCCTAGTATATGGTATACTATGTACCCAGGGCATAGGTACCCCAGAGGCCTACCAGGGGCTGCAGCATATATTATGCCACCCCTGGAAAGCCTTCCAAAATGACACCACAGGTCTGCTACAGCAGCCTGGGTAAGGTGGTGCATGCACCCCTTACTGAGATATAGGTTCACTATATCTCACCTATCACTGCACATATAAACCTATCAGTCACCCCTATGGCAGGCCTTATCGATCCTGAAGGCAGGGTGCGTGGTTTTGTGTGAGAGGGTGCCCCTGCATGAGTAGAGCCCCTCTGCAGCCTTTGGAATCTATTCTCCAGGGTTGCCTGTGATGCAGCCTGACCATATACTCTTAAGTGCATTATAACCAAACGGTAAATGCTAACTTTGGGATGGCTGCACGGAAACATGTCGTGTTTGGTGTCAAACACCTTGGAATCATGATCCCACCCTTCTAGAGGGGAAGACATGTACACACCGGTACACCCGGTACCAGCTTCTCTGAGCCCTGGCATCACAAAATGGATGCTGCAGCCACAGACACGAGTCTGGCCTCCTGCTGCTGACCGAAACTCCGGCAGCGGAAGCCTGGACAATAGGTTTCCTGTCCCAGGGAGGTGTTACCACCTCCCAGACTGGCTTTAGTGTATTGGGGCTGGGTGGGTGCACTCCACGAGTGCTTTGAAGTCCTGCACTGGGGGCACATTTGGTGTCCCTGTGCATAGCCCAGTTCAAACCGGTTGCAGGGGCTGCCAGCCCCTGCTCTGGCGCAAAACTGGACAAAGGGAAATGGGTGTAGCCACCCCTCTTTCCAAACCCTCCCATAGGTGGGTCCCCTGAGTTAGTCCAACCCCTTCCTTGGGTATAAGATAGGAACCCCTGGCAACAGGACTTTAGATATCCCTGGACGAAACTCTGAAACTGAATCCTGGACCTTCGACGATCTGTTCAATACCAGATGACTGAAGAATCTCCCTTGGAGTAAAGGAGTTACTCCCCTGCTTGGCAGGCACCAAAGACGCATCTGTCCGGTCTGCATCTCCGAAGCTCCCGCCGGACGCCGACAACCCTGCAACCCAGGAGATGGGTTTCCAGACTTCCCAGAGGCTGACCCGAGTCCCCAGCAAAGCTGAGACCCGTAGCCCTCGTGGGTACCGTGGAACTGGAACCCCTGGACACTGTGCACATTTGCAAGTGCATATGCTTCTTCCCAATCCTAGAGGCTGTGCTTTAGATTACTTGTAGCCCTGACTCCGAACAGTAAATCCACTGAAGATTGCGGGCCTGCCCACTCTGAGTGACCCGTGAGCCGCCATTTTGTGATTCCTTTCGAGGTCCCTTCACGATCCCTTGTCTGTCGACTTGTGGGTCCCTCAGAAGGACAACTCTACTTTCAATGGGCCTTCCTGGTTGCTCCAGGCCTGCCCTGACTCTCCCTCACTGGGGGAGTCCCTCAGACTTCGCTGGTTCGCACCAAAGCCTTTGTTCTCTTCCTGCGTGGGTTGCTGTTGCCAAGGCTTGTTGCATCCAATCCGGGCACCAACGCTGAGGCACTCGACATCCTTTGTGGGACAGCTCAAATCCAGCTCCTGGTTGTCGTCGACGCCTCCTGGTCCTCGTGGCTGAAGAATCAAGCTTCATCTCTTCACACCTGAAGCACCCGACATCGGTGGGCATTCGATTGCTCCGCTCCTGGTCACTGGCTAGTGACCCAGACTCTGTCCCCTCTGCTTTCAGTTTCTTCACATCTTCGATCCAGGCTTGGATCCACCCGGACACTTTTCTTCTCCACGGTAGCAGCACTTTGCAGCAGATCGCCATTGAAAACGACGGCGATTCCCGACACCCTTTGACACCTATGCACCCGGCTTCCCTAGGTGAGGTAACTCGAGTACTCCGGTGCTCCCGTGGGTGTTGGCCCTAGAACCCCTTAAGTCTAAAGGGGTTTGCTGAAAGTCCTCTCCTAAGTGTCCTTTATCTTTAAAATTCCAACCGCGACTTTCCGCATTGAATTTTACGGCGCTCGCGGCTGTGTTCTCACACTACACACGTCCCCCGTGGATCTCCTGTGTCACTACCTTGGGTGGTTCGTTGGGGTCCCAGTGATTCTACGTGCTCTAGGCACTGTGTCTAGTCAAGTCGTGGTTCTTATACCACTTTCTTAGTATATGGTTTGGTCTCCCCCTCGAGCCCACTGTGTATTGTGCTATTTATTGTCGTTTTAATACTGTGATATTGTGTATCTTGGGCTCTAATCTCATAAAGAGATTAGTAGTGAGTGTTTAGAAATAAATACATATATTTTATATATATCTTGTGTGGTTCTCCTTTCATTTAGTTATTCAAGAGGTTATAATCTGATAAACCAAGCTGCTTTACACTCCTTCAAGACTTAGCCTGAAGGCTGCTCTCCATAGCTACCACTAGGATAGCTTTCAATAAAGGTTGTCTTTAAACCTATCATCAATAAGGGTTGTTTGGACTGGTGCAAGGTGCTCACTATAACTAGTGGACAGCATATGCCAGGCCAACTTCTCACATGGTTCACAATAATGTCAGACTTGCTAGAGAAAAACAGGTCAAAGTTTAACCAATCATGTAATTACAGCAAAACACCTCGGAAAACAAAGTCAGGGAATCTCTGTTGCACATGGGAAGGGCATACAGAAAATAGCATTGATGACAAAGTTTGGGCCCTCATTCCGCTTGCATCTTTTAATACATATTCAGTAGAGGCCATCAACATTTGTAACAGCTGCAGGGCTGAGGATAGGATTGCACAGCACCTTGTGCATGTATATTCAAAACTAGTTACAGTGGCAGTTCCTTTCCATGGGCTAAATGGCTCTGCCCTTTCTGATTTCCTGCCGTCTTACTTTCTTATTAGATATATTCTCCTCGAATCCCATTAACATTCTAGAGGCCTGGCACTATTTTGCAGTCACATACGCTATTTCGCATGTGCCTACCATCGCATTTTTTGCCGGGCTTGCCTTTCTTCAGCTTTGGCCCGAAGTGGCATGCCAGGCGTTAGGACCACACTCCCTATAAGGTGATTCAGCCTCGCTAATTGAACACAGCATGGGCACATTAGGTTTCAGCACGGTGCTTCCCGAAGCTGCGTGTCAATCAGCGAGGATGACACCACCCATTTGCAGCTTGTCACAGGGCAGGGTGTGATCAGCAAGATTTACTGGTCCCACCTCTCACTGTGACGAGATGGGAAAGGTCGTGGTTCATAACAGGCTCTGTTGCGTCATTGCAGTTAGACTCGCTACTGTCCAGGAAATCACTGCCTTCCTACTCCACAACAATTGTACCGATGAGCTGCTGGCGCTAACTTCGTGCTTATGAGGTATTTTGTACCTGGGTAAGATGGTGCATGCACCCCTTACTGAGATATAGGTTCACTATATCTCACCTATCACTGCACATATAAACCTATCAGTCACCCCTATGGCAGGCCTTATCGATCCTGAAGGCAGGGTGCGTGGTTTTGTGTGAGACGGTGCCCCTGCATGAGCAGAGCCCCTCTGCAGCCTTTGGAATCTATTCTCCGGGGTTGCCTGTGATGCAGCCTGACCATATACTCTTAAGTGCATTATAACCAAACGGTAAATGCTAACTTTGGGATGGCTGCACGGAAACATGTCGTGTTTGGTGTCAAACACCTTGGAATCATACCCCCACACCAGTAACTGGTGTGGGAGTATGATCCCACCCTTCTAGAGGGGAAGACATGTACACACCGGTACACCCGGTACCAGCTTCTCTGAGCCCTGGCATCACAAAATGGATGCCGCAGCCACAGACACGAGTCTGGCCTCCTGCTGCTGACCGAAACTCCGGCAGCGGAAGCCTGGACAATAGGTTTCCTGTCCCAGGGAGGTGTTACCACCTCCCAGACTGGCTTTAGTGTATTGGGGCTGGGTGGGTGCACTCCACGAGTGCTTTGAAGTCCTGCACTGGGGGCACATTTGGTGTCCCTGTGCATAGCCCAGTTCAAACCGGTTGCAGGGGCTGCCAGCCCCTGCTCTGGCGCAAAACTGGACAAAGGGAAATGGGTGTAGCCACCCCCTTCCAAACCCTCCCATAGGTGGGTCCCCTGAGTTAGTCCAACCCCTTCCTTGGGTATAAGATAGGAACCCCTGGCAACAGGACTTTAGATATCCCTGGACGAAACTCTGAAACTGAATCCTGGACCTTCGACGATCTGTTCAATACCAGATGACTGAAGAATCTCCCTTGGAGTAAAGGAGTTACTCCCCTGCTTGGCAGGCACCAAAGACGCATCTGTCCGGTCTGCATCTCCGAAGCTCCCGCCGGACGCCGACAACCCTGCAACCCAGGAGATGGGTTTCCAGACTTCCCAGAGGCTGACCCGAGTCCCCAGTAAAGCTGAGACCCGTAGCCCTCGTGGGTACCGTGGAACTGGAACCCCTGGACACTGTGCACATTTGCAAGTGCATATGCTTCTTCCCAATCCTAGAGGCTGTGCTTTAGATTACTTGTAGCCCTGACTCCGAACAGTAAATCCACTGAAGATTGCGGGCCTGCCCACTCCGAGTGACCCGTGGGCCGCCATTTTGTGATTCCTTTCGAGGTCCCTTCGCGATCCCTTGTCTGTCGACTTGTGGGTCCCTCAGAAGGACAACTCTACTTTCAATGGGCCTTCCTGGTTGCTCCAGGCCTGCCCTGACTCTCCCTCACTGGGGGAGTCCCTCAGACTTCGCTGGTCCGCACCAAAGCCTTTGTTCTCTTCCTGCATGGGTTGCTGTTGCCAAGGCTTGTTGTGTCCAATCCGGGCACCAACGCTGAGGCACTCGACATCCTTTGTGGGACAGCTCAAATCCAGCTCCTGGTTGTCATCGACGCCTCCTGGTCCTCGTGGCTGAAGAATCAAGCTTCATCTCTTCGCACCTGAAGCACCCGACATCGGTGGGCATTCGATTGCTCCGCTCCTGGTCACTGGCTAGTGACCCAGACTCTGTCCCCTCTGCTTTCAGTTTCTTCACATCTTCGATCCAGGCTTGGATCCACCCGGACACTTTTCTTCTCCACGGTAGCAGCACTTTGCAGCAGATCGCCATTGAAAACGACGGCGATTCCTGACACCCTTTGACACCTATGCACCCGGCTTCCCTGGGTGAGGTAACTCGAGTACCCAGGTGCTCCCGTGGGTGTTGGCCCTAGAACCCCTTAAGTCTAAAGGGGTTTGCTGAAAGTCCTCTCCTAAGTGTCCTTTATCTTTAAAATTCCAACCGCGACTTTCCGCATTGAATCCTACGGCGCTCGCGGCTGTGTTCTCACACTACACTCGTCCCCCGTGGATCTCCTGTGTCACTACCTTGGGTGGTTCGTTGGGGTCCCAGTGATTCTACGTGCTCTAGGCACTGTGTCTAGTCAAGTCGTGGTTCTTATACCACTTTCTTAGTATATGGTTTGATCTCCCCCTCGAGCCCACTGTGTATTGTGCTATTTATTGTCGTTTTAATACTGTGATATTGTGTATCTTGGGCTCTAATCTCATAAAGAGATTAGTAGTGAGTGTTTAGAAATAAATACATATATTTTATATATATCTTGTGTGGTTCTCCTTTCATTTAGTTATTCAAGAGGTTATAATCTGATAAACCAAGCTGCTTTACACTCCTTCAAGACTTAGCCTGAAGGCTGCTCTCCAAAGCTACCACTAGGATAGCTTTCAATAAAGGTTGTCTTTAAACCTATCATCAATAAGGGTTGTTTGGACTGGTGCAAGGTGCTCACTATAACTAGTGGACAGCATATGCCAGGCCAACTTCTCACATGGTTCACAATAATGTCAGACTTGCTAGAGAAAAACAGGTCAAAGTTTAACCAATCATGTAATTACAGCAAAACACCTCGGAAAACAAAGTCAGGGAATCTCTGTTGCACATGGGAAGGGCATACAGAAAATAGCATTGATGACAAAGTTTGGGCCCTCATTCCGCTTGCATCTTTTAATACATATTCAGTAGAGGCCCTCAACATTTGGAACAGCTGTAGGGCTGAGGATAGGATTGCACAGCACCTTGTGCATGTATATTCAAAACTAGTTACAGTGGCAGTTCCTTTCCATGGGCTAAATGGCTCTGCCCTTTCTGATTTCCTGCCGTCTTACTTTTTTATTAGATATATTCTCCTCGAATCCCATTAACATTCTAGAGGCCTGGCACTATTTTGCAGTCACATACGCTATTTCGCATGTGCCTACCATCGCATTTTTTGCCGGGCTTGCCTTTCTTCAGCCCTGGCCCGAAGTGGCATGCCAGGCGTTAGGACCACACTCCCTATAAGGTGATTCAGCCTCGCTAATTGAACACAGCATGGGCACATTAGGTTTCAGCACGGTGCTTCCCGAAGCTGCGTGTCAATCAGCGAGGATGACACCCCCCATTTGCAGCTTGTCACAGGGCAGGGTGTGATCAGCAAGATTTACTGGTCCCACCTCTCACTGTGACGAGATGGGAAAGGTCGTGGTTCATAACAGGCTCTGTTGCGTCATTGCAGTTAGACTCGCTACTGTCCAGGAATTCACTGCCTTCCTACTCCACAACAATTGTACAGATGAGCTGCTGGCGCTAACTTCGTGCTTATGAGGTATTTTGTACGTCGGAGACGTGAAGCTGATTTAGTTTTATGGCCTCACAACGTTGATCATATTTGAAGTGATTTAGAAAGAGAGAAATAATATATGCATTTTGATGAATGTAGCGGAAAAACAATTTAAAAATTAAGAGACCCCAATTACTAGAATGCATCTGGGCCAAGAAATAAACTGTTGAACTAGGTTTAGGGTGTTTGAAATGTGGCTCCGTCCACCAAACGTTGGTCTGTACATTGACAGTATGTTGAGAATATACAGGGCATATTCTTGGTGAAGTTTTACAGTCTGCCTTGTTATTTCGAGTACAACTGAGATTAGGTCAGGAGATTTGGGCTCGCTTTGACACTCCCGCTTTTCAGCAGCACAGAGCTACAAACATTGCATTAAAAACATAAGACTCTGTGCATCTGCTCCAGGTGTGGTGCAGCGGCCAGCGCAGCTGACTTCGGAGCACAGGGCTCACGGTTCGATCCCCAGCTCCGGCGGCAGCTCAGCAGCACCTTGTGACTCTGGGCAATAGCTCACTTAATTTCCCCCCCAGCGCCTTGAGACCCTTAAGGGTGAGTAGTTTGCGCTTTACAAATATGGATTTAGATTGAGAGAATAACACGTGTGCAGGGTTATGGCAATACGTTCAGTAGAGGTCACGGTCCTAAGTGGAACGATAATAACCGGGACTCAGACTAGTAATTTAAAACGGACAATGAAACGGGTTCCTCTCGGGGCCTATATTCATGTCCTTTACTTTAACAGCAAAACACAGATCGATTTGTGAATAATGTATGTAAGAAATGTTAAGGTAATCAATGTCACCAACTTAGTTCCTATTTCTATTTCACATGTTGTCTTTCATCTCTAATTTACTAAGTGTGTTAGCTATTTCCAGGACATTGTGTTTCTGTATTTTATTTTTTCATGCAGGATATTACTCTTACATAATGCATACTCTGGACGGAGTCCCTCCAGTGTGTATATTAAGACACCATGATTGAGCCCTCTGGAGTTAAGGCTGAAGGCAGTTCAAGTTTCTCACAGTGCCTGTCAGTGAGTCAAAAGGAGTTCACAATACATGGTCATCCAAACCCTGGCCTCTCTGCAGAGCGCAAAGAGCAATATTCACGTATTACAGTTGCAATTGTGATTCTGTGTAAATGTGTCTGAAGGAGGTACACAATTGTCAAAATATTGACAAGGTGAAAGTAAAAGAATATACAGTGCTTACAGGTATGTGTTACGTGTTGGGGTTGACAGTGAAAAGAAGGAGCTGAAGAGGAAAGATGAGGTGTAAGATATGAAGATGGAAGAGATATAAATACAAAAAGGGGGTTACAAGTCACAGAGTGAATATAACAGGAGTGATTAAGCCACCATGAAGACCCCTCCCCTTCGATAGCCTCAGAAACGCAGGAAAAAGGGACAATCGAGGCATTTTCATATCGGCGTCTCATTAGCTAACATGGTGCCTTTGAAATGAGGCATCAATATTTTACACTGTATCTTTTCATGCAACCACTTGGACTTGCTTGCTTTGCTCGCCTGCTTCTAGCAATTGCAGAGAGGAGTTTAACCCCACCAATTACACATTTCACCAGCCGCCACTGCACCAGTAATGCCATTTTTAGCTCACCCACTTACAATTTTAATCAAGGTGTGACAGTTTAAAAACAACATAAATGTTGTCTTAAGGGACATAACCTCACCCAAACTAGGAACCCAATGAATAGGGGACTGTACAACCAGTGAACAGTAGTACTATTGGATGCTTCCAAGGGCTAGATGTGGAGCTCACTACTGAGGAATACCACACTTGGTAAGCAATGTTTCATTATCCTCTGTGGGAACATGAATGTTTAGTAAGTTCATGAGAGGTTTGCCTGTTTTTACACCAACAGTTATGTCCAACAGTTATTCAACTGCTCTCGATCCCTGTTTAGTGTTGTAGCTATTTTGCTGTATCTGCTTTGTATGTGTGTGTAAATCGTGTGATATTACTCCTGCTATTGCCACCTGTTCTTTACTTTTTTTTGTGTTAGGAAAGTTAGCACTGCTGCTGTCCATACCTTTGTTGTTTTGTGAAGCTTGGTATAAAATGTTTCATTACACAAAATACAAAATTATCTGCATTGCCAATACTTGTTTTAAAAGTGGAAGTGAATGAACGAGTGAATCCTCGCAAAATATGCAAGCACAGTTTACTTATCTTTTTACATGTGAAACAGTTTTTGAAATGTATGAGTTGATATCGAATTTTAAAACAAAGAGTCTCCAGGTCATGTATAAAACCTTCGGCCAATTCTGGCATTTAACTAACAGCATGCTAGGGTTCCAAGCCCATAATGAAAGTGTTAAAAACAAAACTAGAAATTTCCACAATGCAGCATGTGTTTAGCAGAAAAGCCATAATGGCTGATGGTATCATGTCATAGTACCACATGCCAGAATTTTTTAATGCAATATAAAATGTTGCTCCTGTCTTTCTGCCATTTGATCTTGAAGGCAATCAAGAGTTCAAAACAGCCCAGTTTATGAGGGCAGAGATTGCCTTTCAAATGTACTTGTGAGCATCTCATTACTAATGAGCTAAAATAAACACTCCTTAGAAAAACAAAGGGCATTCTTATATGCCAGAGCAATGATTACAGCGGCAGATGAATGTCCGAGTAGACACTGCGGAAAGAAAAACAATTTACTTGCTACCCCCCTCCCTGAGCCCATCCTTGGCTCAGAGGTTAGACTGATTTAAGTGGGACTGTGGACAACCTGCAACACCACTTTGATGTGTCCTGCTATGAACAAGTGAAGCATGTATGAATGTGTCCATCTGTAACGAAACTGGTGCTCATGTAAAGCTCTCTGATACCCGATGTCTCGGGTCTAGTTCGCGCTATATAAAACTCTAAAAAAATAAATTTAAAAAAATGTACAGCCTCCAGTGTACACATATAGATTTATTTTCTGTGAGACTCCTAAAATATTATTCTAGTCCAGCAGGCAGCAGTTCAAAATGTAGGCTGTACATTAAAGTTACTCTCAGTACACTTGAAAAGCTGAAAAAACAGTCTCAGAGTAACAGTTAAAGGCTGTCGCCTTTGGTGCCTAAATAAATGCAATGCGAAATTAAGGTCAAGCCGTTGCACTGTTTACCAGGCTTAGGGGCCAATTTATAAACTGGTTTACGGAGGTTTGGCAGTCAGGACGACGGAGTAATTTACTCCGTCACCTTGACTGCTCCTCCGACAGCCAAATTATGAAAAGACCGCCAAGCTGGCGGGCATCTCTTACAGCATTGCCAGGAACTGCCTGGTGGTTCCTGTCAATGCTTTTAGCGGTTTGAGGATAGGCCTGGGCGGAAAACTATGCTACGCTCGCGTAGTTTGCGCAACCACGCGCTACGCGAATTGCACGTAGCACAGTGCAAAAACGCGTAGCGTAGCGGGCATTTTTTGCTTGCTCGCGGTCCTCAACGTCAAGTTGGCGACCGCGAGCGAGCAAAATGACATCCCGGCGAGACTTTTTCCTCGTTCGCGATCAGCAACATCAAGTTGCCGATCGCGAGCGTGGAAAATAAACCTCCCGGCGAGATTCTCAACGCGGGGAGGTCAGGTTTCTCATTGCGAGTGGTCGCATATGCTCGCGACCACTCGCGATGACAAACTACCAGTCCGCGTTGAGAAAACTGCTGCTCGAGTACAAATCTACTCGAGCGGCAGAAAACGACCGCTTGCACTGTGCAAGATGCCGTTTGCAATGATTGCACAGTGCGGACAAGCATCCGGCACTGTGCAATCATTGCGAACAGCATTTCCTACCGCACTACGCAGTTCGCGTAGTGCTACGCATAGCTCGCGTAGTGCGGAGTGCACTTCGCGTAGCTACGCGTAGCGCTACTACGCGAACTACGCCCAGGGTTATTTGAGGCTCGGATCTGTCAAGCATTTAGAAACAATGCAGCAAACTGCTTTCTTTTTTATTTTCAAAAAGAAAATCTCAAAGCAGGCTTTTCTTTTGGAAATTAAATAGGCAATGCTCCCCTCACCATGAAAGTCCTCTCCCATGGAGAGGGGGGCATTTTATAGTTTTCACTGCCTCTTACCACCAGTTTTCCAGGCAGTGACTGGCAGCGATTTCTGGCCATATAAATCATGAGGGCGGAATTAGAGGTAGACCTCCAAGGGCCCTTACTGTGTCCGGTTGAGAGAGGGGTTTAACCATGGTGGACGCGGAGTTGTCTTCGACCTGATTAAACCAAAGCTCCGCTCCCATTTAAATCGGGCGGCGGTACCACTGACTTGACAGCACTGATACTCTGTTGCCACGGAGTATCCGTACCCCCAAGATATAAATCAGACCCGTAATGTTCCATGCGCACATTATATCAGATGTTGTAACACAATTTTCCCTTTGAGTCGCAACATCGATGAGGTTGTTTTACTGCGTGACGAGCGCATGTGCCCATGTGACTCACTGCGTCAGCCAGGTCGAACCACACACCGGTGCGGGAGTAGGCACAGCCTCAGGTGGGGACCCAACAAAATCACCGCACAAGGGGCAGCTTTCCAAGTACAACCTCAATGGACGCCTTGAAAGAGCCCTTCCCACCACTCTATGTTGCCCAGCCCGCTGGAAAGAAGAAGGCAGCCACCGGAGGCGAAAGAGCAGATCCGCTAACACAATGAAGGCGTGAAATGGAATATCAGCGCCAGGGTAAACCACGTGGGAGGAACGTGGCCACTCGCCGCGCGCGGCAGACGAGCTGCGCCACTTCCACGCGTTTCGCTGAGGAACAGTGAAGATGACAAACAGCTGGTGAGTGGCAGATTATCCTATTGTTCCGTCGGTGCGACGAGCGCTCATGTGCCCACATATGGATGCGCCGTACTGATGACAGAAGTCAGAGTTGTAGGCTATGTTTGTTCCTCTGAGTTCTGTACACCGCGATGGCACCACTGGTTGATAACACTGCGATTACAATACCTAGTACAACATAATACCTAGGGATAGAGGTGGTTCGGCGTGAAAGGATGCTGAGGGGCCTTTTAACCTGAATTCCGAAGCTATATTCGTTTGACCTCGCTGCTACCTGCAAACAGCGACCGCTTTTTTACCTTCTTATAAATCAACATTGTGCTGTAATGGACACAAATGGTATATATAGGCGCTCATTTTAGCACTATTACTAGGATTTTAATATATGCTACGAATAGTGGAATGGTGCTCATGTTATCGATCCGGGAAGAAACAAATATGCTTGATTTCCATAGAACATGCAAACTATACTTCTGCCATTTTTTAAGCGTTGCAAATCGGGTGTTCTTGTCCCAGTGGGATGGTAATTAATTTACCGACTTCAGAAGAATCAAGCTGAGTAGTCACGGATGGGAGCACACTTGTGAAGTGATCGGAAGATGTAATTGGCTAATGGCTACCTTTAACTCATTTTGCCATCCAGCAAAGTTCGGCCCAGCAGAATTTGAACTTGCGACCTGGCTGTCTCAGGAGAAAAGCATGCTAGAGCCAGTGTTCCCCCTGTTGCCTAGGGACAGCGGATTTTCCACATTTCTGCACTCTACCTTGGGCTTCCTGGAGGCTCCCAGAGCAGGTTAGCAACAGAGGCTGCTGAATAAATTGGCGAATGTTTTCCAGCAACACGGGTGTGCGGGAACTGGCCTTTTTACTGAAACCTATCCTCCTCATCTTGTTGCTAAGGTAACCCCGTGTCTGTCGGAACGCCTTTGATTGTTTTGGAACATTGTACGCATATTTATGGTTTCATTTTGACACGCAAGCACTGGAAATTTGATAGTTTGTGTTCATGCTAAATTCGCTTCATTGCATGTTTTGAAATCATTGTTTTGTCATTGCTTAATTTAAATCGTGCATTCATATTGGACTGTGTGCCAAGATTACGGTATTTTTAAAAATAGTTTTCCCCATTTGGTTGTTGGCGAGAGCATACATTACAGATTAATTATATGCAGTACATTCAAAGAGATGGGGACATAATGGCAAACTAGTCAGTTTATCAACTGGCTGATTGATTTGTTACTATATTGTGTGGATCTAACAATTTGAAAGGTTTTTTAAATAAACCACAGAGTTTGAAATTCATCAAAGACTGCCTATGAACCTTTTTTTTTTGCACGAAACCATTACTTGTATAATAGATTTGTGAACATTGGGAACCGAGGCGCTCCTTTCAGGATAGGTTATGAATTCTTGTTGATTAGTGGCCCAGTGGCGGTGGGACCATTGAAAGTTGAGCGTGGATGAACTACCTATCGACTAACCGGTATTACGCACCAGTGCGCACACCTCCTAGCCCTCACCGCCTATCGAGTTGGATGAATTAAGTTCGCTTCAATGCATGTTTTGAAATCATTGTTTTGTTATTGCTTACTTTAAATTGTGCATTCATATTGGACTGTGTGCCAAGATTACGGTATTTTTAAAAATAGGTTTTCCCCATTTGGTTGTTGGCGAGAGCATAAATTACAGATATAATTATATGCAGTACATTCAAAGAGATGGGGACATAATGGCAAACTAGTCAGTTTATCAACTGTCTGGTGCCTCTGAAAGTCGATAGGTGTCCTGTGTCAGACTCATTACAATTGACTGACTTACCCCAGCCCATTTGGCCTTTCCACAAATCTACAGATCAGTTTATGTGCCAGTGTGGTCGTTGATATATATATATATATATATATATAATATATATATATATATACAAACTACTGCTGAGCTGCTGGGTTTATGGCATGATTAAGGAAGCATACCACAAAAAGCTATCTTAAAATAGCTCATCAGTATCTGCACATGAGGCGTTCCTCATTATAAAGGAGTTCGTCGAGAGACAGTGATTTGCTTGAGGGCTGTCCACAAAGAAGCCTTAACTCACTCATTTCCTTCTACCCATCTTCAGTGACGAAGCTACACAGCTTGAGCGCGCTCTTGAAAGCACATCGCTCTTGACAACCCCCATCGCATACGCCATAGAGCTCTCACAATTAGGCAAATAGGTAGAGGATGGGGGGCTCTTACGGATTAACGGTTCGTTTTGTAGATCAATGCAAATGTGTAGAATCTTCAAAGGAATCCTACAGAGTTGTGCCCAGTATGCTGTAATTAAAAGACATCTCCTGGAAAATGTAAAATATATATGCCTTTATTTATCTGGAACAGGTCTTTGCATTCTGAATGTAAGCATCACCCTTCCAAAATGTACCACTTAAGGACTGACTTTTCTATTGTATGTATATAGCTAGCCAAAAACACTCAAAAGATTTATTAGTACAATTCAGAGATCAACCTCTTATGCTATATTGAGGAAAGCACCCTTCAAAAACCTTACCAATGCCTGCATATCTCAGATCCTGTTTGTTTACATGTTGGTGGCCTGTTATTCCATGGCGTAGTTGTGCTTGCTCAACATAAAACATGTTCTATGGTTGTGTTTGGGAGCCTTAATATACAGCTGCACATTTTATCTATTTGTCTGCTACTGCAGGTCGCCTAGTAACCCTGTTGCGACGTATTTTACAGTGCTCCAGTGACATTGACAACAATACAATACATCCATTTTATTGCTGGCTAAGCAAAGGCTTACTTTTTGGACTTAGATTCCAAGATCATTTTTAGGTCTGACGTTAACCAAGACGTTTTGTTTTCAAAAACTCTCAAATACATATATACGTACATACATGTCAGGGCTTTCTGTCAGCTCTTTTCATTAATTGTTCTTTCACATTTTGCTTTCTCCCACCATAGCATGCAGCATAGGGGTATGGGGTCATTCCACTTTATCCATTGTTGAATAACTGCATTTTGCATGTGTGCAGCCTCCCCAAAAAATAATCCTCTTTGGTGCCAGGGCCGCTGGGCCAAGCGCATGGTTCTTTACTTGCAGTCATGTTTGGGTTAACATCACCTAATGTCTCTTTTAGTGCAGACAATGCATCCTCCGGACTCAGTGTCATAAAAAGGTACAATTCATGATTCTCCAAATACTATGGTTCTGAGCTTTGTTTGACCATGTAAACACTGACATAAATTTAATTTATATGGTTGCGTTTATGGTGCTCTTTTAATCAGTTTGTAAAGCCACTGTAAAAGCAATTGCAACTAAGGTTTATGCAAAAGTGAGCACCACAGCTATTTTAGACTGCACGCAAATACGCACTAAATTCAAAATTTGTGAAAGTGCATCACTCCTGTTACCTCTAGAGTCAAAAACCCACTCTCTTTATATTCACTTCTTGCTGATGGCGTTGTTCAAATTAACAACCAAGTACTCCACAACCAACACAAATGAATGTGCTATTTGGAAAGCTACAGTCTGATCGCTCCAATCATTTTGACATTACAATGACAGACTTTTAACTAGGGGTGGGCGGGGCACGTGGAGTTTCTCTCCACAGAATTCTGCAGAGTTACCTGAAACCTCTGCAGGAGTCCGCAGAGTTCCATGAGTGGGCGGGATCGGCCCGCCACATTGATTTTTAGCACCAGGAGTTTGTTCCGTGCTGCAAAATCAGCGCAAACATCAGGACGCACATGCCAGAGGGCACTGCTTCTGTGCTGCCACTCAAGCATATTTTCTACTTGAGCGTCAGCTTTCTCATCGTTAATGGTCGCGACTGCCAGTTGTCGCCCGTTTTGAGATAATCTTGCTTGGTGCCGCTCTAGTGCCCAAAAGTTGTGCTTGGGTCGGCAATTCTCACTTGCCAACTTACCGTTGGTGAGCCGCACGTGAGAAAAAACTCTGCCATGCGGCGGAGTTTTGCCAGAACTCCATGTTATAAGTGTAAAGCAGAGTGGACACAATTCTGCAAAGTCCTTTGGCGGAGCGGAATTTTTTGCCTACCCCTACTTTTATCATAAATATGGCCACTGTCTTTTCTCTCCCCATTCACAGTAGTTGACTTCCTTTTCATATACAGTGGAAGGGGTACCTTATTTAAAAAGCACCTCTCTGACGGCTGAGAGTTTTCACTTCTTTGCAATTTAATTGTCACTAAGTATAGGAAACATTAGACTTCTGTAAAATAAAAAAACATCCTCTTACCAACGGTCATGTTGTAATAACATTTATTTTTTATATCAAGTTTGTTGTGATTGTAATGATGGCAACGACAGCGTTATGTTGTGTTAATGTATGTTCTGCGCAATTAATAAAACTAGTTCACGTAAAGACAAATAAAGGTAGCAGATACTTTTTATGTTTCAGTATGAGCTGAAACATCTTTAGAGTACACTTATATTTACCTTTCTACATATTTCTTTCTCATTTTACTACGGCCCTTTCTAGTTTGGTGTTTGACAAATGGAGGAGCATTTTAGGCCATATATGACTTTTGCATTTCTCTTTTTATTTTTGATAGGCTTATTAGTGTTACTGCTGCTGTTTATTTAATTACTTAACACAACTAGGGTTGCACAGTAAAACTCTGTCTGGTGACTCACTGCACTAATATATCAACTCTAGAAATCTGTGCTTGACCTCATGGTCACCAGCTTGAATTCTTGCAGGCCCACTCTGTCTCTTATCCTTCTGAGGTCGATATCATGAGTACTATTCAATTGTATGACAATAAATTTCCCCTAGTCAGTGAAGAATAGCTTACCTATTGTGCTTCTATGGTTTGTTACAGCTGGGAAAGCCAATAGATCTGATTGGGCTAGAAGAGTGGTTCTTAACCTTTTGACTTCTGTAGACCCCCACTTAATCATTACTGGAATCCGGGGACCCGCACTAAAGCATTTCTGGAATCCAGGGACCCCTACTGAGTCATTATTGGAATCAGGAGACCCCAGCCTAAGCAATTTCAAATATTTGAATGTAAAAACAATACACAAAAATACAGAAACAAGAATTCATCAAAGAAACACATAAATGAGTAAATATTTTATTTAATTCACACACAAATATAAAAACATCAACATTTTATTCTTAATGATAAGGTTGAAGCTTTTATAAATTCAACTGACACCACCCATCCTCCAACTATATTCTGTTTACCTGCCCCACCAATCAATCTGACTGTAGCAACTTATTTTAGCCTCCAATTTCAAATTTCTTGACATTTACAAAAAGTTTTAAAAATGTAAGCTTTACATTTTGCTTTTTTATTTATATGCACCTTATTAATTTAAATAATATGAATAGTTTTCTAAGCAGTCGCGGACCCCCTGAGTAGGCCTTGCAGATCCACAGGGAACCTCTGACCACAGGTTAAGAACCGCTGTGCTTGAACATACAAAAACAGACATGCACCAGTGCTATATATGTGCATTTGCAAAAAAAAAGCCTGACTTGGTGGCTTTTTCAGAGGCATTTCACAACCATAGAAAGATAATTGTGAAGCTATACTACACACATTGTCTAAGCGTTTTAAGATAATGTTTGCATTTTGAAAGCAAATATTTACCACTTGGGGCATGTTGGTGCTGAAAAACCAATTATTTATTGCTATCTAGCTCATTTTTTCCAACCAGAAGGATAAAATACTGAGGAGACCCGCCAAGATTAACTTCGACAAAAGGCATTCTAAGATGACTACCCATGAGCGCACATAGGTATGTGTGCATTGGCTGCTGTCTTGATGTTTTTGCCTAAAGTGTAACATATACCGCTATCGAAGATGACCACCAATGCGCCTACATAAATGCATCCATCTTGGAATGCTTTTGCCATACTTTATTATTTTTTACTCTTCCAAGATAGCTGACAAATTGCTTTCAAATATGTCAGTACATAGGAACAAAGGTCCCAGTGGATAGTTTCATATACATGGAAAGAAACAATACTTTATCAAAAAAGAGTAAAAAAGACGTATTGTAATTAGTGTACAGTGTTATTTAATCACACTGGACTCAAAATGATTCATACATTTGTTAACACAGTGTTAAAAAACAGTGCCCCAGGAGGGGAGAGGGAAGGTAGGGGTGTTGTGATAAGGGTGAGGATGAAGGGAGTGATTATACGGAAGTGTGATTCATACAGTATATTATTTACACGACAAGAAGGCTCACAAATAAGCCAAGTTATTCACACAGTATCCATAATTCCAATAGCCATGATCAAATAACAAAAAACACAGTGATTCATCGCTGTTGTTGTAACTGGCTAGTGTATCAGATGTCGACTTTTCGACCCCTATAGGATTGTAGGTAAGTGAGTCCCTTACACCGGGGTCTTCCTCAGGACAGTGGTAGTGAGAAAGGGGGGGAAGGGTTGGTACCTGGGAAAGAGATGAGAAATCATTTAGACCTAAGTTTTCCCAACGGGGAAAATAGAAAAAATCAAGGGTCTAGGACCACTACTTTACCCTGAGAAGGCCTTCGTGGGCCTCGGCGTGAAGAAGATGGGCGCGTAGGCTCCAGTGAGTCAAACGAGAGCAAAACAAACTGCAGAGAAATGGGCAGGTTCAGTGAGGGATCTAGGACCCACTACAATCATTTAGATAGGTTGGGCCCAAAGAGGATACTTACACAAAAGGGTCCAAATCCCTCGTGGTCTGTCCATAGGCCGGGCATATCAATCAGCCTGGGCCTGGAAATATTCGTAGTGTTTTAATATCTTCAAAGTAGGCAAAGAAGCTCCGTACAAAATACTCTCTAGACCAAACCAAAATGAGGGTAATGAATAGCAGGTATACTAAATGCCCTAAATTCATTAAAATAAATTACACATAGCCTAGAATCCTAGCGTGTATTCTAGTCTTAAACTAGGAACAAATGCGTGGCGCGCCTGGATAATGTACATAAAACGGGGGGGAGACTCCCCAGTCACAAAGAAAGCCACGTGCCGTGGGTTTAAAGGCAGGGGCTTTAGAGTTAATGTGTGCCCATATTAGATCACTTAGCAAAACAGTGAAGTTTTAAAATGGTTTGCTATTCACAAGCAAGTGTGCGTTCAGTACGGAGTGCGCTGTCGTTGGTGGAGGGCTACATAGCTCGTGACTTAGGAGGAAGAATAAAATGAAAATGATCGCTTTAAGGTTAGACCGAACCGGGATACGGCCCGTCACTGTATATTTACAAAGGGCGTACTAGTCACAAGTCAAGAAGCTTCTGCTCTCCAGCTAGAAAAGGAGCGCAAGGCACAGTTTACGCTAGCATAATGGAGTGCGCTATAGGGTTACGGAGCAAAACACGTTTCAGATGAATAAGGAATAGTGTCAAACTCTACGTTTACGATAAAACAACTGCTAAACACAAAATCAGCCATGCTTAATCCAGTGTGCTACCATATATCTACAGAAGGGCGTACTAATCACAGGACACGAAGCTTCTGCTATCTAACTGGAAAAAAGGGGCATGGCACAGTTTAACCTGGCATAAAGGAGTGCGCTAATGTGTGCCGATGGTTACAGAGCAAAACACGTCCCATTGTGACGTTTCCAAAAGACAACTGCTAAACACAAAGTCTGCCCTACTTAACCGAGAGTGCTACTCTCATTCAAGGACTTCTCATCTAACGAGTCCCATAGCCCGTCTGGCGATCTGAAACCGATACACATCACAAAGGCTTACCGCTGCTCCTTAGTGTCTCTCCGTCCACTAAAGTGGAACAGGAGTGTTAGCTATCGCGGCTTAAATACACCGCCTGGAGCCGGATTGACACGCGCGTACATGTCAGCATGCAAGTCTTAGGTCAATCAGAGTCACGGAAGAAAGACTCTGGCTGCCTGCCGGTTGGAACTATCTTCGAACCATGTGAAACATAGCATGAGATTAGGCAAAACCTGCATAAATTACTATTAGGGCGGGGAGACACCATGACAGCATTTAGAAGATAAATTTAGACAGAATACAAGAATGCATGGGCATATCTATTGTAAGTGTAGGTAGTGCAAGCACCTCCCATGGAATTTGGAAATGAGTCATATTGCGCAAGTGATGCTTATTGGGTATAAGCCCGTATTTCACAGTGTGCATTGTGGTGAATACAACTACCAGGACAACTGGCACCAACCTCAGGGACCCTATCAGCCTTTTTTAGGAGAAGGCCAATGGAGACCACCCAGAGGCAGAGGGGGACTTTGGCCCAGAGGAATCCAGAGGGAGCACCAACCTGCCAGTGGCAACTGGGAGAGAGGACGCAGCAAAACTCAGAAACAGGTTCGTTTCCAACCGGAGAACCAAAGGGAAATCCAGACCCGACGGAGGACGTACAGATGGTGAGAAGAGCACAGAACCCTGTAGTGAACATCTCTTCCTACACACTCAATGAAGAGGAAATGAGCATCCTAAGTAAGGGTCTTTCTTTCGTGCCCACAGCCCGCCCTAATGAATTTGCCCTTAAAACTGAACTACACCATTTCTTTCAAAAAATCCGTCTCAGATACTTTTTCAAACACTCTCCACCCTCCCCACAGTCATCACAGACAGGATTACGGACACCGTCCACTTTTGTGCCACCAGGCCATAAAATGACCAACAAAATTCTTGCTTACGAAAGCGTTGTCCTGCGTGATGTATCCAAGATACTCAAGGATTCTAAGCACACAAAGTATAATATCACCAAGATGGAGAAAGAAGCGCTTGTTTCTCTTAAAAACAACAGAGAAATAGTGATCAAGCCTGCGGATAAGGGCGGGGCCATTGTGGTCCAGGATGTCTCGAACTACAAGACGGAAATCTTGAATCAAATACAAGATGGAGTTAGCTACAGGAGGCTGAGCACAGACCCTTCAAAAGAACTCACTAAGGATATATTGACCACTAAGGGCCTTGAACAGGGTTTTTTGACTAACCATGAGTTTCAGTACCTCAATCAAAAACACCCGCGGCTCCCTACCCTGTACACTTTACCAAAGATCCATAAGGACCCACTGAAACCACCTGGGTGCCCCATAGTCTCGGATTGTGGATCTACGCTCGAAACGCTGTGCAGATACATAGACCACTTCCTCAAGCCTATAGCAGAAACCACACGTGCCTACTTAAGGGATACAATGCAGACCATAAATTTGATCGACCATTGCCCGTATAATCCATCTGACCAACTCTTGATGACCTGCGATGTGGTATCACTATACACCAGTATATCCCAGCAAGCTGCCCTTGATGTGATGGCAGAGGTATTGAACCAACGATCGGCACCCATGTCAGTACCCACTGAATTCATCATTGACCTTCTACGTCTAGCAATGATGCAGAATTTCTTTTTCTTCAATGGCCATTTCTATTACCAAACGAAAGGAGCAGCCATGGGGGCGGCATTTGCACCAGATCTAGCCATCATCTTTATGGATCACTATGAAAGATCATTCGTTTTCAGTGAAACTAACCCCTACATCTCCAAGGTGTCCCTTTGGAGACGGTATATCGATGATATACTGATGATCTGGATGGGCAACTCTATGGAATTAAGCAACTTTCACTCGTGGCTCTATGACAGAAGCCCAGATATCCAGTTCACTGTACATTCTGATCCGAATGAAATTGACTTTTTGGATATTACAATCAAAAATGAAGATAACCATCTATATACAACTCTGTATCGGAAAGCGGCGGAGAAAAATTCGCTATTAAGATACAATAGTTACCATCCGCGAGGTCTCAGAGACAACCTCCCGTTTGGACAGTTCTTGCGGATTCGCAGGAACTGCACAAAGAAAACAGACTATTTTGCACAATCAGTGGACCTAAGCCAACGACTGGAGGAGAGAGGATATCCGAGGAAGTTGACCAAGCAAGCACAGAAGAGGGCTTGGTATAGCCCGCGAGAGAGCCTTCTGACACCGAAACAAAAATAGAGGAACCCATGCAAAGGATGATATGTGTCACTACTTTTTCGACACAAAGCCATGCGATCAAAAAAGTGATCAATAAATATTGGGGCCTTATATCAGACGACATTGATCAAACTAACCTCCCTATGCACTCCTTTAAAAAAGCAAAAAGTGTAAATGACCACATAGTTCGCTCTTTTCTGGATTCTGCTGCGGAACCATCAATTCAATCAATGTGGAACCTGCCACCTGCACTAGGACATTTCAAATGCGGACAGTGCAAGGCATGTAGAACAACAATTCAGACTAAGGAATTCACATATAAACATCATGTAATTCATCTAAAATCCCTCACGAATTGCAATTCAACAAATGTCATCTACGTCATCATGTGTCCATGCGACCTTTTGTATGTGGGCCAAACGCAACAGAAGGTGAAGGCCTGGATCCTGCAACATTGCAGTCGAATTAGATGTGGGGTCCAGGGAGCACCACTTGTTGAACACTTCCGCAATGCCGATCACAGCCCTGATGAACTTTGTTGGCTAATCCTTGAAAAGGCCTCCTTGGGCCCAAGGGGAGGAAACATTGGAACTATACTAGATATAAGGGAATGTAAATGGATGTCCCTTCTTGACACCATCAATAATGGATTAAATGAATCTGAAGTCAGCCATGCCCAACTAGCGTGTCTGACGCATGACTAAGTACACTGACCTTGAGATCAACAATGGATGGCTTGATCTAATTTGATACTGACTAATAGGGTAGCCTTACACGTCTACTGTCCCCTTGACAATGTATACACACACCTAGTACATTGATACCAGCACACTTTGCCATGCTATGCAAACAATGATTTCCTCCCTTGTTATATCCTTGTATTTTGACTTGCATATGCTAATAATATCTAATACGAGAAGTATTTCTGCACCTTTGTCCGCTGTGTGTAACGTTTTTTACTTGTTTTTAAATGCAACGTAATGATGCAACTCATGACAACATTCTGTACCAAACATGTTTGACACACAATGCACACTGTGAAATACGGGCTTATACCCAATAAGCATGACTTGGGCATATGTTCCTTCTCATGATACTCTAGTCATGTTTTGATGTTAAGCTTAACGGATGTCTGTTCCCCAATATGACTAATTTCCAAATTCCATGGGAGGTGCTTGCACTACATACACTTACAATAGATATGCCCCGTGCATTCTTGTATTCTGTCTAAATTTATCTTCTAAATGCTGTCATGGTGTCTCCCCGCCGTAATAGTAATTTATGCAGGTTTTGCTTAATCTCATGCTATGTTTCACATGGTTCGTAGATAGTTCCAACCGGCAGGCAGCCAGAGTCTTTCTTCTGTGACTCTGATTGACCTAAGACTTGCATGCTGACACGTACGCGCGTGTCAATCCGGCTCCAGGCGGTGTATTTAAGCCGTGGTAGCTAACACTCCTGTTCCACTTTAGCGGACGGAGAGACACTACGGAGCGGCGGTAAGCCTTTGTGATGTGTATCGGTTTCAGATCGCCAGACGGGCTATGGGACTCGTTGGATGAGAAGTCCTTGAATGAGAGTAGCACACTCGGTTAAGTAGGGCTGACTTTGTGTTTAGCAGTTGTCTTTTGGAAATGTCACAATGGGACGTGTTTTGCTCTGTAACCATCGGCACACATTAGCGCACTCCTTTATGCCTGGTTAAACTGTGCCATGCCCCTTTTTAGGTCTCGCGCCTAGCGTTGCAGTGCGCAGCACTGCTCGCGCAGCGCGAAGCACTGCTCGCGCAGCGCGAGACCTCTATAAAGGGCTTCTGAAAACGACCCACACGCTCGTGCGTGTGGTTTTGTTTTCAGAAGCCCACATTGGCTGGTGCATCCATTTTTTTTATGGGGACGGCACGCTGTTGGTCAAAGGCGGGCGCATGTCCCGCCTTTGCCGTGCCCATTCCCGACGGTGGCCAGAACGCGCTGCAGCGCGCGTTCGTCTCGCTGCCGCTCTCCCTCCCCCCGCTCCTCTGTGGTGCGCGCGCACCACAGGTTTCGATTCCGTGATTGTTTTCGGAGCGCTTGTTATTTAAGGCTTTGTTGCTGATGGACGAATCGGAAACAAACGAAGGAGCCGGGATCCACAGAGCGCTAAAAAGTTATGGGCACGGGAACCTGGCGCTAGGTGAAAATCCAGCATGGATGACACGTGAGCTGGGGCCACGTATGAAAGGGCAGTGCATGAAGGATGGCAGTTTAGCAGTGGTGCCAGTATACTAGAGACACCAAGGTAGAAGGTGTGACAGAATAGGTGTGTGGTTAACGTTCCCAATGTCTGGGATGGATTCAAGGGGCGCCTTTCTACCAAGTCCCAAGGCGCGCGGATGTACTCTGGACTCGTTGTATTAGGTTGCAGTGCACGGAGGATGGCACTCTAAAGGGGCTGCCAGTATTCCATGGCCACCAGTTCACAGAGGCTACTGGGCATGTGCCAGAGAGAAGAATGGCACCAGGACAGAAGCAGCAGTGTTCGGAAGGGGGTGCACGAGGGGTAACCCTGTACAGAAGGGATGAGTGCCAGCGTGTGACGCAAGTGTTCTATAGGGGGGGCACTGCGCGCGCAGGACGCCATTACCAGTGCGTGAGAGTATCCCGTGTAGGAAGGTGTCAGTAAGTGAGGCCCCGAGTATGGGAGGTGCCAGTGCCCATGTATGCCCCAGTTTAAAAGGGGTTCGAGTGTGCGAAAGGCACGCAGCTCGACACCAGTCGTGAGGAGTGCCGGAATGCGGCCAGGGAAGGGCGGGCTTATCTCCTCAGCAAGCTTTGGTTTCTCTATGTTTTCAGTTGGTCGCCGTTGCTAGGAGGGGTCAGGTACCCTGGGTACCACAGGGCGAGGCTGGGTGACTCACGGCCTCCAGTGTCAGTTGGACCTTATTCCGGTAGGGTGGCACCGGGCGGAGGGTATCGACGGGTGAGAAACTTCTTCTTAATGTACTCTTTACACTACACCTACACTTCGCTCCTACCTGTTTGGCACGAGAGAACCCACCCAGGGCAGGGGGGTGGTAGGCTGATGCCTTTAAGGGCGGTACCAGTGAGCTCCGTGCAGGGGCAGTACACCAGCGTCTGTAGTGTCCCAGCTGGGGGGGGGAACACCTCAGGGGCAGTACGCTCCCCTTCGAACTTGCTAAGGGGCGGGGTATAGGGCTAAGACTGCTGAGCGATTAACAATTCATAAGAATCTGGACATTCATCTTTAAAAGGTTTAAAGTCATTAATATGGTAAACATTAAAATGGTTGCATCGTTTCTAACCCAAGACATGCGAGGTGTTTTTGTTGTGGCAAGCGCGATATGTTAATAAATAAGAGTGGTCTTGTGGGCCCACATGCTGCACTTCTCCGTGTCCCATCGCTGTGTCTGCTGAGGGGGTCTCATCTCGGGGCGGCGGGTCGCCCCTGTGCTGTGTGAGGTTATGGTGGTGGTAGTACCCCAACCCGGTCACCAATGCTGATCCCATCACTTGTTAGTTTGGAAGAGTGAAGGCCGCGGTTTGTAGGCTGTGTTCACATACAAGGTGCTCTCCTCGTGTAGTGGGGTTCAGGCCTGGGGCATAAGCTCAGGTGAGAGGAGCACACTGGGCCTGTCGAGGGCGTCTTGGTTCAGATAACGGGCTTGGAGGCACTGTATGCTGAGGAGAGCTTTGGCTCTGACCCAGTGAACCCCGCCCAGGGACATGACTACCTATCGTGCAGCAGTTACAGTGGCACCGTGGCCCGCAGGCCAACCCAACTCTTGCTGTATTTTGCTACCCAACCCGAGGCCTACAGCCAGGCCTCGGCGCACTGAGTGAGTCTCGACACACACAGAGCCCTCCCCTGGTATTGTGCCTGCGCGGTCTCATCTCAGAGACGGGCACTCCCTCATGTCTCAGATACTCATGGGCTTGTTTACAAGCTCCTATGCCACTTTTGCGTCACTTTTCCCATGTTAAAAATGACGCAAAAGTGGCGCAAGGGGCTTGTAAATCTACCTCTTAGTGAGGGCATTCCTGAGTCTGGGACTCTGGACGTGCACGGATATGAATCCAGGCTGAGCCTGGTGTTCGGGGGTCTGTTCTGAATGCCAGACCGTAGGCGCCTGGATGGTTGAAGGGCTGAAATAACTGGTCCCCTGGAGCAGGATGTGGATGACACTGTGAGTGGAGATGCGCGGGGTCTTCAACTGCGAGTGTCCCTTGACATGGAACCGATGAATATAGAACCCACAATGTTTGCACGGCCTGGGACTTGCCTTCTGTACACTAGAAGTCACTTTCGTTAAGCCCCAAGCTCTTATAATGCCTGTTTTGTGATATACCGGTGTTGTACCGAGACCTCGCCAGTGTATGCAGCGCAGCCCGTGCCAGCAGGGCAGGGTGTTGACGCCTGTCATCTTTCTGCTTCCAGGGAGCCTCATGTTTATTTCAATAAATAGCTTATTACCAATTAGTGGTGTCACTAATCTATCGAGGTAAACAGGGCACGAATAAAAGTAATTGAGTGTAGCCACAGCGCACTCTTTAAACACATTTGCTTCTTGGTGCTTGGGCCCTAGTAGCCGCGTAATATGATGGTGTTTGTGGTCTGTAGGCTAAAAGCTATAATAACATTGCGGGCTTCTAAACACTATGATAAACTTCAGAAATATTTAACTTCAATATCACCTAACTGGCTTGTTTTGATATACTGGTGGGAGGGAAAGTCCTTGTTATCACCGGGCTTCGTGGTACTCTTGTTATCGACATGGAAAACATGAGAGGCTGGGCCGAAACGGAGAGAAGGGGCAGTGCTGGTTAGCGAAACGAAACAAGTAAAACCTGAGGTCAATAATTTTTTAATGCCGTTAGCGTTAGACATTCATGCACCCCCACTACCCCCACCACCAACCTTCAAACTGGCTTTTTTATCGACGTTGTTGAACTTTATGGAACAAGTATTGTCTAAGTTGGCACCAGGAAGAAACTGCAGGTCTATTAACCCAGTGTGCTGCCTCACATTGAAGGAGAGGTTATTGAGCCATGCATCTTCAGTGGCACAGGGGGCATTAACCCCCCTCCTTATCAGAGTGAGACAGCCGTGGGCGAGAAAGCCCGTTGCCAGTGGGGGGAGGGGGAGGGGCACGTCTTCAGTAAAACTGCTTGTGGCGCCACACAAGCCTGGCAGAGCCGCTCCCACCTCCGTGCCCCGGGGTGCAGGGTGTTGGTGCCACTGGTTTCACTCCGGTGGCGGTTGCAGATCACAAGAGAGCGGTAAATCTGGGCATGCGGAATTAAAGGGCCGGAGTCATATCATCTGGCAAATGACCTAAGAGCGAGTGGTTTGCACTCAGTGGTTGCAATTAACTTCGGCCCTCTGTTATTTACAGCACCCGTAAAACTGCAGGACTTATACATTAAGCGCAACATCAAGCAAGCATTGGCAAAGTCAGAAAGTTTGGCTTTTAATGTCCAAAGCATGAGTACAGCGAGGGCTCTCGCGGGCAGCACACGCAGTCTGGGCCGCAACTACTTCTTCTGAACAAAACTGCATTTCTCTGAAGTTGTGCAATGTGCGTCACAGCCCCGGGGAAATCAACGCCACTCTTAGGATAATTTCCGGGGCCAAGAACGCTCCTAAACCTCCAGTGCTTAATTTGAAAAACATTTAAAAAAACATAAGTGCCGGAGCCCTCGTCAGGAGGGCAGCACAGCCTGCACCGCCCATTTACCCTTTCAGTGCTGCCAGTGACAGTACAATTCCTAACCACCGCACTCTAAAAGTATTACAATTCCAGGCCCCTAAAGCTATACGAATGGCTTGAGCAGCAGGCATTTGTCATTTAAATGCATATCGAATTAATAAACAACTATTGTTTTCCTTATCTCTAAATTTTACAAACAGTGACGCCATGTGCCACCTGTCATAAGTGCTGTGACGATGCTGAGCCCCAGAAGCCACCGGCTCAAATTAAGCACTGCTAAACCTCCCTTTATTTCTGCTCCCTCAGCCCATTAACTTTTCCAGCTGGCAGAGGGGATGGGACCACGGGATATCTCGCTGTGCTGCAGTCACTGTTTTAGTACCCTATCTGCCCTGTACCTTCTGTTCCCACCCATCTATCTCTAACCCGATATGGACACACATCAACACCCCCTCCCTAACCCAGCAGGTGAACCGGGGAAGATGCGTGTTTAGAGGCAAGTTGCTGATCTGATGTAACCAGCTGGAGTCTGGCCGGTGAAAAGCTCCTGTTGTCACATTTTATTCACCAGCAGTAGCAAGGGAGGGCAGTAAATATCTTTCCGACCTATTTCTCCTCTTTTCTGTCATCGTCGTCTTTCTTTCTGTCTCCATATCCCCCTTTCTCTCATTGTTTTGTTGTTGTTGTTGTTAGCGCATGCATTATGGCTTCCTTCGTGGTCAAGTACTTACTGTAACAATTTAACGTTACTCATTTCAGCCTCTCTTCTTGTACATATGCACACTATGTTAAAAAACAAAAGTCTCTAAGCGGAATGAAGTCCAGAGATGTTAAAATGTTTATTTAATCCATTATGGTGTCCCTGCTGTCCTTTGCTCCCCTACCAGTTGTTATTGTTATAATTGCCTTCTCTCCCTCTCCTCCCCTCTCTAGCCCGTCTCCCGGCCCTGGTCAGTGCCCCCTCCTTCTTGCCCCGGGGCCCCTTCCGCCTGTCCCAAGCGGCTCCTCCCTCCCTGCAGTCCTGGCCTCAGACACCTCTCTCCCTCTCAGCCCCGTCTCTCTGCCCCATTCAAACACTTTCGGCTTCTCTGCCCCAGGGTCCCCCCTTCACTCTTTCCGGAGCAGCTGCTCTCTCCCTCCCCAGTCCTGCCCTCAGACGGCCACTTCTCCCACAACAGCCGGCGGCTTTCCCCGGACCCCCTTCTCGTGTTACTCGGAACCCCTCCCTCCAGACCCCTCTTCCCCTCCCGCCTTCGACTGCCCTCTCACCTCTTGCCCCTGCCTCACACCCGTGCACCCTCTGCCCACTCTGTGACGCCCTCTTTTATTTTCTGCCCTACTCTTTTTTTTACCACTCTCCCCATCCGTTTTTAACCCTAACCCCAATCTTCTTTGACATCTCTCTTCACTCTCCTGTTTCCTTCTTTCCCATTCTCTTGCACCTTTCTCTTTCTCTCCCTCTTAAAGTTTAACTAGCCTCCACTCTCCTCCCCCCTCCCCTCTTCTCTTCCCATCCCATCCCCTTCTCGCCCAATCCCCTCTTGTCCTGTCCTCTCCATCCCTCCCCCACTCCCCTCCAACCTCTCCTCTCTAATTCTATCTCTTCCCTATATCTCTACCCCTCTTTCTCCACACCCTCCGTGTTTGGCCGTCCTAGCATCTTCCACTTTAGACTACTTCCTATCTCTGAAGCAATTATTTTTACCCACTTAACAGCTGGCTGTCTAGATTAGTATCCCAGATGCATTCTAGATGTTGTAGTCAGAGCAGCAAGCCTATCCTCACACCGAGGGTCAAGGAAGGGCTCCCAGAGCTCTTCTGCAATACTGACGAAACAAGAGAAGATGGCATGTTAACGGCCCAGAGGCAGAGCATCTGCACAGAGAGCGCTCTAAAATAACAAGCATTGAAAATGCAATAGGTCTCGCCTTTGATTAACTTAAAGCCATTTGCTTTGCTATACAATACCATTAGTAAAGCAAATGGCTTTAACTTAATCAAAGGTGAGACCTTGGCTAAATAATGCAACACCAATAGCTCAAATGCGAGACCTATTGCATTGCAAATGCTTGTTTCCAGTTAGATAGCAGAAGCTTCGTGTCCTGTGATTAGTACGCCCTTCTGTAGATATACAGTAGCACACTGGATTAAGCATGGCTGATTTTGTGTTTAGCAGTTGTTTTATCGTAAACGTAGAGATTGACACTATTCCTTATTCATCTGAGACGTGTTTTGCTCCGTAACCCTTTAGCGCACTCCATTATGCTAGCGTAAACTGTGCCTTGCGCTCCTTTTCTAGCTGGAGAGTAGAAGCTTCTTGTCTTGTGACTAGTACGCCCTTTGTAAATATACAGTGACGGGCCGTATCCCGATTCGGTCTAATCTTAAAACGATCATTTTCATTTTATTCTTCCTCCTAAGTCACGAGCTATGTAGCCCTCCACCAACGACAGCGCACTCCGTACTGAACGCACACTTGCTTGTGAATAGCAAACCATTTTAAAACTTCACTGTTTTGCTAAGTGATCTAATATGGGCACACTTTAACTCTAAAGCCCCTGCCTTTAAACCCACGGCACGTGGCTTTCTTTGTGACTGGGGAGTCTCCCCCCCCCCGTTTTATGTACATTATCCAGGTGCGCCACGCATTTGTTCCTAGTTTAAGACTAGAATACACGCTAGGATTCTAGGCTATGTGCAATTTATTTGAATGAATTTAGGGCATTTAGTATACCTGCTATTCATTACCCTCATTTTGGTTTGGTCTAGAGAGTATTTTGTACGGAGCTTCTTTGCCTACTTTGAAGATATTAAAACACTGCGAATATTTCCAGGCCCAGGCTGATTGATACGCCCGGCCTATGGACAAACCACTAGGGATTTGGACCCTTTTGTGTAAGTATCCTCTTTGGGCCCAACCTATCTAAATGATTGTAGTGGGTCCTACATCCCTCACTGAACCTGCCCATTTCATTGCAGGTTGTTTTGCTCTCGTTTACCTCACTGGAGCCTATGCGCCCATCTTCTTCACGCCCAGGCCCACGAAGGCCTTCTCAGGGTAAAGTAGTGGTCCTAGACCCTTGATTTTTTCTATTTTCCCCGTTGGGAAAACTTAGGTCTAAATGATTTCTCATCTCTTTCCCAGGTACCAACCCTTCCCCCCCCTTCTCACTACCACTGTCCTGAGGAAGACCCCGGCGTAAGGGACTCACTTACCTACAATTGTATAGGGGTCGAAACGTCGACATCTGATACACTAGCCAGTTACAACAACAGCGATGAATCACTATGTTTTTTGTTATTTGATCATGGCTATTGGAATTATGGATACTGTGTGAATAACTTGGCTTATTTGTGAGCCTTCTTGTCGTGTAAATAATATACTGTATGAATCACACTTCCGTATAATCACTCCCTTCATCCTCACCCTTATCACAACACCCTTACCTTCCCTCTCCCCTCCTGGGGCACTGTTTTTTAACACTGTGTTAACAAATGTATGAATCATTTTGAGTCCAGTGTGATTAAATAACACTGTACACTAATTACAATACGTCTTTTTTACTCTTTTTTGATAAAGTATTGTTTCTTTCCATGTATATGAAACTATCCACTGGGACCTTTGTTCCTATGTACTGTTTGATACCCTGGTCCCAGTGACTACTTTTGGGTTTACCCTTCTAGGTAACTTCAAATATGTCAGCCATCTTGGAAAGATAAAGTTATATGGAACTATAGTAAAGTAAACAAGCAGTGGCAAAGCCAAAAGCTGTGCAGCCAAGGCCAGACCTATTGTCTTTGCCAATGCTTGTTCTGGCTTGCTGTGTCAAGTTTCGTCAGCTTAGTTTGTCTTTGTCCTGTGCTGAATTGTAATCTAAAAGTACCATTACTGCCTGTGCTTATACATGTTTAAACTGACCTGCCACTGCTCTGCCCAATGCTAGAAGTGAAAAAAATGTACTTGGGAATCCCATAAATTGGAGGTCAATTGATGGCAGTAGAAACGAGACGGCATCACAAGAGATGTAGCCATAAGAATTGGAGTCTGACAGTCAACTTATACATGTATTTTTAAAAAACTCTGCCCCAAAGACATTTTCTAAAAAGACAAATGTGATAGTTAATCTGTTCTGGCAGACTTGGTCCAAAAAGATAAGGTGCATTGATTTATCAGGATGGTGGGGGAATGCCCCTACACAGTCCAAAAACCCTGCTGAAGGAAAACCCTCATATATTGTTAAAGGGATTCTCATCCACAATTTATTCGTGGCATGTTTTATCATTGAGTCCCTCATCAGAATGATGGTGCATCTGGGTGGGCTCAACCTCTTTCAAGGAGCTCTTTATATTGTAGGGATCAGGTAAAATAAAACTATCTAGGGTACAACCCAATTTATTGCTTTATTAGAGGTTACCCTGGTAAGATTAAAAGCACAATGGCACTGAAATTGTACCTAATGGGTGCTGGGAGCGGTTCAGTGCCCCTGCATTGCTGGTCTACAAGTTATGGTCACAGGCTTTGCGGGTAAAGGTTAATTGGCCTTTTTCAGGACCAGAAAGAATCCCTAGTTGTTGTATACTTTATAGGGTGTCCATAAACGGGCTTTCTAGACTCATGTCCTTATATAGGCACAATTCGCCTTGCCCTTATATAGGCATAAAATCCCAGACCTTATTTAGGCATAAACCATGCACTCCAAATACAGGCATGGATTCCGACATCCGTCCACCCTAACGTCTCAACGAGTCCATGAAAAAACAGACCCTCAGGCTGCGGGAGTTTCCCTTGCCCAGGACTTTTGATTTCTTCAAGGACTCATACATTATGCATGAACCGTTAATCCCTAGAGGTTCATTCATGACGTCTTTCGCTGCCCAACTCACGTCAATGCTAACATTTTCAGGTATAAATATACCTTCCCAAACCCCTGTAAATCAGAGGAGACCTCGACTTCAGAGGAGCCCGTTTCCCGGCCGGACGCACTGAGAAGACGCTGTCATTCCTGCACGCAGAGAGTCCAGCTTCCAGTGATCTAACTTCCCTTGCGGGGTGTTGGAGTTCGAGTCCGGAAAAGAGATTCCTACCTCTCTCATTCTTCAGGTATGGAGCAGACTAGAACCTAGAGGGACTCTTGGCATACTAGACTCTTGGCATACTAGGCGTAACTTACTCTTAGTATACTCTAGTCAGGAATACAGCACCTACTTCTACTTCTCCATACACCTAAGAAAGGTTAGGCACACTGGGTAGACCTAGGATAGAAACGCATCGTATGAGTACTCGCATTTTTAGGCTGTGTCATTTTATGTAAATGCATATATGCTGAAAAGATAATGCTAACGCAGTATTATTTATTTCTACTGCTCACTCTGTACATTATTTATCTCGCATACTGTCTTGTGATCGTAACAGCACATCTAACTTACAACAGAAACAAGACTGTTCAATAAACCTTTTTATTGAAACGCCCATCTGTTATTTCTGTGTAACTTTGAGACGTAACTGAATCCTGCACAACTGAGCTGAGTGAAATAGTTATCTATTGTTTCTACGACTCTGGGACACGTCCTGATTCTGTAAGGGAAACACAGTGGTCATGTTTTGCGGCTGCCAGAAACTACTCCCTTCTTGTTGTCAAGAAGTTTCTAGTGGCCTCTGAGCTAGCTGGCACAAGTAATTAAGTTTAATATACTCGATAGGGACATACTGACCTCAGTCCTATGTCAAACCTATAGGATATATTATTCCAATGCGCAGAGCCTATAAGGGAAATAGGAGCTACACTACATGGCGCTCAACGTTTGGTAAGGCAGTAATTCAACGTTAGATACTGAGTAACTCAGCTGTGCAGAATATTCTTTTCTCTCTCAGAGACCCCTACCCATATACTCCAAAAGACGTCTGGAGTGGGCAGGGATAGTATCCACCACGGCTACATAGGGCAGTACCCTATATATTAGCTGTTTGGTTTGCTCAACGTTGAAGGATGCAGTGTTCCATAAATATTGTGCACCTTATCTTTGTTTCATTTAAATTTGTTTTACATTTTTCATAAAACAAAATGTCCTTAAACGGGGACAATGACGCCGGAAACGGTGTAGCTGCGGCTGATCCAGCCCAACCAGCACTTTTTAACTTCACCGGTTTAAATGAAACCGAGGAGGGTGTCATTGACATCGCTACAAACTTAAGAAGAGCCATTACTCTAAAACTTATAAAACATGGCCTACCACCGAGAGGAGGTAGAGCAGTTTTCGTGATTGAGGCACATGAATCCTTTCAGACAGAGGTATTCTATTCATGGGTAATATTTCCTGAATCTAATCCAGTAACTAAAATGTTTCACTTCTACAAGGAAGATGAAACACCAGAGGAATACATTCCTTTCGAGGATATAGAGATTCCATTAACATACCAGGAGCATCAGCTCTGGTTTAAAGGCGCCCTAAAACACCACAGACTCTATACGCAGTCATGGGTAAAATGCCCACTAAGCGTGAGCAAATTCCATTTTGGATAGCTCAAAAAATTACTCAAATCGAAGCAGTATTTCCAAATACTAGCCCGCATGAGAAACACAGAATCCTAACCATTAGTTTATCAATGGGGATCACACCACAACTGGAAGACTGCACCACTTGGGGCTCAGTCTTTGCTGCCATCTACACTAAAACACACGGCATTCCGTCAATTGCGGTAATACCTGATGTCCTAAAACAAATTCAAAACGAATACGGGGCAGAGCCTGCTTTAAATTTAGGTATGAAATTACTGAGAAATTGCGACCAGGTCTCAACAATAATATTATCAAATATTAAAGGGGAGGCAGCAGCAGTGGCGATCCAACAAAAATTAAGGGAATTTGATGTTACAGAACATCAAACAGAGCTACCCAGAATTATAGAACAATCTTATGCAGAATTAGGCAGAGATAGTTTAGGTGGGAAACCAGCTAAACCAAAACTATCTGAAAGTCCTGAGAAGGACTCAATTAAACAAACTCCTACATCTTCTAAAAAGAAGTGGGAGTCTACTAAACAAAATTCAAATGAGAAAAGATCTCAATCCCGAGGTAGGTCTCCTCAAAAGGAGCCCTCTGAAAGGAGGTACAATCTCAGGAATAGGGATAATTTGAGAAAACCTGATAGGTATCAAGATAATGATACACGTTCCTCTCGTCCCTTTCAGGTCTCATCACAGACTTCGGAAAGAAGAGGACGAACAGAACATAGAGAAGAACGCGTGAAATCGAAAGACGACAAGCACGCAACAAAAATTAAAGCTAAACCTCAATTCTCCAAAAAGAAAGTAGCAGGTCTAATAATAAGAAATGCCGAGAATTCTGAGAACTCAACTCAAGAACGGAGAATGGGCTCAGACAATGCTGGACAGTGCAGCAGAAGTCACAATAGCTCGCCAGAACCTGATGGAACTTCTGGAGATAGTGGACTTGAATGAGTACATTACAGTAGAAACTGTAGACACCAGGGTTAGTACTCCACAAAGGTTATATGAAATAACACTCCGGATGGAGGGAGACAAACCTAGACAGGTTAAAGCACTCTTTTGGGAAAAACTATCAAAGGGTTATGACATACTTCTAGCAGAAAAAGACTGGCCACCACAATTTGTCAGGGAGTGCCCACACGGCGAGGACATGATTATGCCTGCCTTCTCCAATCACATACCAATTCACTTAAAATATACATATGCCAGAAAATGGGCAGTGGCCCAGGCTCCAGCATTATATAAAAATCATGTAGGATGGGATGAGGACTCACCTCACCATAAAATAAATCTGAAACATGAACCTACTGCTCAGAGGCAGTATCCTATTAAGCAAGAAGCTAAAAAACAGGTCAGGGAGATTTTAAATCAACTTGAATACCAAGGGGTGATTGAAACATGCACCTCCTCCATGAACAATCCTTTGTTTCCTGTCTCCAAACCAGACAATACATATCGTCTAGTTTTGGACTACAGACATTTAAACACTTGTTCTAAAACTTTTGCGTGCAAAATGCACACAGCACAGCACTAATGAATAACATTGTGCGTAAAAAATACAAAACAACATTAGACATCTCAAACGGTTTCTTTTGTCAAAATATAGCACCTGAAAGCAGGTACTTAACGGCATTCTCCATAATGGGGACCCAGCGTCACTTTTGTCGACTCCCAAAAGGGTTCAAGAACAGCCCAGGTTTATTCTCAGCGAGAGTAACGGAGTTACTACAAATTTATGACAACGAGGCATTGTCTTATGTCGATGACATCTATCTGACAGACGATGACTTGGAAAAACACTTGAACAGGGTGAGCACCATTATATTGGGATTCGCCTCTGAGGGCTATAAGTTCAACTTTAAAAAATCCAGAATTGCCCATCTCAATGTCCTATTTTTAGGATATGAGCTTTCAAGTGAAGGCAAGAGGTTGGCAGCTAACTTTCTAGAGAAATGTGCGCTGCTCCAACCTCCAAAAACGCAAAAAAACTTACAATCAATACTGGGATTCCTAAATTTTGGAAGAACATACATTCTAAACTACGCAGAAAGGGTTAAACCTCTCTACACATTAATCAAACCTGATTTCACAATCAAAAACTGGACACACGAACACACAGAAATTTTGCGTTCACTCCAGGCTAACATGTTAGCAACAAATCACTTACAAACACGCGTAAGTCAAAGAAATTTGGTGATTCGAATAATTTCGGGTCAATGTGGATTCACTTACTTAACCTTTAATGAGGGTGAGAAAGTACCAATTGCATACAAATCACATTTGTATACACAAGCGGAAATGCGCTTCAGTTCAACTGAAAAATTCTGACAGCAGTTCAAACAGCTGTAGCAAAAGAAAGAGCCTTAGCCCAAGGGAAACGCATAATTGTCGTTACCCCAGTACCGGCTTTAGAAGCGGTCACAAAAGCGAGCATTCCAAATGCTAAAGCTTTACATCCGAGATGGATACAGTGGGTTAATTCTCTTGCTGCAACTGATGTTGAATATGTTTTTGATCCAGATTTAAAAACACAGGCATTTCTCCAATATGAACAAGAATGTCCTCTGCCCACTGAGATTCTGCCTCTCGATCAGTATGAATTTGTAATTTACACTGACGGATCCGCACAACCCGCAACAGGGAGTAAGCAAACTTACAGTGCAGCGTGTTCTGTCATTAAAGGTCGCATGCGAAATGGCATCTTCAGACCTATGGTCACAAAAACTCAGTCACTAGGTGATTGTACAGCTCAGCGAGCTGAACTACAGGCATTCAAACTGGCACTTGAGAGTACGGATCGAGAATTCCTCACACTGATAGTGTGCGATTCCTATTACTGTGTTCAGTCGTATAATGACTATATACGAACCTGGCTTGAAAATGGTTTCAAAGATGCGAAGGGTGGCACAATAAAGCACAAATTGCTTTGGGAACAAGTAGTTCAGTTGAAAAACGAACTACCAAAGGCTCACGTGATTCACACACTGAGTCATCAGCGTGATGGCGTTCACGTTGCAGGGAATTCATTGGCTGACGAAGCCGCGAAGGGGGCTGTTCAGACGGCTTCCGTAGCTGCGATCACTCGTTCAAAAACAAAAATAGACGGTGAGATAATGTTAGCTGTCAATGCTTCAAGCAAAGGCAGCAGTGCAGCGTTACCAAAAAAGTTTCCACTCAAGTACTCTTATGTAATTGATGCGAACAACGTTCCTTTTGCTCGAATCCCTGGAGTGGGGGATAGGGTAATTCCAAACATGGAACGAAGAGCAGCCTTGATTTATGAAACACATTTGGGGGAGGGTCTGTCACATCAAGGGATCTCAAAAACAATTTTGACATTAAAAGAGATGTACTGGTGGCCTGGAATGAATACACACATTCACATATTCATCAACAACTGCTTAGACTGTAAAATACAGCGAGAGAGCCACCAGACACCATGCAGCGAATGCGGCAGCCCAGTGCAGACACCACTGTTAGACAGCATTCGGCTATCTACTTGCTGGCGTCCAACTGGACAAAGGCATTCCCGCAAATACTAAATCTAGGTTCCTATGGTTATGGCCTCAGCGCTCGGCTGACGCTCGAACTGTTATAAAAGATTTGCGAGTCTTTATCGGCACATACGCAATAGGCACGCTACATTCTGACCAGGGTCCTGCATTTAGCTCTAGGGCTTACAAGGAGGCCATGGCCAGTCTGGGCGTTGCATTGCGGTACTCCTCTCCATTCCATCCTGAGGGAAATTCTGTTGTGGAAAGGAAAAACCGGGACATAAAGCAGTCTATAACAGCTAGGGTATTAGGCTCGGGTGAAGGGTGGGTCAAACACCTCATTAGTGTTCAGCGCTCACTTAACAACCTGCCAAGAAGTTCTCTAGGGGGGGTCACTCCATATGAGGTCCTATTTGGGACAAGAATGTGGGTTCCAGACTTAGAACACGTAGGCACAGTGGTGGACATGAAAACATTTGATATCAAAGATCGTTTGGCTGTTTTACAGGATCTTAACAAATTAAGAATGAAACAAAGCAACGTATCCCTACAGCCAACCACCACTGAGGAAACATCGGCGGTCCCAGCAAGGCCTGTCTGGATTCCAAAAGTTGGGGATCTAGTCAGAGAAAAAATAGCGGACAAGAAGGAATTTGGACCTTCTTACAGACAACCGGTACCTGTTCTAGCTGTTCAAGGAACAAGGACAGTACTTCTGCCGCCCCTTGCTGGAAGAAAGGAGAAAAGATTTGTGTCAATCGACCTGATCAAACCACAGTATGTGGCCAATACTAAGCAGTAGGCCTCGTGGACTCCGACCTAGTAGCAAACGCACTCCTCTCGCTACTATTCAAGAGGTTCAGACTGAAAGACTGATCACGATCAAGAATTCAGTTGTAACAAATGAAGGACTAAGCAACCAGGCTATGGAACTCATCCCTCTTGATAACCAAGTAACAGTTCGTCCAAATACACCTGTCTACACCAACGTGACTCGTGAAGAACTGGTTCCTGTGATTTCAAAGAATCCTGATGCAATTCCAATAATTGACAGAACTGCTTCTGGCTATTTCATTGACTTTGATACGTTCTCAGAAGATCCAAGCGAACCTGAAACGACGCCAGCATCATCAAAACTCAAGCAGCAAGTACAAGACTTTATTCACTTTCTGAAAAAGACTTATCTGGTTTCTCCATGGATTGAACTCTGGATTACATCTGGACTTTTTGTTTTTCTGTTCTGGCTAGCTTTGGTAACAACAGTAAGCATGCTTATAAATGGCAGATACATCCATGTGAACAGTGAAGGAAAAGACGTGAATGTACTTTTGAAACCACATAAATCTTCCCATCGTGAAGAAAGAGACTTGTCATCAGTGAACATCACAGCTGTTCCTATACAGGATGGTATAGTGTGGGACAAAACAGATTATGAAATCTTCGGTCCAAGTGAACAATTGAACATTCCACATTTATTTAAAATTTCACTAAGTGATTTAATTACGTCCAGTACCTATTCAGATGATTGGGAATTTGAGACTGTGACCGATATAATGTTTGATCTAGAAAAATCTGCTGCATTTTCTAAGAATGAATTTTTAGAAGGTTCATCTGATTATGAAGAACTGTATTGTTATAACCACTATGGTCATCATTATTTGCACAAAACTACATATCCAAGAAATGTGTTTATGTTTAACCAATGGGAACATTGTCCTACACCACCACAAGGTAGTTCAAAAACTTTTGCTAGTAAATTTCCATATTTTTCAGGTTACAATACATCTGACCCAGAAACGTTTTACTACAAAAATGTAAACAAAACAGGACTGAAAATTATGTTAACAAATACGAAACAGATTTACTCTGAAGCATTTATTGCCCAACTGTCTACACAGGGTTTTGACTTATGGAAAGACACAATAGAGACAAAAACTGTCTGGGGTAGTAAAGATTGGCAAGTACAGGGTGTAGAAGCTTTATTTAGAGCCTGTATCATCCCTGAACAATTACTGTTTTTGAATGACACTGTCCAACAAACATCTTGACTTGGATTAGCCAAGATCAAAGAGATGAAAACACCTTCTGTGCCAACACCTGCCAGTGATAATAATACAAAGGCAGTGGTGACAGTTGACAAAATACTACAACTCAACAGAACTCATCCAAATTGGAAAAAATGGTTGATCTGGCCCACAGACACAAACAACTGTCAGGAAAGGTTCTTGAACAAAACTCAGGGCTTAGCTATTCATAGGCCAGACCCAAGATATGTCCAAAGACAACATCCGGGGGTAGTAACAACATACAGTGTAGGAAAATGATGCCTTGATTGGCTGCATAAATCTACACTACAGGATGTGAAGCAACACTTACCCTTACTTAAAGAGGACGCAGATATTAGGGAATTCTTGCTTGGACCAAGAAAACCGCGTCAAAAACGTTTCATATATGCCGGCATTTATGCTGCTTATAACGAAGCATGGAAAGTGTCACAGATAGAGGCTGCAGAACGAATACGTGAACTTGATCGTATTAATTTAGAGAAAACACTCTCTGTAGTCGACAATGGGTTAACAACTTTGTCCTCCAGAATTTATTCGTTGGATGGCATTGTATCCTCTGCTATCGACATTCTAGAACAAGATTTGGCTATGTTACAACAAGGTCAATCTCAATTACGTTCTATAGTGTTATTGACATGGACGCTGCAATCATTGCGAGCGGGCTATGTGCCTTGGCGTTTCATCAACACGTAGTCTCTGTTTGCAGAATACAATCTAACTGATAAACAGATCGAATTGGCACAAAGAGGAGCAAGGTATACAGTGCTGAGCATTGAAAAACTGGAGAAATTACCATTTACAGTGGCAGAAAAACCAGCTACGGAATGGGTTATTCATGGCAAAATAACGTTGCCTGTGACAACTTTTCAGTTTCAGTATTGCCTCAGACAGATGAACGCAGGCAAATATGAAAGGTTGGGTAAGGAATACATTAAGATATCTTGGGATTTACCGTATACACATAGATGTTGGAGTGGGGATCGTGAAGTGTTTCTTAGCGGTATCAACTGTAAACGTGCACTGACCGGTTCACTCATTTGTCAGGACATTTCTTTACACAGGGCTTGTAATGGTTCTGTGGCAAACTTGTCTTGCCACCAGTGGGGTACACCAGCTGCTGTGATTAATCCAACGTTTGGACAACTTTCGAATGGGAGTTACCTCATGTTGAATGATCAGAGCTGCTGTGGAATGTTGCCAGGCATCCCATATCTAGTAACGGTCAACTCCAGGGTCACTTGCTGTATGCAAGTATTGTTTCCCCCAATAGACACAGTCAGGGAGTCGCCTTTATGGCCTTCGCTGAGCGTCTCTTTTATAAGATTTGATACTTTGAGCAGAATGAAAGCCATGCTTTTACAGCAAACAGTGCCTTTGACCTCGGCCAAAGAAACCTATGATCTACAAGTAGCAAGGACTTCGGCTGAGATACAGACTTTAATACGTACAAACTGCCCTATACATTTCGTAGAAATGATATCACGTATCTTTAACATGTCAGATACAACAGGAATTGTACATGTATTTAAGAGCATTTGCTCCGGTCTGTTAGCACCGTTCCAGGCAATACTTGGAATAATCCCCAACTTTGCACATTCGGTGTTTGGTGGCATACCATTAATTCTCGCACTTGTTGCCGAAATTTTATTCATCTGTCTGCTATTGCGCTATGGCCAGCCAATTCGCCGACATCACTCCGAGCGAAATGGAGAAAGCTCTCCTTGAAAGACAGTGCCGTGAGTGAATAGTAGAGCTACTAGGCATGACTCGTCTACAAAACCTTAATACCACGTGGTTCCTGTCGTTTAGACCAATCTGGCAAGATTGCATCTTACCTGTTCTACGATGCCTGCTATGCGGTAAAGAATGCGTGTTGGACGCTTGTCTAACATATCCATCAGCTGCGCCAAAGGACGTCGATACTTTGCTGGACCCGATTACGGCCCATGCTCTGTGTTGCCCCCAGAGGCTTCCAATCCTGATGTCAGCATTCATTGAGATCTCACAGTCGCCTCCTGCTGCTGCTGAGGTACGAGAAACAACTCCAGGCACACAGGTAACAACGGACGCGAACATTGCTGCGGCGACCTATGCTGAGAGCGATGCTTCCCATCTTTGTGCGATCAATCTTCTACACGAGGTGTTCCAACTTACACCAGCGGCAATAGATGATGTTTTGTCTATTGAAGTAGATCTCATGTTTACACCAGACTCGTAAACTGACTCTGATTCGGCATACTCTGTTCCAGTGCAACAGCAACAATTTGGCCTTCATTTTTCAAAACCTTGGAACTTTACCAAATTTGAACTTTTGTCCCATTTTTTTGAACGAAAATGGCACTTCAATCTGCTTAAAGTAAATCTAGCCTTATAATACAGACTTGGCAGTACTTCCAGGGACACTTAGTCATATTGTGTGTCTAAATCAGTTCATTTAAATTTCATGATAGGAAATGACTTTGATTTTGAACAACCTTATCGATCATTTTCGTCATATGTAAATATTGCTTTTATATTTTGTTCCGAATGCATTTATTTCATACTTTATGCTGGAAATATGAAGCACTGCTTAATAATGTACGGAAACCTTTGCATTTTAATGTATCTTTTAAAGCTTTTTTAGGATATGTTTTAATATGCGGTACTCCATTTTAATGTTTAGCATTTTAAATGTTTAGCATTTTAGTGTTGTTGTATACACAAAAGAGGAGTGGGTGTTGTATACTTTATAGGGTGTCCATAAACGGGCTTTCTAGACTCATGTCCTTATATAGGCACAATTCGCCTTGCCCTTATATAGGCATAAAATCCCAGACCTTATTTAGGCATAAACCATGCACTCCAAATACAGGCATGGATTCCGACATCCGTCCACCCTAACGTCTCAACGAGTCCATGAAAAAACAGACCCTCAGGCTGTGGGAGTTTCCCTTGCCCATGACTTTTGATTTCTTCAAGGACTCATACATTATGCATGAACCGTTAATCCCTAGAGGTTCATTCATGACGTCTTTCGCTGCCCAACTCACGTCAATGCTAACATTTTCAGGTATAAATATACCTTCCCAAACCCCTGTAAATCAGAGGAGACCTCGACTTCAGAGGAGCCCGTATCCCGGCCGGACGCACTGAAAAGACGCTGTCATTCCTGCACGCAGAGAGTCCAGCTTCCAGTGATCTAACTTCCCTTGCGGGGTGTTGGAGTTCGAGTCCGGAAAAGAGATTCCTACCTCTCTCATTCTTCAGGTATGGAGCAGACTAGAACCTAGAGGGACTCTTGGCATACTAGACTCTTGGCATACTAGACTCTTGGCATACTAGGCGTAACTTACTCTTAGTATACTCTAGTCAGGAATACAGCACCTACTTCTACTTCTCCATACACCTAAGAAAGGTTAGGCACACTGGGTAGACCTAGGATAGAAACGCATCGTATGAGTACTCGCATTTTTAGGCTGTGTCATTTTATGTAAATGCATATATGCTGAAAAGATAATGCTAACGCAGTATTATTTATTTCTACTGCTCACTCTGTACATTATTTATCTCGCATACTGTCTTGTGATCGTAACAGCACATCTAACTTACAACAGAAACAAGACTGTTCAATAAACCTTTTTATTGAAACGCCCGTCTGTTATTTCTGTGTAACTTTGAGACGTAACTGAATCCTGCACAACTGAGCCGAGTGAAATAGTTATCTATTGTTTCTACGACTCTGGGACACATCCTGATTCTGTAAGGGAAACACAGTGGTCATGTTTTGCGGCTGCCAGAAACTACTCCCTTCTTGTTGTCAAGAAGTTTCTAGTGGCCTCTGAGCTAGCTGGCACAAGTAATTAAGTTTAATATACTCGATAGGGACATACTGACCTCAGTCCTATGTCAAACCTATAGGATATATTATTCCAATGCGCAGAGCCTATAAGGGAAATAGGAGCTACACTACATAGTAATAGTACCTGAATTTAATAGTGAGTCACTTATTGGCTTTTTTATATATAGCCAGATCAGGCACACACTCATGCACGCTTACATACGTTCCTTCCCAGGGAAATTGTCGATTATCTGTAAGGCAGGGTTAGAGAGGTACATAATTAGCAATCAAATTTTCCATTAGAAAGCAGATTCCTTCAGTGAAATGCGCTCTTGTGAGGCCCACTTCAAAATAACGCAGAGCACACATTAACGCGTGATGTGCTGAAAAAAATGACTCACAATGCAGACACAACTTAACAATTATGGCACACAGCATGCATATTATCTGAGGTATAATGTGGCCCAATAGCCCAATTTTTTCACTCACCCCTTGATGGGGAAATTTATTGCCCCATAGGTTGCGGGGACAGAACTGGCTTTGTAGTCGCACACCAAGAATATAGAATTATATTTCAAAATTATGAGGCTAGAATGGACCAGGCGGAATCCCTTGTATCCTATCCACTTGAGGGAGACGAAAGATACCTGCTCCCCAGGTTAACTTACTTTCTCAAAAGTCGCGGTTGGTGAATATACCTAGAATAATCCCTGTTGCACCTTCATCTTGTTAGCATGGAGCTTGCCAGGCGTAGTTAAATGCTTTCTGTTTGCCTGCATAGGGTGCTGAACTACATTCTTACATCAGTGCACGGAAGCGATCTGACGTCATGTGTACTGCGAACATGAGAACACATGTAACTTTATAATCTTTGCATCCACGTTGAGTCTGGTAGCAGATCACCTCATTATATTTTATTTAAGATCTATTTCTAATGGTGGTTGTGCCCAGAATTATAGCCATTTTGGATGGTAGTAGTACGAATTATACTCAGATGGGTAAAATCATATTATAGGGATCAGAGGTAGGTAAAAATTGAGGAAGTTGAAAATGATATAAGTGAAAATTCGCCTACATACATGGTATACATTCAAATCACATATTTGTGCAGAAGTATATAAAGCCTTTGTAGAGGCCTTCCCAGTAGACACTACCCCAGCCTCTCCACAGGTTTCTGCCACAGACATACACACCAAACTGGCTCTAGCCTTGGAACTGATTTTAACTAAAACCCCTCCAAACAAAGCAGTAGCTAAGACATACAGGCTGAAAGTAATCTATGGTACACAATTAATGCTGTGATTCCAAAAAATCATTAATAGCCACACTAAAAAATAATAACTTGGTAGGGGTGCGTGCCTTAAGAGGCTTATACAAGAAGACAACTAGATTGGCTCAGACAGCATAGGAGGAAGGGTGCTGGGTGGATCTGGTGATGGCTGCTGAAATGGGGGACAACTTCTTGTTCTGGAAAATGATTGCTAATAGGAGTAGGACTTCAACTCCAGAGATAGAGTGCCACCTTTGTGATGTCACTGACCATGTCATGAGTTATGCCATATATGAGGTCATAAGCAGTGCATTACAGGGGCATAAGTTATAGTTAGCTCAGCTAACTGTAACTGCTGAATTTCACTGGTTTTGTAGAGGTGAAATCTGAGCCTAACTATAACGTCAGTGTAACCATTGTTTTTTCAGTTGATTTCTAAGATTTTGTTTAAATTTTATTTCCTAACTATAACATCCCTGTAACCTTTGTTTTTTCTTGTGAATTTCTAAGTTTAAAAAAATTCTATTTCCTAACTGTAACCTGTAACCTTTGAGAGTCAGTGTGTGGGTGAATGCATGAGTGTTTCAGTGGGTGTGTGAGTGAGTGTGTAAGTGTCTTACTGAGTGTCTGAGCGGGTCTGTGAGTGGGTAAGTGAGTCTCTGAGTGGGTGTCTGAGTGGGTGTGTGAGTATCTGAGTATTTGTGCCTTCTTTTCTGGCCACTTATGACATTTATTTTTGTCTCTTTGAACTCGCTGCTGACCTTTATTTTTCCTCTTTCTGTTAAGCCTATTTGCGTGCAGGGAAACAGATAAAAGCTCTGCTTTCTGCAAGCAGGAGTGATTTGAGAGCTCCCACTTGCAGAAAGCAGAGTTATGTTTACTTTTTCTTGGTGGGAGCTGTCAGCTCCCATCAAGCAAAAGCAAACAGCTACCTCCCGAGGGTGGGCACCTCAGGAGGTAGCAGGAGCCAGCCCTGGGTGGTGGCGGTCCCAGGGCCTTCCATTGGTCCACGAGGGGGGCCGCACGAACCCCCTCCAATGTAGTACTTAGCCCCGGGGAGGTGGTGGTCCGCTAAGGCTGTGGGGGGAGGGAGCTGCGCAGCCCCCCCTTCATTTGAATAAATTGCCCTGAGAAGGTGGCAGTTCCCGGGGCTGTGGTGGGGGGGCACGCCGGCCCCTGCATTAGTTTAGTGTGATGTGCGCTGGGGAGGTGATGTTCCCCGTGGAACGGGTAGGCCCAGCATGCTGCCCGCATACATATGTATAAGTGCTCCAGGGAGGTGGCAGTCCCCAGGGCTGCGGGGGTCTGCACAACCCCCGCATTTATTTATAGAGATTTGCCCTGGGGAGGTGGCAGTCCCCAGGATATAGGGGGTGCTGCATGGGCACCCCCCGCATACATTAAAAGCAGTGCCTCTGGGAGGTGATGGTCCCCGGGGCTTTCATAAGCCCTAGGAGTGGGGCCCCGTGTGCTCCCCTCCTTTTTATAATTCCTCATGCCCCCGGGACCTGGTCCACCCGAGGGCTAAACATTACAGAAGCACAGGACCCCATGCTTCTTTTTTACATTTTTCAGCAGGAGAAGCGGATCCAGAGCGACTTCCGCCCCCCCCCAAAAATGCTTTTTTGCCCCAGGCTGAAGCCAAGTCCCAAGATGGTTGTCAACACTTCCTGCTTGAAGTGTTGGCAGCCAATCACATCTCAGCACAGGACTGTTGGATCTTCGGAGGATCCGCGTCCCTATATATTTTTATCATTTTTTTTAATTATGCAAAAACTACTGATCGGATTTACACCAAATAACACAAAGGGTTCTTTCTGGACCAAGAGCTACCTTTCCACCAAATTTGATGTAATTCTGTCCAGCGGTTCGCGCTGTAGAATTAACATAGGAAACACACTTTTTTTGACCCCCCCCTTTTCTCTGCTCCTGCTTATTTGATCACGCCAATACTTTCCATGCACAACCAGAATCACTGGGGCACTTCTTTTGGAAACGTTCATGAAGATTCGTCAAAAGGCGCTAGATATATAGGCAAGTCAAAAAATGCTTTTCCTATGGAAATATGGTTCTAACTATAACTACCTATTGGCGACCACCAGTAGGATATGTGTGTGTGTGTGTGTGTGTGGGTGTGTGTGTGTGTGTGTACATATGTTTATACACATACCATGGGTAAGAGTCTATTTAAAAACCTAAGGGGGTTTTCCTTCAGCATGGTTTTTGGATTGTGTAGGGGTATTCTCTGCCATCCTGATATGTTAGGGCACCTCATCTCTTTTTAATAAATGCATTTATCAATTCTGATTTCTGCTTTTTTCTCTTTTTTGTTTACATTAATTTGTCACAAACAGACTGCTTTTTAAAATATTTAACTGGGTTAAGACACCAGCTACAGAGATCATTTTGTACCCAGCAAGTTCATGGGTACAATAGCACTAAAATAAGTTTGGTGTTTAATGTTATTTGCTGGATATATCTATGTGCATTCCCCAGTCACAGTTTAGTTTTATTACAAAATAGCATAGAGGGTTAATCTGCCTGCTGCAAAGCACAGCATGCAAGATGCAGGTCACAGATTTGAAATCTATGTACCTATCTCAATAGGCTACTTCTTTTGCTGCAGAGATCCTTGTGTTAAGTGCTGGACATAAGTTACAATCCTTGTAAAATGGTTTGTGATCTTAATGAATCACAAATCAGCATCAAGGAGCTGCATATATGGTGTGGAAAAGACAAACATAATACACAATTGAAAAGATGAATGCGAGCTTTAATGGCAACACTCCATCCACAGTATCCTACACTTCAATTGTTCCAGCACAGAACTTAATGAAACATTTATAGCATAATATTCTAATGCAGAACAATAAGTTCATCTTAGAGATGCTACACATCTTCTTTATTATAAAATTTGGAAAATTCAAATGTGAACCAAAGAACAAGCATTCTGACAATAGCAATGAGCGTGATCGCGGACACAAAGGAAGATAAGGAACATTCTATGTACACCACAACTCATGGAACTAAACAAAAAAAAGGTAAATCTATTAAAAGGGAACTATACAGGAGGAACATCAGAATGAAGCACAGTTCTTAAGATTTGTACGTTTTTACCAACTTCTTTCACTACTACTCACCTATTCTTTGTCATTCCCTCCTCATTACATGAGGCACAGTTTCCATTGTATCTTATGATATGACTTCATGATTCTCCTCCTCTACCGTCCTCTTTTACATGTACCCAGTCTCGCAACTTCACAACATTCTATTTGTTGGCTTGCGTCTTAGTATAGTGATTCCTTTTCTTTTTCCTGTTGCACTCTTCTCCTATTTCACTGACACATTTAGCCACACTTTTTGCAGCTCATCTATCCTGGAGAAGGGTTCTTGTTTGCCATCTTTTAAACAGTTCAAAAGGTGCCTTACCTGTGGTGGCATAAGGTGATATCCTGTACAGCAACTCCTGTACTTTCTAATTAAGCCCGTTGACTAACCAACTGAATTTCTTCCTTAATGGTCTTATTAAATATGTCAACAATCCCATTTAATAATGTGTCATACTCTTCCACTTTTTCTTCCTCCCATTGTATTCTTCTACTAAAAGGTTACCTCTCTAATCAGGGCACAAGCCGAGGGTACACATAGGTTAGATGGCGTTCACCAATTCATTTCACAGGGTGGACGATGTCTACCCTTCAAGAGTTTGGGCTCCAAAGAACTATGCTAAACGTGTCCTGGTGTAATTTTCAGAAGCTGAGACACATTCAGCAGTGCCTGCACGTTGTCTGCTTTTGTTCCGAGCAGCAACGTGCATGCGAGGAGAGGACTTATCAGATTGCAGCTGCGCCCATAACAAAGGCCGAAGTTAATGTCATATGGTTCCTACTAATTCAGTAAGACAGTGCGTTTGGGCAACATAGGCATCAAAACTATGGTGGACTGTGTCCGCTCATACCATCACAATATGTTGACCTAGTTCTTGGCTAGCTCACAGTGCCCCATCTGGACCCCTAACCTTACAGGGTACCTGGTAGTGTCTGCAACCTGAGAACATAACCCTAATTCCCCCAAGGAAACCATGGAAACCAATCTACCCTTTCTTTGTTAACTCAGGCATGCCCAAAGGGAGACACAAAAATACACAAATTAGCAATTTAAAGTATTTATTGAAGCAATTGGATTCTTGTGTAAAATACATGTGCTGCAATGATTAGTAGAAGAAAACAAAGCATAGTAACCAGTATTACAAGAATGGTGAAGAAGATGAATAATTTAACCAATATAATTGTTGCATTGATTATATGACTGCATATAATTGTACTCCTACCTAGCACTAGCTATCCTATCCTAGGGAGAACAGGGTGGATGCAATTCTGCCAGATACCTTAGAGTGGTCTAACTCCCCATTCACCTGTGTGTGTGTGTAATCTGGTAGCCAGTCTGGTGTAGAACAGGTCCTGTCCCTCTTCCAGAACTATTAACGGCCCTTGCAGCAGTCACTGACAAAGTCTGCAACAGAGAGGGTCACCCACACAGTGTAAACCAACCCTCCGCCTTTGTTCATGAAACATCAGCAGTCTGGCAAGCAAAGTCACTGACCCGAAGTTTTTGCTTAACATCAAATCCTTTGACATAATCCTGTTCCAAGAAACCTGGATGGCCGAACCATTCCATTTACAGGGCTATGTATGCTTCTTCACGCCAGCAGTCAAGCGATCCCAATATGGCCACTTATCAGGCAGGCTGGCAACTTACATGTCAACAACTTGCACAACCACTGCAAATGAAATTCACTCTACTTCAACAACTATTATCACATTCAAGACCTGCTTCATCCTTGATGGGAAGAATGAGGAGGTGATAACTTTCAACACCTATGCCAACCCGAAATGCAAAATCCAAAATTCAGAGCATCTTGTGGATTAGCTTTTGATACACACAAGTAAACAGAATGCTTCCAACCTCATCCTCTCAGGGGATCAGAATCGATACCTCTTGGATTCCTCGGCAGTCCTCACTCTGGGATATCCCTGAACAAAGCAGAAACCTTCACAGCAGAGTGAGCAAAACAGAAATTCCCTAAAACCTATGGTTTTTTCAATTAATTTCTAAGGTTTTTTAATTGCTAATTCCTAACTATAACGTCCCTGAAACCTATGGTTTTTTAGACCATTTTATTTATGAAAAGATGTTTGTAACTATTTTTTTTTATTTTTTGTCTATTTTTTTAAAGTATTTCTATAAAGTTTTAAAATAATTATAATCAGTTTTTAAAACTATATATAACAAAACTGATCAAAGAATTATAGTGTTATTTATTTGAATTAACATTGTAATTTTGCACAGTGTGATATATAACAGAATTTTCAATTCAAAAAGAAATGTTTTAGAAAAAAATGTTTAGCATATTTTTGAAAGTATTTTTTGCTAAATTACATTTTGTATGATTGCTTTTAATAGTATGAAAGTTTTTTTTGTTCTTTTCGTATGATAACTATCTTCTTTAGATATATATATCTTTTTTTTAAAATAAAAAAAGGGTCGCGTACCGTACGCGACCCTACGCGGTTGGTACGCAGAACCGTTACACGAATATCACTCTAAAAACATATTTAGAATGAATTAATATATGTTTTTTTGACGTAGAGGTTTATTACTGAGTACATAAAAAGAGTAATAAAGAAGTTATACATTTGTTTTAAAATGTTTTTAACAGATTTTTGTGGACGCGATGGTATCACGTACCGGACACGGATCTACGCATTGGGTGCGCGAATCCTTTACAGAATGTAACCCTAAAATACATACTTACACTGAAATAATATATTTTTTTAACAAAGAGGTTTATTAATCAATCCTAAAAATTAGTATTAGTGTTCTTGTGCAATATATTTAAGATGTTTAAAGCACATTTTTGTGTACGCGGCAGCATCGCGCACCGGACGCGTAGGGGTCGCGAATCCTGCAGTCACGTATTTTGGGGATCGCGTAGGGGACGCGACTCTGGCGTAGTTTCAAAAGTATGAAATATGAATGTTTCAAGATTAAATATATGTTTTGCATAAAGACCTTTCATTTACTTTGAAACACAATATCCTAATTGTAATTTACAGTTTTATATTACATTTAGTACATTTTACGGGTGCACGACGTATGCGTGACGGCTGTGCGACCCCTACATGACTCCATGTCACATAGAAAGAAAGCTTCTTATTGGTTAAAGAGGTTTTCATTTTGTTGGTGGGTGGAACCGAGACCTCTTACAGTCCTTTCATTTTGGGTGTGTCTGGCTTGAAGACTACCTGTTTTGTAGGCTCTGTTAATGTTGTATTTTTGGGGTGTTTTTCATTTTTGCAAAAAAATGACATCAGCGTTTCCTGAAGAGCAGGAGGAGGAGATGGAAGAGGTGGAGGAGCCATTGAAGAAGAGGAGGGAAAGCATTGAATGGGCTTTCTTCACTGTGCCTGAAGGTGAAAAGAAGGTGAACGCATGTAAGGTGACATGTACAATTTGTCACAAAGTCCTCTCAAGAGGATCAGAAAAGAAGTACTCATGTGGTACTTCTTCCATGAAAAAACATCTTGATACGATACACCCTGTTCGTCTTGCACGAGAGGTGGAGCACCGAAGAAGGAAAGAAGCAGCCAATGATGATGGAATACAACCATCAACATCTGCAGGGGTTGTCTTGAATACCCCACAACCTCTCATTGTTCTGGATTTGGCGGATGGTGGCATCCACTGCAGAAAATGTTTAACAACTATGGGGTCGATTCCGATCTCGGCCGGAAGCGCACCTAACAGTATTCGTCCGGAAAAAATACAAGCCGAACGCGTGTTTCCCGACCGATTCGAACACTCGTCCGAACGAACAAGTACGATGCGCATAACAGCCCAGATTCCGAGCGAGCCGTACTCACCCATTTCAGCTCCTGTTCCCCGCCCGAGCCGGATCCGTAAACGTCGATTTGAGTCGCACGGAAGCAAATACACAGCACCTTCCGGCCGGACGAGTACGATGCGCCTTCCGTACGCGCCGAACCCGTCGCTACGTCCGGCACGTTTGAGCATCCGGGAGAGCCGTACATAAGCTCCGATTCGCGCCACAAGAAGATCCACGGCTAAGAGACGAACAAGCCAGCGACGAGTACGAGTCGAAGCCACGCGAAACCCGAACGAGACGACCCAAGCATGAATCCCATTGCGCAGGTCCTACCTATACTCTACATCTATTACCGGGACGGACGCGTACGGCGCAGACGGTAAGTCAAACACCAATAACACAAACAAATGACACGTACCTGAAATATGTCACACACACATAGGGAGCACAAATGACGTACACTAGCAACAGCAGAACCATAGGGGTGGGATGGCCATCACCAATGCCATACACACCCATAGGGGGATGGATGCCTACCACTACCACCACCCCTACTCAGGGGGGCCTGGATGCCTGTCACTACTACCATCCCCACTCATAGGGGGATGGATGCCTACCACTAACACCACCCCCACTCATAAGGGGATGGATGCTTACCACTAACACCACCCTACCACCACCCCTACTCAGGGGGGGCTGGATGCCTGTCACTACTACCATCCCCACTCATAGGGGGATGGATGCCTACCACTACCACCACCCCTACTCAGGGGGGCCTGGATGCCTACCACTACCACCACCTCTGCTCATGGGGGCCTGGATGCCTGTCACTACTATCATCCCCACTCATAGGGGGATGGATGCCTACCACTAATACCATCCCCACTCATAGGGGGATGGATGCCTACCACTCCCACCACCCCTACTCAGGGGGTGCTGGATGCCTGCCACTACCACCACCCCTACTCAGGGGGGCCTGGATGCCTGTCACTACTACCATCCCCACTCATAGGGGGATGGATGCCTGCCACTACCACCACCCCTACTCAGGGGGGCCTGGATGCCTGTCACTACTACCATCCCCACTCATAGGGGGATGGATGCCTGCCACTACCACCACCCTACCACCACCCCTACTCAGGGGGGGCTGGATGCCTGTCACTACTACCATCCCCACTCATAGGGGATGGATGCCTACCACTACCACCACCCCTACTCATGGGGGGATGGATGCCTGCCACCACCACCACCCCTACTCAGGGGGTGCTGGATGCCTGCCACTACCACCACCCCTACTCAGGGGGCCTGGATGCCTGTCACTACTACCATCCCCACTCATGGGGGGATGTATGCCTACCACTAACACCACCCTACCACCACCCCTACTCAGGGGTGCTGGATGCCTGCCACTACCACCACCCCTACTCAGGGGGCCTGGATGCCTGTCACTACTACCATCCCCACTCATGGGGGATGGATGCCTACCACTAACACCAGCCTACCACCACCCCTACTCAGGGGGGGCTGGATGCCTGTCACTACTACCATCCCCACTCATAGGGGGATGGATGCCTACCACTACCACCACCCCTACTCATGGGGGGCTGGATGCCTGCCACCACCAGCACCCCTACTCAGGGGGTGCTGGATGCCTGCCACTACCACCACCCCAACTCAGGGGGCCTGGCTGCCTGTCACTACTACCATCCCCACTCATAGGGGGATGGATGCCTACCACCACCACCACCCCCCTACTCATGGGGTCCTGGATGCCTGTCACTACTACCATCCCCACTCATAGGGGGATGGATGCCTACCACCACCACCACCCCTACTCATGGAGTCCTGGATGCCTGTCACTACTACCATTCCCACTCATAGGGGGATGGATGCCCACCACCACCCCTACTCATGGGGTCCTGGATGCCTGTCACTACTACCATCCCCACTCATAGGGGGATGGATGCCTACCACCACCACCACCCCTACTCAGGGGGGCCTGGATGCCTGTCACTACTACCATCCCCACTCATAGGGGGATGGATGCCTGCCACTACCACCACCCCTACTCATGGGGTCCTGGATGCCTGTCACTACTACCATCCCCACTCATAGGGGGATGGATGCCTACCACCACCGCCACCCCTACTCATGGGGTCCTGGATGCCTGTCACTACTACCATCCCCACTCATGGGGGGATGGATGCCTACCACTACCACCACCCCTACTCAGGGGGGCCTGGATGCCTACCACTACCACCACCCCTACTCAGAGGGGCCTGGATGCCTGTCACTACTACCATCCCCACCCTTAGGGGCCTGGATGCCTACCACTACCACCACCCCTACTCATGGGGGGCTGGATGCCTGCCACCACCACCACCCCTACTCATAGGACGGGTAATGCATGACACAACCAGCATACTCCCACATAAGGAATGTCTGAAAATTACATCCCCCCAACACCATGACAAGCGTGTGTAGTCTGTGTCAAATGCCCACAACACTGAACATGACATTGAACATACAATGTGACCCCCATCACATGTGTCACACATAAATGTGTGTGGCCTCCACAATGCAAGCCGACCATGACCACTGTGGCAATGGGGTCGAACACCCCATCACCAAAGTGACCAAAAGGTAAGTGTGGGGTCCATAGCTGAAGCACATTTTGAACAGTGTGGCAATGGGGCCTAAAGCCCCATCACCACAGTGACCAAAAGGTAAGTGTGGGGTCCATAGCTGATGCACATTTTGAACAGTGTGGCAATGGGGCCTAAAGCCCCATCATCACAGTGACCAAAAGGTTAGTGTGTGGTCCATAGCTGATGCACATTTTGAACAGTGTAGCAATGGGGCCTAAAGCCCCATCACCACAGTGACCAAAAGGTAAGTGTGTGGTCCATAGCTGATGCACATCTTGAACAGTGTGGCAATGGGGCCTAAAGCCCCATCACCACAGTGACCAAAAGGTAAGTGTGTGGTCCATAGCTGAAGCACATCTTGAACAGTGTGGCAATGGGGCCTAAAGCCCCATCACCACAGTGACCAAAAGGTAAGTGTGGGGTCCATAGCTGATGCACATCTTGAACAGTGTGGCAATGGGGCCTAAAGCCCCATCACCACAGTGACCCTAAAGGTAAGTGTGGGGTCCATAGCTGATGCACATCTTGAACAGTGTGGCAATGGGGCCTAAAGCCCCATCACCACAGTGACCAAAAGGTAAGTGTAATCATGGTAAAAGCTGCCAAAGCCAAACTGCATGGATGATTCCTGGTCACACAAGAACAAACACATCAGTGGCATAGTAGTGCTTGTGTCCCATAGCAACATAGATTGGGTGAGGCAAACAGTGCAGTGCAAATAAGACATACCTTTGGCCATGTGCAGACAAACATCACTCATGGGGGCTGACATTGTCAACATTTATCAATTACACAATGACAGAAGTGACCATCATAATGCAGACCCACATATCTGCACCAATGGACACACAAATGTAGATATCCTGTGGAGACTGTAGATGTGAGGTGAACAAATACCATACCATGGCAGCAATGGGACATACAAACCATGATTATTGTGCTGACTGATGACCTAGGAGTCCCAGGGACAGCAGGGGAAATCCACCAAACAACATACAGCCAATGGCACACTAAAGATATGCCAATGCAGTGGTGCAGATGCACAAACACAAACAGGCAGCCTCACACTGCATATCAAACACAACAGGTGATGGGGGTGTGCCAGTGTCCCCAGGCAACCACACAACACATGAGGAGGCCTGAATCCCAATTACACAGATGTGTATACAGTGCCACACAAAAGTAACTCATGGATCGGATTCCCTATGTAGGCAATCAGGCATTGTTAGATGAGAGGGAGCCCAAATTACACATGTCACACAAGCTTGTAGGAACAGCAACTAACACAGCAAGAGACAGACCCACCACAGCACTACTCCCAGGGACACCACATTGCGGTGACACTAGCCTGCATGATAATCCCACTGTGATGACAAAGGTAGATGTCGTTCACACAGTGAACCACAGCCATGTGTCCTGAGCAACTAACTACCATCACACCTACACAAGCACAAATCAATCAGCACGGCCTGTCAGCCAAGGCCAATATGGAGGTAGGGGTCTAGCCGTGCAACAACTCACATTTGCACACACTTAACACCACACACCTTGATCTCCACCAATGTGCAGCTGTGAAGCTCACATGGACTGGTGACATTGCACATGCACCCATGACAATCCCAGGGGGGGTGGTGGGAACTAAGGTGTGAAACCCATCACACATGGCCAGTCAACAAGACTCGTGAATGTCTGACACACTGCACAGTACGCTGTACATGGGCATGACGTGAAATCCACCCCAATCAATGGGATCCCGGCCACAGTCACACACCAATGAAGAAGCCAAGGTGACCCACAAAGAACACACATAGACAACTTCCAACATTGCAGCTCTGACCCTGAGGAGTGGCAGCAGTCACACACACAACGTGTCACAATCACTGAAAGCTACCACAAACTGTAAATTACATGACTTGTTTAACCCACAAGTGCCAAGGGGAATCCTGACTGTGTCCCATCTGCATTTGCCCACATCCCCAGCCCTGACAACAAAGACAACTAGGGATGACAACCTCATGAACATTAGTTTGCCATGCACCCACATCCCGGAGAAACCAGGTCCAAGATGCTGGATGAACACAGGACAACTCAGCAAGCATCACAAACAGGAACATCCCTAGGGACACAGCCTGTGTAGGAATAGGGAAGGGAACACACACAGACATGCTCACACAACACACAACACAGGCCCAGCCAATGTCACGGGATTACACACTACCATGAGGGCACTCCACTCCTGTGGAAGGTCCGCTGTGCCAAACCTTGTCTGTGCACGACTCAAACATGTCAGCAGAACACTCGGTCAGTGAGTCAACAACTACAACACACTGAAGGCTCTGCTCACATCAGCCTGGGTACAGGAGTGTCACGTCAGTCATCTGCATACACCCTAAACACGTGTCAAGCAAGTTGCACTATATACACAGATGAGTCCTTCAACATTGATGTGCTAAACTGCATGTCCAGTGGAGATGGGCACACAGTCAGGGAAATAGAAACATTGAACAGTGGTAAGCACACCAGATGTGCATCAGTGTAAGCCAAAGATGTTAATTTACAAATGCAAAACGTACATCCATGTGTCAAATGCTGAACATTACACCCTCAGACTGCAGCAAAGGATGCTATAGATCCAGGCTACATTAGGACACATATCCCATGGACCACATGGAGTCCATCACAGCAACACTTCATTTACCTGATCTGAACACTATTACAACTGCAAATGCATGATGATACTCATCTACATCATGTACATCCAAAGAAAAACCACAATTAAACAAAAAGAGGCTTTATTCAGCAAATGTTAAATTAAAATTTGAAGTCCAAAAGAAACTAAGGCCAATGGTCAGTCCAAATACACAGTCCCAACAGGGTGATACGTGACAACTTGTCACCCATTGCTTGCCTGCACTGTCACGGACAGGGGACATCCCCCTCGGAGGGGCATACAAGGGACAGGCCAGGCACCGCAGGGACAGGATCAGGGTATGCCAGAAGGAGGCAGTGAAGGGGTGGTGGGTGCAGGAGTGTCACCGGCAACTGCAGTGGAGGTGTCTGACTCAGTGGGGGCCGGCACCACTGTAGGGCACAACTCAGATGTTGTGGGTGCTGCAACCACTGCAGTGGGCCGGTCAGATGGAGTGGACTGGGTCCCCACTGCAGTGCCCGAGTCAGACGGGGTGGTTGTGGACTCCACTGCAGTGGATAACTCCAAGGGAGTGGAAGGGGGGCAGATGAGGTAGGCAGGACAGAGGGGGACCCGGTCTCCACACCAGTGGCACAAACAGGCAGAGCATCTGGTTTGGGGGTGGAAGAGCAAGTGGTAGGGGGAGGGCCTAAGCAGTTTGGGGATGCGGTATCGGTGTGTGGGGGAACCTGGGGCAGGGTGTGGCGGTGGAACCTGTGCAGTGGTGGCCTGGGGGATGGAGGAGAGAGACTGTGTGGTGGAGCTGCATGGTGGTGGTGGTGGGGTCTTGCCCTTCCTGGTCTGGGGGGACTTTTGAATGGGGTCCTCTGTCTGCCTGTGCCTGGGGGAGGGTGTCCGGGTGTGAGGGGCACTCCCTCTGTGTGTGGTGGTCGCCTCTTCCGCCTGGACTTCGTGTCAGGTGTATCTGTGGGGAAGAGGCCAAGCTCACAGAGGAAGAGCTTCTGGGAGGGGGGGGTTACAGGTGAGGCAAGGGAAGGGCTTTTGGAGGGAGAGGTATCTGAGGACTGTGCAGTGCTCGTGGATGCGTGTGTGTGTGTCTGGGCCCCATCCCCTGTGAGTGAGGTATCAGTCCCCTGACTGTGCGTGCGTGTGCGTCTGGATTTTGGTGTGTGTGTCTGTGTGCTGCTTGTGTCTGTGCTGGTGCGTGCCGGTGCCGGTGTGTGTGTGCTTGGGACAGGTAGGGTGCTGGGTATTGTGGATGGGGCAGAGGGGTGAGGGACTGTTGCAGGAGGGACACTGCTGCCATCAGTGAGGAGGCCATGGACTGATTGGTCCGATGTAGGGCAGACATGCCAGATGACATGCCCTCCATGAATGACACCAGTTGTGTCAAAAGACCCGTGTGTGCATGGAGGACACTCAGAATTGATGTCTGCCCTACATGGATCTGTTTCAGCAAGTCCACAGGCTCCACACTCAGGACAGCAGGGGGGACAGAGGCAGGGGGTGCGGTGCCTGGCATGAAGGAGACACGCTCCCCTACACGGGAGCCTCCATGGACATGTGGGATGGGAGCAGATGGTCTGCTGACACCCGCCTCCACAAGGGAGTCCTCACTGGAGATGCTGTTTTCCCCAGCCGAGGTGGTCGTAGCTGAGGTATCCTCAGTGTGGCTCCCCTCACCCTCCGTGCCACTGGGTCCCTCGGTCTCCCATGCAGTGGACCCAGTCTGGCTCTGCCGCTCCTCTTGGTCTGTGGAGCTGTCTCCTCCTGTGGCCGTGGATGTATCTGCAAACAATCAGGATAAACAGAGCAACATTAGTCACCTGTACTGACCACACACACCACAGTAAGTACAGCACATCACAGAGCAAGCCCTGCCATCATTTGCTAGACATTGCAATTAGTGCTGACACTGATTTCAAGAAGCCCATTGTCTGCCTGACAGTCAGTCATGCCACACATATCCTATCTGTCCATGCACCCATCTGTCTGCTGCCTGTTGTATGCGACTAACCATATGTGCACACATGCACCACATACAGAGTTGTTGGACATCCAAGAGTATATATGGAAATGTGTCACTCCAAACACATGCCATCTCCTGCCACTGACTCAGTACATGTGTCAGGAAAAGTGATGCGGGTTTTGCTTCCATCACCAGACACAATGATGTCCTCATGTCCTGATAGATGTCCTGATAGACAATGCAACAATGGTGTGCATGCAGGACATATCACACCACTGCTGGATCACCCTTTGCGATTGGAATGTCATGGCACAGGCCTGTCTGGCAAGTCAGTCATAACTGTCTCCTGTCACAGGGGCAGTGCATACACACAACACCAGTCTGCACTGTGTCACAATCAGGGGAGTTTTAGAAATGTAAGCCCTGTAGCTGACAGGTGCACATGTGCACCCCTAGCCACCCACATCATGAGGACTGAGATGATCCCACGTCAATCAAATGAGACATTTGAGTGACTGCAAACACAAATCCATACACATGAGCACTTCACCGTCTGATGAGAATGAACCAAAGCTGCCTGCACCTCAATGTTTCATACAACATTGTGCACAGTCAAGGGATCAGAGACCTATGCATTGACCTATGTGCAGATCTCATAGTCATAACTCAGATGGCTGGCCACCCCAAATTGTTAAACACTCCAGGAGTCCAAATAGCAAGGCCACACCACGGTGACACAGAGGCACACACCTGAGTGCACTCTTCACAATGCCCAATATGTATGCTGACACACGGGAGTGGGAGAACAGAGTGCCTTCGATGTACGGAGTAGGCATTACAGTCCTGGTCCATGTGCAACATGGTATTACCCTGAACACTAGGCAGGTGGCTATGCATGCCTCACACACATGATGTACATACTTCTGAGGCCCCTACCTTGGTCTCTGCAGCAGCATGGGTGTGTGGCACATACCCCAGACATGTGGTGAGTCAGAGCAGCAATTGGAACACATATTAAAGCCATACCCAGAGTACATGTCAGATCACAGGCAATGTGAGCAATTGTACCACCCATGCAGCCCACCACAAAGTTCCTGTAACTGATGCTGTCCCCAACTTGAACCACAGGTAACTGCAAGTACACAGTAGCCAAGTGACCTAAGTCACAGACTGTAAGGGCCACACCTGTGTATCAGATGAGGAGGGGGCATGACACAAGTGAGGGACATGAGTCCAGGACGACATGACAGTTGTACTGTGGAAGTGGAACCAGGCTAAAGGAGTGCATAGAGCATGTCAGTCATAGTACACAGTTGAGGCTAGCACTTACCCCCTCCTTGCTGCTGTCTGGCCTTCAGCTGCCCATCCAGGTCAGGGAAGACCACCGCCAGGATCCGGAGCATGTGGGGGGTCAGGGTCCGGTGTCCGCCCCTCCTGCGAGGAGGCGACAGCTTCAGCTGGACCCTTGCGATCCTCCGGGTCCAGCCCCGAAGGTCCTGCCACCTCTTCTGGCAGTTGCGGATCCTGCACCTGTAGACCCCCACAGATCGTACTGCCCGGACGATGGTCAGCCAGATCTCCTGCTTCTGGTGGGCATCAACCTGTGAGGATGACAAAGTGAAAAGGCCATTACTACACATGCAACATTTCCGTGCATCACACAGTTGGATATACATGTCTCAATCACAGGGGCATATGATCTACACAGGTAGTGCAACTATGGCTATGAACAGTTTGCCAGCAGTTACTAAATGTTATCATTGCCTGGGAAGTAAAACCTTGTTGGAATGCCCTGTTACTGCACTATACCTGTTCAGTGCATGTGACTACACACTTTGGAGGGTGACAACTACTCAGTGAGCATGCTAGCCACTGGTGTACACACTGTACGTCTTGCTAGTCAGACAACATGCACAATTAGTAAGGCAGTGGACGGCACACTCACCTGCTCCCCTGGTTTCCCATATAGCTTGCTGTACTGAGGCTGTCCAGCAGGGCCTGGTTCTCCTCAGTGCTGAAGGCTGGGGCTCTATCCACAGTACGTGCCATAGCAGTAGCCAGAGGATGCAGAGACAGCAGCAGTGGTGGTGGCAGATGTCGTCCTGGAACATGTAGTGCAGGCAAGTGAGCTCTCAGGGGAACAGCCAGCATTATATGTGTGCTGCAGAGGCAGATACTGTCCCATGTGTCCAAAGTGATAGGTCCAAGTCGTTTGCATCTTCTGAATCTGGCCAATCCATGGAATTGCACCACTTATACACGCCCACAGCATCCTTCAAAAGTTTAACTTCATGACACCCATGAATTTGCAACATTGTTGTGGCTGGCCAACTGAATTCACTGCATCCGACTCGTACAAGCTTCGAAAACGCGTCCGTTACAATGTCAGGCCATAGCCAATGCGTGCGCACCGATCGGTCCATTGCTGTACAACGCGCATTTCGAAAAACATCACGCATCCGTCCACATCATATGCAATGTCCAATGCGTGCGCACTGATCGGTCCATTGCTGTACAACGCGTATCCGTTCACATCATATGCAATGTCCAATGCGTGCACACCGATCGGTCCATTGCTGTACAACGCTTATCCGTTCACATCATATGCAATGGCCAATGCATGCACACGGATCGGTCCATTGCTGTACAACGCGTATCCGTTCACATCATATGCAATGGCCAATGCATGCACACGGATCGGTCCATTGCTGTACGACGCGTCCCTGTACAAGTCACTCGCATATGTCACCATGCTTGTCACTGGTGAACGTATGCCAGCCACATTTACTTGCCAGGGACTCAGGGGCACACCTACAACACCACAGCCTGTCCACACTGTATCCTAAGGCCTGTAAGGCTGCATTACCATTTTCTGTGTATGGGGGTCAACATGTGTTTTTTTGGGTGGCACTTGGGGGCAGCCACTCCCAGGCTGTGCACGTGTTCATGGGGACAGAATCCTTTGTGTGTTGTGCACATGACCACTGTGATGTGCAACTGTTCATTTCAGAGCATGTGGCATGGTCACATTTCCAGGTTGTGTATGTGTATGTCATGTCACATACCCCCTGAGTCCCATGTGGGAAGGTATGTACGTCACAGGGTGACCCATTGCCACAATAGTGATGGCCCTCCACAGTCTGTGTGCATGTTGTGTTTCCGATGTCTCTGATTCCATGTGCACAATGGGAGACAGTCTCCACATCCACGTTGTTTGTGCATGGACTTTGATGTTGTGCGTGTGTGTGTCACAGACCAATCAATCAATCAATCACAGAATTTGTAAAGCGCACTACTTACCCGCGAGGGTCTCAAGGCGCTGGGGAGAAAAAACAAGGGGGGGGGGGGTGCTGCTACTGGTCGAACAACCAGGTCTTGAGTAGCCTCCTGAAGGTCAGCAGGTCTTGGGTCTGTCATAGGCTTAGTGGAAGGGTGTTCCAGGTCTTGGCGGCGAGGTGGGAGAAGGATCTGCCGCCGGTGGTAGTTCTTCGAATGCGAGGGACGGTGGCGAGGGAGAGGTCGGCGGAGCGGAGTTGGCGGTTGGGGACGTAGAAGAGGAGTCGTCTGTTGAGGTAGGCTGGGCCAGTCTTGTGGAGTGCCTTGTGTGCGTGGATGAGGAGTTTGAAGGAGATTCTCCTGTCGACGGGGAGCCAGTGCAGGTTCCTCAGGTGGGGGGTGATGTGGCTGTGGCGTGGTACATCGAGGATCAGGCGTGCGGAGGCGTTTTGTATGCGTTGCAGTCGCTTGATGAGCTTGGCCGGGGCTCCCGCGTAGAGGGCGTTCCCATAGTCAAGTCTGCTACTGACGAGGGCCTGGGTGACTGTTCTTCTTGTATCTGTTGGGATCCACCTGTAGATCTTGCGAAGCATGCAGAGGGTGTTGAAGCAGGAGGAGGAGACTGCGTTGACTTGCTTGGCCATGGAGAGCGTTGAGTCGAGGATGACTCCCAGGTTGCGTGCGTGGTCGGTGGGTGTCGGGGCTGCTCCCAGCGTCGTTGGCCACCAGGAGTCGTCCCAGGCTGAGGGGTTGGAGCCGAGGATGAGGACCTCTGTCTTGTCCGTGTTCAGTTTTAGTCAGCTGATCTTCATCCAATCGGCGACGGCCTTCATTCCTTCATGGAGGTTGGATTTGGCGGCGAGGGGGTCCTTGGTGAGGGAGAGGATCAGTTGAGTGTCGTCGGCGTAGGAGATTATGTTGAGGTCGTGCTGTCTGGCGATGCGTGCGAGCGGGGCCATGTAGATGTTGAACAGTGTTGGGCTGAGGGACGATCCCTGGGGTACGCCGCAGATGATCTCGGAGGCTTCGGATCGGAATGGTGGGAGGCGGACTCTCTGGGATCTGCCGGCGAGGAAGGAGGTGGCCCATTCCAGGGCCTTGTCTCGGATCCCTGCGTCGTGGAGGCGTGCGCGTGAGAGTGCGGTGGCAGACAGTGTCGAAGGCGGCGGAGAGGTCCAGCAGGATGAGGGCTGCGGTCTCACCGTTGTCCAGCAGGATCCTGATGTCGTCGGTGGCGGCGATGAGGGCAGTCTCAGTGCTGTGGTTGCTGCGGAACCCCGATTGGGATGGGTCCAGGATGCTGTTTTCTTCGAGGTATCGGGTTAGCTGTTTGTTGACGATCTTCTCGATGACCTTGGCTGGGAACGGAAGCAGGGAGATGGGCTGGAAGTTCTTGAGGTCTCTCGGGTCCGCCTTGGGTTTTTTGAGTAGGGCGTTGATCTCTGCGTGTTTCCAGCTCTCTGGGAAGGTCGCGGTCTCGAAGGAGAGATTGATGACGTTGCACAGGTGGGGTGCGATGGAGCTGCTGGCTTTGTTGAAGATGTGGTGCGGGAAAGGGTCTGACGGGGAGCCGGAGTGTATTGTGCTCATGGTCTTGATGGTGTCATCGATGTTCACGCTGGCCCAGGCTGGCAGGAGGTCGTGGTCGATGGTGTGCGGCGGGTCTGGTGCATCGATCTTATTTGGGGCTGTCTGGGTGTTGAAGCTGTCGTGGATGTCGGCGATCTTGCGGTGGAAGAAGGTGGCGAGGGAATCGCACAGGGGTTGCGACGGCGGGATGTCGTTGGTGTTGGAGCTGGGGTTGGAGAGTTCCTTCACGATGTTGAAAAGCTCCTTGCTGTTGTGTGCGTTGTTGTCGAGGCGGTCTTTGAAGGAGATTCTCTTGGCGGACTTGATGAGGTGGTGGTGGTTACGGATGGCGTCTTTGTGGGCTGCGTGGCTGTCCGGTGTCTTATCACTGTGCCATTTCTTCTCTAGTTTCCGGCAGGTACGCTTGGAAGCTAGGAGTTCCGAGGTGAACCAGCTGGCTCTTTTGGTGGTGTCACTGTAGGTGAGTTTTTTCAGCGGGGCGAGGGTGTTGGCACAGTCGTCCATCCATCGTCTGAGGTTGCAGGCAGCGTCGTCGGTGTTGAATGGGTCGGAGGGAGGGCTGAGAGCGAGGTTTGCCCGTAGTTGGTCTTCAGTGACTTTGCTCCAGCAGCGGCGTGGGATCTGTTGGGTGCGGTGGTGTGTGGTGGGTTTCTGGAAGGTGAAATGGATGCAGCGGTGGTCGGTCCAGAGGAGTTCCGTGGTGTGGCTGAAGGAGACGTGGGAGCTTGAGGAGAAGATGGGGTCAATCGTGTGGCCGGCGGAATGGGTCGGTGTTGTGACGAGCTGGCTCAGACCGAGGTTGGCGAGGTTGTCGATCAGGGTGGTGGAGTTGCTGTCGTTGTTGTTCTCCAGGTGAAAGTTCAGGTCTCCGAGGAGGATGTAGTCGGTAGAGGTCAGGGCGTGCGTTCTGATGAAGTCGGCGATGGAGTCGCTGAACTGGGGTCGGGGCCCAGGGGGTCTGTAGACAAGGGTGCCTCTAAGGGTGGTGTTGGGGTCCGTGTGGATCTGGAAGTGCATGTGTTCGGCGGTGCTGAGAGTGTCGTCGGTGCTGGTCGAGACCCTGATGGTGTTCTTGTGGACGATGGCGATTCCTCCTCCTACTGCGTTGACGCGGTCTCTGCGGGTGATCTTATAGCCGTCTGGGATGGCTATGGCGATGTCGGGGGCGGAGGAGTCGTTCATCCAGGTCTCTGTCAGGAAGGCGACGTCTGGTGATGATGTGTCGAGCAGGTCCCAGAGCTCGACGGCGTGTTTGCGTGCGGAGTGGGTGTTCAGTAGGATGCATCGGAGGTGGTTGAGGTCCTTCTTGGCGGGCGCCTCGGTGGCTCTGAGGCTGGTGTAGCTGCAGTTCCGGCAGGTGAAGGGACCATGGGTGCGTTTCGGGGCGGCCTTGAAGCAGTTGTGCGTCCGTCCGGGGTTGAGAGCGTGGAGTGTGGTGGCATCGTATCGGCGTCGGTCCTCGAGGCTGGAGCGGGGGGCGCACGGCCCAGGGGTTCTGGCGCTGGGTGCGGTCCAGGCGCGGACGGGTGCAGACGGGCTTGCCTAAGGCGCGCCTTCGGCGCGCCAGCGGCGCGGCCGCAGAGCGGCCGCCATATATGGGGAGGTGGGAGGGAGGAGCAGCTGGGAGGCGGGAGTCAGGGGCAGCGAATGGGCAGTCAGGGGGGCGGGGCCGCAGGGGACGCAGCGGCGGGAGTGGAGAGAGGCAACGAGGGGTACAGAAGGCAAAATGGGCACAGTTCAATGGGGGCAGCGAGGGGAAACAGAAGGAAAATGGACACAGTTCAATGGGGGCAGCGAGGGGAAACAGAAGGAAAATGGACACAGTTCAATGGGGCAGCGAGGGGAAACAGAAGGAAAGTGGACACAGTTCAATGGGGGCAGCGAGGGGAAACAGAAGGAAAATGGACACAGTTCAATGGGGGCAGCGAGGAAACAGAAGGAAAATGGACACAGTTCAATGGGGGCAGCGAGGGAAACAGAAGGAAAGTGGACACAGTTCAATGGGGGCAGCGAGGGGAAACAGAAGGCAAATAGACACAGTTCAATGGGGGCAGCGAGGGGAAACAGAAGGAAAATGGACACAGTTCAATGGGGGCAGCGAGGGGAACAGAAGGAAAAAACGGGCACCGAGGCCACAAGCAGAGGGGCGAGCTTACCAGCAGCGGGCAGGACACCACAGGCGGAGCTGTGTGGCGGGGGAGCGACCTACCTGGCAAGGTCAAGGGTCGCTCTCCTCACCGCACAGCGGCCGCCATATATGGGGAGGTGGGAGGGAGGAGCAGCTGGGAGGCGGGAGTCAGGGGCAGCGAATGGGCAGTCAGGGGGGCGGGGCCGCAGGGGACGCAGCGGCGGGAGTGGAGAGAGGCAACGAGGGGTACAGAAGGCAAAATGGGCACAGTTCAATGGGGGCAGCGAGGGGAAACAGAAGGAAAATGGACACAGTTCAATGGGGGCAATGAGGGGAAACAGAAGGAAAATGGACACAGTTCAATGGGGGCAGCGAGGGGAAACAGAAGGAAAATGGACACAGTTCAATGGGGGCAGCGAGGGGAAACAGAAGGAAAATGGACACAGTTCAATGGGGGCAGTGAGGGGAAACAGAAGGAAAGTGGACACAGTTCAATGGGGGCAGCGAGGGGAAACAGAAGGAAAATGGACACAGTTCAATGGGGGCAGCGAGGGGAAACAGAAGGAAAATGGGTACAGTTCAATGGGGGCAGCGAGGGGAACAGAAGGAAAAAACGGGCACCAAGGCCACAAGCAGAGGGGCGAGCTTACCAGCAGCAGCAGCGGGCAGGACACCACAGGCGGAGCTGTGTGGCGGGGGAGCGACCTACCTGGCAAGGTCAAGGGTCGTCCATGTCTGTCCTGCAGAGGCAACAGGGGCCACTACCTGTGGGAGTCATGGTTGTTTTGCTGACGTGTACATGATACGCCATGTCATGCCAGTGTCCATGTGGCAATACAGGGTCCCTGGGAATCTACCTGTCAATGAGCTGTGATGCCTGTGGCACATCTGTCCTGACATGTCACTGTGGTGTGTGTTTAGAACGTGACAGCAGTACATGGGTACTGTGACACAGCCTAATGATTTCCCATAGCACAACCTGGAACTTGTTGTCAACACATGTTGAACTGTGATGTTAGATGTTGGCCATGTAGGTGCCATATATGTCCATACAGAACGGCACACACATCAGGTACTTGTGTCTCGTAATGATGTATCATGTGATATTGAGTATGGTCAATGGCACATATGTGGGGTGACTGACAATCTTTCTTTCTTCACCTATGCACTGCAGGGCACCAGCTGTCTATAGACCATTCCCTGACCTTGCAACGATGGTTGAACGTGACTGCATCCGACGGTACCGCTTCAACAGGGCGCTGATTGAGGAATTGGCGGTGCGGTTGGCCCCACATTTGCAACCTGGCCGGACATATCCTACAGCGCTGACCCCCAAGGTGAAGGTGATGGCAGCCCTACACTTCTTTGCCACCGGTACCTTTCAACACACTGTGGCGTCTGCTGGTGGGATGTCACAGACCATGTTCAGCCGTGTGCTACGCGATGTTTTGGAGGCAATGTTGAGATACCTGAACCAGTACATCTATTTCCCTAAACGTCAACAACTCACTGACGTCGAGTGACTTCTATGCCCTGGGGAGGATGCCACATGTCATTGGCTCCATTGATGGGACACATGTGGCTTTGGTACCACCACATGCACATGAGCAGGCATACAGGAACAGGAAACATTACCATTCGATCAATGCTCTAGTGGTATGTCTTGCAGATATGAGCATCTCACATGGGTGTGCCTGTTTCCCCGGTTCGGCACACGATGCCTACGTGATGAGGAGTAGTCGCATCCCGAGGATGATGTCACAGATGCAGAACCAGCGTGCCTGGCTTGTCGGTGTGTACTGACTTTGTACCATTGTGTGTGTTCTGCAATGTTGTATTCCGCCTCTCTTTTCCAACTCAGCTAATGTGCAATTGTCTGTATGTAGGTGACTCTGGATACCCCAACATGCCGTGGTTGCTGACACCCCTCAGGAACCCTGTGACACCAGCCCAGATGCGCTACAATGAGGCACATGGTCGGACCAGGAGAGTGATCGAGCGGACATTTGGTCTCCTGAACAGCCGCTTCCGCTGCCTAGACAAGACAGGAGGGGCCCTCCCATATGCCCCAGCAAAGGTGTGCAAGATTGTCATCGTCTGCTGCATGCTACACAACCTGGCAGTGCGGAAGGAGTTGCCTCTCATCCTAGATGACGATGACCAACATCCGCCACCTGTGGAGGATCCTGGCCTGGGCCACGATGCCAGTGATGATGATGATGATGAGGGTGATGTCCGCACACAGCTCATCACCGACTTCTTCAGCTGAATGTGAGTATCCAGAGATGTCATGTCAATGATGTGAGTTTGCATGATATGTGTGGGTGGTGCTCTGGTGCTGTTTGAGTGTGGCCATGTGCTACTTGACTGGATGCGTGCAGCGATGTGTCCTTACAGGTAGTCTGTACTCCCCAACAGTGTTGACATGCTAACTTGGTTTTGTGTAGGTATCTTGGGACATGTATTGGGCATGAGTATTGCAGTTCTGTCCTGTTCTTCAGTGCTTTTGACTGTGTGTCATGTCTGTCCTTCACAGGGTACTTTCAGAGTTGTTTGGTCAACTCGGATCCCCCGACACCATGATTCAGCTTTCAGGGTGGAAGCAGTTGTTTCCCTACAGGTGATGTGCCACACACCCCTGGACTTTATTTCTTCTACACTTGATGACTGTGTGGCCACTGCAACGTGGGATTACCTTGCATTTGTAATGGAAACATGTTACAAATGTGTAATAAACCTGTGCTTCACTTTGGGATGTGCGTTGTCTGTGGTCACACATCTGACTGACATTTGCTTACTGCACCTGTGGGCTAGTTAACACAGACTCTGAATAGGTGTGGTGTCTGTGCCTTCCACTGTATTTCCTGGCAACATCAGTGTAGGCGATGAGTCAGATGGCCCTGGTGTCTATGTGTTGTGTAGCCCTAGTGGTGTGTCTCCCTCATATGTGTCACATCGCCATGACTCACATGACGGTGTTGAACTTGCTGTGGCAGTTAGCATGCACAGTATCATTTAGCAGATCATCATCTCCATGACAAAAACAACGTTGGAATCACAACAGAGGCAAGTATGGTGTATTAGTGAGTTTATTTACATACATGTGTGAGGATAGTGCACAGGATGGTGGGTGCTGTACATTGGTATTGGAATCCAAAGTTCCCAGATGAGTTGGAAGTGTTGGTAGCAGAAATGTCCTGAGTAAAGTCCACAGTCATCTGATACATTAGTCCAACTTAAACTCCCCATGTCATGTGGGAGAGTTGGGTTGCATTCGACAGGGTGAACAGTTTGCACACAAAGGAGAATTTCCAGAACAGGTGTTGGGTTCCTGGGGGATGTACATGGCCATCGGCCTCTCAGTTGTCCTTCCTCGGACGACCCCTCTTCTTTCTGGGGGACCCTCACGTGCAGGCCGCTGCGTTGCAGAGGACTCTCCACCAGAGTCATCCTCCCTCCCTGTGGCAGTTGCAGTTGTTGCGGCACCAGATGTTGTGGGCACACAGGGAGGTGTGGACATGTTGGTGCTAATCTGGCGGAGGCATGTCAATATGTCCCTCTGCACCGCTGTCAGTTCTTCCAATGTGTCCCACTTGGACTCCATGCCAGACTTGTGTGTCTCCACACGGGACATGTGTGTCTACACACGGGACATGTGGGAGTCCAAGCGGGCATGATGGGCAGCCTGCTGCTGTTGAATGTCCTTGAGGATCCCCACTACCTGGCTGACCTCTCCGGTGCTATTCTGGTACGCATCAGCAATGCGTGCCAGTTGTGGGTCATCATGCAGTCCAGACCCCTCTGCAAACAGCGACCTCTGCCCACCACCCTCCCACCACCCCTGGCCACACGTGCGGGAGCTGCCGTGGCACGCACAGGTGACCCTAGGCCCCCTTGGGGGTTGGTACTGGGGTTGTTGTCCGTTGCTTCACGGTGGGCTGTGGTCCCTGTGCTGTTGTCATTCAGTGTCCTTGGTCTGTCCGTGTCGGCGGGGTGGTCTGTGTGTTGGCAGATGTTGGAGGAATGGGTGCAGGGGGTGCAGATGGTGGTCCTGCTGGTGCTGCATGATGACTCACACCGGAGGTGCCAGGTTGGTCTTCGCCATCCGATGAGGGCAGAGGCAGCTCCACACCAGAGAGCTCAGGGTCCCCCGGAGCCTGGGACAGGGACTCCTCCTCATCTGCTGCTGTGTCCCCATCATCACCTGTTTTTGGAAGAGACACACAATGTATGTTATGTTTCTGCAGGCATCAATGGTTAAACACATGACAGTTGTGACTGTGACTGTACCCCTGTACATTGCATTGTCCTAAGTTGTCACAGTCAGAGGTTGATATTGGTGTGGCTCATTGTCCTGCCAACCTGATGCATTTCAATGTGGATGTTGAGGTGTGTGCATAACCAGCATTGGTGGTATTTGGTTGACATCCGGACCTCCTTCTCCCCCAGCCCAGTTATCCCACCATGAAGCATGCCACCCTTGCAGTGGGTGCAGGTTGACTCTCAGGATGTCAGTCAGTGGTGTCCTGCTGTTGGTTGGTGCCCAGTTCCCAGCAGGGCCTGGTACTCCCCACAACAGAGCACCATTGTCAGACATCTTTGAAGTGGCTTTTCACTCCCTGTGAGGTGTGCATGCTTCAGTGTGAGCTTGCTGGGCCATGTGGGTGGGGGATGTTGAGCTGTGACTACCACTCCCATCATGCTATTGCCTACACCCCCTTCCCAGCATGCACATACTTCCTTCCTTTTGACTCTGCTTCCCTGTGGGGTGGTGTGCCTGTGCTGACAGGATGGCTGACAGTGTTGTCCTGGCGTTTGTTTGGCTACAAGTCCCAAAAGTGTCCCTGTGCTTCACACAGCATAACCCATTGTGGTTGTTCTTTGTGGGATATTTAATTAGAGTGTGAGGCATTGCATTCTCCCAGGTGAGTTGTGTGGAGTTTGTGTTAAGGGGGTGTGTGAGTAAAGCTGCTGGTAACTATGGTCAGAGATGTCAGTCCTCCTTCCCACCCAGCCAGATATCCCACCATGGAACGTGCTTCCATTGCAGGGAGTGCAAGTTGGCTTTCAGGATGTCAGTCAGTGGTGTCCTGCTGTTGGTTGTTGTACAGTTCCCAGCAGGGCCTTGTGCTCCCCACAGCAGTACCCAGTGTCAGCCATCTTGTCAGTTCTTTTCCACTCCCTGTGATGTGAGCATGGTTCAGAGTGGTGTTGATGGGCCAATTGTGAGGGTGACCAATATCTGTGACTACCACTCCCATCATGCTATTGCCTACACCCCCTTCCCAGCATGCCCATACTTCCTTCCTTTTGAGTGGACTTCACTGTGAGTGAGTGTGCCAGCAATGGCAAGATGGCTGACAGTGTGGTCCTGTTGTTTGTTGGTGCACAGTTCCCAGCAGGGCCTTGTGCTCCCCTCAGCTGAGGGCAGTGTCAGACATCTTTGAAGTGGCTTTTCACTCCCTGTGAGGTGTGCATGCTTCAGTGCTAGCTTGCTGGGCCATGTGGGTGGGGGATGTTGAGCTGTGACTACCACTCCCATCATGCTATTGCCTACACCCCCCTTCCCAGCATGCCCATACTTCCTTCCTTTTGACTGCTTCCCTGTGGGGTAGTGTGCCTGTGCTGACAGGATGGCTGACAGTGTTGTCCTGGCAGTTGTTTGGCTACAAGTCCCAAGAGTGTCCCTGTGCTTCACACAGCATAACCCAGGGTGGTGGTTCTTTGTGGGATCTTCAATTAGAGTGTGAGGCATTGCATTCTCCCAGGTGGGTTATGTGGAGTTAGTGTTGAGGGGGTGTGTGAGGAGAACTGCTTGTAACTATGGTCAGTGCTGTGAGTCCTCCTTCCCACCCAGCCATATATCCCACCATGGAAGGTGCTTCCATTGCAGGGAGTGCAAGTTGGCTTTCAGGATGTCAGTCAGTGGTGTCCTGCTGTTGTTTGTTGCACAGTTGCCAGCAGGGCCTTGTGCTCCCCACAGCAGTACCCAGTGTCAGCCATCTTGTCAGTCCTTTTCCACTCCCTGTGATGTGAGCATGGTTCAGAGTTGTGTTGATGGGCCAATTGTGAGGGTGACCAATATCTGTGACTCCAACTCCCATCATGCTATTGCCTACACCCCCCTTCCCAGCATGCCCATACTTCCTTCCTTTTGAGTGGACTTCACTGTGTGTGAGTGTGACAGCAATGGCAAGATGGCTGACGATGTGGTCCTGTTGTTTGTTGGTGCCCAGTTCCCAGCAGGGCCTTGTGCTCCCCACAGCTGAGGCCAGTGTCAGACATCTTTGAAGTGGCTTTTCACTCCCTGTGAAGTGTGCATGCTTCAGTGCTAGCTTGCTGGGCCATGTGGGTGGGGGATGTTGAGCTGTGACTACCACTCCCATCATGCTATTGCCTACACCCCCCTTCCCAGCATGCCCATACTTCCTTCCTTTTGACTCTGCTTCCCTGTGGGGTAGTATGCCTGTGCTGACAGGATGGCTGACAGTGTTGTCCTGCCGTTTGTTTGGCTACAAGTCCCAAAACTGTCCCTGTGCTTCACACAGCATGACCCAGTGTGGTAGTTCTTTGTAGGATATTTAATTAGAGTGTGAGGCAATGCATTCTCCCAGGTGAGTTGTGTGGAGTTTGTGTTAAGGGGGTGTGTGAGAAAAGCTGCTGGTGACTATAGTCAGAGCTGTGAGTCCTCCTTCCCACCCAGCCAGATATCCCACCATGGAACGTGCTTCCATTGCAGGGAGTGCAAGTTGGCTTTCAGGATGTCAGTCAGTGGTGTCCTGCACTTGGTTGGTGCACAGTTCCCAGCAGGGGCTTGTGCTCCCCACAGCAGTACCCAGTGTCAGCCATCTTGTCAGTTCTTTTCCACTCCCTGTGATGTGAGCATGGTTCAGAGTGGTGTTGATGGGCCAATTGTGAGGGTGACCAATATCTGTGACTACAACTCCCATCATGCTATTGCCTACACCACCCTTCCCAGCATGCCCATACTTCCTTCCTTTTGAGTGCACTTCACTGTGTCTTTGAGTGTGACAGCAATGGCAAGATGGCTGACAGTGTGGTCCTGTTGTTTGTTGGTGCCCAGTTCCCAGCAGGGCCTTGTGCTCCCCACAGCTGAGGCCAGTGTCAGACATCTTTGAAGTGGCTTTTCACTCCCTGTGAGGTGTGCATGCTTCAGTGTGAGCTTGCTGGGCCATGTGGGTGGGGGATGTTGAGCTATGACTACCACTCCCATCATGCTATTGCCTACACCCCCCTTCCCAGCATGGCCATACTTCCTTCCTTTTGACTCTGCTTCCCTGTGGGGTAGTGTGCCTGTGCTGACAGGATGGCTGACAGTGTTGTCCTGGTGGTTGTTTGGCTACAAGTCCCAAGAGTGTCCCTGTGCTTCACACAGCATAACCCAGGGTGATGGTTCTTTGTGGGATCTTCAATTAGAGTGTGAGGCATTGCATTATCCCAGGTGGGTTATGTGGAGTTAGTGTTGAGGGGGTGTGTGAGGAGGACTGCTTGTAACTATGGTCAGTGCTGTGAGTCCTCCTTCCCACCCAGCCAGATATCCCACCATGGAAGGTGCTTCCATTGCAGGGAGTGCAAGTTGGCTTTCAGGATGTCAGTCAGTGGTGTCCTGCTGTTGGTTGGTGCACAGTTCCCAGCAGGGCCGCAAGGAGGAGGAGTAAGAGGCGGGGCCCAGGCACAAAAGCTCGCTGCAGCGCGGGAGCGGACAATTTTGTGTAGTGTTGCCGCGCGGACCGCTGCTGACAGCGCGCTATTCTTAAAATTGTTTACTGTGTTCTAATTGTCTTTTAAAATTGAATTGAATGGGAAAAACTTACTTTTTAACTTGAGCTCGCTGGCTCGCTGGCTCCTTGCCGTACCCCTGAGGCTCTCCACCCCTAGGCCTTCGCCAATTGGCCGTAAGGAGGAGGAGTAAGAGGTGGGGCCCAGGCACAAAAGCTCGCTGCAGCGCGGGAGCGGACAATTTTGTGTAGTGTTGCCGCGCGGACCGCTGCTGACAGCGCGCTATTCTTAAAATTGTTTACTGTGTTCTAATTGTCTTTTAAAATTGAATTGAATGGGAAAAACTTACTTTTTAACTTGGGCTCGCTGGCTCCTTGCCGTACCCCTGAGGCTCTCCACCCCTAGGCCTTAGCCAATTGGCCGTAAGGAGGAGGAGTAAGAGGCGGGCCCAGGCACAAATGCACGCCACTGCGCGGGAGCACAGCGGACGCGCGCAGCGGACGCGCGCAGCGGGCGCGCCTAAGGCAAGCCCGTCTGCGCCCGTCCGCGCCCAGACGGTCCCAGGGGCCACGAATCATGGTCAAATTATTAAATATTCTTCCAAGGCACTTAGGCTGTTAGCTCAACCGTGTTTCCCTCTTGACCCTGCTGCTCACATTCGCATCATGGATAACGGTATCCTCCAAACTCAGAGCCACCATGTTGCCCTTCCTTCCCCCATTTTGCATTATTCCCCTACATCTGGCCCCACTACAGTTAAACATACGGCTCTGCGCATCTTCTATCTTAACACCCGTTCCCTGGTCAAACACCAGCTAGACATTTTTCTGCTGCTTACTTCAGAAAAACCAGACGTCCTTCTGGTCACCGAAACCTGGTTAACTCAGGACTCTACCCCGGATATCTAAGCGGCACTCCCTTCGGATTATTACATCTTGTCTGTTAATCGGCCTTCAGGAAAGATTGGCGGCGGTGTAGCCGCCATCATACACAAAAACCATAAGTTCACTACCATTACTTCCCTTGATCTTCCGGAGGTAGAGAATATTGTAATTAAACTTGACACTAACACTGGATCTCTTATTTTTGTACTTATTTACCGACCCCCTCACGCCATGCCTACTTTCCCTCTCTCTTTGAGTGAACAAATGGCCAAACTTGTCATGAACTATGCTAATGTTCTACTTATAGGAGACTTGAATTACTGGTTTCATGATGCCCTTGGCGGGCCACATGCTGCAGAACTTTCTGAATTGCTCTCTAACTTGAATTTGGCCCAGCACTTAACCTCCCCTACCCATGTAAAGGGACATACTTTGGACCAAATCTGGTCCTCAAATCTTATATTGTCGGTGCCCACAATCTCACCATGTATATGATCAGATCATCATTTAATAAAATTTACGGTTACCATAAACTCTAAGATCAAAATCCACACGGTGGTGGGAGGCATGACAAGAAAGTGGAGGACTCTTGATAAATTAGAATTTGTCAAAACACTGGCCAATTCAGCTCCCAACTTCAATCCTGATGTTGACTCTATGGAAGAGAACATCTCGAATTGGCTACTGCTTGCTTGTAATGTCCATGCTCCACTCACTAAATTTTCCCGTGCCCGCCATTCAGATGCACATAAATGGTTTACGATCGAGCTCAAAACACAAAAACTTGAGCTCCGTCAAAAGGAGAGAAAATGGAGGCTAAGATACTCCATGGAAGATAAACAACAGTTCTTGTTAGCTCGTAAAGAGTATAAAAAGCCATACTGGAAACCAAAGCGGCCTATTTCTCAGCTAGAATATTAAATGCTCAGAATAAGCCGAAGGAAATATTTATGATAGTTAATGACCTTTGTAACGCTGAGAGAATACTCCCCAGTCAGACGCCTACCCAAGAGCTATGTAACTCTTTGAACAATTACTTCTTGGACAAAATTTCTATAATCAAAGCTAGCATTCCCACTACCGTTAGTACAGAACACTTGGACAACCTGTCAACTAATTCAGCCACCATGGCTCATTTCCCAGGCATTTGTCCTCAGACCCTATCAGATTTAATGACCCGTGTAAAATCTGGGTCCCCTAACGATTGTTGTCCACCTCATGTCTTGAGGGACGCCTTCTCTGCTCTACCTCATAGCGTGCTTCCCTTCCTCAACGAGTCTCTCGTACAGGGCAAGGTCCCTAGTGCCTTCAAGAACGCAATTGTGGTCCCTCTTTTAAAAAAACCAGGGGCTGACCCCCTGAATCCTTCTAATTACCGTCCCATCTCTCTCCTCCCCTTTTTGGCCGAGATCCTAGAGGCCCATGTGGCCAGGTGCCTTTCCAATTTTATTGAACAGTCAGAACACCTAGAGCCACATCAAGCTGGCTTCCGGCCCGCCCACTCAACTGAGTCTGTAATTCTTGCAGTATTGGACACCCTGAGAGCTAATGCGGGCAAGGGCATCCCCCAGGCCTTGGTGCTCCTGGATTTGTCGGCCGCGTTCGACACGGTCGATCACAAAATCTTGATGGACCGTGTCGAGCAGGCCGGTATACAGGGCCCGCATACAACTGGATAAAGTCCTTCCTTGAAGGCAGAGCTCAAGCAGTGCGACTTGGCCCATTTACTGCTTCTAAGCTCGCTACTACATGCGGGGTGCCACAGTGCTCGTCCCTATCCCCTCACTTATTTAATCTTTATCTCATGCCCCTGATCCACTCATTGAAAAACAGAAAGATAACTACTTTCAATTATGCTGACGATCTTCAGCTTGTTTTTACCTTGGATTCTCCTGACTCGGTCCTCGAGTTCCAAGCTACCATGCTTCATATTCAGCGTTGGATGGACCTCAACCATCTTAAACTCAACCCGGGCAAGACGGAACTAGTGTTGCCTGGGAAGAGTGAGATCTCTTGGGGTCTCACTATTGGCCGACAGAATTAGGATCCCCCTACCCCCTCTCCTTCTGTGAAAAGCCTGGGGGTCACTATAAATGCAGACCTCTCGCTTAGAGGGACAAGTGGGGCAGTGGTCTCCACCTGCTTTCTCCAATTGCGTAAAATCAGGAGGATTGCCTACTTGCTGACTCACTCAGCCCTCACACAGGTGGTGATAGCTTTGGTTCTCTCGCGCCTTGACTTTTCAAATTCCATCTATCTTGGCCTGCCTCTGTTTCTACTTAAACGCCTACAATTGGTACAGAACCAGGCTGCAAGACTAATTTATAAACAACCTAAATGGCAATCCGCCAGACCCTGGCTATCCAAACTTCACTGGCTACCTATTGCCCAACGTGTAGCTTTTAAGACAGGGTGCTTACTCTTTAAGGCATTGCATTGCAGGAGCCCCAAATTCGTCAGTGGTATGATTGTGAAGAATGCCCCACTTCGCAACCTACGGTCAACCCATTCTCACTTATTGACTACCCCTGCCATTAAACTCAAACGTCAGGGTGGGCGTAGGTTCTCTTACCTTGCCCCTAAATTCTGGAACTCTTTACCTCTGGCAATCAGGATGTGCGACAACCTGCTGGGGTTTAGAAAGGTGCTTAAGACCTGGTTGTTTGAGCAAGCCTACGCATAGTCTATTGCGCTGCAACACTGTCCAAGATTAGCGCCATGAAACCTTCTGGTGACCGTGCGCTTTAGAAGTTCCTACTAACATAACATAACATAACAGGGCCTTGTGCTCCCCACAGCAGTACCCAGTGTCAGCCATCTTGTCAGTCCTTTTCCACTCCCTGTGATGTGAGCATGGTTCAGGGTGGTGTTGATGGGCCAATTGTGAGGGTGACCAATATCTGTGACTACAACTCCCATCATGCTATTGGCTACACTGACTTCACCAGCATACACAGAATTCCTTCCTTTCAGTGAGCTTCCCTGTGAGGTGGTGATCTAGTGGTGGCAAAATATCTGACTGTGTTTGTTGGTTATATTTGTGCCACTGCCTTGCTGTATTTGTTGTTAGGTTTGTACATGTCATGACACAGTTACATGTCACTATGAGATGGCAGGTATTGTGTTTGTCTGACTAGCATTCACATGTTGGGATGATTATCTTTTGGTTGCAGTGGATTTGCTAAGGGTGCATGGTTTGACTATCCCCTTGACAGTGATGTGTGTGTATTGTCACACCATATTGTGTATATTAGTTGTGTACTCACCAGGCTCTGGGATGTTTGTTAGTCCATATACGCTCACTGGTGGTAGGATGGCCCGCACCTTCTCCTCCCAGGGCCTGAGGTATACTGGTTTGGCAGGAGGGCCACTGCCGGTGTGTTGACTCAGGAGGTAATCCTTCTTCAGTAGGTCCCTGACCCTCCTGCGCACATCATACCACCGGTTCTGGATGTCTTCCTTTGTGCGCAAACATGGTGATTGTGCAGTCACCCTGTCGACGATCCTCGCCCACATCTTGGTTTTCTGCGCCATGGGGGTCTGTTGAACCAATGTGCCAAACAACTGTGGCTCTACCCTCAGGATCTCGTCTACCAGGACTTCCAATTCACTATCTAGCAACTTATGATTCTTCTTTGGGGGCATGGTGATGGGTAGTGGTGGTGATTGATATGTGTGTGTGTGTGTGTGCAAGTGAGGGTGGGTGAGTGTAGGTTTTGCTGGGTGTGTGTGAGGGTGCTATTTGTTGAGGTGCTAATGGTGTGTGGCTTGTGTGTTGGATGAGCTGTGAGTGTGTCTGTGGTTGCTGTCTGATGGTGTTCTGTGCTGGCAGGTCAGTGGAATTTGCAAAGGATCATGGTAGGGATTTGTGGCCTTTATATAGGTGGAGTTGGGGGTGTGTCCTTGTTCCATTCCCCCCCTGTATTTATTGGCTTTGTGATTGCTTGTTTGGCCCTTTTTTTTCTATTTTTCCCTTTGTATTTTTTGAGCATGTAGGAGACGTTCTTCTGACTGAGTAGGACACTGCAGTTGTCTCGTGCGATCTTCTCCGACTCGTTCCCGCTGTGTTTCAGCTAGGTTTCATGTGCGGCGTACGAGTCGGTCGCGGAGTTTTGTATTGTTTCGGCTGGCTTTTGTATGCGTGTCGGTTGTACGGCTTGAGCTCCGTGCGAGTCGGTCTGGTTTTGCACGTATTGCATCGTACTGCGCGGGTCGGAGTACGCGGGTACGTTTCGTTCGGGTTGATTCCTGGTGCGTGTCGGTCGGTTCGATTCGCGTCGTTTCCCGGCCGGATGGTTTGTTTCCGTCCGGGTCGGTCGTTCGTTTTGTGTTCCGTACGAGTTGGTCGTGATTCACATGCATTTCATCGTACTACGCGGGTCGGACGGCGCCGGTACATGTCGGTCGGACTAAATTCCCGTACCGAGTCGGTCGGTATGTTTTCCGGCCCGAATCGGAATCAGCCCCTGTGTGTGTTGGAAAGCTCTCCATTGACACCGTCAAAACACTCCTCAGAGCTCCCAAGTGTTAATTTTTTTTTTGGTTTGTTTTGTTGCTTGTGTTTCTTTGTTGAAAAGAAACAGCAGAGTTGGACTCTTTCACTTTTATTTTTTGTTTTAAAAAAATGAAAAACAACAAAAGAAATGAAAAAAATTAGAAAATACAAAAAAACAATTGTTCCAAAATAATAAAAAAAAGGTTCGAATGGAACCACCTAAACTGGTTAAAAATTGAAAAATTGTATGTAGTGAACGTAATTGCTTGTATGAATGTGTGTATGATCAATGTTAGAGGTGTGTATAAGTAGTGTCTCAGTGAATGGATGAGCACATGCATAATACATAAGTGAATGAATAAGTAAAAGAATAGTGCTTGTGTGATTTGATATGGGCATAATTAGTGGCAAAGTGAATGGATGACTTCATGCGTAAGACCTGTGTGAATGGTTGAGTATACAAGTAGTGTTTGAATGATTGCATAAGTACATTCGTAGTGCCTGGGTCATTGTATGAGTATATGTGTAGTGTCTGGGTGATTGCATGAATGCATGGGTACTGCCAGAGTGAAATAATGAGTGCAACAATACTGCCTGAGGGTTTCTATGAATGCAGGTGTATTGCCTGGATGATTAGATGAGTGCTTTGGTAGTACCTGAGTGAATGGATGAGTGCATGGGTTGTGCTTGAGGGAATGGATGAGTGCATAGGTAGTGCCTAGGTGACTGCATGAGTGCATGGGTAGTGCCTATGGGATTGCATAAGTACAAGGGTAGTGCCTGTGTGATTGTATGAGTGTTTGGGAAGAACCTGAGTAAAGGTATGAGTGCAAGGCTAATGCCTAGGTCATTGAAAGAGTGCATAGGTAGTGTCTGAGTGAATGGTTGAGTTTAAGAGTAGTGCCTGAGTGATTACATGAATACATGGGTAGTGCCTGGGTCAATGTATAAGTGGAGAGGTACTGTCTGGGTGATTGGATGAGTGCATAAGTACTGCCTGAGTGAGTTTATGACTCCAAGGGTAATGTCTGGGTGATTACATCAGTGCATGGGTAGTGCCTGAGTAAAGGATGACTGTAAGAGTAATGCCTGGGTCATTGGATGAGTGCATGGGTACTGCCTGAGAGAATGGTTGAGTCTAAGAGTAGTGCCTGAGTAATTGTATGAGTATATGGGTAGTATGTCGGTGATTGCATGAGTACAGGGATAGTGCCTGAGTGATTACATGAATACATGGGTAGTGCCTGGGCCAATGTATAAGTGGAGAGGTACTGTCTGGGTGATTGGATGAGTGCATAAGTACTGCCTGAGTGAGTTTATGACTCCAAGGGTAATGTCTGGGTGATTACATCAGTGCATGGGTAGTGCCTGAGTAAAAGGATGACTGTAAGAGTAATGCCTGGGTCATTGGATGAGTGCATGGGTACTGCCTGAGAGAATGGTTGAGTCTAAGAGTAGTGCCTGAGTAATTGTATGAGTATATGGGTAGTATGTTGGTGATTGCATGAGTACAGGGATAGTGCCTGGGTGATTGCATGAGTGCAGGAGTAGTGCCTGGGTGATTGTATGAGTACATGGGAAATACCTGAGTGAAAGTATGAGTGCAAGGCTAATGCCTGGGTCATTGCGTGAGTGCATGGGTAGTGCTTGACAGAATAGATGAGTGCATGTGTAGTACTTGAGTGAATGGATTAGTCCAACTGTAGTGCCTGCGTGATTGGATGAGTGCATATGTAGTGCCTGAGTGAATGGATCAGTGCATGGATAGCGCTTGAGTGAATGGTTGAGTGCAAGAGTAGTGCCTGGGTGATTGCATGACTGCGTAGGTAATGCCTGATTAATTGGATGTGTGTATAGGTAGTGCCTCCTTAATTGCATGAGTGCATGGGCAGTGCCTGGGTGATTGCATAAGTGCAGGAGTACTGCCTGGCTGATTGGATAAGTGCATTGGTAGTGCCTGAGTGAATTCATGAGTGCAAGAGTAATATCTGCCTGCTTAGATCAGTGCATGGCTAGTGCTTGAGTACAAGGATGACTGCAAGAGTAATCCGTGGGTCATTGTATGAGTGTATCGGAAGTACCTGAGGGAATGGTTGAGTGCATGGGTATTGCCTGAGTGAATCATTGAGTACAAAAGTAGTGTCTGGGTGATTGTTGGATTGCGTAGGTAATGTATGATTGATTGGATGTGTGTATAGGTAGTTCCTCCTTAACTGTATGAGTGCATGGGTAGTGCCTGAGTAAAAGGATGACTGAATCACTAACAAAATATCGACTACCACAATATCGAGGTACAATAATATCGTGACAAAAATATCGAACTCAAGAATATCGACATCCTATCTACATCATGGTAAGTACAAAAATATCGAGAAAAAAATATCGTCAAAAATATCGTTAAAAATATCGTTTTTTTAATGTTAAAAAATGTAAAATAAAGTAAATAATACATATAATTAAGACACATAGTTAAAAATATTTTAAAATGTTTAAAAATGATAACTAATACATAGAATGTAAAAATAAATTAAACATATACATATAAAATATAATATATATACTTAACAATATTCATCAATAATTACTTTAATAACTTATAAATTGTTAAAAAATATTTATAAATTATAAATACATATATACACATACAACAATAATATAAATAAAAATATAAAAAATATATATAACAAATTAAAAATTACAATATTTTTAAACTTTTTAAAAATAAATTATACATTACATTAACTAAAACAGTAGAGGAAATATTGGATAGCGGTGGGAATAAAATTACTATTCCAACTCCAGAGAGTGCAACAGTAGGGAAAGTGTTGGATAGCATAGGGGTAAAAATTACTATTCCCACTCCAGTGAGTGCAACAGTAGGGAAAGTGTTGGATAGCGTAGGGGTAAAAATTACTATTCCCACTCCAGAGAGTGCAACAGTAGGGAAAATGTTGGATAGCGTAGGGGTAAAAATTACTATTCCCACTCCAGAGAGTGTAACAGTAGGGAAACTGTTGGTTAGAGAAGGGGTAAAATTACTATTCCCACTCCAGTGAGTGCAACAGTAGGAAAAGTGTTGGATAGCGTAAGGGTTAAAATTACTATTCCCACTCCAGAGAGTGCAACAGTAGGGAAAGTGTTGGATAGCGTAGGGGTTAAAATTACTATTCCAACTCCATAGAGTGCAACAGTAGGGAAAGTGTTGGATAGCGAAGGGGTAGAAATTACTATTCCCACTCCAGTGAATGCAACAGTAGGGAAAGTGTTGGATAGCGTAGGGGTTAAACTTACTATTCCCACTCCAGAGAGTGCAACAGTAGGGAAAGTGTTGGATAGCGTAGGGGTTAAAATTACTATTCCAACTCCATAGAGTGCAACAGTAGGGAAAGTGTTGGATAGCGAAGGGGTAAAAATTACTATTCCCACTCCAGTGAGTGCAACAGTAGGAAAAGTGTTGGATAGCGAAGAGGTAAAAATTACTATTCCCACTCCAATCAGTGCAACAGTAGGGAAAGTGTTGGATACTTTAGGGGTAAAAATTACTATTCCCACTCCAGAGAGTATAACTGTAGGGAAAGTGTTGGATAGCAGAGGGTTAAAATTAACATGCTTATCAATTAAATAATTTTTTTAATTAAATAACGAATTAATAATTAATTAACAATAAATTAATTATGAATACCAATAAATTAAAATTAATAATTACTTTAATAACATTAAATTACTTCCCACCCAATTCGCATATAAATCCACAACCCGCTCCTAAAATAAATTAACACAATTAATATAATAAACAATTAATCAATTAATAAAAATGATTTACCAATTATTAATTCATTACCAATAAATTAATTATCAATACCAATAAATAAAAATTAATAATTACTTAATTGTAATAAATTACTTCACACCCTATTCCCCTATAAACACACAACCCACTCCTAAACTAAATTAACACAATTAATATATTTATCAATTAATCAATTACCAAAGATTAATTACCAATTAATAAACAATAAATTAATTATCAATACCAAAAAATATAAATTAATAATTAATTTATTATAATTAATTTACTTCCCACCCTATTCCCCTATAAACCCACAACCCGCTCTGAAAACAAATTAACACAATTAATATATCAATTAATCAATTAATAAAAATTAATTTCCAATTAACAATTAATTAACAATACATTAAATATCAATACCAAAAAATAAAAATTAATAAATACTTTATTATAATTAAATTACTTCCCACCCTATTCCCCTATAAACCCACAACCTGCTACGGAACTAAAACGCAAAATTTAATTTAAAAAAATTAATAATTAAAAAAAGTTATTTAATTTACTATAATTAAATTACTTCCCACCCTATTCCCCTATAAACCCACAACCTGCTACGGTACTAAAACGCAAAATTTACTTTAAAAAAAATTGCTAACTTCTAAAAATTTAATACATATATTTAAAACAAAATACAAAACAACAAAAAATGTGGCGCACATACATATAAAATACATACTAAAATACATAACACTAATATAAACATCGATATTATTAACAACAATATTTTTGCAAACGATATTAGTAACTTCGATATTAACAAAAACAATATTTCTTACCTTCAGGTCGATATTCTGGTCACCGATATTCTTGATGTCGATATTCTGTCCCTCCGATATTTACAACTCGATATTTCTGTAGGTCAAAAAAAAAACTCGATATTATGTCTGTGCACCAGGATGACTGTTAAGAGTAATGGCTGGGTTATTGGATGAGTGCATGGGTAGTGCCTGAGAGAATGGATGAGTGCATGGGTAGTGCCTGAGTGAATAGTTCAGTGCAAGAGTAGTGCCTGGGTGACTACATGAGTGCAGGAGTACAGGGGTAGTGTTGTATATTGAGAGTAAATATCAATGAACCAGTACATATATCCAAAAGATGCTGAATGCCAGAAGCAGTATGGATTTTACTTCTGTCAGTTACCAACTGTTGAAATACATGATGTAGTAAAGAACAGAATCTTTTTTCATGATTTCCCATGATTTCATGATGAAGATCTTGTAGATAAAACACAACATTCAGAATCACATTAGCATAACAGTTGATACCGGAACTATTTTCCAACTAGTATCCTACAATGTCATCAACAGTTTCCATTTTCTTTTTCTTTACACCTTCAAGTTTCGCTTCAATTATTTTCTTTTTTGTCAACCTCAGTTGAATGTTTGACATATTTCTATTTTGGACACACTACACGTTTCTCATATATGGGATATTCACCTAAATCAGGTGTATAAAGTCTTATTAAATGATTATACTCTATTACACAATTTGCATCAGCACTAACCTTTTTCTCATCGAAATCTATCAAATACAAACCAGACAATGTTCTTACTCGAGATAATGCAACGTATGCCATTCCCTCTTTGAACACTGTACTTCCGGTATTTACAAAAGCACTGTCTATACTTAAACCTTGAGATTTATGAATAGTTACTGCATATGCTAAAGACATAGGAAACTGTTTTCTCTGAACATATAAATCTTTTACAAGCAAAAAACGTACAACAGAACGCTCAATCTGTCTTACCTCTTTGATCTGATCAAATTTTATAATCAAAAATTCTATTCCATCTCTTTTGACATTTTACAAAATCAACAACTTTTCCCATTGCTCCATTTACTAAACCTTCTTCTACATTCAAATTACGCCGTAAAATTACCCGACAGTTTATACATACATGTAAAGTCTTTTCTAAGCCTGCAGTTTTAGATACAGGTTGGTGAATGAGTAAGTATGTGTTACTCTATGTATGAATAAGTGAGGTGGTATGTGCATAACTGTATAGGTGAGTAAATGGCAGTGTGATTGATTCTTTGGGTGACTGTCTAGGTGTGTGAGTAACTCTATGGGTGAGTGGTGGTGTGTGAGTGTCCATATGGGTGTATGAGTGCATATATCAGTGGCTGTATTGATGAGTGACTGCGTGTATGAGTAACTCTATGGGTGAGTGAGTGGATGTGTGTGTAGACCTATGAATCAATGAGTGGGTATGTACTAACTGGTATTGGTGTGTCTATGGTTTCAAAAATGGTAAACTGTATTTTAGAGTGGGTATATGAAAAGTTATATTAGGGTGTGAGGAGGTGCATCAGATATTAAGAGGATGATGTCATCAGTGATGCCATTAGTGATGTCATTTGAGATGTCATCAGTGATGTCATCAGTGATGTCACTGACCATGTCATGAGTGATGTAATATATGACGTCATCAGCAGTGCATTGCGGGGGCGCAAGTTATAGTTAGCCCCGCTAATTATAACAGCTGAATTTCTCTGGTTTTGTACGAGTGAAATGTCAACCTAACTATAAAGTCACTGAAACCTGTGGTTTTTTCAGTGAATATCTAAGGTTTTTTAAATGCTAATTCCTAACTATAAAGTCTCTAAAATCTGTGTTTTTTCCAGTGAATTTCAAAGGTTTTTTAAATGCTAATCCCTAACTATAACGTCCCTGAAACCTGTGTTTTTTTCAGTGAATTTCTAAGGTTTTTTAAATGCTAATTTCTAACTATGCCTACATAGGTAGGACATGCACAGAAAGAGGAAGAAAGGCGCTGAAAGAAGCAAGAGAAGTGCAGAAAGATACAAGAGAGGTACAGAAAGAGGAAGAAAGGTGCAGAAAGAAGCAAGAAAATGCCGAAAGAGGCAACAGAAGTCCAGAAAGAGGAAGAAAGGTACAGAAAGAAGCCAGAGAAGTGCAGAAAGAAGCAACAGAGGTGCAGAAAGAGGCCTACTTTGACTGTACCTTTCCACAGACTCATACAAAGTAGCATACTTCTCCTAAGATGTCTTAAACCTCACTTTTCTCTTGAAGGTTCACTATTCATCGACTGCTCAAAATGTTAGGCCTACCAAAGGTAAAACAGCAATCCTAACCATATCACTGTGGTAAGTTTGTGAAGGTATGCATGCGTGTGTCTCTGCTTTTACCTAGTGACGTTGCATAAAAATAAACATACAAATACTTGAATACCTGTTTCAAACAGCATACTCTGTAAATTTGTGTGCAAAAAGGTGTATACATTTCTTTCTGCTCACAATACAGGGCACATGGGTATTCAATAGTATATTTGAGGGGCTCTATAACACCTATATACATAAGACATGTCTGCCTGTGCAACCGAATGACAGAACAGAATTGAGAAGATTTGACCACATATAGGAGAAGTTAGCCGCTTTTTAAGGTACCATCTTTAGATGCATAACACATGTAAGAATACATGTACAAGTAGACATATACCTCTGTCACGAGAGCACGCAGACCTTTAAACTTGACAGCTTGCACATCCCATTTGAGTACAGAAAGAGGCGAGTGAAGTTCAGAAAGAAGCAAGAGAGTTGCAGAAACTGGCAAAAGAGGTACAGAAAGAGGGAACGGGTGCAGACAGTGGCAAGAGAGGTGCAGAAAGAGGGCAGAGGGGTGTAGAAAGAGAAAGAAATGCGCAGAAAGAGAAGGAAAGGTGCAGAAAGAGGCAAGAGAAGTGCAGAAAGAAGCAACAGAGTTGCAGAAAGAGGCAAGAGAAGAACAAAGGCAAGAGAGGTACAGAAAGAGGCAAAAGAGGTACAGAAAGAGGGAAAAGGAGTGCAGAAAGAGGCAAGAGGGGTGCATAAAGAAGCAAGAGAAGTGTATAAAGAGGCAAGAGAGGTGCAGAAACAGGTAACAGAGGTGCAGAAAGAGGGAAGCGGGATGCAGAAAGAGGGAAGAGGGGTGCAGAAAGCAGCAAGAGAGTTGCAGAAAGAAGCAAGAGAAATGCATAAAGAAGCAAGCAAGGTGCAGAAAGAGGCAAGAGAAGTGCAGAAAGAGGCAAGAGAGATGCAGAAAGAGGCAAGAGAGGTGCAGAAAGAGGCAAGAGAAGTGCAGAAAGAGGTAAGAGAGTTACAGAAAGAGGCAAAAGAGGTAAGAAAGAGGGGAAATGAATGCAGAAAGAGGCAAGGGGGTGCAGAAAGAAGCAAGAGAGGTGCAGAAAGAAGCAAGAGAAGTGCAGAAAGAAGCAACAGAGGTGTAGAAAGAGGTGAGATGGTTGCAGAAAAGAGGCAAGGTAAGTACAGAAAGAGGCAAGAGTGTTGCAGAAACAGGCAAAAGAGGTGCAGAACGAGGGAAGAGGGGTGCAAAAGAGTCAGTCAAGAGGGGTGCAGAAATTTGCAAGAGAGGTGCAGAAAGAAGAAATAGCAGTGCAGAAAGAACCAACAGAGGTGCAGAAAGAGGCAAGAAGGGTGCAGAAAGAGGCCAGAGAAGTGCAGAAAGAAGGAAAAGAGGCGCAGAAAGAGGCAAGAGGGGTGCAGAAAGAGGCAAGAGAGGTGCAGAAAGAGGCAAGAGGGCTGCAGAAATTTGCAATAAAGGTGCAGAAAGAAGCAAGAGAGGTGAGGAAAGAAGCTAGAGATGTACAGAAAGAAGCAACAGAGGTGCAGAAAGAAGCAAGAGAAGTGCAGAAAGAAGCAACAGAGGTACAGAAAAAGGCAAGAGGGGTGCAGAAAGAGGCAAGAGAAGTGCAGAAAGAGGCAAGAGAGGTACACAAAGAGGGAAGAAGGGTGCAGAAAGAGGCAAGAGAGGTGCAGAAAGAAGCAAGAGAAGTGCAGAAAGAGGCAAGAAAAGTGCAGAAAGGGGCAAGAGATGTGCAGAAAGAAGCAAGAGAGGTGCACAGAGAGGCACAACGTGTGCAGAAATTTGCAAGAGAGGTGCAGAAAGAGGCAAGAGGGGTGCAGAGATTTGCAAGAGAGGTGCAGACAGAAGCAAGAGCAGTGCAGAAAGAATCAACAGAGGTACAGCAAGAGGCAAGAGGGGTTCCGAAAGAGACAAGAGAAGTGCAGAAAGAAGCAAAAGAGGTACAGAAAGAGGCAAAAGGGGTGCAGAAAGAGGCAAGATAGGTGCAGAAAAAGGCAAGAGAGGTGCACAGAGAAGCACAAGGTGTGGAGAAATTTGCAAGAGGTGCAGAAAGAGACAAATGGGGTGCACAAAGAGGCAAGAGAAGTGCAGAAAGAAGCAACAGAGGTGCAGAAAGAGGCAGGAGAGGTACAGAAAGAAGCAAGAGAGGTACAGAAAGGAGCAAGAGAAGTGCAGAAAGAAGCAACGGAGGTGCAGAAAGAAGCAAGAGAGGTGCAGAAAGAGGCAAGAGAAGTGCAGAAAGAATCAATAGAGGTACAGAAAGAGGCAAGAGAAGTGCAGAAAGAGGCAAGAGAGTTGCAGAAACTGGCAAATGAGGTGCAGAAAAAGGAAAGGGGTGCAGAAAGAGGCATGAGAGGTGCAGAAAGAGGCAAGAGAGATGCAGAAAGAAGCAAGAGAAGTGCAGAAACAAGCAACAGAGGTGCAGAAAGAGGCAAGAGTGGTGCAGAAAGAGGCAACTGAAGTACAGAAAGAAGCAACAGAGGTGCAGAAAGAGGCAAGAAAAGTGAAGAAAGAGGCAAGAGTTACAGAAACAGGCAAAAGGGGTGCAGAAAGAGGAAACAGGGGTGCAGACAGAGGCAAGAGAGGTGCAGACAGAAGCAAGAGCAGTGCAGAAAGGACCAATAGAGGTGCAGAAAGAGGCACGCGGGGTGAAGAAAGAGGCAGGAGAAGTACAGAAAGAAGCAAGAGGTGCAGAAAGAGGCAAAAGGAGTGCAGAAAGAGGCAAGAGCAGTGCAGAAAGAGGCAAGAGAGGTGCACAAAGAGGCACGAGGGGTGCAGAAATTTGCAAGAGGTGCAGAAAGACTCAAGAGAAGTACAGAAAGAAGCAAGAGAAGTGCAGAAAAATGCAACAGAGTTGCAGAAAGAGGCAAGAGAGGTACAGAAAGAGGCAATAGAAGTGCAGACATAAGCAAATGAGATGCAGAAAGAGGCAAGAGAAGTGCAGTAAAAATCAAGAGAGGTGCAGAAAGAAACAAGAGAAGTGCAGAAAGAAGCAACAGAGATGCAGAGAGAGGCAAGAGGGGTGCAGAAAGAGCTAAGAAAAGTACAGAAAGAAGCAACAGAGGTACAAAAAGAGGCAAGAGAAGTGCAGGAAGAGGCAAGACAGTTGCAGAAACAGGCAAAAGTGGTGCAGAAAGATGGAACGGGTGCAGACAGAGATAAGAGGGGTGTAGAAATTTGCAAGAGATGTGCAGAAAGAAGCAAGAGCGGTGCAGAAAGAACCAACAGAGGTGCAGAAAGAGGCAAGAGGGGTGCAGAAAGAGGCAAGACCAGTGCAGAAAGAACCAACAGAGGTGCAAGAAGAGGGGTACAGAAAGAGGCAAAAAGGGTGCAAAAATTTGCAAGAGAGGTGCAGAAAGAAGCATGAGCAGTGCCAAAAGAACCAAGAGAGGTGCAGAAAGAGGCAAGAGGGGTACAGAAAGAGGCAAGAGGGGTGCAGAAAGAAGCAACAGAGGTACAGAAAGAGGCAAGAGAGGTGCAGAAACATGCAAGAGAAGTGCAGAAAGAGGCAAGAGAAGTGCTAAAAGAAGCAACAAAGGTGCAGAAAGAAGCAAGAGATGTGATGAAAGAGACAAGAGAGTTGCAGAAAGAAATGAGAGGTGCAGAAAAAAGCAAGAGAAGTGCAGAAAGAGGCAAGTGAGGTACAGAAAATGGCAAGAGAGGTGCAGAAAGAAGCAAGAGAGGTGCAAAAAGATGCAAGTGAGGTGCAGAAACAGACAAGAGGGTGCAGAAACAGACAAGAGGGTGCAGAAAGAGGCAAGAGAAGTGCAGAAAGAAGCAACAGAGGTGCAAAAGGAGGCAAGAGAACTGCAGAAAGAGGCAAGAGTGCAGAAAAAAGCAAGAGGGGTGCAGAAAGAAGCAACAGAGGTGTAGAAAGAAGCAACAGAAGTGCAGAAAGACGCAAGAAAACTGCAGAAAGAAGCAAAAGAGGTGCAGAAAGAGGCAAGAGAAGTGCAGAAAGAGGCAAGAGAAGTGCAGAAAGAGGCAAGAGAAGTGCAGAAAGAGGGAAGAGGGGTGTAGAAAGAGGGAAGAGAGGTGGAGAAAGAAGCAATAGAGGTGCAGAAAGAAGCAAGAGAAGTGCAGAAAGAAGCAAGCAAGGTGCAAAAGGACACAAGAGAAGTGTACAAAGAGGCAAGAGAGGTGCAGAAAGAAGCAAGAAAAGTACAAAAAGAAGCAACAGAGGTGCAGAAAGTGGCAAGAGAGGTGCAGAAAGAAGGGAGGTGCAGAAAGCGGAAGAGATGTGCAGAAAGAGGTAAGAGAAGTGCAGAATAAGGAAGAAAGGTGCAGAAAGAAGCAAGAGAAGTGCAGAAAGAAGCAACAGAGGTGCAGAAAGTGGCAAGAGAGGTGCAGAAAGAAGGGAGGTGCAGAAAGCGGAAGAGATGTGCAGAAAGAGGCAAGAGTAGTACAGAATAAGGAAGAAAGGTGCAGAAAGAAGCAAGAGAAGTACAGAAATAAGCAAGCAAGGTGCAGAAAGAGGCAAGAGAAGTGTACAAAGAGGCAAGAGAGGTGCAGAAAGAGGCAAGAGAGATGCAGGAAGAGGCAAGAAAATTGCAAAAAGAAGCAACAGAGGTGCAGAAAGTGGCAAGAAAGGTGCAGAAAGAAGGGAGGCGCAGAAAGCGGAAGAGAAATGCAGAAAGAGGCAAGAGAGTCGCAGAAACAAGCAAGGGTGGTTTGCACACCATTATTACCAATTTAACACCCACATTTAGCAATAAGTAAGAGCTGACCATTCTAGGTTTGCAAAGGGCCTTCCACCACGCTATAACACTTGTCGCTGCATTTTTGGTAACTCTTGAGCTGTTTGAGATAGAAACAAGGTGTTTTTTGTTCAAATCTGCAGATTATGCAACAGATGATGGATTATGTGGCAAATGCAGAAAATGTATAACTGTGCGAAAGTCGGTGCAGCCAAACAGTCGCATAATTCCAGTGGCCCTGCTCATACCTCTAACTAGGTCCAGAAGTGCTCCTCAGTGGTTTCTTCTTTTTTTGTCTCATTGAGTTTATAGTTTAGCTTCTATGGAAACGAGGAAGACTAAACTTGAGGTTACCACTCCACAACACAGACTACCATACCACATAATTACTTTCAATAACACGTAATCCTACTCTACATAATTCCTATACACTAAAGACCACATACTTTCCATCCACATAATTTCATTGCACAACATACCACATAATTTTACTACACACAACGTACATCCACTCAACTCCAAAAAAACATTAGTGAAAAGCTTTTACATTTACAACGCCAATAGCTCTAACTCTCACAAATGCGAGGCCTATTTAATTGCAAATGCTTCTTTAACTAGTAGTCACATTTTCAGAGTGGTGGAGAAAGGGGGCTGGGCCTCCGATCAGTGCTCAGGAATTTCTCTGCGCAGGACTTACAGGAGGTACCAGGAGTTCTTCTTGGCCCCCAAAGTCCCTCAGGAGTAAAGTGGACTTAATCCCCCAACCAGTAGTGTGCCAGGAGGCGTATTTGCAGAGTGGTGGAGAAAGGGGGGGCGTGGCCTCTGAAGATCTCTTAGCAATCCCACTGTGTGGGACTTACTGGAGGTAACAGGAGGGGTAGTTGGCCCCCAAGGACATCCTTGGGGCCAACTACCCCTCCTATTACCTCCAGTAAGACCCACACAGCAGGATTGCTAAGTTCTCATAGCAGGCCACGCCCCCTTTGCCCACCACTCTGCAAATACGCTCCCTGGAGTGTTCTTGGATGGGCATTGAAGTCCCCTTCACTGCTGGGGGTCCTTAGGGGCCAATTAGCCTACCTGTTACCTCCAGTAAGCCCCACACAGTGGGGTTGCTGAGAGGTGGACACAGGCCATGCCCCCTTTCTCCACCACTCAGCAAACGCACCTCCTGGTGCGCTCTTGGTTGGGCGATGAAGTCCCCTTGGCTCCTGAGGGCCCCTGTGGGCCAACTAGCCCTCCTGTTACCTTTAGTAAGCCCCACACAGCTGGATTCCTGAGAGTGGTCAGAGGCCATGCCCCCTTTTTACACCACTCTACAAACACGCCTTCTGGTGCACTGCTGCTTGGGGGATGAAGTCCACTTTAGTCCTGAGGTCCTCAGGACACAAGGGGACCTCATTGCCCTACCAGCAGTGCGCAAAGAGGCAGGTTTGCAGAGTGTTGTAAAAAGGGGTGTGGCCTCAGACCACCTCTCAGCAATCCTACTGTGTGGGGCTTACTGGAGGTACCTAGTGGGCTAGTTGGCCCCTAAGGACCCTCACCAACGAAGGGGATTTCATCCCTCAACCCAGAACGCCCCAGGAGGCGCGTTTGCAGAGTGGTGCAGGGAGGGGGCGGGGCCTCCGGCAAGTTGCCGGTTTCTTTTTTTTAATTTTAGGAAGGTCGGCTATGTGGCCCCCTTCCCGTAACCCTTTGAGCCCCGGAGACCCCATGCCCTGGGGCCTGAGCCATTTAAAAATATATATATATTGAAAAGGGAGGGGTCGTGGGGCCCCCCTCCCGAGGCCGATTACAGCCCCGGGGACCCCCAGGGCCAGACAAAAACTTTTTTTTATGGAAGGGGGCTGCGTGGCTCCCTTCCTTGGGCTACTTTTGGCTCCGGGGACCCCATCCCCTGGGGCCGCCCCCTTCCTTTTTAAAAAAAATATTTTTGGAGGGGGACGTGTGGCCTTCCTCCTGAGCCCACTTTTGGCCCCAGGGACCCCATCCCCTAGGGCCCGGCCTTTTTAAAAAAAAAAAAATAATTAAAAAGGGAAGGGGGCCGAGGGGCCCCCCTCCCGGGCCATTTATGGCCCTGGGGACCCCATCCCCAGGGGCATGGCCTCTGTGTTGGGGAACATGGGAGGAGCCCCAATGCCCCCGCGGTCACTGCCGGCCCCCTGCAGGAGCCGGCATTGCTTTTGGGCAAAGGGAGCTGCTAACATGCAGCTCCCTTTGCCCAAAAGCAATTCTGCTTTGCTTCATGGAAGCGAGAGCAGGTTTCCCGCCCTGCCATAGCAAATTGCAATGTACCAGAGATGGGCACCCCGGGACATTGTTGGAGCCGGCTCTGGGGGGGTGGCGGTCCCCAGGGCCATAAAGGGCTCCATGAGGGGGGCTGAGCCACCCCTTCTAACAGGTTTAAAGCCCTGAGGAGGTGGTTGTCCCCAGGGCTGGGGTTCCGCTACGGACCCCCATATGTTAATTAAGAAATGCCCCAGGGAGGTGGCGGTCCCCAGGGCTGTGTGTGGGGTGCGAGCCCACCCGCATTTAAATATTAAAGCCCCCGGGAGGTGGCGGCCCAAGGGGCAGCATGGGGGGCAGGAGCCTCGCATATTAATTATAAACAAAGCCCCGGGGAGGTGGTGGTTGCCGAAGCTGCGGGGGCCCCCACGGGCCCCCGCACCATATTATAACATTGCCCTCGGGAGACCGCGCTTTAGTTTTTAAAAAAGATTTCGGCAGGATTCGCGCACTGTACACGAACCCCACCAAAATGTTTTTAAAAAATGCTTCTTTTGGCCCTCAGGGTCCCTGTGGGACCCCCTGAGCAGGCCTAGGGGGTCAGGGTGTTCCTAACATGCCCCCTTTTCTTGTTTTTAATCTTTTTTGTACCTTTTTCCTTGCGACTCGATTCAACCGAGTCACAAGATGGTTGCCAACACTTCCTGGTTTGAAGTGTTGGCAGCCAATCAGAGTCAAGCTGGTGCTCGGGAGGGTTCGCGGATCCACCGCGGTCACCAGATATCCTTTTTTTATATATGAATTTCTCAGGAACTACTGAATGGATTTACACCATTTAAAAAAAGGTCGCTTTCTGAACCAAGGGCTACGTTTTTGCCAAATTTGTTGTAATTCCGTTCAGCAGTTTGGGCTGTAGCCTTGTCTAAAGTTTCCTATGAAAATTGACAAATCGAGAAAACGCTTTTTGGGCCCCCCCTGTTTTCTCGGCCCCCGCTTGACGAATCGCCCCGAAACTTTCAAGACAGGAGCTGACCTGAGCGGGCCATTAGTTTTGAAAATTTCGCAAAGATTCGTCAAACAGCAGCAAGGATATTGGCAAAAGAAAAAACGCTTTTTGAACAGAAACAAGGTCCTAACTATAACTACCTACTGGCGATGTGTTTCTTTCATGTCTTTGCATCACATGCTCTGCTGGATAACATATAATGTGAGCTCAATATGGTGCCCAGTTTGTGTGAAAAAGGCCGGTGCCTCGGCTGAAACGCGTCACATTGGCTATGATACGTGAATAAAACAGAGTGGATTAAGAAATGGTATCCTGTGCTGTGTCGGAGCCTGTTTTTATCAATGAACAGGTCGTGGATGGAATGTTTTTATGATCGGTTGGCATCGTATCTGACACGCCCCTTCATTCAGGTGCACCGCGGCCGCCAACGCTTTTGTAAGGATTTTATGGATTTATACACCGCGGAGCCCCCCGAGCAGTTACTGAAGTATAATGCAGGCTGCCTGCAGCTGGAGCGTTGGAAGGCGCCCAGGACTGCAGGTGAAGAGTGCAGTGTAATTGGAGCTATCGGGAGAGGGGCTAGCAGCATACAGCTGAGTAGACAGGATTGGCCAGTACCACTGAAAGGCTTTCCGTATTTTGGCAGCCATATTAGTAAGAACGGGAGGATTCGTGGAATTTGACTGAGTGTACTGTTACTGTGCCATGACAAGAGATTTATATATTTTGTAGTGCCCGATTACGATTGCAGAATTTGCATTTTCAAGTTCAAGTTCTGATGTAGGAGGTGGAAATATCTATGTATTTTGAGGTTCATTTTGCATTGCACATGCACATGGCGCTTTGAAACACAGGGTCACTAAAGAAGGAGTGAAATCGTACCCTGATGAACATATTCCAGTGCCGTACATGGCATTCTGCGAGAATCAGTTATTTTCAAATCTACACCCCCCCAAAATCGTTATAAAGGACTGGAGACTCTGCAACAAAGTCATTGAACTCAATGAATGTGCTTTTGAATAATTTTGGCAGTGCTTGAGGGGGAGAATGAAGTTTCCCAACTTGCATATAAAAAATTCAGTACTATTTTTAAGAAAGCATGTACGAAATTGCAATGTTTATACAAACGTCTTTTAATGGTCTAATTATTAATTTGGGCATACTGTATTCACAATGATGAACGTGATAGGCACGGAGCGTGTCCCGGATTCCGTGATTTATGCACCATACTTGTAACTGCCAGTTGTTTTGCATGAGTTGGGGTTTTTTTCTGCAGAAGGCCCGACACTGGTCATAGGTATTTAACCTGAGGTTTTCTGTGTTTAAAACAGCGAATTATGCAGTCACTAGTAGTATTGCATTTATTTGATGCAGTAGTTGTGGAATGACAATACTTGTAGGGATTGCAGAGACATAGGAATTAAGCTAGTATTTGGACTAAAAAATAGATGCACTAGCAGTGTTTCTTTCATGTCTTTGCATCACGTGCTCTGCTGGATAACATATAATGTGAGCTCAATATGGCTCCCAGTTTGTGTGAAAAAGGCCGGTGCCTCGGCCGAAACGCATCACATTGGCTATGATACCTGAATAAAACAGAGTGGATTAAGAAATGGTATCCTGTGCTGTGTCCTGTTTTTATCAATGAACAGGTCGTGGATGGGATATATATATATATATATATATATCTCCACAACCAATTCCAGCATACAATTTCAAAATGCCTGACACTGCAATTGCAGTCTTCTTGGTAAGGTTATACTTTATTTACGTGCTGTTACGCATTTCGGCAGGTTAACACCATATATATATGTTTTCAAAAGTGGTTCACTTCCACAGTGATTTGTTATCTGGTATTTCTTTTATTATTATTACATTCTTTTTAGTGAACGCTGCATAGTTATGTGGCACACATCAAAATCCAATACCAACCAATGCGTTTTGGCTGACTCCTTCAACTGGGTCTCACAAACATTGCGGTGCATAGCATAGTTATAACAGTCCTTCCTTAATTTGATGACCCTACAACACTACATCAACAACTTTATAGAGGCCGTAATGGCTAATTTCAAACTCCATTAATTTCATGAACGTTTCTCTTTAGAATTTTTTAAGGTTTTTTAATCATTTTTTCTGTCATAAGATTCAGAGACAATCATCCATGCTATCCCTTATTACTCCATCATTCTATCAATTTCCTGTGTCGATAAGTCCCATGAATCTTATTTGTTCAATTATCATCAAAGTGCTTAGCGCGTCAAGATGCAGTGATATTTTATAAAAGTGCACATTACTCTTTAAACAATTAATGTTTGATCTTAAGAAATACTATATTTTATATCTTTTCAATTTTTGTTGTTGTTACAATTCATTCAATACGGGTACTGTGTAATATGTAGATGTCCCATATAAAAACCACATACAGAACTCACATATAGAGGGGTCATAAATAACTCTAGCTGGACCCACACTACGCCTCCTAATTTAGTTATTTAAAGTGCATATGCTTTTTCTATAAAGTGCATAGTGAAAGAACCCCAGAACCTAAGATACGCAACCCTCCTCGCACACCACTTGGCGATAGTTACATTCTGCATGATAGTTTTTCACTTCGGAATTCGTAGGGTCTCACGACCCACAAAATGCATAACGTGTCCAATGTGTGATCGTGGTAACTTTTGAAATTACAGATCTTGTAAGGACACTATTAAATATAGTACCTGGGCAGTATAACATATGTGTTATTTTATAGCTATGGGAATTCAATATACGCAACCATTTGGTACTTTACAGTGCAAAAATGCATATTTAAAGTGCATGTGTTCTCCTAAGGTGCTCAAGGTACAATCATAATTACTCTTGCAATTGCAAATCTGTTAAGGATACCATTGGGCACACCATCTAAATCTCATAAAGGATATTACATTTCATTAATGCATAAAATCTGATGTATGTAGCCCTCATGTAAAGTGCTTAATATTTATAAGGTGCATATTATTTGAGCGCAAGGACCCAATAATGTCAGTTCTCCTAGATTTCGATAAGGAGGACACATTGTACATAGAAGAAACATCCAATATGCAAGTTTCTCATACCCAAAATAAAATTGTTATACCATACCAAGTCAACATTGACATTTCACACATTCTAGATCTTTGTATCAATTAATGAGTAACCCAAATTCCACAGGAAATTGATATTCAATGTATATGGGATAAAAGAGAAGGTAAGTGCCAATTGTCATGATCTACATATTACCAAATTACTCAATCTCATTCCCTATAAAGTGCATAGTCTCTAAAAAGTTTGAAAAGTCGAATCAATGTTCTATACAGTGTCCAATTCATAAGTGTACATATGATTCAGCGTCTGCATTGTGGCCCCAGAGTATCTCTGTTCCTATTGACAATATCAAATGAGATTCTTGCTTCCTTAATTCCTTCTGTTGATCGCCTCCTCTTGGATGAGCCCGAATACTTTTAACTCCACAATAACTAAAAGTTGTCAATGATCGATTGTGGAATTGTTCAAAATGGCAGGCCATAGGGTAACTTCTATCATCATTCCTTATGGCTCGGTTATGCTGCACTATTCTCAGTTTTAACTTATTTATGGTGCTACCCACATATAGCTTGTCACATCCACATCTGAGAACATATATGACATAATCCGTATTACAGGTGATACGATTATTGATTTTCACCTCATGTCCCTCAAAGGTTCGGTAGCTCCTGTAGTTTGAACCATATTTGCACGCTTTGCTGGAGCTACACTTCACAAAGCCTTCCATATTCGCAGAAAGCCAATTTCTTTGCTTTTGTTTCAGGAGATAATGACTGGAGGTCAAAATGTCTCTCAAAAATCTTGCTTTTTTGGAAGTTATTCCAGGCCCCATCTCCACAATGTCTTTCAGATTCTCATCCATCTTTAAGACATGCCAGTTTTTGCAGAACCCTCTTGATGTTTGGTTGCGCCATTTTATATTCCAAGAATATTCTTTTCATTTCATGACATTTTTCTTTTGAGCTGTTGCTTTGTGAATATAACAATTGTTCTCTTTTGTTTCTCACCAGTTCTTTTTCTAGCATCTTCCAAGACACTTAGGATACCCTCTTTTGTAGAGACGCTTGACCATGCCATCTATTTCTTTGTTATACAATTCTTCTATGGAACATAGTCCCTTGGCCCTCAGCATTTGACTATAACGAATGCTCTATTTAAAGCATCCGGGTGGCCACCGTTCGCATGTAAGAGGGAGTTGGTTGCAGTTGGTTTCCTATGTATTTTCGTGGTTAATGTGTCATCAACCACCTCTATTTCAACATCCAAGAAGTCACATTGAAGGTTGCTCCAAGTACTTGTGAACTACAAATTAAGCGCATTGTTGTTCAATACCTATAGGACGTTATCCAGTTCATTCTCATTGCCTTCCATAGGAAAAATAAATTGCCTATGAACTGGGTCCACATTGCGATTTTCCCAGGAAAGATATAATTTTATTGGGCCCAAGCTACCTCCTTTTCCCACCACCCCATAAACAGGTTTGCATATGTGGTGATGAAGGAGGCGCCCATTGCCGTACCCTGAAGTTGTAAGTAATACTTGCTGTTAAATGTAAAAACATTGTGCGTGAGGCAATATTTCAACATCTCCAGTAGCATTTGTGTGTGATCATACCATTCTATAGGACGGTCCCTCAGAAAGTATTCACATGCCTGAATTCTGTTTTTATGCTCTATGTACATATATAATGAAACTATGTCTAGTGTCTCCATTAACTATTCCTGTTTCCAAGGGATTTGATCCAATTTTCTTAGAAAATCCGTACTCTCCTTTAAATATGATGGTATGCGGGTTACATATTCCTTTAAAACAAATCCAGATATCTTGAGTTGTTTTCCAATAGAGAACCAACTGAACTAACAATAAGCCTCCCTGGTGGATTAGTGATACATTTATGTATTTTAGGTAGGAGATAGATGGTTGCGATCTTTGAGTTTTCCACTTTCAAGTATTGGAATTAATCAGATTCTAAAAGATTTGAGTTGTGCCATGATCTTAATTTTAAATGGTATTCCTCCTCCAATTCTTTTAAGGGATTCTACTGACCAGACTTTGTTTCATTGTGGCTGCCCTTCTAAATGTAATTAGAGGGTTGCGGGTGCTGCTTTGCCTAACACTGGGTCATTACGTATTAGGTACCAGTATTTATTCATTATTCCACTTACGGTGGCTTCCTGTGTATTGTAGGTTGTCACTAATCTGAAATGGGTCAATTCTTTCTGCTTCAGATTATTTGTCTTCCTACTCCTTTCCTTGAACAGTACTTGTTCTCTAGGTTGTTTCTCTACCTTGGCCAATGCAGTGTTGACCCATTCATCCGGATAGCCTCTTTTCCTAAATCTGGATTTGAGAATTTGAATTTCTTTTTGGGACTCTGCACTCTCACTGCAGTTCCTTTTTACCCTCAAACCCTCACCAAAGGGTATGCTCCTTACAAGATTTCTAGGATGGAAGCTGGTCGTGTGAAAAAGTGTGTTTCCCACTATAGGCTTCCTGTAAAGCTTTGTCTCCAGTTTGCCGTTAGCTACATATACCGTTAAATCCAAAAAATAACACAACGTGCACTAATTGTGCTGGTGAAGTGTAGATTCAAATCATTCACTTCTATTTGAATTAAACATTGTTCAGCTTCTACTTTCGTACCTCTCCAAACCACAAAAAGGTCGTCAATGTACCTATACCATTGCACAACACGCATGTCCCACACCTCCTGGTATTGCGATTGGACCACCTGCTCCTCCCACCAGCCCATATGCAAATTTGCATAGCTGGGGGCGAAGCAGGTGCCCATCGCTGTACCGCATCTTTGATGAAACACCTCATTATTAAATATAAAATAATTGCTCTTGAGACAAGTTTCCACCATTTTAAGCAACAATAGTGTAAGGTGCCATAATTTCAGCGGTCCTACTCCTAGGAAATGTTTAACTGCATTAAGACCGTCAGAGTGATTGATGCTAGTATACAATGTAGATACATCGTTTGTCTTCAATAAGAAATTTTCCTCCCAGGGGAAATTGTAGATTTTTTTTAAAAAGTCCCCTGTGTCCTGGATGTATGACGGCAAAGACCTGACAAAACTGTTTAAAAATGAATCAACGTATTTAAAAGTGTGTTCAAAAGCACTGCCAATGGCAGAAATAATGGGGCACCCCGGAGGATTTGTTGGATCTTTATGAACCTTAGGTATTAGATACATAACTGGGATCACTGGTTCATCAACTTTTAGATACAAATATTCCTCATGGCTAATCAAACCTTGCATTTGCAACCCCTGCAACTCAATGTTATATTGTGTATGCATTTTAATCATGGCATCCTTTGTTGTACGTGAATAACAGTCAATGTTATTCAGTTGCAAGTATGCCTCCTTTAGATATTTCTCTTTTGACCACAGTACCACGTTGCCCCCCTTGTCGGAGTTTTTCACAATACAATTCCCGTCACCGGACAATTTATTCACCAGAGCATAGTATTCTTTTTGCTGCTGTGCGTTGCCACATCTTTTTTTATTTGTGCACTCATACAATTGTTTCAACTCGTTGATCACTAAATCATTGTAAATATCAATGGAATCCCTGCTTGTCATTGGCATGTAACAGGAACTTGGCCTAAAATTGGTTGCTTCAGTCCCATATAAATCTATGCCTTGCTCTGTTGCCAGAGTTTCCTCATCGCGGGGTAATGTTCCTCTTTGCTCACTCTCAGTTTCCAGATCTCCTAAGTCTAGCATCAGTCTCATATCCTGCACCAAGAGACCTTGCTCTTGCGGTGTGTTACTATTACTGATGGTTTGTGGTTTAATTTGTTGTGACATGAAATGTTTCTTCAATTTAAGCATCTGCATAAATTTGAAGAGGTCAATCCTCATTTGCACATAGTTCATATTAGCTTCAATAGAAAATGATAAATCCAAAGAAAGAATCTTTTTTTCTTGATCAGAAAGAATAATGTTGGTAAGATTGCGGTTTGACAAATAAATGATTGTTGAAATCGCACATGGCGTCGTCTTCCTTGTTCAATATATATATAGATAGATATGTATATATATTATCCACTGGCGGTCGCCAGTAGATAGTTATAGTTAGAACCTAGTTTCCATAGGAAAAGCATTTTTTGATGTGCTCATAACTTTTGCGTCGTTTGACGAATCTTTACGAAATTTTCCAAAAAGTTCCTCTTTTCAGATCAGCTCCTATCTTGAAAGTTTGGGGGATTTGTCAAGGGGGGGCTAAGAAAAAGGGGGGGTCCCAAAATGTGTTTTCTCCATGCAATTTCCATAGGAAACTTTAGACAAGGCTACAGGTCAAACTGCTGAACGGAATTACGCCAAATTTGGCAGGGAGAAAGGTTGTGGTCCAGAAAGTACGCTTTTGTTTAAATGGGGTAAATCCGTTCAGTAGTTTTTGAGAAATATCACATTTTACAGATATTGATATTTGAGAATTCTGACATCTGATTGGTTGAGGCGTTACGAGCACGAGCTTGCGGCTCATTGGCTGCGAACTGTTGAGACTAGGAAGTGTTGGCAGCCATTTTGTGATTCAGTCCGTCAGCTCGTATCCCTCGCTTTACAAGACATCGGGTCCGTAGTTCTACCTCTGCGAGGCAATACTGAAAATATACCAGAGCTCTCTCTCTGCGAGATTCCCGTTTCACGCTCCCTCTCCCCACATCACCAGCTCGCAGCTATGCCTTTAGAAGCCAGTCTGTCGGCTCGCAGCTCTCTACCTGTGTGAGCCAGTATGCTGCTGTGCCTTTGCGAGCGGACAGCCCGTAGCTCTCCCTCTGCGAGTCGAGCTCACGGGCCGCAGCTCTCCCTCTGCAAGCCTGGGTGCGAACTGTTGAAACTAGGAACTGGTGGCAGCCATTTTGTGATTCAGTCCATCAGCTCGCATCTCTCCGTGCACAAGACATCGAGTCCGTAGTTCTACCTCTGCGAGGCAACTCTGAAAACATACCGGAGCTCTGTCTGTGCGAGATACCCCTTTCACGCTCTCTCTCCCCACATCACCAGCTAGCAGCTATGCCTTCAGAAGCTAGTCCGTCAGTTCGCAGCTCTGCGTCTGCGAGCCGTCTGGCCTGTTTTTTTTCCCAGCTGTTTATGATGATACTACACTGACATCACTGTGAATAGTGAAGTTAAGTAGAATCTGAAAACAGCAGAAAAAGGGACATTAATATGTTTTCAAAATGTTAAATTATGTTGCATTATTTGATAAGTAACACTGTAATTTCTGAAATATATTACATTACACAACAGTTTTACAGTTAATTTTCTTTTCTGTAGTGGAAAAGGTAGAAAAAACAGTACTAATGACAAATAGCAGAATAGTAGTTTAATATTTAAAAAACCTTAGTAATTCACTGAAAAAACCATAGGTTTTACAGACGTTATAGTTAGAAATTAGCATTTAAAAAACCTTAGAAATTCACTGAAAAAACCATAGGTTTTACAGACGTTATAGTTAGAAATTAGCATTTAAAAAACCTTTGAAATTCACTGAAAAAACCATAGGTTTCAGGGATGTTCTAGTTAGTTGGACATTTCATTCATACAAAACCATAGAAATTCAACCGTTATAGTTAGTTCAGCTAACTATAACTCGCGCCTCCGCATTGCACTGCTGATGACGTCACATATTACAACATTCATGACATGGTCAGTGACATCACTGATGACATCACTGATGACATCATCCACGTGAAAATCTGATGCACCTCCTCATACCTGAATATAACCTTTGATACACCCACTCTAAAATACAGACTACCAATTTCGAAAAAATAGACACATCAATACCAGTTACTAAATACGCACTGACTGGTTCCTAGGTCTACACACACATCCACTCATTCACCCATACAGTCACTCATACATGTAGTCACTCATCAATACAACACTATCATATGCACTCATACACCTATACAGACACTCACACACTGCCACATATCCAGAGTTACTCACACGGCTAGTCAGTCATGCAAAGAATCAATCATACTTCCATTTACTAACCTATACAGTTATACAGACACCAGCTCACTTATTCATACAGATACTAACACATAATTACTCTGTTATAGAATTACTGATACAAATACACACTCATCCATGCAGCCACTCTCACAATTACTGACTCTCACATATAGTTATTTATATACACCATCACTCACATATACTGCATTTTACATATGTAGTTAATTGCACATGTACCACTGAAACATCCATTCACTCACCAACACACCCATACACACACTCACCCACCCATACAGGTGTTTCCACATGCACTCTTGAAGCCATACGCCCAGTGAATCAACCACTCACACATCTATGCACAGAGTCACACACCTCCCACCCACACACACATACACACAGGCAGCCATACAAATACTCAGGCAAGCAATCAATAAGTCATACAGACACTCATGCAGCTACTCACCAACCCATGCAGCAGCTTACACAACAACAGACAGACTGATACAGACTTTCACACAGTTTAGTCACTAACCTATGCATTCAGTAAGTCACATTTAATCACTCACTTATACAGTCAGTCACGTACCTACTAAATCCTCCATACAGACACTTATACAACCACTCATTCTTCAATACAGCTTGGCATATATATAAAACAAATTTAAATTTTACAGAAACACACAGTCACTGGATGATGTCATCAGTGATGTCATTTGAGATGTCATCAGTGATGTCATCAGTGATGTCACTGACCATGTCATGTGTGATGTAATATGTGAGGTCATAAGCAGTACATTGCGGGGGCGCAAGTTATAGTTAGCTCAGCTAACTATAACTGCTGAATTTCTCCGGTTGTGTACGAGTGAAATATCAGCCTTACTATAATGTTGCTGTAAACTTTGTTTTTTAGTGAATTTCTAAGGATTTTTAAATTCTATTTGCTGACTATAATGTCCCTGTAACCTTTGGCTTTTTAGTGGATTTCTACGGTTTTTAAAAGCTAATTCCTAACTATAACATCCCTGTAACCTTTGGTTTTGTCAGTGAATTTCTATGGTTTTTTTAGCTAGTAATCGTGTTTGCAGAGTGGTGTAGAAAGGGAGCTGGGCCTCCGACAAGCTCTCAGGAATCCCGCTGTGTAGGACTTACAAGAGGTAGCAGGAGGGCTTCTTGGCACCTAAGGTACCTAAGGACTAAAGTGGACTTCATCCCCCAACCAGTAGTGCACCATGAGCGGAGCCGCATTTACAGAGTGGTGGAGAAAGGGTGTGTGGCCTCCAAAAACTTCTTAGCAATCCTGCTGTGTGGGACTTACTGGAGGTAACAGGAGGGGTAGTTGGCCCTCATGGATGTCCTTGAGGCCCAACTACCCCTCCTGGTACCTCCAGTAAGTCCCACACAGCAGGATTGCTGACAGATTGTCTCCCTCTTTCTCCACCACTGTGCAAAGGCAGCTCCTTGCACACTACTAGTAGGGGGATGAAGTCCCCTTGACTCTAGAGGATCCTTTGGGGTCAACTACCCCTCCTCTTAACTCCAGTAAGTCTCACACAGTGGGTTTGCTGAGAGATGTTTGGTTGCCATGCCCCCTTTCTCCACCACTCTGCAAACGCACCTCCTGGCACACTACTAGGTCGGAGATGAAGTCCCCTTGGCTCCTGAGGGTCCTTGGGGGCCAACTATCCCTCCTGCCATACCAATTCCTCTGGCACACACTATATTTACAATTTATGTTCAAGTATACATAATATTGTGTTATCAACTCATGAGTGTTAGCAATTCCACATAAAAGGTTTTGATGTTCCAAAACTTGGACTCCAAAGTTCATTTATTGTGGGTATTTTCAATGTTGAAACAGCAGATTCTACCCAGTAGCCAACACATGTTTCGTCGAATGTTTCGACTTCATCAGGCCTTCAATAATTAATAAGAAATAACAGTGTTGATATTCCTGGCACAACACTATGCCATACAAATTAGGCAAATACATTGCCACCACCTGTGGTTGTGACCTTAGCCGTGTTACATGCGTTCTCATAACACAGTAAGAGAACAATCTGGGCTAATGTGAGCATGCATGCAAAGGAACTATTTTTTTTAAAACCATAACTTCTGGATCTCCACAGATAATAACATAACCATTGCTAAGTGTCATTCAAATAGTAACATCTGTCCCGATAATAATGTATTATTAATGGAAACAGCAGAGGGAGAAATGTTGAATAAAAGTTAGATTTGGCTATACCATGCAATTAGATAAATAAGGTCAGTAGTGACATATTTTAAAATGCAATTATAGAACACATCGCGAGGTCAAAGTGACTAATTATGTGAGGGTGTAAATTAGCCCCTTAAGACCACATGCAGGGATTGATATGAGAATGGCACATAACCCCATACCTTAGTATTTCTCTGTAAGAACAGTAAACAGCACAGCCGTGCTGAATAGAGAAGGCACGTATCAACCTAAGTAGCCAGAAAAGAACCAAATCAGAATCTAGCGAAAGAGGTCATATATCTGGTCTAGTAGCAACCAGAGAGCATTACTCACCCTAATCTAGTTCTCAGAGCCGTGTATCAGTTTTGGTAGGCCGTTAGTTCCAGAAATCACGGTGGTCCAATAGGTGATCTATCATAAACCCAAACATGAGTAATCAGAAAACGGATTGATATTTAAGCCTTACGTACATATACCAAGAAATAGTATGTACAAGTGGAATACACTCACCAGAAGAGAACTGGTCTGTCTAGTGTACGCGAGCGAGTCAGTTCTGAATTTAAGTAAGCCAGTTCCATAAGTGTCACCTATAAAGTGTATAACAAATAAAATATAAATCAAAATAAAGTATGTAAAGATAGCAGCATTAGCGTGTAGTCTATAATGTATCCCCAAATTCCAAAACCGGAACAAGTGTCGTGTGTGCAGAGCTTACCGCAAAGTATTCAGTGAGGTATGTGTATGTGTATGTGCTCTGTGTGTCTCGGCGTTCAGCACAGGCGCCATATTGCCTGGGGCTAATGTAGATCAGCATAAGGGACGACGGACTCAGGAAACGAGCGTGTTCCATCTACGCTATGCTAAAGAAAGTGCCATATTGGAAAAGCGAACGTCAAACTCATGAAGGCCAGTAACAAACAAAAACTATAGATATTAATCAGTTGTGACAATTAGGGTATATTGTACTCATGAATAAATGTGATTATGAGTCTGAGATATTATCACACCTTAATGATGTAACATGTTATGAGATGCTGGTGGGCAACCCGGAATTTGCATTGGTTACTATGATTAACCAGAACTTGAAGCTATGGCATGACAACGGTTTATTAAATGAGGATGAATACTTGTTCCTACGTACTGATCCACCTAGGTACCCATGTATATATACCCTCCCAAAAGTACACCAAAATCTACCTTTTCCCCCGGGAGACCGAATATATCTGGTATTGGGGGACCCACAGAACGCCTATCTGAGTATGTAGACGTATTCCTACAGCCACCGATTAGGTGTCGTGTAGTTCCTATATAACCTATATAGGATCTGCGCATTTGGGTAACATAAACTGTGAGATTGGTGGCAGAATGATTCCGTGCACCCCCACTGGATAGGCTAGCCTGTCTGTATCAGCTAGCTCACAGTGCCACTAGAGTCTCCTCTTATCGGGGAGAGAATAGTTTTTGGCAACCTCAGAACATGACAACCCTGATCCCTCAGAATCATGGAAACAATATACTACCTTTCGCTCAGTCACTCGTGCTCACTTAGTTTGTCTCAGAGAGATACACAGAATAAACAGTCTGGGCGTTTTCAATAAGTATTTATTGAACAGTTGTTATTCTAGTGTAGAATAGATGAGCTGCAACAACCATTAGACAGTAGCAGAGATATATGATTAGAAGTACTACGAAAGTAAAGGGATGGTACAGTTCTTCCATCTTGCAATAATCATGATTACATACAAGTATATAAAACACATGATAAAGGGTGCGTACTCCTATGATGCCTCCCTAACTAGATGTACCTAAATGCACCTAGCATTTGTGTAGGTGTTATGCCAAGAATCCCTCTAGGATCTCGTCAACCCCAATACCTGAGAATGAGGGGATATGGGACCCTGTCCTGGTCTCGAGTTGGACACCCCGCGAGGGATGTTAGACCACTGCGAGCTGGAGTGTCTGCATGCAGGAACCTCAGCGTCTCTGGGCAGTGCGTCAGCCGGGAAGTCTCGGTCTCCTCTGTCCTTCTAAGCAAGATGTGATGTATATATACCCATAGGTCTCCCCAGGGGTCCTACCTTGCTGTGTTACTGTGTCGGCCTAACAGTTGACGTCGGGCCTGAACATTATACAGAGATATTATACATGAGATATTCATCCTGCTGTTAGTCCTGCTGTGCTTCCAAGAAGCCTCATGCATAATGTATGAGATTCGAACTAGGGGGAAACCCGCGTTCTGAATGCAGTGTCGTATCTAGGTAAAAGGTCAGTCCCTAAGAACCGTTCTGTTTGTAATGTAGGGAAGAATATAGGTGAAGGGTTGCAATGTTACCTGCGCCTATATAGGGTACCTATATGGAATATAACACCCACTCCTCTTCCGACTGGACCACATATGTAACTTATTACCGTACTACTAGCCTATCTAGATATTGGTATACACAAAGCTTAAAAACATCTGTTTAGCTAAAAATGTTTAAAACTTCTAAAAATGTTCTAAAAACTTAAAACTATTAAAAAAAGTTTTTGCAAGCCATAGCTCTAAAGTGTCCTTAATTATAGTCAGAAGCACTATAAGCATTAGAAAGCCATGTATGCCCAATAAATGAACGGAATGTCAATTTTTGTTTAATATCCAAATTTGAGTTTTGTTTTTTAAAAAAAGGCGAATTTCTTTCAGCACACGACGAGCCAAATGAGTCAATTGTTTATTTGTCCTGGCTGGTAGATGCAACATTTTCGCTGCTTGCTTTCGCAGTAGACTGCCCCTGTAGCACCTCGCAGAGTACGTCAATCGAGCACAGATGATGTTCCACACTGTCTGCAGCCGGTGCTGGGGCAGACTGTGCGCCGTCCAAAGCCTGGGTGTCAGAGGAGGAGCCGGTGTCCATACCAACAGGTGCTGTTACTTCCTGTGGGGCTCAAGGAATGCCGCCATCAACATTGGAATACGCTGAGGACACTGCAGAACATGGGCCGTTATCGGGTCCAGTAAAGCATTCACTTCCGGTTGCGCACATGATGGGAGTGTCAAACAAAGGTCTAACACGCATTCTTCTCCGCAAAACAGGCATCGGAGGACAGGTAAGATGCAGTCCATCCAAACTGGTTGAAATGACAAGAACCAAGATGCACTTAGTTCTCTTAGGCGAGGCATGCCTAGATGTTGTACCATGCGGTCACGGTATTTACGCTCCAGGAGTGCTCTTTCCATCTCCTTGGTGACTGGGACATCCATTGCGTAGAAAATATAAAACAATCAGGATACTGCTACTAGAAGCAGGATGAGCGGAAGTCCTCCAAAGATGCTTCCAAATACAGAGTGTATGAAGTTTGGTATAACTCCAAGTACCGTCTGAAAGGTGCTCAGAAGTCCAGACCTATGGTCTTAAATAGGTGGACAATGCCTGTCGTATCAGACATGTTAAAGATACGATTTACCATTTCTGCGAAATGGAAAGGGCAGTTTGTATGAATAAGTGCCTGTATCTCTGCCGAAGACCTTGCGATCTGGAGATCAAAAGCCTCTCGAGCGGAGGTTAAGGGCACAGACTTCTGTAGACGCATGGCTTTCATTCCGCTTAGAGTATCAAACCGTATTAAAGAAACAATCAGTGAAGGCCATTACGGCACCTCCCTGACTGTATGTGTCGGTGAAAACAATACTTGCATACAACAAGTAACCCTGGAGCTCACGGTTATCAAATATGCGATGCCCGGGAGCATTCCGCAGCAGCCTTGACTGTTCAGCATCAAGTAACTCCCATTTGAAAGTAGCCTGAATGCTGGAGTAATCACTGCAGCTGGGGCACCCCTCAAATGGCAGGACAGGTTCACTACAGAACCATTACAAGCCCCGTGCAGCATTATATCCTGGCATATAAGTGATCCACTTAAAGCGCTCTCACAGTTTGTACCGCTCAGAAACACTTCTCGATCCCCACTCCAGTATCCAAATCTGTATGGTAATACCCATGATTCCTTAATGTATTCCTTACCCATTTCTTCATATGTGCCTACTTGCTTTTGTTCAAGGCAATACTGAAACTGAAAAGTAGTGACCAGTAGAGTTATGTGGCCATGGATTAGCCATTCTGTGGACGGTGATTCTGCCACTGTGAATGCTAATCTATCCAGTTTTTCGATACGCAGCATTGTATATTTTGCTCCCCTTTGTGCCATTTCTACTTGTTTATCTGTTAGATTGTATTCAGAAAACAGAGACGTACTGTTGATATAACGCCAACTGCTGTAATGTTCACTGATGACAAGTCTCTTTGTTCTCGATGAGATGATTGGTGTGGTTTTAAAATTAAGTTCACCTTTTGGGCTGCAGAGCTTTGTCAAAGGTATTTTCCATTAACAAGCATGCTAAAAACTATTAATAAGCCTACCCAGAAAAGAAAGAAAAGTATCCCGGTTATTACCCATAGTTCTACCCAAGGTGACACCAGGTAAGTCTTTTTAAGAAAGTTCAGAACGTTTTTTACTTGCTGCTCGCATGATTTTTTGGCTGGCGTCGTTTCCGGTTCGCTTGGATCCAAAGAAAACGTATCAAAGTTTATGAAGTAGCCAGAAGCAGTTCGATCAATTGTTGGTATTGCATCAGGATTTGTGGAAATCTTAGTTTGCTCTCTTTGAGGCATGTTGATGTAAACATCTGTATTTGGCCGAATTGAAATTTGTCTGTCATTTTCATTCTGAATTTGAACTGCTGGTTCAAGGGGAACGAGTTCCATAGCATTGTTGCTTAGTCCATTATTCTGTGTCGGGGACTCTTCAAACGTGATGAGTCTTTCCGTTTGGACTTCTTGAATTGTAGCGAGAGGAGGGCGTCTGCTACTTTGGAGTCCACGTGGCCTACTACTCAGTATCGGCCACATAGTGTGGTTTGATTAGGTCAATTGAGACAAATCTTTTCTCCTTTTTTTCCGGCAAGAGGCGGTAGTAGTACAGTTCTTGTTCCTTCAACTGCTAGGACCTGTACAGGCTTCCTGTATGATGGCCCAAATTCTTTTTTGTCCGCTATTTTCTCTCTGACCAGATCCCCGACTTTTGGGATCCAGACAGGTCTTGCCGTGACTGATTTGACTTCCCCAGTGGCGGTCTGCTTCATATGGACATTACTTTGTCGTGTCCTGGACTCATTTAGATCCTGTAAAATAGCCAAACGATCATGGATGTCAAAAGGTTTTTCATCCGCCACTGCGCCTTCACAATCAAGCTCAGGTACCCACATTCTTGTCCCAAATAGGACCTCATATGGAGTGACCCCCCCTAGAGAACTTCTTGGCATGTTGTTCAATGCTCGCTGCACTCCATATAGATGTTCTACCCAGCTCTTACCCGTGCCTAATACTCTAGCTGTTAAAGACTGCTTTAAGTCTCAGTCTTTCCTCTCCACGACCAAATTTCCCTCGGGATGGTATGGAGAGGAGTATCGCAATGCTACACCCAATCCTCGCATGGCCTCCTTGTAAGCCTGAGAGCTAAACGCAGGGCCCTGGTCAGAATGTAATGTGCCAATTGCGTATGTCCCTATAAAGACTCGCAAATCTTTTATAACAGTTCGAGCGTCAGCTGAGCGTTGGGGTCACACCCATAGGAATCTTGAGCATGAATCCACTGCAACCATGATATGCCTTTAAGCCCCATCTCTTTGTAAGGGGCCGCAGTGCTCCAAGTAAACACACTTTAGTGGTTTATCTGATATTAATAATGGTGTCTGTGCTGGACGTGTTACGGTGGAACCTTTCATCTGCTGACAGATGTCGCATTTCAAGACAGAGGGGCCGATTCCGATCTCGGCCGGTAGGGCACCGAATCGGATTCGGCTTTACCGGATCCGATTCGGACGCCCTGTTTCCGACCGATTCGAACACCCGTGCGCGCGAGCAAGTACGATGCGAGCGTATGCGAAGTCCCCGACCGACTTGTTCCCGGCTCCGACCGACTCGTACGGACTCGACTCGCACCACGCAATGGAGACGTTCCCCGACCGGGCAAGTACGATGCGCGCCTCGAACAGTCCGACCGACTCGCGCCGTCCGGCTCGAAAGAGCAGTCGGAGCCGGACTTCGGGGGTCCGTGTCGGACCCCCCTCTACGCATAGCCGCGCGAGTCGCACCCATGGGTCCCCCCTACACATGCATGTACGGCGCGAGTCGCACCGACGCGTACCCGCTGTAGGGGGCGCCCTTGTTCGCGACGCACCCATTGAGTTAATGGGAGCCTGTGTACGCGTCGTACGACCGGCTCCCATTGACTTCAATGGGAGTCCGACCGTATCGAGTCCGATGGCATGCGTCCGCTTTGTACTCGTTCGGTCGGACTGCTAGAGTCCGGTTCGGTCGGATATCTCTCCGAATCCGACTCGGTCGGAGAGATTTCGGGCCCGAATCGGAATTGGCCCCATAGTCTTTAGTCTGCTTTGTTAATCCAGGCCACCAATAGCGTTGTTTCAACAAAGAAATAGTCGCCGTAACTCCTGCATGTGCCGAACCTATCCCTTCGTGTGCTGCTAGAATTAAACCTAACCTGCGATCCATGTTTGGAATTACTCTATCCCCATGCCAGGAATCTGAACAAATGGAATATTATTGGCATCTAACTTGTAGGAGTACTTGAGTGGAAACCTTTTTGGTACTGCTCCGCTGTTTTTGCGACAAGCATTGACAGCTACCATAATCTCACCGTCTATTCTCATTTTAGAACGAGTCATTGCAGCTTCATCAGCCAATGAATTCCCTTCAATGTGAACGCCATCACGCTGATGACTCAGTGTATGTATCACATGAGCTCTCGGTAGTTCGTTTTTCAACTCCACTACCTGTTCCCATTGCATTTTATGCTTAATAGTCCCACCTTTTGCATCTTTTAACCCGTTTTGAACCAAGTGCTGTAAATATTCATTATATGACTGCATACAGTAAAAGGAATCGCACACAATTAGTGTGGGGAATTCTCGATCCGTATTCACCAGTGCCAGTATCAATGCTTTTAACTCTGCCAGCTGTGCCGTGCAGTCTCCTAGAGACTTCATTTTTGTTCAACTTGGGTGGAACTTTCCATCCCTCATGCGACCTTTAACAATTGCGCATGCTGTGCTATATTGTTGCTTACCTCCTATGGCCGGTTGAGCTGATCCGTCAGTGTAAATTATATATTCATACTGATCTAGAGGCATTATTTCATTTGGTAGAGGATATTCTTGTTCGTATTGCAGAAATGCTTGTGTCTTTAAATTTGGGTCGTACCTGTATTTTACAACTGTTGCAGTGAGAGAATTAGCCCATTGTATCCATCTCGGATGTAAGGTTTTAGCGTTAGGAACGCTCGCCTTTGTTGCAGCCTCCAAGGCTGGAACCGGAGTCACTACTATAATTCGTTTCCCCTAAGCCAGTGCTCTCTCTCTCTCACTACAGCAGTCTGTACTGCTGTCAGAATCTTTTCTGTAGATGCGAAGTGCATCTCAGCATTTGTGTACAAATGTGATTTGTATGCAATTGGTACTGTCTCGCCTTCATTATATGTTAGATAGGTGTACCCAGATTGTCCCGCAACTATACGGATCACCAGGCGTACGTTTACGTGTGTCTGTAAATGTTTGGAAGCTATCATGTCAGCTTGTAAGGAACGAAGTGTATCTGTGTGTTCCTGTGTCCATTGTCTTACTGAAAAATCAGGTTTTATTAAATCGTAGAAAGGTTTTACTCTTTCTGCATAATCTAAAATGTATGTTCTACCAAAATTTAGGAATCCCAGGATTGATTGTAAATTTTTCAATGATTTTGGAGGTGGTAGCAGTGCACACCTTTCTAAAAAAATTGGCTGCCAGGCTTTTCCCTTCACTTGAAAGCTCATATCCTAAAAACAGGACACTGAGGTGGGCAATTTTTGATTTCTTAAAAATGAATTTGTAGCCCTCAGATGCAAATCCCAAAATTATGGTATTTACTCTGTTCAAGTGCTCCTCTAGGTCATTCGTCCGTTAGATAAATATCATCCACATAGGATAATGCCTCCTCATCCAAATTTTGAAGTAACTCAGTTACTCTAGCCGAAAACAACCCCGGGCTGTTCTTATACCCCTGGGGGAGTCGACAAAATTGACCTGAGACCCTAGCGCTGAGAATGCTGTTAGATACCTGCTTCCAGGCGCTATATTCTGGCAGAAAAATCCTTTTGAGATATCAAGTGTTGTTTTATATTTTTTCCGCACAATGTTTTTCATTAATGCGGCACTGTGCGCATTTTGGACTGCAAATGTCTTAGTGCAAGTGTTTAAATGTCTGTAATCTAAAACTAAATGATATGAATTGTCAGGTTTCATGACCGGAAACAAAGGATTGTTCATTGATGAGATGCAATTTTCGATCACCCCTTGGTATTCAAGTTGATCTAAGATCTCCCTGACCTGTTTTTTAGCTTCTTGCTTTATTGGATACTGCCTCTGTGTAGTTGGAGTATTTTTTAAAGGAATTATGTGGTGGGTCGAATCCTCATCCCATCCAACATGTTTTTTGTATAATGCAGGTGCTTGGGCTACTGCCCACTCCTGCGCATATGTATGTTGTAGGTGCCTGGGAATATAGTCTGAGAATGCTGGTAAAATTACTGTTTTTCCTTTAGGGCAATCCATGACGAATGCTGGTGGCCAATCTTGTTCAGCTAATAAAATGTCATAGCCAAACGACAAGTTCTCCCAAAAGAGACCTCTAACTGTCCTACATTTGTCCCCCTCCATTTGGAGTGTTATTTACATATAACTTATGAGGGACACTTACCCTAGTATCAGGTGTCTCCACCATGATATAATCATTCAAGTCGGCTGTCACCATAAATTCCTTCAGGTTCTGGCGAGCTATTGTTACTTCTGCCGCACTGTCTAGCATCATAAGAGCCCATTCCCCGTTCAGTAGTCGAGTCCTCAGAATTCTGGGCATGTCTGATCTTTAGAAGTGCAACCTTCTTCTTTTTGAACTGTGGCTTTTGCTTTGGTTGCTCTTCTTTTTTTAGAAGTGTAATCTTGAGCGTGCTGCATGTCTCTGGACTTTGTACGCTCTTCTTGTCTGTCTGACCATCCTTCCCTCTCTGAGTTTTTCGATGAACCCTGAAAGGAACGAGAGGAACGTGTATCAGTATCCTGATACCTGTCAGGTTTCCTAATATTATCCCTATTCCTAATGTTATACCTCTTTTCGGAGGGCTCCTGTGGAGGAGATCTACCTCTGGATTGAGATCTGTTTCCTTTAAAGTTTTGTTGTTTTTTATTGTCCCACTTTTTTGTTGAAGCAGGTGTCTGCTTAGAAGTGTCCTTTTCAGGACTGCCCATCAGTTGTGGTTTTAAAGCTTTCCCACCCAAACTGTCTCTGCCTAATTCTGCATACGCAGTTTCAATTATTTTTGGTAGTTCATGTTCTTGTTCTAAAGGACTGAACTCCCTTAGGCGTTGGCGGATAGCCACTGAAGCTGCTTCCCCCTTAATGTTAGCTAGTATTATGGCTGATACCTGGGCATAGTTACCTAGTAACTTCATCCCTAAGTTCAGAGCAGGCTCTGCTCCATACTCATTTTGTATTTGTCTTAATACATCTGGTACTACTGCTAATGACGGGATACCATGAGTTCTGGTATAAATGGCTGCAAAGACTGTACCCCAAGTGGTACAATCCTCTATTTGTGGTGTTATCCCCATGGGCAGGCAGATTGTTAGCATTCTGTGTTTTTCATACGGGGTAGTATTCGGGAATACTGCCTCTAGCTGTGTTATTTTCTGAGCTACCCAGAATGGCATTTGTACACGTTTTGTGGGCATTTTACCCATTACCGCGTGTAATGTTTATGGTGTAATTTTAGTTGCTGTACCCTGAACTTGAGTTCCATTAGTTGCAACTATTGCTGGTTGGACTGTAAGTGTCCTCATGACGAATTGCGTCAAGTTTCTGTAAATGTTTATTAAGTCTTTGTGTTGTATGAGTAAGTCTCCTGGTGGCATTGTTTCAATGTCAGGATGTGGTGTGTAGGCCGCTAATATTGGCCATGTTGCCCCTTCTCTTCCGAGCGGGCCGAGTCTCACTCTTCTTCTTATATGGGGAAGGGTGCCTTTAAACCAGTATAAGTGTTCCTGGTACGTGAGCGGAACCTCAATGTCCTCAAACTGACAATATTCCGCTGGTGCATCTTCTTCTGTGTAGGAGTGAAATGTTTTCGTTCTTGCATTTGCTGCTGGGAATGTAACCCATGAATAAAATACCTCTGTTCTGTTTGATTCATGTGCCTCAATCACAAATACAACTATGCCACCCCTAGGTGTTAACCCATGCTCTAGCAGTTTCAGGGTGACTGTATTTCTAAAATTTGGTGCAATGTGTATTGTGTCTGCATCTTCCTCCTCTTCTGAGAGTGGCAGTGCTTGTTGCAGTGGGTCTAAGACCTGGTTAGTCATTGTTCTTAGAACACTAAAATAGTTTTTCAAGGGAACCAAGATAAGGTGTTATGCACAATTTTAGGACACTGTGTCCTTCAAGCTTGATTAGCCAACAGCCAATAAATAGGATTTTTTTTTAGCCTACTCAGCTGTGGCGGAGTTTGTGCCCACCCACTCCAGATGTCTCTGGTGTTTTGTGAGTAGGGGTCTCTGAGAATAGCACGACTGAACTACTCAGATTCTACTGTTTAATGAGTACCCAACCAACGTTGGCGGCACCATGTTGTGTAGTTCCTATATAACCTATACAGGATCTGCGTGTTTGGGTAACATAAACTGTGGGATTGGTGGCAGACTGATTCCGTTCACCCCCACCGGATACGTTAGCCTGTCTGTATCAGCTAGCTCACAGTGCCACTAGAGTCTCCTCTTATCAGGGAGAGAATAGTTTTTGGCAACCTCAGAACATGACAACCCTGATCCCTCAGAATCGTGGAAACAATATACTACCTTTCACTCAGTCACTCGTGCTCACTTAGTTTGTCTCAGAGAGATACACAGAATAAACAGTCTGGGTGTTTTCAATAAGTATTTATTGAACAGTTTTTATTCTAGTGTAGAATAGATGAGCTGCAACAACCATTAGACAGTAGCAGAGATATATGATTAGAAGTACTACGAAAGTAAAGGGATGGTACAGTTCTACCATCTTGCAATAATCATGATTACATACAAGTATATAAAACACATGATAAAGGGTGCGTACTCCTATGATGCCTCCCTAACTAGATATACCTAAATGTACCTAGCATTTGTGTAGGTGTTATGCCAAGAATCCCTCTAGAAACTAGTCAACCTCATTACCTGAGAATGAGAGAATATGGGACCCCGTCCTGGTCGCGAGTTGGACACCCCGCGAGGGATGTTAGACCATTGCGAGCCGGAGTGTCTGCATGCAGGAACCTCAGCGTCTCTGGGCAGTGCGTCAGCCGGGAAGTCTCAGTCTCCTCTGTCCTTCTAAGCAAGATGTGATGTGTATATATACCCATAGGTCTCCCCAGGGGTCCTACCTTGCTGTGTTACTGTGTCGGCCTAAAGGTTGACGTTGGGCCTGAACTTTATACAGAGATATTATACAGGAGATGTTTGTCCTGCTGTTAGTCCTGCTGTGCTTCCAAGAAGGCTCATGCATAATGTATGAGATTCAAACTAGGGGGAAACCCGCGTTCTGAATGTAGTGTCATATCTAGGTAAAAGGTCAGTCCCTAAGAACCGTTATGTATGTAATGTAGGGAAGAATATAGGTGAAAGGTTGCATTCTTACCTGCGCCGATATAGGGTACCTATATGGAATATAACATAGGAATCTGTTTTCCTACGTACAGGATACTAAGCACATACTGAATCTTCTAGCATACATTAACTGGGAACCAGGCATGATACCAGTTACTTTGGACGTTGTATCACTTTACACTAGCATTGAACATGACTATGGACTGGCAGCCTTACGACAACTATTGAACCATGGATCAGCAAGCCTCTGGGAACATACTGAGATGCTATTGCAGATGACAGAACTCATCCTCAGGAATAATGTTTTTCTTTTCAAGGATGTATGGCATCAACAACTTAAGGGGACTGCGATGGGTTCTAAATTTGCCCCTTTGTACGCCTGCCTCTTTATAGGGGGGCTGGAGGGAGAGCTGATCTGGGGTACGAAGGGAATACCTTGGAACAACCATGTATTTTACTGGGGTCGTTACATAGATGACTGTCTAATGATTTGGACTGGTAGTGTGGAACCACTTAATGAATTTTCCTCCTATCTCAACAGCAATGAGTATAATATCAGGTTTACACACCAAGAAGTAGAGACAGGATCATCTTTCTCGATGTTGAGCTCTACATCGAGAATGATAAAATTCAAAGTAAACTTTATCGTAAACCTACATCCTGCAACTCATTGTTACATGCCACAAGTGCCCACCCGAAATGTCAAATTAATGCCATCCCATACGGGGAAATGACTAAGCCTGGGCGTAGTTCATGGAGTTCGGCGTACCTCCGCGAAGTGCAAAAAACACTCTGCCGCGCTACGCGGAGCTCCGTGAGCAGCGGAGTGCGTTAGATAAATGCAGTTCACGGTGATTTTCAGTGCCAGGTGCTTGTCCGCACTGTGCAATCATCGCGAATGGCACCATGTACAGCGCAAGAGGGCGCTGCTTCCTTTCTGGCGCCCGAATAGATTTTTACTCGAGCGGCAGCTTTCTCAACGCTAACGGACAGTTTCTCAACGCGAGCAGTCGCAAGCTTACGTGACCTCTTACAATGAGAAATCTGACCGCCCCCGTTGAGAAATCTCGCCAGGAGGTTGATTTTCCACGTTCACGGTCGCCAACTTGATGTTGACGATCGCGAACGAGGAAAAATCTCGCTGGGAGGTGGATTTTCCTCGCTCGCACTCGCCAACTTGACTTTGACGAACGTGAGCGAAGAAAAAAACTCTGCTCTGCAAATCGAAGCGGAGTTTTTCGGAACTCCACGTAACGCGAATTGTGGAAAACTCCGAAAACTCCGCGAGCGGAGCACAATCACCGCCCAGACTTAGAAATGACAAGGGCAAGACGTAATTGTAGTAACAATGATGAATGTGAAACGACACTTAATGATATTGAGATGAGGTTCCTACAAAGAGGCTACAATTTTCAGGTAGTTAGTTAGAGCTGCTAGGAACCGTATTGATAAAACCAGCAGATCAGGTACACTGACTAAGAAGCAACAGGGACAGGCAGGTTCCAATCAAGTATGACTGGTCACAGATTACAGCAGACTCTCATTTCATTTTAAAAAGTATCTACAGAAACATTGGCACTTATTAACCACGAATCGGCTCCTTAAATGCCATATCTCGGAGAGACCAAATATTACTTTTCGTAGGGGGCGGACACTTAGGAATCTCCTCAGCCCTAGTTACCCCAAGAACAAGCAGAAGGAAAATTGGCTGACAGTACACATGCCCGTTTTTATAAATGCGGGCATAGCAGAATGTGCAGATGGACAATGCATAAAACCAAACGTTTTGATGTTAAAGACGTGGGGACTTTTGACATTTTACAGAACATCACGTGTAACACCAAATATGTTGTGTATATTATTTTTTGCAAATGTGATCGGACATATGTTGGTAGCTCTATTAGGTGCCTTAAAGATAGGGTGGCTGAGCACATAAGGGCTATTAAATTCAATGATGCTCGATACCCTATTGCGACCCACGCCATGGAATGCCCAGCACAGAAGGAACATATGGGCTTTATATTCTGTGGCATTGAACATGTTATCAGGGATCCGCGAGGGGGCAATAGAGAACTCATTCTGAGACGTAGAGAGGCTATGTGGATATTATGACTACGGTCCGTTGAAAAAGGACTTAATATCGATCACAAACTACAATATTTCTTCGGCGAGCGATACGATATCTAAATTGTGTTATGCTGTGGGAATAGTACACATATGCCTATTACAATATTCCTCTATGTCTGCCCTTTACTTATCATTTTCATTGACCTTACTTGTGTGTAATAATTGCTGTTGATGTTAGATATAGGACTTGAGATCATAGATACTGTATGTAGCCTGCATGGTTTGAACAGTTTATAGTCATGTCACTGCCTCCCATGGGATAGATATTATTGTATGGTGACACACGAGATGTGACTGCCCACCTTTCATGAATATCACTCAGTTGTTGTTTTTGGAGGTTAATATCTACTACAGTTGTTAAATATTATACTGATGTTTGTATATCTTGTACTTTTGGATGTATGAATAGAGTAACCTATCGCAAGGTCATAGCTTCCCTAGACATAATAACGAGGTTTCATGCACACACCATGTATATTACTTTAGCACACCTTACTCAGTTATGAGTCAGACATGGGATATTATGATACGAGAGTTATCCCCACATTCATTAATTTAGGGTGGCGGCTAATTCCTTTACTCACTGTTTCACTTGGACCCGCCCACCATACCGCTAGTGAGCATTAGTGTTGTTTAGATTTGATGCTTCCAAGGAGGTGAGCTTAGGTTACTCCCCGTTCTTCTATGCACATCGTTTTACGAGTTATGAGTCAGAAACGGGATATTATAATACGAGAGTTATCCCCACATTCAGTCACTTTAGGGTTGCGGCTAATTCCTGTACTCACTGTTTCGCGTGGACCCGCCCACCATACCGTTAGTGAGAGCAAGTGTTGTTAAGATTTGATGCTTCCAAGGAGGTGAGTTAGGATTACACTCCGCTCTTCTATGCACATCGTTTTAGCCTCCGACACTTACCAATTTCAAATACATAGTATTAGTGTTACTTGAATACTATTTCACAGCATTTGTCCTTAGGGTAGTGTCTTTTTAATGATGCTATGCTTGTGGCACAGTTTAGAACAACCTTCCTGATACTCATTTGACAGTCGATTGGGATTACCTAAATCATTTGCCCGTAACTGGCTCTTACGTGGACTTACAGGAAGCACACTATTAATATCCAAGCTGATACTCACTTGCTAGATTTGTGTGATTACCCTACTTGTCACAACTGATTAATATCTACAGTTTTTGTTTGTTACTGGCCTTCACGAGTTTGACTTTCGCTTTTCCAATATGACGCTTCCTTTAACATAGTGTAGATGGGACGCGCTCGTTTCTTGAGTCTATCGTTCCTTACGCTGATCTACATTAGCCCCAGGCAATATGGCGCCTGTGTTGAACGCCGAGACACACGGAGCACAAACACTGTGCATCACCGAATACTTTGCGGTAAGCTCTGCATACACGACACTTGTTACAGTTTTGAAATTTGGGGATTCATTATAGATTACACACTAATGCTGCTATATTTACATACTTTATTTTGATTTATATTTTATTTGTTATACACTTTATAGGTGACACTTATGGAACTGGCTTACTTCAATATAGAACTGACTCACTCGCGTACACTAGACAGACCAGTTCTCTTCTGGTGAGTGTATTCCACTTGTACATACTATTTCTTGGTATATATACGTAAGGCTTAAATATCAATCCGTTTTCTGATTACTCATGTTTGGGTTTATGATAGATCACCTATTGGACCACTGTGATTTCTGGAACTAAAGGCCTATCAAAACTGATACACGGCTCTGAGAAGTAGATTAGGGTGAGTGGTGCTCTCTGGATGCTACTAGACTAGATATATGACCTCTTTTGCTAGATTCTGATTTGGTTCTTTTCTGGCTACTTAGGTGTATATGTGCCTTCTCTATTCAGCACGGCTGTGCTGTTTACTGTTCTTACAGAGAAATACTAAGGTATGGGGTTATGTTCCATACTCATATCAACCCCTGCATGTGGTCTTAAGGGGCTAATTTACACCCCTCACATAATTAGTCACTTTGAAACACTTTGACCTTGCGATGTGTTCTATAATTGCATTTTAAAATATGTCACTACTGACCTTATTTATCCAATTGCATGGTATAGCCAAATTTAACTTTTAGTCAACATTTCTCCCTCTGCTGTTTCCATTAATAATACATTATTACCAGGACAGATGTTACTATTTGAATGACATTTAGCAATGGTTATGTTATTGTCTGTGGAGATCCAGAAGTTATAGTTTAAAAAAAAAATGTTTTGTTCCTTTGCACGCATGCTCACATTAGCCCACATTGTTCTCTTACTGTGTTATGAGAACGCATGTAACACGGCTAAGGTCACAACCACAGGTGGTGGCAATGTATTTGCCTAATTTGCATGACTTAGTGTTGTGCCAGGAATATCAACTCTGTTATTTCCTATTAATTATTGTAGCCCTGATAAAGTCTAAACATTCGACGAAACACATGTTGGCTACTGGGAAGAATCTGCTGTTTCAACAATGAAAATACCCACAATAAATGAACTTTGGAGTCCAAGTTTTGGAATATCAAAACCTTTTGTGTGGAGTTGCTAACACTCATGAGTTGATTTTTGATAACACAATATTGTGTATACTTGAACATAAATCATACATATAGTGTGTGCCAGAGGGACTCGTATGATTTTGTTAGGACCCCGTTTACTGTGTGTCCGAATATGAATGCAGGGGAAACATTCTTCCCTTGTGTGCACCACTTCTGATACTAGTGACTGTAAATACTGTGTTGACTACCAGGTGAGCGACATTGCCAGATCCCATGTTTAACCCTTTAGTGCTGTATCCCTCCTGCCACTTCCAGTAAGATCCACACAGCTGGAATGCTGAGAGGTCATCAAAGGCGACGCCCCCTTTCTCCACCACTCTGCAAACGCACCTCCTGGCGCACTGCTGCTTGGGGGAAGAAGTCCATTTTAGTCCTAAGGCCCTCAGGAAGCAAGGGGACATCATCCTCCCACCAGCAGTACGCTGAGAGGTGCATTTGCAGAGTGGTGAAGAAAGGGGTGGGCCTCTGATCACTTCTCAGCAATCCCACTGTTTGGGGCTTACTGGAGGTAACAAGAGGTCTTCTTGGCCCCTAAGGACCCTCAGCAGCCAAGGAGACTTCACCCCCCAACCAGGAGCGCGCCAAGAGGTGCATTTGCAGAGTTGTTTTGTTCTTTTTTAGGAAGGGGGGGCACGTGTCCCCCCCCTTCCATGGACCATTTTCAGCACTGGGGATCCCATCCCCCGGGAAATGCCCATTTTTGTTTTTTGAAATAATTGGGAGAGGGGGCCATGTGCCCCCCCGAGGCCGATTTTGGCCCCGGGGACCGCATCCCTTGGGGCCAGGCCTTTATATATACATTTTTTTATGTGGGAGGGGAGTCGTGGGGCCCCCCTCCCCAGGCCTATTTTGACCCCGGGGACTCCATCCCCGGGGCCAGGCCTTCACAATTGTTTTTTTAAATGGGGAGGAGGGCCAGCATGGCTCCCCTTCCCGGGCCGATATTGCCTTGGGGTCCCAATCCCCCAGGGCATAGCCACCTTGTTGGGGACCGCGGGGGGAGCCTCAAGGCCCCCGCGGTCCCTGCCGGCTCCAAGAAGCGGAGTAGTGTTTGCTATGGCTTACAAGTGGCAATGTCTGCAGTGCACTTGGCGCACTGCTGGTGGGGCGATGAGGTCCTCTTGTGTCCTGAGGACCTCAGAACACAAGTGGACTTCATCCTCCGAGCAGCAGTGCGCCAAGAGGCGAGTTTGCAGAGTGGTGTAAAAAGGGGCGTGGCCTCGGACCACCTCTCTGCAATCTAGCTCTGTGGCGCTTGCTAGAGGTACCTGGTGGGCTAGTTGGCCCCCAGGGACCCCCAGGATTCAAGGGGACTTAATCCCCAACCCAGAACGCACCAGGATGTGCGTCTGCAGAGTGGTGGAGAAAGGGGGCGTGGCCTGGTATGAGAAGTTAGCAATCATGCTGTGTGGAACTTACTGGAGGTAATAGGAGGGGTAGTTGGCCCCCAAGGTTGACGTTGGGGGCTACCTCCTGTTACCTCCAGTTAATCCCACACAGTGGGATTGCTAAGAGGTGTTCCGAGGCCACGCTCACCTTTCTCCACCACTCTGCAAACGCGACTGCTATGTTATAGTTAGAAATTTGCATTTAAAAAACCTTAGAAATTCACTGAAAAAACCATAGGTTTCTGGGACGTTATAGTTGGAAATTAGCATTTAAAAAACCTTAGAAATTCACTGAAAAAACCTCAGGTTTCAGGGACGTTATAGTTAGAAATTAGCATTTAAAAAACCTTAGAAATTCACTGAAAAAACCACAGGTTTCAGGGACGTTATAGTTAGAAATTAGGATTTAAAAAACCTTAGAAATCCACTGAAAAATCCACAGGTTTCAGGGACGTTATAGTTAGAAATTAGCATTTAAAAAACCTTAGAAATTCACTGAAAAAAACACAGGTTTCAGGGAGGTTATAGTTAGTTGGACATTTCACTCGTACAAAACCAGAGAAATTCGGCCGTTATAGTTAGTTGAGCTAACTATAACTCGCGCCCCGCAATACACTGCTGATGACGTCACATATTACATCACTCATGACATGGTCAGTGACATCACTGATGACATCACTGATGACATCTCAAATGACTATATTTTTGTACTTACCTGTTTAAGTATAGGAGTAGATATTTTTGTTGTCTATAGTTTTTTACTCAATATTTTTAACATCAATATTTTTTACATCGATGTTGTATCAGTGAACCCTGTGACACACATACCTTGTCCATAAGCTAGGTCCTGTTGTGACATCCAACATACCTCAGTATAGAACTTTCAGGTAAGAAAACACAACTTCGCTCCTATAGCACTGTAATGGGACCACACACATCACCCACATGAAAAAGTCAAGTCAGGTAAATGGGATTCCCACAAACCAAGGTGTAAAACTACAGAAGCCCACAGTTTAAAGGCTCACTGCAGATATGGGTTCCAAATACCAGGAGGACTCCTGGAAGCCAACAGGGCCAGGCCACAGTCCATAAAACATCTGTCTCTAAGTCGCCATGTGGACAGGACCAATGGATTAGCCATATCTGGGACTAACGGAATTTGTCACAAAGTGGCATGCATGTGTGGCTAATGTGTAATTGCAAGTTCCTAACAATGAACACAGCAGCAACAGCAGCTCTCACATATCTAGTAAAAGTACTTTTATAAAACACACATGAAAAAGGGTACATGTGCATCCAAAGTACCTATTAGGTATGACAACACAACACTCCCCATGTCTGCAGAAACAAATACCTACTTTGTACACATTAAACACATATGCACCCTACATCTCATGGAGTACTGCAAGCAGAAAGACCTGGTCATTGGCCAAAGCAAGTTGCAATACATATCATAGCATAGACCATCCAATGCAATGTCTGCCCCAGTTGGAACTCATCCCACAGATACATCCAGTGAACATTAACCCTCGGTCTCTGCAACTCCATAACTTTCCCCAATGTCGGAATATACTTACCTATTGAAAAAGGATAAGCTATCATGGTGAAACAAACACAACTGAAGTTACACATCCCAAATTACACAAGAACAACAACTAGCATCAGTAGCAATGGCTGGAAAAAGGAGTTCAAAACCAAGTAAGTGCCTTATTACAAAGAACAATAGGATTTTCAGAAACAGAACCCAATGGCCAGTCCAAGCATCAGTCTTGTGGGCCAGCATGCTGCTGTGACATGCAAACTTGCCTTCCAGAAAACTGCCAGGGATACCTCCCTAGGAAGGGGCATCTAGTGGGCAGGCCAGGCACCTCAACAATGTTACTAGGGTGGGCTGGGTTGGTCCTTGAAAGGGCTGGGCTTGGGATTGGGAGGGTCGGGTGGGTGTGTGGGAAGGCTGGGCTAGGCATTTGGAGGGCTGGGTTTCAAAATTTTTGGTATTTTGTACCTATGAAGGGTAGGGGTGGTTTTCCTGTTATTTTCTTCCCCTTAGAAGAGCTGGTGGGGGTGGGGAAGAGGTCCTTTGGGTTTTAGGAGGGCGTGGGGCAGTGTCAGCACAGGTAATCTTTATTTTTTTATGGCCTTGTGGGGTAGGTTGGGTTTTGGTAAGGGGGTGGGCTGTTTTTGTGGGGTGGACATGGAAGGGTAGGAGTGGCAAAGTACTCTTTTTGGGTTTGGCATGGGGTGGGCCAAGTGGGGTAGGGAAGTTGTCAAGGGCAATCGTGGAGTTATTGGGCAGACTGGAGAGGAGGTGAGTCAAGTAGAGGTATGTAGTGCAGTGGGTGTGGTGTCTGCTTGTATGTCAATGGATATGGTAGTGAGGGTGTCGGTCGCCTGCTGAATGGGTGTGTGCCTGTCTTTTGTCTTATGTTTTTGTGTGGTGCATGTTGAGGTTGATGCATGGTGCTGTTTGCATGTGCTTTGGGTAGGTACAGGAATAGGGGTTGTGGATGAGGAAGAGATAGGAGGGCGGGTGGAAAGCTGGAATTGGTGGAAGGCTGCCATGAGTGTGGAAGCTAGACCCTTAAACGATCTCTGTAGAGAAGACATGTCAGAGTGAATGCCCTCCAGGTACGACACCATCTGCGTTTGCTGATGACTTGGAGTGCATTCAGCACTGCTGTCTGACCCACAGAGATCTGCCTCGGGATGTCAATGGCCTCCACACTCTGGGCAGCAGGGGAGACAGAGGTGGTGGTTAAGGTGTCTGGTGGAAAGGAGGCGTTCTTAGGGGAGCGGGCCCGGACAGCTGTCTGGGGAGCAGCAGGGAGGGTGGAGATGGAACGGGGATGGTGGACTTGGATGTTGTGGATGCAGGTCCAAGGGACTCCATCACCACCTGGGAGTGTTCATTGGAGCTCGACTCAGACCAAGATGACAATCCAGTAGTGTCGGCTTGCTTCTCCATGGCACTTCCCTCACCCTCTGTGCCACTGGGTCCCTCTTTGTCACTGCCAAAACGGGGATCACTGTGGCCAGCTGCTTCCCTAACGGTCTTGGCCCGGTCTCCTTCACTGCCCCGGGTTGATGGTGAAAAACATAGTACAAATAGGTTAACTGCTATTGCATTTACATACTGGCTAAACAAATCATAAAACAACCCATGACACAATTGCATAGCTCACAACATGTATTGGGATGTTAAATTGGTTCCAACATTGGCATGAGCACATGCATGAATGCTACATGACCTGTGCACAGTCACAATTAATGGTGTCATAACCACAGTCTGCTATAACTGCATGTGTGACCTTGTTCCAAATCTAGCATCATCTGTGTAGCAGGAGATATCACCCTGGCAACATAGGCCCTTTTGTAGCATACCATACCTATCTGATGTCATCAAAGGGAATTTCTGCATGGAATGCATTACAACCTATCCACTCAAGGTCCTACAATGAGCAAATGGTCAGCTGTCCCTAACCCACAACATGTAGGGCTGTTGGGCACCTGCTACAGCTAAGTTACTGCAAAATGTAACTACCATGAAGAAGGTGACATGGAAGTGCCCATTCCGTACTATTCACACTTACCAAATAACACACATCTGTCCACTGACATATGACATAGTTGAAAGTTGCACATGAGTTTGCTTAGCTAGGTGTCACATATAGTACAGAAGACTTGAAAGGAGAAAATGTGGCTCCAAGTGGTATGTGATGTCAGCGCATAGAACCACTGTACATGAGTCTTCCTAGGAATATCACCAGTCAACTTTGGTGCATGTGAGCACACCTTATTCACATAGCCAATGCCAATGCCATTAGAACACTGAAAGCACATGAGGCTTAGAAGGTATCCAGTGCATAAAGAGCCTTTAAATGTGTCCACAACGGAAGGGGATTCGTGGTACCTTCCATCTTATGCTAACACAAATTACAAGCTAGTACTGACTGCTGATACATATCACCCCAACATCTCAGCATATCCCTCCCTGATGCATTTTACCAGCCACATATTGATGCTCCACAGATGTACATATGCATCCCACCTGACAGAATACACCCTTCTCAATGGCATGCTAAATCTGTTCAACCTATGTATGTTTTTGCATCAACATGTTGACCTGGTTTATTACACCCATCAATGCCATTGGGTCTGTGTGACTCTCCCACCCATGTCTATACACCCCTATTTGTGGTAACACCTACTCTGTATGTCCATCACAGACATATATTGTCATGTTAACATTGCCCAACACATGCAAATATCATGGTTTCAGATAGAATGCTTGTGGACCCTCAGATCATGTATGGAACAGTTATACATGTGACAGTACAACACATAAAGTTAGACATGCCAGCATCTACTCAGCTCAAAAGATGGCACCAGTGGTGTAAGCCTTCTCATTATACGGTATATTCCACACTTACCTAGGGGATGTATTGCACAGTGTCTGCATCAAGAGTGCGTATGCTGTGGCACAAGCAAGTGGTCCACCATCACATGACACACAGAAGTGAGGGGTTGTCAATCCAGAGACTAGGATGACAAGTGGCCTGTTTGGGACCACTGTCACACATGACATCAAAAGATAATGTATGTCATCTGAGACATTATGCAGCCATGGGGCTGTTCAACTATGAAAACTTACATTTGATATTACCTTGCTTAGTTCCTGCTCACATGGACAGTAGTTAGTGGTCATTACCATGCACCTACTACCATACCTAAATATGCAACAAATCTCCCATTGTGTGTGACATGAGTCACCTTCAAGCTTGAAGTGAAAATTACTGCCTGAAACTAAAGATAGATGGTCATGTACAATATTTCACTCAGACCTATACTCACCCCCTCCTTGCTGCTATTGAGCTCTCAACTCTCTATCGAGTTCCTGGTAGGCCACCGCCAGTATGTGGGTCATTAGGGGGGCAGGGTCTGGCATGCACCCCTTCTGCCTTGGGAGGACAGCCCCAGATGGCCCTCCATGATCTTCCGGGTCCAACGTCTCAGGTCCTCCCACCTTTTTCTACAGTGGACACTGTGCCGACGAGTGACCCCCAGGGACTGCACCTTCTAGGCGATGGTCTTCCACAGGAACACCTTCTGATGGGTGTTGATTTGTATGGATGCAATAGATAAAGAGACTTGGTGGACATGCAAGAATGCTAGGATGACACAGAGGTAGTACACAGCTAGCATAGCCATATTACAAGATTGCAGGCATTACATGGTTGGAGTGCATATGCTGAGCAATTCAAAAGCATTACTGCTAAATGTTAAAGTCCTAGGCATACCACCCTCCATCCTGACCTTGCTTATATTGAGTGTTCCAGGCCACTGACATCATGTAGCCTGGGACCACAACACATAAGGTCTGTAAGGTATTACCAGGTAACACAGCACACCATTGTGTCTTCCTGATGGCTACAGTAGCAGTGCAGTCCTGGACAGGCACCTGAATAGTACGGACAAATTACTTGATCTTCACTGTCCAGGACATCACTGCTACCATGATTTTGACTACTAGCAACATTTGGGGTGACAAACAAAGGGCTGCCATGTGTATAACTTGAGAATTCCACCCTGAGGATTAGTGGACATGTGATTAACATGCACACTACGTCTGCATGTGTTTGTGTTTGAAAATCCTGAGATCACAGAACACACAGTATGCCATATGTGGCGGTGTGTATGGGACGACATCAACATACGTGTACATGATCGCACATTATAACACAGCAGGTGATGCACTTAGGAACTGCACTGCAGATGTAACTAACTATATGCAGGTAACATGTTTCACATCATAAATGCTCCTGAACAATGGTAGCATCAGTCATATGACAGTCTTGTATGTATGAGTAAGGTGACAAAATGAGTCCATGGACAGGACTCCTGGTTCTTGGCCTCACATGTTGGTACTCTAGGAGCATTCAGGGAAAATCATAGTCCTGGTAAACTTAATAAGGCTACAACTGAGGATCAGCAGATCTACAGGGGAAGTACTCTGTGCATCAGTACCAAAGGCAAGATAACTGTGCTACAGCCAGGGTCATGGATAATACACTGCACAAATCATTGTCAGTGTTTGCTCTCTGCATGCTAAGCCTACTGTTCAGACATGACCATCATATGGTCATATTTTCCATACCTACCTGCACATCTGGTGGCCATCCTATATCTGACATGACCATTGTTGGTCACTGTGAAGGGGTCTGTGAGGTGTTGGTATATCCCTGACAACAGGTTAGTGTGGCCTCTTGTGTTTAGTGATTGGTGAGACTGTACACATATCTCACATAATTCTCACAGAACACAATCACATTTTTGGTATAAAGGCCTATATATCTTCCAGCACATCTTGCATCAAATTATTTGCTCATTCATCAATGGCAACAATAGCCTACATGCATAGAAATGTGCATACAATGGGTGTAGGGTATAGGAATGTACAAATGTAAATATATAATCACTTAGGCAACTAATGAAAGTATGGGCAAACAGATGTAAATACAAGAACCCAGATCAAATTCTATATAGAAAACAATGAATTCATATAAAAAACTAAAAATACAAAAGCATGATCAATACACAATAAATAAATACATAATGCAGAATGTATTCAATTTATGCTTTATTTCGATTAAATCAATCATAAAAGCCATTTGCCGCTAATTACAGTGTTCTAATGAAAACAAAGACAATTGTATTCGTTAACATTCCCAAAAATCAAAATAACAATTCATGGATTAACAACGCTGTACACATCTTACGATAGACAAATATCTAAAATACAATAAAAAAGCAAAAAACTTTAGTCTTAAAACTAATAAAATATTTTTAGAAAGTATGTAAAAAATCTTATGGTTCCTATTTTATCCTTACGTAAGCTCTATTATACTTCTTAAGTTTCTACCATGTGCTTAATTAAGTAAAATCCCTAACAAGGGATATGTCATCCTCAATATTACCCAAGAGGCCGATCAACTGTGTTTTTTAAAAAATTTGCACGAATTCTCCACGACCAACCTAAAAATTTAGCAGTGGCTATAACATATGGCTCATTAGTGTTGGTCATTAAAATGCGCAGAGCTATTGCACTGGACCGTGTGCCCATGTTAAAGCAGATTGGTTTCAGCCATTTTTTACGGGGAATTTTGTATAGAGGACAGGCAAATAAAATATGTAATACTGTTTCGTCCTGTTCTTTGCAGTGCAAGCATTTACTATTGTTCGTGCTGGACCACTTTCTAGTATAAAAATTTACCGGGAGGCTCCCTACCCGAAGTTGGAAGTATAATCTCCTTTCACAAGGTACAGTTATAAAATCCCAGAAGTTTTCATATTTGGGAACAATCTTGTGCTCCAAAAACAGGCCAGTCAATGAGTTTATCTTTGTGGAATGTAGATGGTCCGCCTTGACCATCGACCAGTATGCCTCCTTAAATTCTTTTTTTGATGGGAACTGATTTGCAGCCGGATCCTCCCAAAGATGCCTCATGCCCATATCTACCAGTGTAGCCTTAACTTTTTGCAGCCAGACAACCTTGCATGATTTGTCTGCATCTACTACATCTTTCGCTGCCATTGCATAATGTAGGAGTTCGGGAGTAGACCACAATCGGCGCCAAAAAGCTACTGGTCTAAATCGTGCTTCCTCCGCCAACAAGCTGCAACCCAGATCTGATAGCAGAGGTGTTAGTGGGGTGCTTTGTGGTAATCCAGTCAGAGCTCTCACAAATTTGTTCTGGGCAAGAACTAGGGGGGGAAAGATTGTTGAAGCCCCAAAGCTCTGCTCCATACATTATGGAAGACCTGATCTTTGTATTATATATCTTAATTGCTGGACCTATGGGCTTAGTGTGGGAGAGATTAAATTCTTTTAAAAGAACCCCCGCTAGTTGACTATGTTTGAGAGCCATAAGATCAATTTGGGGCCTCCAGTTTAGTTTTCTGCTCAAAGTAATTCCCAAATATGTGAACACATCGGTCTGTTCGAGTTGCTTCCCATTCATTACTACCCTCCCGCTAACTACGTTGTGCTTGTGTAAGACCATGTATTTTGTCTTTTCTACGTTAACCACCAGGTCATGATCTAGGCAGAACCCCTCAAAACGCCTGAGTGCCCTATCCAACCCTGCCCGTGTCTTTGAGATGATCAAAGTATCATCCGCAAACATAAGTAGCGGTATATTGGTGCCAGCAAGGGAAGGAGCATCTGTCATATGTGTATGAAAATAGTTTACTACCCCATTGATATATAATAAAAACAAAGTTGGAGCTAAAACACACCCTTGCCGCACCCCTTTGGATACCGGAAAGCGTGGGGTTACACATCCCTGATCGCCCCAGCGCACCTGAGCGAAGTTATCCTCGTGCAATCGCACTACCATTGATAGAAGTTCTGCGGGCATCCCTAGGTGGTGCAGTACTTCCCAAAGTTTCTTACGCGGTACCATATCGAAAGCGGACTTAAGGTCCACAAAGGCTGCATAAATGGTACCACCTGCTATTACAACTGTGCGCCAATAGATCAATATAAACCGGAACACTTGGTCGACGGTGCTTGTGTGGGAACGAAATCCTGCCTGTAGGGGGGATAATATTTCTTTGGTTTCCATCCACTCCTGTATCCTGCTCAGCACTAACCTTGCGGTGATCTTTTGTATGGAGTCGATAAGACTGATCGGCCTATAATTACTGGGACAGGAACGGTCCCCTTTTTTATAAATAGGGAGATTTCGGCACCACGCCAAGTTTCTGGAATGGGGGCTCCATTGGCTATAGCATTTGCTAGCCAAAGAATGTACCTTACCCAATTCTCTTTATCATGGACAAACAGATCTGCAGGGATGCAATCTAGACCTGGTGCTCTCCCCATGGCTACTGCCATCAGAGCCTTCTCCACCTCTTCCTGAGTAAATAACAGGGGCTGATCGGCCATGGGAATTTGAAATTGGATGTCGTCATTTTTGGCTGCAAATTGCCCCTCAAAAAAGGAGACCCACATATCCTGGGCAACGTGGTTTTGCGGCTTTTGTCCTGACCCAGCATTCCCCCATTTGACCATATTCCAAAAAGACTGCATGTTTTTACCCCTGCTAGCCTGGAGGAGCTCTAACCATCTTTGTTCATCCCATTCCCTTCTTGCTGCTGCCATTGTTGACTTATATGAGGTTCGGGTAGTTCTTATTCTCTCCATATCTTTTGATTTAATGGCTAAAGACAACTGCCTGTACGCTTCTCTACAGCCTTTGTTATACCACCTTTCCTGCCTCGCAATTCCTTTGTTATGTGATTTATATGTTTTAGTAAAAAAGGAATTTATTTTTGCAAACAAAACATCATGAGCTTTGGTAATAATAGCACTACTTTTCTCTTGTTCAGACATAGTAAAAAAATCTGCTAACGTGCTCTCCACCGCTGCTTTCATTTGTATTAGGGAACTAGCATTTGTTACAATCCTATCCCATTTCACCCTCCTCAGATCATTACATATTAGGGTTTCTACAGTTTCACTCTCAGGTACTGTTCGCCGAGGCTCTTTAGTACCCGGGGATAACATTAATAACACAAGCGGGTTATGATCACTTTCATTACGCTCACTTACCACCATGTCAACAAGGGCTGGCCATTGTTCGACATTGACAAGAATATAGTCTATGCGGCTACATCTCAACCCGTTACTATATGTGGGGGAGCCCAGTCTATCCAACGTCATTCTACCGTTAACAGCCCTGAGGCCCTTCTCCAAGCATAATGCTTTTAGTTGTAAGGCGGCCTCGGTCCATTTTCTAATTGGTGGCAACTCTAGTGAAGGAATACTCCATTGGGCATCTTCCTCCTCGCTAAGATTGCCATCATCCCTGTCAAGGGGTTCAAAGGTAGTATTAAAATCTCCTGCAATCGTCACATTATTTGCGCCTTTAAGGTCCTCTAAAAATTGCTCTAATTTGGTAATTGTGGCAGATTGTCTACCGCCGGCAAGCCCCCTTGCGTACACATTTATCAATATTAGGTGACGCTTGTTTTTTAGACTTAGGGAGATGGCCATAATATCAGGGCTGTCAACATGGACTTCCTTGATTTCGTAACTTAAACATTGTTTCACCCAAATGGTAAGGCCTCCAAAAGATCTACCCTTCTGCCCCCTAGTGGCTGGTTTAAAGAAATTTAAATAACCTGGAATGAAAATCGGGTTTAATGACCACGTTTCTTGGAAAACACAAATATCATGTTTATCTATGAAGTCTAACCAATCCAAGGATGATACTTTAGTATGTAAGCCTGCAATGTTCCATGTGACGAGGGACAACTGATCAATTGTTGGTAGAGAGAGAGTACTAACGGTAGATGAAGGTGCACCTTTTGTCACTACCCTCATACATTGAACAGAAAATTCTCTGGAACTGAGGTCGTCTTGGGCCTTCCTACTACATTCTCTCACAGACAACACTTCTCTAACCAACCCACTCCTATTGCTGCCGATACGTGCTTGCGAGGTATTTTCTACCATTACCACTGGGAGTACAGTTGTCAATTGTCTTGTAGGGGAAATTGAATTCCTTAAGCATCAATCTATACTTGACAGACATGATCCCCCACTGGCCAATAAACTAGGGACTGTTAGATTTTGCATTATCGGTGGAATTGGGGGATTATACTTCATTTTTATTTGGGTTGCGATCAGATTTGATGTCCTGATCTCAAAGGCCACCAAATTGTCCACCAAGTCCAGGGAAACCAGGGAGAGCCGAATGAAATCTAAATTTGAACCTTCTACCGAGCACCTTTTTGCCGAGGAGATATCCTCCCTTATGACAGATCTGCATTTGCGCACCTGTCTAAGCCAATGGATACTTTTATTAATCAAGGTGAATTCATCCTCTTTAGCTGAACTAGGAGATAACTTTGGCACGCTAGTTAGAAATATCTGGTTCCTCGAGGTTCGTAATGTTACCTTGTCCCATTTACTATTATCTTCGATATTTTCCAACCCGGAAAGTGGATGAGATCTCGGCAACATAGTGTGGACCCTACTTGTTCCCACACTTTGACTCTGGGGGCCTGCTTCCATTGTATGTCATTGGAAGCTGGGGGTTGATTGGGATTCATGCCTCTGTGATGGTTACACTTATCATTAATAATTGTCAGAGGGTCAGTAACAAAGTTAGTTATTTGTCTCTCCCCACTTCCCAATTTTTCCCTTATAGATGTACTCTCGTGAGGTTGCTGAAGCAATAGGGATCTACTTGTGCCAGCAGGAGTAACTTGCAGATATTTTCCCAAAAACTCTGTTAACTTCCCAACAACACTTTTAAGTGAGGTAACTTCCTCATTGAGTTTAGTGGTTTGTGATTTTAAATAGGTCAACTGCCCACGTAATGAATCTGAGCATGGGGTCTTACACAGACAAGATGGAATAACATCATGTGTTACATTAGCAGCCTCCTCAGTACATACTATAACAGGGCTTTCGTCATTCAGCGAGGTTAACACAGCGAACATGTTAGAACATTCAATAACGGGTTCCATATAACTATTTGTACTCAAAGGTGTAAGTTGAGAGTTTCTAATGTGTGCGGCTTCACTGCCCGCAATTGACCCCTCAGGGTCCACTTTTTTCTTAAACATGTCCGGTACATATAATAATGATTTTACACGATTGACACTAGTACTTGGAGTCGATGACTCTTCTATCATGCTGTTAGCTGGACCCATAGGATTAGGCGTTGTTAATATCACCTCACATTCGTTGACCAAGTCATCGATTCGTGCTATTACTTGGTTACTACTGTGCAAGGATGACCGTTTCCCCATTTTTTTTAACCTTCTTGCCTTTCCCACTTTGGCCTTCACCCAGAACGTCGTTGGCTTTCCTTTTACCCATTATACCCTTATAATCCTCTTGCTAATAAACCACCAATAGGTCTGGGCTAGGGTGAAAGGACAGTACCTTAGGACAGAGAGTAACTGATCGTTGCACAGGAGTCAGAGGGGTGGCCCAGCCCAGCCTCTTCCGGGCGATGACGGGCGTAGACGGGCCCGCCCTTAGTCCGGGCTTGGTCCGCGCGCGCGTCCCGCGTTGCGGGAGTCTGGCAGGGTTTTTGAAGCGCCTCCAGGCGCTGTTGGAACTGGTAGCAGCTGTGCGCCTCGAGCGTGAGGCAGGCTGGGTGTTGTGGTCCTCCGGGACCGATCGCCACAGGTCAGGAGCAAGAAAGAAGGAACCCAGAATGATATTTTAATTATTTTAAATATTATTAAAAACGATTCTTCCATCTGGAGCAAGCCTATATATTCAGTCTCACTTCAACATACATCCTTCTATTATGGATACATATTTGTTCAATGGTCTGTATGGAGGGACAAGCCTATTGAATAAGCATAGTCATCTAATTTCTTCTATAGCTATGTGAACAATTATTCATACACATTGCAGTTGCGATGAATTATATTTTTATAGCCTCCATGGAATCACATTGATTTCATCATGATACAACAATTTCTTTGCAAGCTAAACATTCTAATTCCTTGGGGCTTGCAAAAATAAAGTGGGATAGATGAAGACTGAATATTCATATACAGCTCGGCTTGTTGGGTTTTAACATGTACAAATACAACATGGCTTATGGGTTGTGACCGATGTTGACCTACGCGCGTTTCAGCTATATGGCCTTCGTCAGGAAGCCATGATGAGTGGAAACCTAATTTGTGCCCGGTTTTCAGACTGAAGGTGGGCAGGAAATAACGAAACCACCTCCCTCTGGTGGAAGTATCTGCAGAGCTGGTGGACAGAAAGTGCTCAGCGCAGGATGTTTAGCTCGTTGTACGTAGCCCTGTTTGTGAGTCGTTCTCTTTGTAGAACAAGGGTCCTATAGCTGATCTGGACAGGTAAAGTTCCAGATGCTTGTGTGATGATCCCGGAGTGGGGATGGTGTTTCGTTGGAGTCCCAGCCATATAAGATACAGCCACCAAGCTTCCCAGAGCGAGCTGCGTGTTGCTGGGAAAAGTTGGTTGGACCAACCTGTTCAGCCCGCTGGTGAGAACTTCGCCCAAGGCGCAACGACTTTACACATGTGGGACTCCAACCACTTTGTTGGTTCCTGAAGCATTCTGGAACTTTCTGTCCAACAGTGGAACAGTTCCTGAAGCGTTCTGGAACTTTCTGTCCAACAGTGGATTTTCAGCTCATTTTCAGAGGCTGTAAGTGTGAGAAGTTGGCCTGGTATATGCTGCCCACTAATCAAAGTGGGCACCTTGCACCAGTCCAAACGACCTTTATTGATGATTAGGTTAAAGACAACCTTTATTGAAAGCTATCCTAGTGGTAGCTATGGAGAGCAGCCTTCAGGCTAAGTCTCTAAGGAATGTAAAGCAGCTTGTTTTACCAGTATATAACCTCCTGAATGACCAAATGAAAGGAGAACAACACAAGGTATATATAAAATATATGTATTTATTACTAAGCACTCTCTACTAACCTCTTTATGAGATTAGAGAACAAGACACACAATATTATATCTCTAGAACGACAGTAAATAGCACAATACACAGTGGGCTCCAGGGGGAGACCAAACCATATACTAAGAAAGTGGTATAACAACCACAACTTGACTAGACACAGTGCCTAGAGCACGTAGAATTGCTGGGACCCCAAGGAACCACCCAAGGTAGGGACACAGGGGACCCACGGAGGACGGGTGCAGTGTGTGAACACAGGCGCGAGCTCCGTACAACTCTATGGGAAAGTTGCGGTTGGAAATTTAAAGATTAAGGACACTTCGGAGAGGACTTTAAGCAAACCTAATTAAACATAGAAGGTTCTAAGGCCAGCACCCTTGAGAGTACCGAGGTACCCGAGTTACCTATCCCAGAGGAGCCGGGTGCATAGGGGTCAAGTGGTGTCAGAAACCCTCGTCATTTTCAATGGCGTGATGCGAAAAAGTACTGCTTCCGTGGAGAATAAAAGTGTCCGGTGTGATCCAAGCCTGGATCAGAGATGAGAAGAACCTGAAAGCAGAGGGGACAGAGTCTGGGTCACTTCACGTGACTAGGAGCGGAGCAATCGAATGCCCACCGATGTCGGGTGCTTCAGGTGAGAAGAGGTGAAGCTTGACTCTGCAGCCACGGGGACCAGGAGATGCCTACAACAACCAAAGTCCAGATTCGAGCTGTCCCACGAAGGATGTCGAGTGCTGAGGGGACAGTGTCTGGATTGAACACCAACAAGCCTTGGCCACTGCAACCCACGCGGTCAGAGGAAAGATGCTTCTGTGAGGACCAGCAAGGTCCTGGGGACTCTCCAAGCAATGGAGAGTCAGGGCACATCTGGAGCAACCAGGGAAGCCCACTGAAAGTAAAAGTTGCCTTCTCAGGGACCCACAGGCCAACGGACCAGGGATCGCAAAGGGACCTCGAGCTGAATCACTAAATACCAGCCCACGGAACACTCGTGGAGTGTAGGCCGGAAATCTTCAGTGGAATTACTGCTCGGGGTCAGGACTACAAGTAGCCCAAAGCACAGCCTCAGGGGTCGCCAAAAAGCATATGCTGCTGCAAATGTACACGGTGCCCAGGGTTTGGGTTGCACGGTCCTCACGAAGGATACGGGCCGCAGAATTGCTGAGAGCGCAGATCAACCTCAGAGACCACGGGAACCCACCTCCTGTATTGCAGGAATCTTCAGAGTCCTTCAGGAGCTTTGTAGATGCAAACCGGTCAGATGCGTTTAGGTGCCTGCTCAGCAGGGGAGTAACTCCTTTACTCCAAGGGAGATTCTTCAGTCATCCAGCGTTGTGCAGATCGTCGAAGTACTTGGTTTCTGTAGCAGAGTTTAGTCCAGGTAATATCCAAAGTCCTGTAGTCAGGGGTTCCTATTTTATACCCAAGGAAGGGGTGGGACAAACTCTGGGGACCCACCTATGGGAGGGTCAGGACAGAGGGGTGGCTACATCCATGTCCTTTGTCTAGTTTCACGCCAGATCAGGAGCAAATGGCTCCTGCAACCGGTTTGAGCTGGACTATGCACAGGGACACCAAATGTGCCCCCACTGCAGACATCAAAGCACTCTGAGAGTGCACCCACCCAGCCCCAATACACTAAAGCCTGTCTGGGAGGTGGTCACATCTCCCTGTGACAGGAAACCTATTGTCAAGCCTTGCCCTGCCGGAGTTTAGTCCAGTAGCAGGAGGGCAGACTCGTGTCTGTGGCTGGCAGCATCCATTTTGTGATGCCAGGGTCAAGAAAGCTGGTACTGGGTGTACCGGTGTTGTCATATTTCTCCCTCTAGGAGGGTGGAATCATACCTCCCACACCAGTTACTGGTGTGGAGGTATGATTCCAAGGTGTTTGACACGAAACACAACATGTTTCCATGCAGCCGTTTTAAAGTTAGCATTTACCGCGAGGTTATAATGCACTTAAGTATATATGGGTGGCTGCATCACAAACAACCCCGGAGAATAGGTTCCGAAGGCTGCAGAGGGGCTCTGCTCATGCATGGGCACCCTCTCACATAAAACCCAGCACCCTGCCTTCAGGATTGATAAGGCCTGCCATAGGGGTGACTGATAGGTTTATATGTGCAGTGATTAGGATAGATATAGTGAACCTATATCTAAGTAAGGGGTGCATGCACCACCTTACACAGGCTGCTGTAGCAGACCTGTGGTGTCATTTTAAATTGTCTCTCAGGGGTGGCATTATACATGCTGCAGCCCCTGGGAGGCCTCTGGGGTACCTATGCCCTGGGTACATAGTACACCATATACTAGGGACTTATAAGGGTACCCCAGAATCCAATCTGGAGTGTACCTAAAGTACATGCAATCAATTTAGAGGAGAAAGCAGCTAGACTGGGGTCCTGAATAGCAGGATCCCACTCAGACTAAGTCGAAAACAGTGAAACATCAGCAAAAAGTGGGGGTAACTATAAGAAGCAGATCCTACTCTCCTACACAACCCCCCCCCAAACATCAGGACATTAAACTAACCTTGACCAGTTGAGTCTTCATGTTCTAAGTGGAAATATCTGGAGAGTCCATCTGCATTGGCATGGTTACTCCCAGGTCTATGTTCCACTGTATAGTCCATCCCCTGTAGGGAAATGGACCACCTCAAAAGTTTGGGGTTTTCACCCTTCATCTGTTTTAGCCATAAGAGGGGCTTATGGTCTGTCTGAACAATGAAGTGAGTGCTAAACAAGTATGGCCTCAGCTTCTTCAGAGCCCAAACCACAGCAAAGGCTTCCCTCTCAATGGCCGAACAACGTTTCTCTCTGGGGTCAGCCTTCTGCTAATAAAAGCTACTGGCTGATCCTGACCTTCATCATTCAATTGTGATAACACAGCCCCTACCCCCAACTCAGATGCATCTGTTTGACAAAGAATTGTTTGGAGTAGTCAGGACTTTGCAGAATGGGAGCAGTGCACATGGCCTGCTTCAGGTCATCAAATGTCTTTTGACAGCTAACTGTCCACTGAACTTTCTTTGGCATTCTCTTGGAAGTTAAGTCATTCAAAGGGGTCACTATGGATCCATATCCTTTGACAAACCTCCTATAGTACCCAGTCAGGCCCAAGAAAGCTCTGACCTGAGTCTGGGTGGTTGGAGCAACCCAGTCCATGATGGTCTGGATTTTGCTCTGCAATGGTTGAACCTGGCCTCCCCCCACAAGGTGGCCCAGGTATACAACTTGACTCTGCCCTATCTGGCACTTGGTGGCCTTGATAGTGAGACCTGCTTTCTGCAGGGCCTCCAAAACATTTCTCAGGTGGACCAGGTGATCCTCCCAGGTGGAGCTAAAGACAGCAATATCATCAAGATAAGCTGCACTTTAGGCTTCCAGGCCTGTAAGGACTTTATTCACCAACCTTTGAAAAGTGGCAGGTACATTCTTCAAACCAAAGGGCATCACCACAAATTGGTAGTGCCCACTAGGGGTTGAGAATGCTGTTTTGGCTTTTGCATCCTCAGCTAGTCTGATTTGCCAGTAGCCAGCTGTCAGGTCAAATGTGCTCAGAAACGTGGCTGAAGCCAAAGTATCTATAAGCTCATCTGCCCTAGGGATTGGATGGGCATCAGTCCTAGTGACTGCATTGAGACCTCTGTAGTCAACACAAAACCTCATCTCTCTCTTACCACCCTGGGTGTGAGGTTTGGGTACCAAGACTACTGGACTAGCCCAAGGGCTATCTGAGGGTTCAATCACTCCCAAATCCAACATCTTCTGGACCTCAGTCCTGATGCAGTCCCTGACATGGTCATGTTGCCTGTAAATCTTATTTTTAACAGACAGACTGTCCCCAGTGTCCACTTCATGAGTGCACCAGGTAGTCTGACTTGGAGTCAGTGAAAACATATGTCTAAACTGATTAAGAACTTTTCTGCAATCAATTTGTTGCTGGACAGTGAGGCTGCCTGCCAAGGCTACACCATCAACTGAACCATCATCAGGGTTCTGTGAGAGCAGGTCAGGGAGTGGATCACTCTCTTCCTCCTGTCCCTCATCAGTAGCCATGAGCAAGCCCATGTCTGCCCTGTCAACATATGGTTTGAGCCTGTTGACATGGAGCACCCTATGGGGGCTCCTGGGAGTTCCAAGGTCCACCAGGTAGGTAACCTCTCCCTTTGCTCAATGATTGTATGAGGGCCACTCCACTTGTCTTGGAGGGCTGCTGGGGCCACAGGCTCCAACACCCATACTTTCTATCCTGGCTGATAAACAGTCAACACAGCCTTTTGGTCATGCCAGGCCTTTTGCAATTCCTGGCTAGCCTCAAGGTTTTTAGTTGCCTTCTTCATGTACTCAGCCATCCTGGAGCGGAGACCAAGTACATAGTCCACAATATCCTGTTTAGGGGGTTTGAGAGGTAACTCCCATCCCTTCTTCGCTAGACAAAATGGACCCCTAACTGGATGTCCAAACAGAAGTTCAAATGGGCTGTAACCAACCCCCTTCTGAGGAACCTCTCTGTAGGTAAAGAGAAGGCAGGGCAAAAGTATGTCCCATCCGCGCCTAAGCTTTTCTGGGAGACCTTTAATCATGCCCTTTAGGGTTTTGTTGAACCTTTCAACTAACCCATTGCATTGTGGGTGATAAGGGGTGGTAAATTTGTAATTTACTCCACACTCCTTCCACATAGCAGTCAAGTAACCAGACATGAAGTTTGCATCTCGGTCTGATACTACCTCCTTAGGGAAACCCACCCTGGAAAAGATTCCCAGGAGGGCCCTGGCCACCACAGGAGCTGTGGTGGTTCTAAGGGGAATTGCCTCTGGATACCTAGTGGCATGGTCCACCACCACCAGTATAAATCTGTGCCCAGATGCAGTTTGAGGATCCATGGGACCAACAATGTCAATCCCAACCCTCTCAAAGGGAACCCCACCACAGGTAGTGGTATCAGGGGGCCTTTGTAGTACCACCTGCCTTACCACTGGCTTGACAGGTGACACAGGAGCGACAAAACTCCTTGGTGTCTTCAGACATATGAGGCCAATGAAAGTGAGGGACAATTCTGTCCCAAGTCATGTTTTGGCCTAGGTGACCTGCTAAGGGGATGTCATGTGCTAGTGTCAATAGGAAGCCCCTAAACTTCAGAGGTATAATCAACCTCCTGGTAGCACCAGGCTTGGGGTCTCTACTCTCTGAGTAAAGGAGTCCATCATCCCAGTAGATCCTAAGGGACCCACTAGCATTCCCAGCAGCCTCAGCAGCAGCTTGCTGTCTGAGGGGTTCAAGAGAGGGGCAGCTCAGCTGCTCCTGGCTCAGATCTGCCCTGGAAGGGCCCCCTGTCCCCAAGAACTCAACCTGATCAGGTTCAAGCTCATCTGGCACAGTTCCTTCTTCAGGACTAAGATCAGTTCCCTCAAGAGACTGGTCTGGATTCTGAGGCAGGGGGAAGACACTACCTTAACCCTACTGCTCCTTCTCTTGGAAGGTGCCTGGTCCATTTTTCCAGGATCCAGGGCCTGTTCAGTGTTAGACATTTTTGCCTGTGACCCAGTCATAGCAAACACATCTGCAGGGATACCCAACATTTCTGCATGAGTCCTGAGTTCCACTTCAGCCCAAGCTGAAGTTTCTAAATCATTGCCCAACAAGCATTCAACAGGGAGGTCTGCACTTACCACAACCTTCTTAGGGCCAGTTACCCCTCCCCAGGTGAAATTGACAACTGCCAAGGAATGGTCTGTCCTGACATTGCTAGCATTGGTCACTTGGTACATCTCACCAAGTATGATTTGCTCAGGAGCCACAAGATCTTTTGTCACCATTGTGGCACTTTCTCCTGTGTCCCTGAATGCCAAGTCCTCCTTTCCATTGATTACAGGCTGTTGTCTGTATTTGCCCAGATTACTGGGGCTTACAAATAAGGAGGCCATATCCAGGCCTCCATCACAGATCAACATAGCCTGAGTTGGAACTCTGACTAGGCCAGAGTCCATCTCAGATCCCAGCGTTAACCCTACTACACCCTTATTTGGAGTACCACCACTTGGAGCTAAACTAGGGGGAACAGTTGCCTTAGGGGCAGTGGTGGTTGGAGTTGAGTCCTTGGACTTGGTACAATCACTTGTCCAATGGGTCTTCTGTTTACAGATTTGACACCATGGCTTCTTCTTGCCTTTACCCTTGTCTGATTGTAACTCCCCACCAGATGCAGATTTTTGGGGCCCTTGAGAAGACTTCTGGTCTTTACCCTTCTCCCCACCCTTATCAGAGTTTTTAGAATCTTGCTTCTTGGTGTCACCACCTTGCTTCTGAACCTTCTGCCTCACCCTGGTTCTGACCCATTTGTCTGCCTTCTGGCCCAATTCTTGGGGAGAGGTCAGATCAGAGTCCACCAGGTACTGATGCAACAGCTGATTTTGACAATTATTAAGGATCTGCTCCCTCATAATTAAATTGTACAATCCTTTAAAATCACACACTTTACTGCCAAGTAACCAGCCTTCCAGAGCCTTAACAGCACAATCTACAAAGTCAACCCAGTCCTGAGTCTGTGCCTTTTGGGTGTCTCTGAACTTAATCCTGTATTGTTCAGTGGTTAAGCCAAACCCATCAATCAGAGCACTCTTCAGGACTTTGTAATTATCAGCATCCTCTTCTCTAACAGTGAGGAGCTTGTCTCTACCTTTGTCTGCAAAGGAGAGCCACAAGATTGCTGCCCACTGCTCCCGAGGGACCCTCTGTACCTTACAGGCCCTCTCCAGTGCAGTTATCCATTTGTGGATGTCATCCCCACTCTGGTAGGGAGGGACAATCTTGTTCAGGTTCCTATGGTCATGAGTATGGTCTCTACCTCTAGGGACACTGTTGCTACCACCATGGGGCTCTAGCCCCAACTTCTGAGAAGCTCTCTGAAGCTCCAGGGATTCCCTATCTAAGGCCAATTGCTCTCTCTTGATTCTGAGCTTAGCTCTCTCAAACTCAAGCAGTTGGCACTTCTTCTCATAAGAGGACTCCCTTTTATGAGAAGCAGAGGTCCTATGAGAAACAGAGTTCCCTTCAGAAGTACCAGAATGATTAGATTCCTGAGAGGGAGATCTTGATCTTCTTGGTAAACTGTTAACCCTTCCAGGTGGGGTAAAGAGAGGGCCACTGAGGCCTCCTTCCTCACCTTCAGGAAGAATGGGATTGTCCAGGGTAGAATCATTTTGATCCTCCTGGCCAGCATCAGAGTCCAGGTCATAGAAGTTCTCACTTCCTTGCCTTTCCTCTTCTGCTGTCCCACCCAACTTGCTTGCCTCATGAGCCCCTGGGGTCTTTCTGAGGTCATCTAAAATCAAACTCTCTATGAGACGTTGAGTGTTTGGATTTTTCCCTGTCTTCAGTTTCCTAGATGTACACATGGTTCTCAATTCTTGGAATGAGAGATGGTCATACTTAGTTGGCAAGGAGCCACTGGCTTCAGGCCTAGAAGACATGCTAGTGTCGTGTGGTGTATGCACCTACCTACCCTAGTGGGAACTGAAACTCTCTTGAGTTGGAGAAAGGGTGTGCTAGGACCTTGACTTACCCAACTCTAAGTTCAGTAGAACTTACTTTATTCTAGTCTTGATTTATATGTACCTAAGTACCTTTAGTGGTTTTCAGTTAGTCACTCAATGAGATTATCTGGTAAAACAATAGCAAGCTTGAATCCCAACCGCTGCACACCAATGTGATAAGTTGGCCTGGTATATGCTGTCCACTAATCAAAGTGGGCACCTTGCACCAGTCCAAACGACCTTTATTGATGATTAGGTTAAAGACAACCTTTATTGAAAGCTATCCTAGTGGTAGCTATGGAGAGCAGCCTTCAGGCTAAGTGTCGAAGGAATGTAAAGCAGCTTGTTTTACCAGTATATAACCTCCTGAATGACCAAATGAAAGGAGAACCACACAAGGTATATATAAAATATATGTATTTATTACTAAACACTCTCTACTAAACTCTTTATGAGATTAGAGAACAAGACACGCAATATTAAATCAATAGAACGACAGTAAATAGCACAATACACAGTGGACTCCAGGGGGAGACCAAACCAAATACTAAGAAAGTGGTATAACAACCACGACTTGACTAGACACAGTGCCTAGAGCACGTAGAATCGCTGGGACCCCAAGGAATCACCCAAGGTAGTGACACAGGGGACCCACGGAGGATGGGTGCAGTGTGTGAACACAGGCGTGAGCTTCATACAACTCTATGGGAAAGTCGCGGTTGGAAATTTAAAGATTAAGGACACTTCGGAGAGGACTTTAAGCAAACTCAGCTAAACATAGAAGGATCTAAGGCCAGCACCCTTGAGAGTACCGAGGTACCCGAGTTACCTATCCCAGAGGAGCCGGGTGCATAGGGGTCAAGTGGTGTCGGAAACCCTCGTCGTTTTCAATGGCGTGATGCGAAAAAGTACTGCTGCCGTGGAGAAGAATAGTGTCCGGTGTGATCCAAGCCTGGATCAGAGATGAGAAGAACCTGAAAGCAGAGGGGACAGAGTCTGGGTCACTTCACGTGACCAGGAGCGGAGCAATCGAATGCCCACCGATGTCGGGTGCTTCAGGTGAGAAGAGATGAAGCTTGACTCTGCAGCCACGGGGACCAGGAGATGCCTACAACAACCAAAGTCCGGATTCAAGCTGTCCCATGAAGGATGTGGAGTTCCGGGGGGGTCAGTGTCCGGATTGAACACCAACAAGCCTTGGCCACTGCAACCCATGCGGTCAGAGGAAAGATGCTTCTGTGAGGACCAGCAAGGTCCTGGGGACTCTCCAAGCAATGGAAAGTCAGGGCACATCTGGAGCAACCAGGGAAGCCTACTGAACGTTAAAGTTGCCTTCTCAGGGACCCACAGGCCAATGGACCAGGGATCACAAAGGGACCTCAAGCTGAATCACTAAATACCAGCCCACGGAACACTCGTGGAGTGTAGGCCGGAAATCTTCAGTGGAATTACTGCTCGGGGTCAGGACTATAAGTAGCCCAAAGCACAGCCTCAGGGGTTGCCAAAAAGCATATGCTGCTGAAAATGTACACGGTGCCCAGGGGTTCGGGTTGCACGGTCCCCACGAGGGATACAGGCCGCAGAATTACTGAGAGCACAGATCAACCTCAGAGACCACGGGAACTCACCTCCTGTATTGCAGAAATCTTCGGAGTCCTTCAGGAGCTTCATAGATGCAAACCGGTCAGATGCATTTAGGTGCCTGCTCAGCAGGGGAGTAACTCCTTTACTCCAAGGGAGATTCTTCAGTCATCTAGCGTTGTGTAGATCGTCGAAGTACTTGGTTTCTGTAGCAGAGTTTAGTCCAGGTAATATCCAAAGTCCTGTAGTCAGGGGTTCCTATTTTATACCCAAGGAAGGGGTGGGACAAACTCTGGGGACCCACCTATGGGAGGGTCAGGACAGAGGGGTGGCTACACCCATGTCCTTTGTCCAGTTTCATGCCAGAGCAGGAGCAAATGGCTCCTGCAACCGGTTTGAGCTGGACTATGCACAGGGACACCAAATGTGCCCCAAGTGCAGACATCAAAGCACTCTGAGAGTGCACCCACCCAGCCCCAATACACGAAAGCCTGTCTGGGAGGTGGTCACACCTCCCTGTGACAGGAAACCTATTGTCAAGCCTTCCCCTGCCGGAGTTTCGTCCAGCAGCAGGAGGCCAGACTCGTGTCTGTGGCTGGCATCATCCATTTTGTGATGCCAGGGTCAAGAAAGCTGGTACCGGGTGTACCGGTGTTGTCATATTTCTCCCTCTAGGAGGGTGGAATCATACCTCCCACACCAGTTACTGGTGTGGAGGTATGATTCCAAGGTGTTTGACACCAAACACGACATGTTTCCATGCAGCCGTTTAAAGTTAGCATTTACCGCAAGGTTATAATGCACTTAAGTATATATGGTTGGCTGCATCACAAACAACCCCAGAGAATAGGTTCGGAAGGCTGCAGTTGGGCTCTGCTCATGCATGGGCACCCTCTCACATAAAACCCAGCACCCTGCCTTCAGGATTGATAAGGCCTGCCATAGGGGGGACTGATAGGTTTATATGTGCAATGATTAGGATAGATATAGTGAACCTATATCTAAGTAAGGGGTGCATGCACCACCTTACACAGGCTGCTGTATCAGACCTGTGGTGTCATTTTAAATGGTCTCTCAGGGGTGGCAGAATACATGCTGCAGCCCCTGGGAGGCCTCTGGGGTACCTATGCCCTGGGTACATAGTATACCATATACTAGGGACTTATAAGGGTACCCCAGAATCCAATCTGGAGTGTACCTAAAGTACATGCAATCAATTTAGAGGAGAAAGTAGCTAGACTGGGGTCCTGAATAGCAGGATCCCAGTCAGACTAAGTCGAAAATAATGAAACATCAGCAAAAAGTGGGGGTAACTATAAGAAGCAGATTATACTCTCCGACAGTAAGCAGCTGATGTCTATTAAGAGGTGTCAAAACACCCCAAGACATCGGCAACAGCCTCAATGACCCTTTGGTTTTTTTCTGGGAGAGGCATGGGGGGCTTGATGAGGGGCAGAGGGCCTCTTTGGCACGAGCCCCGACCCCTCCAAGGCCTCGCCCCCTCCTCACACAGTAGCATCAATTTGTAAGTTGGCAGATATCTCACTGTTGTACATGATTGTGCATGAACACACAATTAATGTGCAGTGTACACCAGCGGTGACTTATTATATATGCATTGTAGACTCCACAACATGACGGTGTCCACCATACAAAACGTTGTGTGTATGATGTGCACAGTGCAGTTACAGACACATGTGGAGTTGAGAATGGGGTTGATAGGTGAAACTTTCAGTAAGGCCAATTGATCACATTCATCCTGGGGAGTCCTGTATATATCTGGAAAGTTAATGTAACTAATTGGAATGTCTACCACCTGGAATGGCCTCTCCTAAGCCTGTTGTCACTGGTGGGAATGTATTCTACTGTCATTTTATTCCAAGCATTTCTTCAACTTCCTCATACACGGATTTGCTATGTATGCTGTTGTATGTCATAAAATTATGATGTGAATTGCTGGGTACTGCTAACATATGCTGGTATGTGTGGTCACATGACTTTTGGGTGTGTCTTGATACATGTTAGTGTGGACACTGTGTCCAATCTCATGTACACTCCACACATAGGTACCATGGCAGAGGGAGAAGACAACCTCCCGGCCCTTTCCCGAACTTCATACCATGAAAGAAAGAGGTGTAATCAGCAAATATCGGTTCAATAGGCAGACCATCAAAAATGTATGTCAGCAGTTGGAGCCTCTTTTACATCCGCATAGGAACTATCCCACATCTCTCACACCAATAGTTAAAGTGATGGCAGTACTGCATTTCCTGGCCATAGGTTCCTTCCAATACACTGTGGCTACATCTGGTGGAATGTCTCAACCTATATTTTGCATAGTACTTTGTGATGTTTTATCAGCATTGATGAGACACATGGACAGCTACATTCAGTTCCCCAAGCTTGAAGATTTTGGCCAATGCGAAGAGTGACTTTTATGTATTTGGTCGCATCCCACACATGGTCGGAGCTATTGATTGCAGACATATTGCCTTAATACCACCACAAGCCAGTGAACCAGTATATAGGAACAAGAAGCCCTTCCATTCTAACAAGGTGCAAGTGGTTTGTTTAGCAGATTTTTACATCTCACACATCTGTGCCAGATTCCCAGGTTCAGCCCATGACTCCTACATACTGCGGAACAGCATTTTACCCCAGTCAATGTCACAGCTACTATCGGAGACGGCCTTGCATGGTGGTGAGTATAATGTGTCTAACTTTGTATGTGTGTTTTCAGTTCAAATATTCTGAAAAAGTATTTATTGCACTTCTGCCTATCTTCCATCTAGAAGACTCTGGGAATCCCAACCACCCATGGTTGTTGATACCATTGAGGAATCCAACAATGCCAGGGGAAGTCTGCTTTAATGATGCCCATGGAAGAACATGGCGGCCAGCGGAGCGGGCTCCTGAAGGCCAGATTTCACTGTCTGGACAGGCCCGTTGGAGCCCTCCTCTACTCACCCAGGAAGGTGTGTCAGATCACCATAGCCTGCTGCATGCTCCACAACCTCTCACTGCGACGGAACATCCCTCTCATCGCAGAGGATGGAGAACAGCAGGAATCACGGGTGAGGTTCCTAAAATGCCATGTGATGATTGACATGCGTTGACAGCTCATCAACAACTTCTTCTCATGAGTGAAATATGCTGTGAGATGCTTTACTTTGTCTGTTACAGTGATTATTGCTGTGTAGCTGTGAGGAGATTGTGCATGGATACATGTTAGGTCTGGACAGGTGTGTTAAACTGTGCACAGCTGTTTGTGGAGTACGGTCTTGACACATGCGCACATTGTTGATGTTGATTGCATAAGTGACAGTTACCTATGTACTGTGTACAATAAAAGTTGACAGAGATTGTTGTCATATGTATGGTTTCCTTGCTAATATCTTCGGGCCCGATTCACAAAGGTAATCTGAGACAAAATCCTAACTTTACGACTTTCGGTATTCACAAAAGGCATTTAGGAGTAGTAAAGTTAGGATTTTGTCTTAAGTTTTGGTCTTAAGATAAAATCCTAACTTAAGTTAAACTTAAGTTAGGATTTTGTCTTAAGTTTGTCTTAAGTTTTGGTCTTAAGACAAAATCCTAACTTAAGTTTAACTTAAGTTAGTATTTTGTCTGAAGACCAAAACTTAAGACAAACTTAAGACAAAATCCTAACTTTACTACTCCTAAATGCCTTTTGTGAATACCGAAAGTCGTAAAGTTAGGATTTTGTCTCAGATTACTTTTGTGAATCGGGCCCTTCATTTTTTTAATGTTTTAGGTAGCTTCACCATATCATCCTTATTTGGACATTTCAGAGTTGTGACATCAGCAGGTATATGATGCTGTGTCTAAGTATGATGTGGCCATGGATTGTTCCTGGAAATGTCTGTCTCAGACTTAAGATGTACAAATTTGGTATGAAGCCTGCTTGCACAGTGACATGATGGAAGATGCTCCAACTCCATTGGACTTGTTCCATGGCATGTGGTTGTCCTCTTGCAATATGTATGTCATCATGTGCTCCAACACAATGTGGTTGTGGGGCCAAAACAGGCTAATCGTCCTTCACATTGGCTAAGTCCTTCATGTGTATGAACTGAATGTAGCAGTTGATGTGTCTCATCATTGTATGCACAGTGCTTATGGCACACCACTGATATATGTTTGTGACATTCCACCAGATGCAGCAAGACTGGATTGTAAATAACCTGTGCTCAGAAACCGTAGTACTGCCATCTATTTTTTTTAATAGTGATGTGAGATACCTTTAGTGAGGTAGTGGATGTGGCTCCAGCTGATGACATGAACCAATTGTCTGTTGCCTATTCTATTTGGCATTGTCAGATGTGTCTCCTCCTACCATGTTTTTGAAGTATGCACATGACATTTATGGTCACTGACACAGATCATTTTGTGAGATATCTTGTTTTGCTAATATTTTGTCATTATGTTAGCCTAATGTTTGGCACTATGGAATAAAGTTATCCTGAAACTGTACACCTGTATGTCTGTCTTGGAGTAGCATGGTTGAGTAAGTGTGTAGCACATTGTTGACAATACAAATGTGCATGCTTAACTAAGTAGCTTACACTTTCATCTGAGGATCACATGGTAATTAAAACATAACTTGCTAGATGTAAATGATACGACATGAGCTAGTGCTGTGAGAAGTGAATTTATTGCAGTGCACATGGTGAGTACAAGAAATGAAACAAAATGAGACTTAAAATGAACACAGTGGAGTGTAGTTTTCAGTGTTGGTGGATGAGTCCATTGATATTAGCGCCACATTGTCTGGAGCCCAAAGTCCAACACACTCCTCCCATCAGAAGTGGGAAGGTGTTCAGGAATAGTCACCAAAGTGAATGGATTGCACACAAAGGAGGACATCGGGGGCACCGTTTGTTACTGGCGGTGGTGAGTGTCTTGCCATCCGACTCTCCTGGATGTTTCCTTGTACGTCCCACCCTAAGTAGGTGCGAATCCACAACTGCATGGTCCGGGGTGTCTGAGGATTCTCCCCCTGACAGGGCGTCCCTCCCTGTGGCTGCCGCAGATGTAGCAGGGACAGATGTAGTTGTGTCACAGGGAGGAGTCGATGTTTGTGCAAAAGCTCTGCAGAGGGTGGTATTAAAGTCCCTCAGTACCCCAATGACCTGGTCCATTTGGTTGTTATGTCTCTCCATTCTGTGGTCTAAGAACCCTTGCAGTTGCTTAATGTCCCGGAGTTCCTCAAGTACATGGCCCATTGCTTTCTGGTAACCGTCATATGCGCCCATGACTTAGGCGAGGTTGGACTGGGCGACCGTGGCACCAGAAACCCCACGCTGTGGCCCCACAGTTGCCCTCCCATCACCTCTGCCCCACGGGCAGGTACAATTGGTCCTGCCTGTCCCCTACCACTGGCTCCTCCATCCTCAGTGAGTGGGTTGTGGCTCCTCACCTCTGGGTTTGGGAGGGGTGGACCACAAATGTTGAGGCCCATGCTCGATTGTCTGATTGTTGGGGTAGGGGTCAGCTATGATGTTTGAAACTGTGGTGGGAGATGTAGCTGTGGACCCAGTTGGACTCACTGGTGCCGCCTGCCTAGGCTGACCAGAGGGGCCTGGTTCCTCCTCCACGTCCATGTTTCCAGGAGAGTCTGCATCATTGTAGGCTTGGTTCTGGGGTGGAATCTGAGCCTGGAGGGTGTCCTCACTCTGTCTGGATGTTGTTCCAGATCGACCTGTTGGGACAGAGATTACATTGTCCTTTTTGTAAGTGTGGTATGTACATCCACATCATTTGGGTCACAGTGAGTTCATGCCTGAGAGAGAAAAAGGTGTTGAGGTAAACACTGGCATCTATCCCCATTGTGTTTGACTCAGTTTCATGACAATATTATACCTCAGTTACACAAAGTGGTATGGGCCTGCTCATTAGCTGCGCTGAAATGATTCATTTTGCAATGACGGATGGAAGGATGGAAAAACAAATCCCAGTGACTACCACCAAAACACTGTAGAAGTTACATGAGGATTAGTACATTCCAAGTCCGATTTGTGTCCAGTACAGGCATACACACAATTTGATATTAGTTTTTCATTGCTATTCATGTGTGCTGTGCAGTGTCAATATATCACCAGTAAAATTGAACTAGCAGGGTTACCAACATGTGTTAGTGATATTTCATGTATACACTTGGCATGGTGTCACTGATGAACTCATTATTTCCTGTTCTGGAGACCACGGAAAATTCAGGCTAAATAGGCACCCGTGTCTGAGTAGAGCATCATTTATACAATGCTCAGTCCATATGACCTGACCCTCTGTTAGTAGTAGAGGGCCTAATGGTATCTCTAGTCATTTCAAACGCTCCCCCCCACTTGACTAATGGTTAATTGCCTTTGAGCTGAACATCAATAGTGACTTGGCTGACAATTGAGTATGTAGAAACAAGACAGGGGTCTCTTGTTCAGAGGTCGGGGTAGAGGGCCTGATGGTAGCTGTAGTCATTTCAAACACTCCTCCCCCCCACTTGACCAATGGTTAACTGCCTGTGAGCTCAACCTCAATAGTGACATGGCTGACAAGTGAGTATGTCGAATTAAGACAGGTGCCTCTGTTCAGAGGCTGAGGTAGAGGGCCGGATAGTAGCTGTAGTCATTTTAAATGCTCCTCCCCCAGTTGACCAATGGTGAACTGCCTGTGAGCTGAACCTCAATAGTGACAAGGCTGACAAGGAGTATGGAGAAACAAGACATGTGCCTCTTGTTCAGAGGTCGAGGTAGAGGGCCTGATGGTAGATGTGGTCCTTTCAATTTACCCATTCTCAACACTTGAAAAACTGGTTTGTGTTAAATACCTTTTAGCTACGTGCAGTTGTGGTGGGCCATACTATTGGATAGTAGCACATATTATTGTTCCTGGGGTGATTTCATGGTAATGCACTTTTTCCAACATTTCCACATGTGAAATTGTAATTTCAATTTATATTTGTGATCTTATATGCAGGTCTACTGATTGTCACTATTAATCACACATCTCAGATACTTTAGCTACTGCATAATGAACCAATGGCTAAAACTGTGATGTGTGCTAAGGGAACACTGATATGTTATTACAGTTGTTGAGATGTTACTTACCAGACTCCATTCCCCCAGGTATTCCTATCAAGCCCTCTGAATGCAGGATGGCATGTTCCTTGTCCTCCCAGGATGTGAGTTGTATTGGTGGCCTGGGAGGCCCACCACCAGTCTTCTGGACGGCCAGGTGGTGCCTGTTGGCCAGGCTCTTGACCCCGGCCTTCAGGTTGTGCCATCTCTTCTTGATGTCCTCCTTTGTGCGCAGGGTGGTACCTACAGCGTTCACTGCATGACTATCCTGTCCCACATCTGATTCTTCATAACGACATGAGTTTGTTGGACTTGGGCTTAAAAAATCTGCGGTTTACTCTAATGATTCCACAGCACAGGCAACTCGGTGTCCGTAAAACGTGGTTGTTTTTTGTGTTAAATTGTGTGATTTAAAGTGAGTGAGAGAGAAATTAAAGTGGTTTACAGGAAAATTACTGAAAAAATATTATGTGCAGTAAATAGTGCAATGAAGGTGTGTAAATGTGTGGAAGGGCTGACTGCTGTAAAACAAAGACAAAGGACACGGTCAGGAATGCTATGCTGCATTGCTGAAAGGTGGCAGCAAAGGATCATGGTCTGGGACGGGGTGTGTTTTATAGTTTGTATAGTAGGTGTGTCCACTTTGAAAATTGACATCAGCTGTGCCATTTATTGTACACATACAATGGGTAGTAATCTGGTGTTTAGCGGTAGCAGAACCACGGCAGCCTTCTGATGAGGTGTAAGGATATGTCTAAGGGTGTTACACCCTTAGACATATTTTTTTTTAAATAAATTACAGTAGATATATTAAAAATAGCTTAAAAATGAATACTCGGGTATTAAAATTAATACCTGCTTATTGATGCAGTTCCCTACCTAATACCCCCTATATCCCTCATATCCCATGCTTAAAGGTGTGTGTTACACACTTTGACATATTTTTTTCCAGAAATTACAGTAGGCAGAGGTCCTCGTCCTTGGACCCTCCCCAACCGCTTGGGACAACACCTGGTGGCCCTCCTCCCCACAGAAACCCACCCACCCTGACAGACCACGCCCGGAACCTTGGCATTATTCTAGACTCCTCTCTCACCATGACTCGCCAGATCAACGCCGTCGCCACCACCTGCTTCAACTCCCTCCGCATCCTCCACAAGACTTTCAAGTGGATCCTCCCCGAAGCCAGAAATACCGTTACCCACGCACTCATAACCAGCAGACTGGACTACGGTAACACCCTCTACGCTGGAATCAACAAATCCCTGCAACACAAACTCCAGACCATCCAGAACACCGCAGCCAGACTCGTCCTCGGCACCCCACGACATGAGCACATGACCCAACACCTGCGAGACCTCCACTGGCTCCCCGTCGAGAAGAGAGTAACCTTCAAGCTACTCACCCGCGCCTACAAATCCCTCCACAACATCGGACCCAAATACCTCAACAAAAGAGTATCTTTCCACGTACCCAAAAGAAACCTCCGCTCCGCCGAGCTCGCCCTTGCAGAGACCCCACGCATCCGCAGAACCAGAGCAGGAGGAAGAGCCTTCTCCCACGTCGTGGCCAAGGCCTGGACCAAGCTCCCAGTCAACATCAGACGCTCTCCTTCCCTGCACACCTTCAGGAAGAGCCTCAAGACCTGGCTTTTCAGCTGACCCGGAGCTGCACTCCCCCCTCAGCGCCTTGAGACCCTCACGGGTGAGTAGCGCGCTTTAAAAAAAACCTGATTGATTGATGGATTGATAGGTATTTCAAAAATAGCTTATAAATTAATATTCAGGTTTTAAAATTAAAACCTGAGTATTAATACACTTCTCTACCCAATACCCCTATATCCCTCACATCCCGTGCCTAAAAATGGGTGTTACACCCTACATTTTCTTTTTAAAATGTAAAGGTTACATTGATAAAAAAGAAAGTTATATAAATACTCGGGTATTTAAATAATAACGGAGTATTAATACACTGACCCAACCAATACCCTAATCCCTGACATCCCGTGCCTAACTGGGTGGGTTACACCCTTAGATATATTTTTACATTTTTTTTCAAATTAAAACCAATATTTTTAAAATTAATTTTGAATTAATACACAGGCATTAAAAATAAAACCTGAGAATGAATACTCCTATGTCCCTCACATCCGTGTGTGATACACCCTTACATTACATTTTTAAATAATTATACCATTAATTTACCTTTTAAATGATAAAATAATAATGATATATTTAAACTTATAAATAAATATAAATAAAAAACCATAAGCATAGACATAAACATATACTTACCCATGAATGCGTTGTAATGGCATGTATGGTAATGCCTTTTTCGTAGTAATGGCATGCATCATAATGGCATGCATGGTAAAGGTAGCTGCATTGTAATGGATTTGTTGTAAAGGCATTTTGTTGTATTGCCTGCGTTATAATGGTTGTTTCCCACTTTGAGGGCATTGAGCAGGTCTTTATGTGACTTGGAATACCAAGAGTCAAAACATAGTATTGCCTTAACCCTGGCTCGATGTGAGGGCACTGTCAAAAGTTCCCTAATAAACCCAAACAAACTAACATAGGAACTAACAATAATCCGGGCTCAGCTTTGTCATCCAAGCAGTTGAAAACTCACTTTGGTTCCCTGACATCAGATCAGCAAGAAGTCCTAGCATATTTATAATTTCCCACTGCATCAAAACTCCTTTATTTCCCTTAGCCGCCAAGGGGTTGAGTTAACACTAGGTTGTGTATCATGGTATCCTCACAGAAAGTAATGGTTAATAAATTATTGCTAATCACGTTATCACGTGTGGCGTAATCAGCAAAGCACCCATATAATTCACATGAAAATAATATTAAACCAATGATACCAAAAAATCCTTCACCAGTAAAGGATGGCTTTAAAACTAGAGGGTTAGAGAAAGAATCATAGGCAAACTGTAGACGATATGTAGTCAGTAACAAATTTAGAGCTTCACTATATGTAGTATACTGAAAATGAGTAATGGGCTCCCCTGGGGGGGCGTGGCTAAGCAGCCGAACATGGCGGACGCGAGCTGTTAGAGCTCCGTCCTGAAACCCTCGTTTATCCTGACGAATCTGTCATCCACAGCCATCCAAGCACAGAGAAGAAACACGAAAACGCCTGCATCGCGGTGGTGCAAGAGCAAGCTAAAAGAGTGGCGGAGGGAGCAGTCTCTGACACATCCGACAGCCCTCCGGAGGCCAGGAGACGAGGCGCTCATGGGCGGTGAGACGCCATTGCGGTCTCCCTGAAGGCGCGCGCACGCGCGGACAACATCACGGGGACAGGTGGGGCCCCTTTCCTGGCCTGCGGACCTCGGAGACACCCGGGGGATTGGACCTCTCCTTTTTCCCCAGGGAGAAGCTGTGTCGCCTTCAGCACCGGAATTACTGGTGCGGATACGGGGGACCTGCGTGCCACTGTGAAGCCCACGCTGAGCGGTGCGGACACCCGATGAATGGCGCCTACCTCTCACCCTCTACATTAAAGAATCTCATCCCGTAGCACCCACCTGCGGAAGTGCACTCCGGACCGGTGAGTGGGGCACACCGCGGGGAACAGGCGATCGTTCCCGCTCCTGCTCCTGCCCTGTCCTGCCTGCCGCGGTGGATCCGGACTGTGGCGGTGTTGGTGCCCGGCCCTGGGGAGGATACTGGGTGGGCCGGCCGCTCATCCTGCGCTACACCCGGGGGTCGGATCGGGCCCAGGCATAGGGGGTGGCCCAGCTGAGGCTACCGACGTGAGAAGAGCACTCGGCAGCACAGAGACAGCGGAGGGGGCCCCATCCTGCATGGGGTGCTCTCGCTTCCCTCCCCTCTGAAGTGGGTACGCTACTGTTATGGACAGAGGCAGCTAATGGTGAGCTGCGCACCACTGAGAGGCCCACGCTGGGCAGCGCAGACTCCCGAGGGATGGCGCCTACTTCCCACCCTCTGCATTAATGAAGCTCACCTCATAGCACCCCCCTATGGAAGTGCTCTCCGGATCGGTGAGTGGGGCGCGCCGCGGGGAACAGGCGATCATTCCCGCTCCTGCTCTTGCCCTGTCCTGCCTGCTGCTGCGGATCCGGTCTCTGGCAGTGGCGGTGCCCTGCCCTGGGGAGGATACCGGGCAGACCGGCCGCTCGTCCTTCGCTACGCCCGCGGGTCGGATTGGGCCCACGAGTAGAGGGTGGCACAGCTGAGGTGATCGGCGTGGGAAGACTGCTCGGCGGCGCAGGGACAGCGGAGGGGACCCCGCGCTGAGTGGAGGGCTCTCGCTTCCCTCCCCTCTGAAGTGGGTATGCTACTGCTATGGACAGAGGCGGCTAACGGCGAGCGGGCCGTGCAGGAGAGAACAGTGCACCGTCGCGAGGCCTGGACATTGTTGTGGGTGGGGGGAGGGCCCCCCTACTGGACTGCACCGGCCGCGGGCCATAGACGCTGGTGCTCTAGGTCTGGAGGTCTCGCACACCGACGAGCGTACCGGGTGGGGGGCTGAGGTGCACTGTGGCGGCTGAGTGGTGTTTCCCACCCCCACCTCCATCTGAGGCAAGTCGCCAGGCCGACTCAAGCTGCGCCGATGCTGATGTGAAAGCCGGGGAGAGGCGGCCATTTGGGCAGGTGCTCGTCCCATGAGAGGCTCGGGGGCCGGATCGGGCCTGGGTGGCTGGGGCTTCACGTCGGCGAGAGACATCTCCTGTGGATCCTGAGCCCTGCCGAGACAGACACAGACCCAAGTACAACGCAGACTAATGGGGGGACCCCCTTCCCCTCCTGAACTGATCTTGCTGTGACCACATTGGGAGGTGCGCCGGGGGAGCGCCACAACACGGGCCTTGGGGGTAACCGGAGGCCCCATCGTTCCCTCCTCCCCCCCTCACTTCCTGAGCGGCTACACCATCACAGAGGGGTAAGGCGACTAACTGCGCCCAGAAAGCGCCCACAGGACTCACATGGCATGGTAATGCACAGCTAACCTCACGGCTCCTTCGAACAGACAGCACCCGCCGCGCACGCTCCGTGCCCCCGGAGTTTACTACATGGTGTTCACCTGCTGACAGCCTGCCGACTTGAGCAATTGGAACGCACTGCAGCAGGGCTTGGGGGACTGGTATTGCCTCCGTCTCTCCTCGGATCCGATTGCTGAAGTGGGGCCTGGCCTGAGAAACCACTGGTGCGGGGCACTGGGGGAGGATAGGCTGGGCCTACGATCGCCCCTACGCGGCGCCCAGGGGTCGGTTCGGACCCAGGCGGTGGGGACACACCACTGGAGGCGAGCACTCGCTGCTGACCCTGTGACTGCATACCATTCACAGAGGACTGGACGGGGCAGGTGGCGCTCGGCCTTCGCTCACTGATCCCACTCAGGTGTGGCAGAAGATTGCACTTAAGGTGCAGCGACGACACGGGAGGTGGGACAAACCCCTCTCATCCAGACACACACATAAGATAGCCGCTGGGTGCGGCACAGACTCCCGGGGTCACCTTGGATTAGGTGCAGCTGAACTCGCCAGGCGGGGCTCCCCACCACTCAGCTGCTCAACGACATGCCAACTGCTAGGCCGGAGACGCCTGCAATAGTAGCAACACCACTCACCGGGGTAATCATCGGCTCCTAGAGGGGGCCCTTTTGCATCTGAGAAGCCAAGAGGGAGGGCGACGGATCCGGTCGACCCGGAACCAAAGCGAATGCCATCAGCACAACAAATAGTCATGGGCCTACTACGCACCAATACTCAACAGCCTAGTGCACGCACTGGCACATCGGAACCGGGGGCAACAGCAGTTGATGTACCCTCGCAGGCGCCGCACACAGCGCTTGCCGCCAAGATGGACTCGGTACTAGCGGCAGTTGAAAAAATCAGATCTGCTCTGGCTCAGACCCGCACATCGCTGGAGTAAAAAATAGACAAGGTGACGTCGGATTTCACTCTCCTGCGAGCTGATCATCAAAAGTTAGGAGCCAAAGTACGGCAACAAGAACTAATGCTCACAGAATTAAAGCCTGTCACGCAAAGTCACACTGCGGCCCTGCAGGACCTCATCGATCGAGTGCACGAGCTGGAGGACAGAGTGGAAGATGCTCAGGGACGCTCACGCAGGAACAATGGCCATGTGGTGGGACTTCCGGAGGGCGAGGAAGGCCGACAACCCGAAGTATTTGCTGAGCGCTGGATCAGAGACCTACTACCTGCAGACACTCTGTCCTCTCAGTTTGTAATTGAAAGAGCACACAGGGTCCCCGCACAGAGACCCCCACCGGGAGCCCGCCCACGTCCGTTCCTGTTCAAAGTACTCAACTACAGGGACAGAGACTTGATATTGCGCGAGACCCACAAGATGTCAGACATACGGCTGGGAAGCAACCAGGTTCTGTTTTTCCCGGATTATACGGCCCAAGTGCAGCGGTGCAGGAGCACATACACGACAGTGAAGAAGCAGCTCCGTCAACTTGATCTAAAATACTCTTTGCTGTTCCCTGCACGGCTGCGAGTGGTGGCAAATGGGACGACACGGTTCTTTGACTCTCCTGCTGACGTCTGGGATTGGCTGGAGGAGTCCGGGATGTGGACAGGGGTTAGACCTTCCACGGAGATGGAAGTACGCAAACCTACTCGACGACGACGCGCCCGTGGAGGACGTGTCAGACCTCGATCGACCAACACGGCCGCCGTCACTGCTCCCAATTTAGAGCAAAGGAGAATGGAAAGACAAGAGGCGATCAATGTTGTGGCTGCGCTAGGGACAGCGCAGCAGGACCATGAGCACCAGCGAAGTCCATCCAGGTCACCTGATGCAGGCTCCTCTACGCCCTCAAGACTAGGAGATCCAGGAGAGTATCCGCTGCCGGATGTCACGCCGCAGACAGCAGACGATATTATATGACTTTGGACACTATAACACATTATGTTGTGTACAAACTCATGCAAGTACCTGGTTCAAAACAAATGTGCTAAGCCTGATATTGTCACTGCTAATTTTTCCCCCCTCCTCCCCCTCACTCCCAACGGTGCTTACCTTGCTTAGGCAGTGCTGTACCCTCCTCCATGGCTGAAGTCGGCGCCCACCCAGCAGCACACAAATAGGTCATACACAGTGAGACAGCTACCTGCGACACGGCTTGGCTGTATGAACATTCATTCACAAACACAACATCGAGGGTTGGCACAGTTCACGCCAGATGCACCTCGCGCTTGTCCGCCCACAAACACTTGCGATATAGTTACAGCCTCCAGTTAGGCATTCCAGTTTGGATGAAAACCCAGTTGGGAATCGCCCGAGATAGTTATGCAAAGTTCAGTTCACAGATATACACTGTTATTACAATCCCGGAGTTGGAGCACACTACCGCCACTCGGAAGCTATGACACCTTCCCTCCAGTTGCCAATTTAGTTACCCCAGGAAAGAACAGTGGTGCAAGTTAATGTAGTGACATGGAACGTGCGCGGTATACACTCCCCCTGGCGCGCAGGTACTCGATCTACTCATACTTGCAACGCAGAACCGCTGGCATTGCGCTACTCCAAGAAACACACATGTCCCTGGTGGAGCTAGGGCGCTTGCGAAATAAATGGAGAGGCCAAATATATGGCACGACTTACTCAGCACACGCACGGGGTGTCCTTATCTGTGTAAGAGCTGGGATCCCCTTTGCTGAGGAGCGCGTATTAATTGATCCAGAGGGCAGATATACATTAGTCAGCGGGAGACTTAACGGTCAGCCGTTACTCCTTGGTTCTATCTACGCCCGAATGTAGGCCAGGCGACCTTTTTAGAGAATCTCACGAAGACACTAGCAGGGTGGAGTGGAGTGCCCTGGCTCCTTAGGGGGGACTTCAACTCGGTGCTTAACACAGACCTAGACAGATCGTTCCCACCCTTGTCCAAGACTACAGCGGCGTCCAATGCACAGGCCCTCACAAACTGGCTGACACACTGGGCAATCATAGACATATGGCGCGCCCTCAACCCCACCACCAGGGTCTACTCATACTATTCTGCTGTGCACGGCCTACATGTACGTTTAGATAGAATAGTGGGATCCCCGGCGCTACTTCCTTTGGTGCATAAGGTAGAATATTTAGGCCGGACGCACTCCGATCATAATCCACAACTGCTACAACTAACCTGGGATGTCGAACGCCCTCCTGCCCCTGCGTGGAGACTTCAGCCCGCGGCACTGGAGGACTCAGCATTCCGCGCTTCGCTAGGTACGGCCCTACTTGCGTATTTCGAGATAAACGAAAACACAGCGGGGATTCATTGGTGGAGTGGGAGGCCTTCAAGGTTGCCACGAGGGGGCAATGTATGGGCATGACCTGGAACATACATAGGCAAATCTCCTCTAGCTTAAGCGAAATAGAAAAGCAGCTGCTGCGGTATGAGGTAGACGGGGAAGGTGAAGGCAGGGATAAACAATGCCTGGACACACTGCGCACATAGCATGCGGAGTTATTGGAGCACCTTCGCTGCCACAACTATACAGCACACACTGCGCGCATTCACGCCACGGCTGACTGGGCAGGGCGACTTTTAGCTTGGCTAGTTCGCCAAGAGCGTACCCGCAAACCCAGCGCGACATCTATGAGGCACTGACGCAACACTACAGCCGATTGTATCAGTCTCACTGCAGATGTGAACCACAGTCTCTGACGGCCTTCTTAGACCGCATACAACTACCTGAGGTAGAGTCAGCGCAGATTGACATGCTAGATGAGCCGATCACGCTTGAAGAAGTTGGGGTCGCGATATCGTCTCTGGCCACGGGCAAGACCCCAGGGCCTGATGGCCTTCCGGCAGAGTACTACAAAGCATACAAAGTGTCAATAGGCCCAAAGCTGCTCGCCCTCTATGCAGCCGCAGTGGATATAGGACGGCTCCCCCCCTCGCTATGCGAGGCACACCTGATCTCGTTGCCCAAGCTGGACAGAGACCCAACTGACATGGGCTCTTACAGGCCTCTCGCCCTCCTCAACACTGACTATAAATTGCTAACGAAGATACTGGCCAACAGGCTGGCACAGGTGGTTCGGGTGCCGGTACATGCAGATCCGAATGGTTTTGTGCCAGCTCGCAACACCTCGCTCAATTTGCGCCACTTTTTCCGAGTGGCCACATACTCCACGACAACATGGCTGAGGGCAGGTTGCCTCGTGCTAGCTCTGGAAAAAGCTTTCGATTCCCTTGAATGGAACTTTATGTTTTCTACTCTGGAAAGATATAAGCTAGGGCCGGCCTTTCTGCAAATAGTCAGGCTGCTTTACATGCATCTAAGGGCAAGAGTAAAGACGGGCCCGTACACTTCGGAGGAGATTTCAGTGCGACGAGGGACGAGGCAGGGCCGCCCTCTGTCCCCCCTTCTCTTTGCGCTCGCAATGGAGCCACTAGCGGAATCGTTAAGGACACACACGCAAGGGGGCATATTGTATGGGGACGGCATGAATAAGGTATCGCTGTACGCAGATGATCTATTAATTTATCTCCACGATATCAGTAATGTGCCGGGAACTTGGCCCGCATCTTACGAGAGTTTGCGGATATATCCAGACTGAAAGTAAACGTCGGCAAATCAAAGCTCTACGCCTTCAGTGCAGACGTCCCAGACCCGGGCCTGGAGCTTAATGGAGTGAAGGTACGGTGGATTGCAGACACATTCCGCTACCTTGGCATCCGGATATATAGATAGCCGGCAGATCTTTTTGATAGCAATCTTGGCAGGACGTTAACTACTACCAAATCGCAGATGCAATTCTGGAGTACGCTTCCTCTTGCGGGGACAGGTAGGGTTGCGCTGATAAAAATGGTGGTCCTTCCGCGATTCCTGTACTACTTCGCCAACCTACCTGTCCACAGACTGCCCCCTTTCTTTGCTGGGTTGGAAAAGACAGTCAGGGATTTCATATGGGGCTCCAGTCGGCACAGAGTGGCCATTAAAAAATTATACCTGCCCACTGATCAAGGGGGCCTGGCAGCACCATGTTTTGAGCACTACTTTTTGGCAGCACAACTCCAGTGGGTGGCCAGGTGGATGGCGGATCGCCAATGTGAAGACACGGTGACCACGCTGCCGCCGCTCATGCAATCCCAGATACTTCAGCTCTTCCACCCGGGGCATGCGTGAGGCCTCCAGAATCACTGTGGCTGAAAATAGCGCATAGGTGCTATAAGAGGAGCCTTTTCCTAACTTGGGACATGACACCCTATGCTCCCGCTCTCCCTCTAGAGGGCGCTCCTAAAGGACAGGGGACCCTGACAGCTATAGAACTGCAGCAGTGGCAAGTGGCGGGCATACAGACTCTGGGAGACCTCTACCGTGACAGAGCACTGCTTCCCTATGAGACTCTGATGGAAGAGGATGGACTCCCTGCGGGTCAATTCCTTCTTCATCGGTCCTTACTGGCCACGCTCACAGCGCTATGGGGTGACCTGACCACTGAATTGCCCACGCACCTTACTATACAGTATTTGCACGTAATGGGACAAGGTAGGCATTTGACACGGTGGTTCGCAGCTTCTCTGCGCCAGCATGCAGCGGTCAAGTTGGATCCCCTCCAGCGCAGGTGGGAGGGAGATCTGGGCAGGCAATTTTCAGACAAAGAATGGGGGCAAGTGTTGGCCAGCCCGGTTAAGATCCCTAGGAACATGCGATTTAGGCAGATCCAATTTTACATCACGCACAGAGCGTACTACATGCCAGCCAAAATCAACAGATACTTTCATCGTACTGATTCTGCCTGTCCCAGGTGCTCAGTCCTAGACGCAGACCTGCTGCATATAATGTGGAGCTCCACCAGCCTTAGTACATACTGGAGGGGGGTAGCAGTGGCATTACATCACTGCACTGAGAGGGTAATCCCCTTTGAATGGCCTGCATATTTATTACATCGGTTCTGTAGGACAAGCAGCACCAAGGTTACTTCTAGATTCCTAGATCTGGGCATACTAACAGCCAAACGGCTAATCACGAAGCGCTGGAAAGCGCCTGACCCCCCACTTCCAAGCTTGTCGACATTCCACACTTGCGTGGGCCAGAGCAGAAGGCATAGCAATTAGCCACAAAGAGACCATAGGACTTAGGAAACTACCAATCGCCGCTCATTGGGACAGCAATATGAGCACCCACTAATCCAGCCTGCGCTGGCGCCTGCCCCTGACGAGTAACACTGTGCATGTTAGAAGGGCCCTGAGGACCTCCAGTACCACCACTACGACACCCGCCATTGTGCACTGATGCTCCAGAAAGGTATATTGGTAGGGGGAATATGGTCAAAGTGCAGGGAACAGGCGCAACAAGCAACAAACTCGCCAACACGCACTGGCAAATCGAGGTGCTCCAGCTCCACTCCAAGTTCCGCTCCCTCTACTCCCCCCTTGTTACCACAACCACAGCTTACACTGATTACACAGGCGGCTCCGAGCTCATGGTGTTGCCCCCTGAAAACAATATTCATGTGAATTACCCATGAAGACTGACCACTATAAAGAGACACTGATTTAACACGATTTACCCGGAGCTATCGTATCTATATGACTATGGTATATGTGATTGTCATGCTACTCTTGCCCGAATGTATCTAATAGGTATTGCCTAAGAACTATGCATGCAATATATGTAATGCTGATGGCAGTTGTTACTGTTGTAATAAAACAAAATCAATAAAAAAAAATTTTTTAAATGAGTAATGGGCTCCCCTGAAGTATCTAAGATACCACATGCCTTACTGCTCGAGTGATGGCAAAAACGAATATTAGAATCATCCATTTAGACTAAAGGGTCATTCCCGGTATCAGCAACAATCTCAATCTCTACACTCTGAGAGTAAATTATATCAATAGTATTGGGATCAAAATGATTACTATAAAAATGAATTAACAAAAATTCACATATTCTACATACAAGCCTGAGTAGTTGAAAATATGGTGAGGCTAGATGGGACCAGACATTACTACCTGGGCAACACAGCGACACCAAAGTAAGCAGCCCTCTTTTGGCTTTGCCCCCATTAGTAGGAATTGCAGGGGTAATATAGGAGGCAAAATTAACAAAAAGGAAAATGCCAATAGCCCATGTTTCTTCGCACCATTTACATCAAAATTTCCCTAAATACCCGACCATTCAGGATTATTCTGCTTGGCCCCCAAACCCGCCAATTTCTATAAGTCAAATGTATGTGAAATGGAAGGCTAAGATGGCAATAAAGAATTAATATTAGGTGTGGGTAATATATATATATCCAACTTGAGTTTGTCCACAAATCAAAGACGCACTCCCATGCAGGTCAAATATTTATTGAGGCTTAAAATCCGACATTGGAATTGAAGTTTCCTCTCTTTTGCCTAACTTGTTTCAGACCCTCCTGGTCTTTGGTCACTGTGGACCCACCTTTCAGTTGCAATGGTGGTGCTGTGTTCCCGGCAGGACCGACATAATATATCCAACTCGAGTTTGTCCACAAAACAAAGATACACTCCCATGCATACACAGGAGTGGTATAGAGTGGAGTAGTGGAGGGTGGAGTTGCGTACAGTGGAATAGTGTAGAGGGGAGTAGTGTAGAGTGCAGTTGCGTAGACTAGAGTGTCATAGAATAAAGTAGTGTAGAGTTCAGTGGCATAGAGTAGAGTGGCGCAGAGTGGAGTGGGATAGACTAGAGTGCAGTGGTGTACAGTGAAGTAGCATACAGTGGAATACCTTACATTACAATAGCGTACAGTGGAGTGGCTTACAGTGGCGTTGCATAGAATGGAGTTGCATGTAGTGGAGTTGTGTACAGTGGAATAATGTAGCGTGGATTGTTGTACAGTACAGTGGTGTACAGTGCAGTGGCGTACACTGAAGTGAGTTGAAGTGGAGTGCCATATAGTCGAGTTATGTACAGTGGAATAGTGTATAGTTGATTTGCACACAATGTAGTAGCATACAGTGGATCGGAATACAGTGGAATATCATACAGCTCAGTGGTGTACAGTGCAGTAGCGTAGAGTGCTGTATGGTAGAGTAGACTGCATACAATGAAATAGAGTGGAGTGTTGTGGGGTATAGTGGAGAGGTGTAGAGTGGAGTGAGGTACATTGTAGTGGTGTAAAGTCAAATAGCGTAGAGCAGAGTGGTGTACAGTGCAGTGGAGTTCAGTGGAGTGGCATACAGTGGAATAGCGTATACTGGAGCGGGGTAGATTAGAATAGCATTTAGCGTAGTGGCGTACAGTAGAGTAGTGTACATTGGAGTTGTGTCGAGTAGAGTGCTGTATGGTAGAGTAGACTGCATACAATGAAATAGAGTGGAGTGTTGTGGGGTATAGTGGAGAGGTGTAGAGTGGAGTGAGGTACATTGTAGCGGTATAGTGTAGTGGCATACAGTGGAATAGCGTAGACTGGAGAGGTGTAGTGTGTAGTGGCGTACAGTGAAGTGTTGTAGAGTCAAGCGGGGTACAGTGTAGTGGGATAGACTGTAGAGGTGTACAGTGTAATAGAGTACAGTGTAGTGTTGTCCAATTTAATAGCCTAGAGTGTAGAGTCATAGAGAGGAATAGCATAGAGTGGAGTAGCATATAGTGGAGTAGCACACAGTGGAGTGGTGTAGAGTAGAATAAATTTGAGTTTAATGGCATACAGTGTAGTGACATAGAGCGGAGTGGCATTTCGTGGAGTAGAGTAGCATAGAGTGCTGTGTCGTACAGTGGAATAGCGTTCAGTGTAGTTGCATAGAGAGTAGTAGTATAGAGTTGAGAGGCATATAGTGGAGTAGCGTACAGTGGAGTGGTGTAGAGAGGAATGACATTGAGTTTAGTGGTGTACAGTGTAGTTTCATAGAGTGTAGTGGCATATACTGGAGTAGAGTGGCGTAGAGTGTAGTGTCATACAGTGGAATAGTATAGAGTGTAGTGACATAGAGAGGAGTAGCGTAGAGTGGAGTGGAGTGGCATAGAGTGCAGTGTCGTACAGTGGAATAGCGTTCAGTGTAGCTGCATAGAGAGGAGTACTATAGAGTTGAGAGGCATATTGTGGAGTAGCATACAGTGGAGTGGTGTAGAGAGGAATCACATTGAATTTAGTGGTGTACAGTGTAGTTTCATAAAGTGTAGTGGCATATACTGGAGTAGAGTGGCGTAGAGTGCAGTGTCATACAGTGGAATAGTATAGAGTGTAGTGACATAAAGAGGAGTAGCATACAGTGGAGTGCAGTAAAGTGGAATTACATTGAGTGTAGTTGCATACAGTGTAGTGACGTACATGGAATAGCGTAGAGGGGCGTAGAGTGCAGTGCCATTCAACGGAATAGCATACAGTGTAGTAGCATACAGTGCAGTGATGTAGAGTTGAGTGGCATAGATTGCAGTATCATGGAATATAGTGTTGCACAGTGTAATAGCATGCACTGGATTGTGATCGCGTGGAGTGGTGTATAGTGCAGTGGTGTACAGTGGAGTGGCATAGAGTGGACTATTGTATAGTTTAGTGGTATACAGTGAAGCAGCATACAGTGGAGTAGCATAGAATACAATAGCGAAGAGTGGAGTTGCATACTGTGGAACAGCGTACAGCAGAATAGCGTACAGTGGAGTAGTGTACAGTGTAGGGGCATACAGTGTAGTGGCATAGACTGGAGTGGCATAGAATGGAGTGGCAGAGTATAATAGCATATAGTAGATTGGTGTAGAATGGAGTGGCATAGAGTGTAATAGCATAGAGTAGAGTGGCATAGAGTGAAGTGGATAGTGTGGAGTGGCGTACAGTGGAGTATGTTAAGTGAAACAGACTTAGCGTGAAAGTTTGCAAACAGATGTAGATGTAATGTGGCAGGAATATACATTATGTGGCGCAAACGGACATTTTTGGTAGCATGTTTGAACAGTGTAAGTAGTGTTAAAGTTATAAGTTTAAAAAAATGTAGTTATATATTGTGCCACAGTATACCATGGCAAGTTCGTGGTATACAGTGGTACATGTGGATGAGAAGTCAGTGATTGGCTAATGGCTGTTTTTACTAAAGGTAAAAGGCAGCCATGTAGATTGGTGTGTTCTCCAGTCTGCATTTCACTGCGATGTAAGTTAGAGTCTTAGATATTGAAGTATTGGGTTTCATTGTTGTTCGATACCTATTACCTTTAATAGTGGTAATAGGTAGAGAAATGTATATATAATTTTCTATATATTGTTATATAGCAGCCTCGGGGAAACTACATTTTTTTAAAGTGGTTCTGTAATTTGTAGGTATTACAGCACTGCTCTGTAGACTTTGTTTATGCATATTTAAGTATGTTACAAATAGAAAATACACTTTAGCACACTATATTTGTAAAATATAATTTATTATATTGTATTTTAAATTTTTTAACATATTTATGTATTTAAATGTCTTTTTGGCACTGGGGTACTCCTGATGCAGTACTGCGGTACTCCTTAATTTTTTTCAAAAAAGATATAGAGACTTCCAAATATTTCTCTCTACTTATTACCACTTTACTAAAGTGGTAATAGGTAGGGGAAAAATACCAACTCTAATACTATATCTGAAGGCATAACGCAGAACCATACCTAAAAACAACACAGATGCCTTTAACCTTTGTAAAGGCAGTCATTAGCCAATGTTTTAATAACTTGTCATCGCTATGTACTGCAGTACTTCTGTGAAAGTTTAGGAAAATACCACAAGAACAGATATCACTACGTTAAAATACCTTAAAAACTTAACAACATACTTGCCCTACTTACCTATAGTACCCAAAAGGATCATCTGCATACCTTAATGTCTAATTCTGCCAAATTTCATGCAAATCTGTTCAGCCGTTTTCATGCTATGTCCAATACAAAAGTCTATGGGAAAATACATTGGTAGCAAAATGTGTTTTGGGATCCGCCTTTTATCCTTGCACCCCCTTGAACAATCACTGCTAAATTTGTATCATCTGCCAATGTAGAGGGGAGAATAGGTCTGCAAAGTTTCATGGAGACTCGCAAAGTTATTAATTGTGAAAAATCATACGAGTTCCAATCTCTGGTAACCCTAACTATAACTAAACAGTGGCTACCGCTATATATATATATTATCTACTGGCGGTCGCCAGTAGATAGTTATAGTTAGGACCTATTTTCCATAGGAAATTCGCAACATTCTATTTCCAATACCTTTGGCGCCGGTTGACGAATCTTCGCGAAATTTTCAAAACTTATGGCCTGCTCCGGTCCGCTCTTATCTTGAAAGTTTCGGGGTGATTCGGCAAGAGGGGGCCGAGAAAAAAGGGGGGTCCCAAAACGTGTTTTCCCCATGCAATTTTCCATAGGAAACTTTAGACACGGCTACAGCCCGAACTGCTGAACGGAATTACACCAAATTTGGTAAAGAGGTAGTTCTTGGTTCAGAAAGAACCCTTTTGTTAAATGGTGTAAATCCGTTCAGTAGTTGCTGAGAAAATCAAAAGTAAAAACACATATCTATGGCAGCGTAGGATCCGCGCACCCTCCCGATCACGAGCTGTATGCTAATTGGCTGTCAACACTCCAAACCAGGAAGTGTTGGCAGCCATCTTGTGACTCGGTAGAACCGAGTCACAAGACAACAGTAGAAACAAGTACGCAAAACGCAAAAAGGGGCAGGGTAGAAACACCCTGACCCCTAGGCCTGCTTAGGGGTCCCACAAGGACCCCCAGGACCCCCAATTTTTTTTTTTTTTTAATGTTGTTTTTTTTAAAAATCGGCGGGATGCGCTTAGGATGCGCGGATCCCGCCGTGAAAAAGCAAGTGCGGTCTCCGCGCTCGTTGTTATTTGGCCCCCGGGTGGGCCAAGTCCCGGGGGCATGCGGGGGTTAATAGAATTTCTGAGGGGGGCCTTTAAGGCCCCCCCAAGCCCCGGGGACCGCCACCCCCCGGGGCTTTGAATAAAAAATGGTGCGGGAGGGCACTCGGCCCTCCCGCAGCCCCGGGGGCCGCCACCCCCGGGGCTTCTTTATTTTAAATGAAATGCGCTGTGTGGGGGGGCTCGAGCCCCCCCACACGCCCGGGGACCGCCACATCCCCGGGGCACTAAGAATTTTAAATTGGGGGTCCGTTTCGGACCCCCGAAGCCCCGGGGACCACCACCTCCCCGGGGCTTTGAACATGTTGGGAGGGGGGCCGCGCGGCCCCCCTCCTGGAGCCTGTGATCGCCCTGGGGACCACCACCCCCCAGGGCCAGCTCCTGCCGTGTCTCGGGGTGCCTACCCCCGGGACAATGCTGTTTGCTATGACAGGCCGGGAGCCTCGCGGCTCCTGTCCTGTCATAGCAAACTTGCTTTGGATTTTGGAAGAGAGAGCAGGAAACCTGCTCTCTCTTCCAAAATTCAAAGCAAATTGCTTTTCCACACGGGGAGCTGCATCTTAGCAGCTCCCCATGTGGAAAGCAATGCCGGCTCCCGAGGGACGCGGGGAGCCGGCGGGACCGTGGGCGGATTGGGGATCCCCCACGGTCCCCAACGGAGAGGGCCAGCCCCGGGGGATGGGGTCCCCGGGGCTACAAGTGGCCCGGGAGGGGGGGCACGTGGACCCCTTCTCCCAAATTTTTTTTTTTTTTAAAAATTACAAAAAAACAAAGGCCGGCCCCGGGGGATGGGGTCCCCGGGGCCATAAGTGGCCTGAGGAGGGGGGCAACACAGCCCCCTCCAAAACATTGAAGAAAAAAAAAAGGCCATGCCCCAGGTGATGGGGTCCCCGGGGCCGATTAAGGCCTCGGGAGGGGGGCCACGCGGCCCCCTTCCAATTTTTTTTTTTTTAAAACAAAATAGGGGGCAGGCCCTGGGGGATGGGGTCCCCAGGGCCAATAAATTAGAAAAAGAAGGGGGGCCACACAGCGCCCCTTCTTAAAAAATAAAATTAAAAACAAGACCGGCATCGCGCCGGAGGCCACGCCCCCTTCTTGCAGCACTCTGCAAACGCGCTCCCTGGCGCGTTTGCAGATGGGGAATGAATTCCCCTTGAATACTGGGGGTCCCTGGGGGCCAACTAGCCCACCAGGAACCTCCAGTTTGCGCGAGGGGGCTCAGTTGCAGAGAGGTGTTCTCAAACCATGCCCCTTTTTACACCTCTCTGCAACGCAGCTCTGTGGCACTTAATGGAGGTAGCTGGTGGGCTAGTTGCACCCCAGGGACCCTCAGGATTCAAGGGGAGTTAATCCCCCAACTTAAAATGCGCCACGGGGCGCGTTTGCACAGTGGTGAAGGGAGGGGGCGGGGCCAGAGGTGACATGTGTTCAAACACGCCCTGTGACGCATTTTAAGTTGAGGAATGAATACCTCTTTAATCCTGAGGGTCCCTGGGGGCCAACTAGCCCACCAGGTACCTCCAGTAACTGCCACGGAGCTGCGTTGCAGAGTGTTGTAAAAAGGGGCGTGGCCTCTGAACACCCCTGTGCAACGCAGCTCTCTGGCGCATACTGGAGGTACCTGGTGGGCTAGTTGGCCCACAGGGACCCTCAGAATTGAGGAGGAATTAATTCTCCAACTTAAAACGCGCCACAGGGCGTGTTTGCAGACATGTCACCTCAGGCCACGCCCCCTTCCTTCACCATTGTGCAAACGCGCCCCGTTGTAAGTTGGGGAATTAATTCTCTTTCAATACTGAGAGTCCCTGAGGGCCAACTAGCCCAACAGGTATCTCCAGTATGCGCCAGGGAGCTGCGTTGCAGAAAGGTGTTCAGAGGCCACGCCCCTTTATACACCTCTCTGCAACGCAGCTCTGTGGCGCTTACTGGAGGTACCTAGTGGGCTAGTTTGAGCCTAGGGACCCTTAGGATTCAAGGGGACTTAATCTCTCAACTTAGAACGGCCACAGGGCGCGTTTACACAGTGGTGAAGGGAGGGGACAGGGCCTGAGGTGCGTTTTAAGTTGGGGACATAATTCCCCTTCAATCCTGAGGGACCCTGGGGGCCAACTAGCCCAGCAGGTGCTTCCAGTAAGCACCACTGCGCTGCGTTGCAGAGAGGTGATCCGAGGCCACGCCCCTTTTTAAAACCTCTCTGCAACGCAGCTCTGTGGCGCTTACTGGAGGTACCTGGTGGGCTAGTTGGGCCCCAGGGTCCCTCAGGATTCAAGGGGACTTAATCCCGCAACTTAAAACACGCCACGGGGCGCGTTTGCACACATGTCACCTCAGGCCCCCCCTCCCTTCACCACTGTGCAAACGCGCCCCGTAGCGCGTTTTAAGAGGTAGTTTTAATCCCCCTGCCCTATTATGTACTAGGGACTTACAGAGGAGGTCATGCTAATCACAGGGGTACCCCAACGCATAGTGTTCCCTAGTGTATGTAGGTGTTTTCACTGTATTCTAAGTGTCTTTTAGCATAGCACTGGCTCTGGTTAGTCAGAGTCAGTTACCACCAGTACCTGTCTGAAAAAGTTGTGGGCACAGGATGATTTTGCAACAAGGCCTCTTTCTGCTCCTCTGTTGGGTCTTTCTGCACATCTTTTGCTTCTTCCTGCACTTTTCTTCGTCTTTGTGGACTTCTGTTGCTTCTTTCTGCATTTCTTTTGCTTCTTTCTGTGCGTTTTTTCTTCTTTCTTCACATGTTTTACCTCTGTAGGCATAGTTAGAAACTAGCATTTAAAAAACCTTTGAAATTCACTTAAAAACCATAGGTTTCAGGCACGTTATAGTTAGAAATTAGCATTTAAAAAACCTTTGAAATTCACTGAAAAAACCATAGGTTTCAGACACGTTATAGTTACAAATTAGCATTTAAAAAACCTTTGAAATTCACTGAAAAAACCATAGGTTTTAGGGACAGTTATAGTTAGTTGGACATTTCACTCGTACAAAACCAGAGAAATTCCCCCGTTATAGTTAGTTCAGCTAACTATAACTCGCGCCCCGCAATGCACTGCTGATGACGTCACATATTACATCACTCATGACATGGTCAGTGACATCACTGATGACATCTCAAATGACATCACTGATGACATCACTGATGACATCATCCATGTGATAATTTCATGCATCTTCTCACACCCTAATATAACTTTTGATACACCCACTCTAAATTACAGACTGCCATTCTCAAAACCATACACACTCCAATACCAATAACTACATACCCACTCACTAATTCTTAGGTCTACAAACACACATCTACTCCCTCACCCGTACAGTCACTAATACTTACAGTCACTCAGTACAGGACTATCATATGCACTCATACACATATATAAACACTCACACACCGCCACTCATCCATAGAGGTACTCACACACCTAGTCAGTCATACAAATAATTATTCAAACTACCCTTTACTCACCTATATAGTTATACACACACCAGCTCACTTACTAATACAAATACTAGCACATTCTTACGCTCTTATACAATAACTGATACAAGCACACGCATCCATACAGCCACTCTCACAATCACACACTCTCACTTATAGCCATTTAAATACTCTAACACACATATATACTGCCTTTTACATATGTAGTTACTCGCACATGTACCACTGAGATATACATTCACTCACTAACACACCCATACACACACTCACCCACCCAAGCAGTCCATCACAGATGCACTCTTGAAATCATGCACCCAGTGAATCACCCACTCACACATCTATGTACAGAGTCACACACACCCCACCCACACAAACACTCAGGCACCCATACAGATACTCAGAGAACCAATCAATAACTCATATAGACACTCATGTAGCTATTCGCACATCCATGCATCCACCTACACACCAACAGACAGACGGATACAGACATTCACACAGTTTAGTCACTAACCCATGCATTCAGTAAGATACGTTTAATCACTCACTTGTAGAGTCACTCACGCACGTACTAAATCATCCATTCAGAAACTTATACACCCACTCATTCTTCAATACGCCTTTCCCTATATATATTAAACATATTTAAACTTTACAGAAACACACATTCACTGGATGATGTCATCAGTGATGTCATTTCAGATGTCATCAGTGATGTCATGAGTGATGTCACTGACCATGTCATGAGTGATGTAATATGTGACGTCATCAGCAGTGCATTATGGGGCGCGAGTTATAGTTAGCTGAACTAACTATAACAGGGGAAATTCTCTCGTTTTGTACGAGTGAAATGTCCAACTAACTATAACTGTCCCTAAAACCTATGGTTTTTTCAGTGAATATATATATATATATATTATATATATATATATATATATATATATATATATATATATATATATATATATATATGTATATATATATAATATATATTATCTACTGGCGGTCGCCAGTAGATAGTTATAGTTAGGACCTAGTTTCCATAGGAAAAGCGTTTTTTCTTTTCCCAATAACTTTGGCGCCGGATGACGAATCTTCGCGACATTTTCAAAACTAGTGGGGCGCTCCGGTCAGCTCCTATCCTGAAAGTTTTGGGGTGATTCGTCAAGGAGGGGCCGAGAAAAAAGGGGGGTCCCAAAACGCGTTTTCCCCATGTTATTTCCCATAGGAAACTTTAGACACGGCTACAGCCCGAACTGCTAAACGGAATTACACCAAATTTGGCAAAAAGGTAGCCCTTGGTCCAGAAAGCACCCTTTTTTTTAAATGTTGTAAATCCGTTCAGCAGTTCCTGAGAAATTCAAAAAATAGAGGTCAAAAAATCAATTTCCCATAGGAAACTTTAGACACGGTTACAGCCAAAACTGCTTAACGGAATTACACCAAATTTGGCAAAAAAGTAGTGCTTGGTTCAGAAAGCGCCCTTTTTTTTAAATGGTGTAAATCCGTTCAGTAGTTTTCGAGATATTAAAGGAAAAGAATCTTTATATATCTGGGCGGGACCTAACTGCACGAGCTTGGCTCTAATTGGCTGCCAACACTTCAATCCAGGAAGTGTTGGCAGCCATCTTGGTGCAATGCTTTTTAGGTCTCACCAAGCGATGCAGCGCATGCGCTGCACACTACACAAAGACCACTGCACTGCCCTAAACCCTAAAACACTACCCCAGCACGACCCCCTACACTGCACGAACACCACTGCACTGCCCTAAACCCTAAAACACTACCCCAGCACGACCCCCTACACTGCCCGAACACCACTGCACTGCCCTAAACCCTAAAACACTACCCCCAGCACGACCCCCTACACTGATCGAACACCACTGCACTGCCCTAAACCCTGAAACACCACCCCCAGCACGACCCCCTACACTGCCCGAACACCACTGCACTGCCCTAAACCCTGAAACACCACCCCCAGCACGACCCCGTACACTACCCGAACACCACTGCACTGCCCTAAACCCTGAAACTCTACCCCCAGCACGACCCCCTACACCTGCCCGAACACCACTGCACTGCGCTAAATCCTGAAACACCAGCCCCAGCACGACCCCCTACACTGCCCGAACACCACTGCACTGCCCTAAACCCTGAAGCACTACCCCCAGCAAGACCCCCTACACTGCCCAAACACCACTGCACTGCCCTAAACCCTGAAACATCACCCCCAGCAAGACCCCCTACACTGCCTGAACACCACTGCATGCCCTAAACCCTGAAACACCACCCCCAGCAAGACCCCCTACACTGCCTGAACACCACTGCACTGCCCTAAACCCTGAAACACCACCCCCAGCACGACCCCCTACACTGCCCGAACACCACTGCCCTGCCCAAAACCCTAAAACACTAGCCCCAGCACGACCCCCTACACTGCCTGAACACCACTGCACTGCCATAAACCCTGAAACACTAGCCCCAGCACGACCCCTACACTGCCCGAACACCACTGCACTGCCCTAAACCCTGAAACACCAGCCCCAGCACGACCCCCTACACTGCCCGAACACCACTGCACTGCCCTAAACCCTGAAGCACCACCCCCAGCAAGAACCCCTACACTGCCCGAACACCACTGCACTGCCCTAAACCCTGAAACACCACCCCCAGCAAGACCCCCTACACTGCCTGAACACCACTGCCTGCCCTAAACCCTGAAACACCACCCCCAGCAAGACCCCTACACTGCCCGAACACCACTGCACTGCCCTAAACCCTGAAACACCACCCCCAGCACGACCCCCTACACTGCCCGAACACCACTGCCCTGCCCAAAACCCTAAAACACTAGCCCCAGCACGACCCCCTACACTGCCCAAACACTACTAAACTGCCATAAGCCCTGAAACACTAGCCCCAGCACGAACCCCTACACTGCCCGAACACCACTACACTGCCCTAAACCCTGAAACACCAGCCCCAGCATGACCCCCTACACTGCCCGAACACCACTGCACTGCCCTAAACCCTGAAACACCAGCCCCAGCACAACCCCCTACTCTGCCTGAACACCACTGCACTGCCCTAAACCCTGAAACACCACCCCCCACGACCCCCTACACTGCCCGAACACCACTGCACTGCCCTAAACCCTGAAACACCACCCTCAGCACGACCCCCTACACTGCCCAAACACCACGGCACCGCCCTAAACCCTGAAACACCACCCCCAGCACGACCCCCTACACTGCTCGAACACCACTGTACTTCCCTAAACCCTGAAACACCATCCCCTGCACGACCCCCTACACTAACCGAACACCACTAGACTGCCCTAAACCCTGAAACACCACCCCCAGCACGACCCCCTACACTGCCCGAACACCACTGCACTGCCCTAAACCCTAAACACCACCCCCAGCATGACCCCCTACTCTGCCCGAACACCACTGCTCTGCCCTAAACCCTGAAACACTACCCCCAGCACGACCCCCTACACTGCCCGAACACCACTGCTCTGCACTAAACCGTGAAACACCACCCCCAGCACGTCCCCCTACACTGCCCAAACACCACTGCACTGCCCAAAACCCTGAAACACCAGCCCCAGCACGACCCCCTACACTGCCTGAACACCACTGCACTGCCCTAAACCCTGAAACACCAGCCGAAGCACGACCCCCTACACTGCCCGAACATGACTGCACTGCCCTAAACCCTGAAACACCAGCCCCAGCACGACCCCCTACACTGCCCGACTACCAATGCACTGCCCTAAACCCTGAAACACCAGCCCCAGAACGACCCCCTACACTGCCCGAACACCACTGCACTGCCCTAAACCCTGAAACACCAGCCCCAGCACGACCCCTACACTGCCCAAACACCACTGCACTGCCCTAAACCCTGAAACACCAGCCCCAGCAAGACCCCCTACACTGCCCGAACACCACTGCACTGCCCTAAACCCTGAAACACCAGCCCCAGCAAGACCCCCTACACTGCCCGAACACCACTGCACTGCCCTAAACCCTGAAACACCACCCCCAGCAAGACCCCCTACACTGCCCGAACACCACTGCACTGCCCTAAACCCTGAAACACCACCCCCAGCAAGACCCCCTACACTGCCCGAACACCACTGCACTGCCCTAAACCCTGAAACACCAGCCCCAGCAAGACCCCCTACACTGCCCGAACACCACTGCACTGCCCTAAACCCGGAAACACCACCCCCTGCACGACCCCCTACACTGCCCGAACACCACTGCACTTCCCTAAACCCTGAAACACCACCCCCGCACGACCCCCTACACTGCCCGAACACCACTGCACTGCCCTAAACCCTGAAACACCACCCCCAGCACGACCCCCTACACTGCCCGAACACCACTGCTCTGCCCTAAACCCTGAAACACCACCCCCACCACGACCCCTACACTGCCCGAACACCACTGCTCTGCCCTAAACCCTGAAACACCAGCCCCAGCACGACCCCTACACTGCCCGAACATGACTGCACTGCCCTAAACCCTGAAACACCAGCCCCAGCACGACCCCCTACACTGCCCGAACTACCAATGCACTGCCCTAAACCCTGAAACACCAGCCCCAGCACGACCCCCTACACTGTCCGAACACCATTGCACTGCCCTAAACCCTGAAACACTAGCCCCAGCACGACCCCCTACACTGCCCGAACACCACTGCCCTGCCCCAAACCCTGAAACACCAGCCCCAGCATGACCCCCTACACTGCCCGAACACCACTGCACTGCCCTAAACCCTGAAACGCCATCCCCAGCAAGACCCCCTACACTGCCCGAACACCATTGCACTGCCCTAAACCCGGAATACCAGCCCCAGCACGGCCCCCTACACTGCCAGAAACACCACTGCACCGCCCTAAACCCTGAAACACCAGCCCCAGCACGACCCCCTACTCTGCCCAAACACCACTGCACTGCCCTAAACCCTGAAACACCAGCCCCAGCACGACCCCCTATACTGCCCGAACACCACTGCACTGCCCGAAACCCTGAAACACCACCCCCTGCAGGACCACCTACACTGCCCGAACACCACTGCACTGCCCTAAACCCTGAAACACCACCCCCAGCACGACCCCCTACACTGCCCGAACACCACTGCACTGCCCTAAACCCTGAAACACCAGCCCCAGCATGACCCCCTACACTGGCCGAACACCACTGCACTGCCCTAAACCCTGAAACACCACCCCCTGCACGACCCCCTACACTGCCCGAACACCACTGCACTGCCCTAAACCCTGAAACACCACCCCCAGCATGACCCCCTACACTGCCCGAACACCACTGCACTGCCCTAAACCCTAAGCACCACCCCAGCATGACCCCCTACTCTGCCCGAACACCACTGCTCTGCCCTAAACCCTGAAACACTACCCCCAGCACGACCCCCTACACTGCCCGAACACCACTGCTCTGCACTAAACCGCTGAAACACCACCCCCAGCACGTCCCCCTACACTGCCCAAACACCACTGCACTGCCCAAAACCCTGAAACACCAGCCCCTGCACGACCCCCTACACTGCCTGAACACCACTGCACTGCCCTAAACCCTGAAACACCAGCCGCAGCACGACCCCCTACACTGCCCGAACATGACTGCACTGCCCTAAACCCTGAAACACCAGCCCCAGCACGACCCCCTACACTGCCCGACTACCAATGCACTGCCCTAAACCCTGAAACACCAGCCCCAGAACGACCCCCTACACTGCCCGAACACCACTGCACTGCCCTAAACCCTGAAACACCAGCCCCAGCACGACCCCTACACTGCCCGAACACCACTGCACTGCCCTAAACCCTGAAACACCAGCCCAAGCAAGACCCCCTACACTGCCCGAACACCACTGCACTGCCCTAAACCCTGAAACACCAGCCCCAGCAAGACCCCCTACACTGCCCGAACACCACTGCACTGCCCTAAACCCTGAAACACCACCCCCAGCAAGACCCCCTACACTGCCCGAACACCACTGCACTGCCCTAAACCCTGAAACACCACCCCCAGCAAGACCCCCTACACTGCCCGAACACCACTGCACTGCCCTAAACCCTGAAACATCACCCCCAGCAAGACCCCCTACACTGCCCGAACACCACTGCACTAAACCCTGAAACACCACCCCCAGCAAGACCCCCTACACTGGCCGAACACCACGGCACTGCCCTAAACCCGGAAACACCACCCCCTGCACGACCCCCTACACTGCCCGAACACCAGTGCACTTCCCTAAACCCTGAAACACCACCCCCTGCACGACCCCCTACACTACCCGAACACCACTGCACTGCCCTAAACCCTGAAACACCACCCCCAGCACGACCCCCTACACTGCCCGAACACCACTGCTCTGCCCTAAACCCTGAAACACTACCCCCACCACGACCCCCTACACTGCCCGAACACCACTGCTCTGCCCTAAACCCTGAAACACAGCCCCAGCACGACCCCCTACACTGCCCGAACATGACTGCACTGCCCTAAACCCTGAAACACCAGCCCCAGCACGACCCCCTACACTGCCCGACTACCAATGCACTGCCCTAAACCCTGAAACACCAGCCCCAGCACGACCCCCTACACCGTCCGAACACCATTGCACTGCCCTAAACCCTGAAACACTAGCCCCAGCACGACCCCCTACACTGCCTGAACACCACTGCACTGCACTGCCCCAAACCCTGAAACACCAGCCCCAGCATGACCCCCTACACTGCCCGAACACCACTGCACTGCCCTAAACCCTGAAACGCCATCCCCAGCAAGACCCCCTACACTGCCCGAACACCATTGCACTGCCCCAAACCCGGAATACCAGCACGGCCCCCTACACTGCCAGAAACACCACTGCACCGCCCTAAACCCTGAAACACCAGCCCCAGCATGACCCCCTACTCTGCCCGAACACCACTGCACTGCCCTAAACCCTGAAACACCAGCCCCAGCACGACCCCCTATACTGCCCGAACACCACTGCGCTGCCCGAAACCCTGAAACACCACCCCCTGCAGGACCACCTACACTGCCCGAACACCACTGCACTGCCCTAAACCCTGAAACACCACCCCCAGCACGACCCCCTACACTGCCCGAACACCACTGCACTGCCCTAAACTCTGAAACACCAGCCCCAGCACGACCCCCTACACTGCCCGAACACCACTGCACTGCCCTAAACCCTGAAACACCAGCCCCAGCAAGACCCCCTACACTGGCCGAACACCACTGCACTGCCCTAAACCCTGAAACACCAGCCCCAGCAAGACCCCCTACACTGCCCGAAAACCACTGCACTGCCCTAAACCCTGAAACACCACCCCCAGCAAGACCCCCTACACTGCCCGAACACCACTGCACTGCCCTAAACCCTGAAACACCACCCCCAGCAACACCCCCTACACTGCCCGATCACCACTGCACTGCCCTAAACCCTGAAACACCAGCCCCAGCACGACCCCCTACACTGGCCGAACACCACTGCACTGCCCTAAACCCTGAAACACTACCCACTGCACGACCCCTACACTGCCCGAACACCACTGCACTGCACTGCCCTAAACCCTGAAACACCAGCCCCAGCATGACCCCCTACACTGCCCGAACACCACTGTACTGCCCTAAACCCTGAAACACCAGCCCCAGCACGACCCCCTACACTGACCGAACATGACTGCACTGCCCTAAACCCTGAAACACCAGCCCCAGCACGACTCCCTACACTGCCCGACTACCAATGCACTGCCCTAAACCCTGAAACACCAGCCCCAGCACGACCCCCTACACTGCCCGAACACCACTGCACTGCCCTAAACCCTGAAACACCAGCCCCAGCATGACCCCCTACACTGCCCGAACACCACTGCACTGCCCTAAACCCTGAAACGCCAGCCCCAGCAAGACCCTCTACACTGCCCGAAGACCATTGCACTGCCCTAAACCCTGAAACACTAGCCCCAGCACGACCCCCTACACTGCCCAAACACTACTGCACTGCCCTAAACCCTGAAACACCAGCCCCAGCACGACCCCCTACACTGCCCGAACACCACTGCAATGCCCGAAACCCTGAAACACCACCCCCTGCACGACCACCTACACTGCCTGAACACCACTGCACTGCCGTAAACCCTGCAACACCACCCCCAGCACGACCCCATTCACTGCCTGAACACCACTGCACTGCCCGAAACCCTGAAACACCACCCCCTGCACAACCACCTACACTGCCCGAACACCACTGCACTGCCCTAAACCCTGAAACACCACCCCCAGCACAACCCCCTACACTGCCTGTACACCACTGCAGTGCCCTAAACCCTGAAACACCCCCCAGCACGACCCCCTACACTGCCCGAACACCACTGCACTGCTCTAAACCCTGAAACACCAGCCCCAGCAAGACCCCCTACACTGCCCGAACACCACTGCACTGCCCTAAACCCTGAAACACCAGCCCCAGCAAGACCCCCTACACTGCCCGAACACCACTGCACTGCCCTAAACCCTGAAACACCACCCCCAGCAAGACCCCTACACTGCCCGAACACCACTGCACTGCCCTAAACCCTGAAACACCACCCCCAGCAAGACCCCCTACACTGCCCGAACACCACTGCACTGCCCTAAACCCTGAAACACCACCCCCAGCAATACCCCCTACACTGCCCGAACACCACTGCACTGCCCTAAACCCTGAAACACTACCCCCAGCAAGACCCCCTACACTGCCCGAACACCACTCCATTGCCCTAAACCCTGAAACATCACCCCCAGCAAGACCCCTTACACTGCCGGAACACCAATGCTCTGCGCAAAACCCTGAAACACCAGCCCCAGCACGACCCCCTACACTGCGCGAACACCACTGCACTGCCCTTAACCCTGAAACACCAGCCCCAGCACGACCCCCTACACTGCGCGAACACTACAGCCCTGCCCTAAACCCTGAAACACCACCCCCAGCACGACCCCTACACTGCCCGAACACCACTGCACTGCCCTAAACCCTGAAACACCAGCCCCAGCACGACCCCCTACACTTCCCGAACACTACTGCACTGCCCTAAACCCTGAAACACTAGCCCCAGCACGACCGCCTACACTGCCCGAACACCACTGCACTGCCCTAAACCCTGAAACACCAGCCCCAGCACGACCCCCTACACTGCCCGAACACCACTGCATTGCCCTAAACCCTGAAACACCAGCCCCAGCACGACCCCTACACTGCCCGAACACCACTGCACTGCCCTAAACCCTGAAACACCAGCCCCCGCAAGACCCCCTACACTGCCTGAACACCACTGCACTGCCCTAAACCCAGAAACACCAGCCCCAGCAAGACCCCCTACACTTCCCGAACACCACTGCACTGCCCTAAACCCTGAAACACCACCCCCAGCAAGACCCCCTACACTGCCCGAACACCACTGCACTGCCCTAAACCCTGAAACACCAGCCCCAGCAAGACCCCTACACTGCCCGAACACCACTGCACTGCCCAAAACCCTGAAACACCAGCCCCAGCACGACCCCCTACACTGCCCGAACAATACTGCACTAAACCCTGAAACCCAGCAAGACCCCCTACACTGGCCGAACACCACTGCACTACCCTAAACCCAGAAACACCACCCCTGCACGACCCCCTACACTGCCCGAACACCACTGCACTTCCCTAAACCCTGAAACACCACCCCCTGCACGACCCCCTACACCCCCGAACACCACTGCACTGCCCTAAACCCTGAAACACTACCCCCAGCACGACACCCTACACTGCCCGAACACCACTGCTCTGCCCTAAACCCTGAAACACTACCCCCACCACGACCCCCTACACTGCCCGAACACCACTGCTCTGCCCTAAACCCTGAAACACCAGCCCCAGCACGACCCCCTACACTGCCCGAACACTACTGTACTGCCCTAAACCCTGAAACACCAGCCCCAGCACGACCCCCTACACTGCCCGAACACTACTGTACTGCCCTAAACCCTGAAACACCAGCCCCAGCACGACCCTCTACACGGCCCGAACATGACTGCACTGCCCTAAACCCTGAAACACCAGCCCCAGCACGACCCCCTACACTGCCCGACTACCAATGCACTGCCCTAAACCCTGAAACACCAGCCCCAGCACGACCCCCTACACTGTCCGAACACCATTGCACTGCCCTAAACCCTGAAACACTAGCACCAGCACGACCCCCTACACTGCCCGAACACCACTGCACTGCACTGCCCCAAACCCTCAAACACCAGCCCCAGCATGACCCCCTACACTGCCCGAACACCACTGCACTGCCCTAAACCCTGAAACGCCATCCCCAGCAAGACCCCCTACACTGCCCGAACACCATTGCACTGCCCTAAACCCGGAATACCAGCCCCAGCACGGCCCCCTACAGTGCCAGAAACACCACTGCACCGCCCTAAACCCTGAAACACCAGCCCCAGCACGACCCCCTACTCTGCCCGAACACCACTGCACTGCCCTAAACCCTGAAACACCAGCCCCAGCACGACCCCCTATACTGCCCGAACACGACTGCACTGCCCGAAACCCTGAAACACCTCCCCCTGCAGGACCACCTACACTGCCCGAACACCACGGCACTGCCCTAAACCCTGAAACACCACCCCCAGCACGACCCCCTACACTGCCTGAACACCACTGCACTTCCCTAAACCCTGAAACACCAGCCCCAGCACGACCCCCTACACTGCCCGAACACCACTGCACTGCCCTAAACCCTGAAACACCAGCCCCAGCAAGACCCCCTACACTGGCCGAACACCACTGCACTGCCCTAACCCTGAAACACCAGCCCCAGCACGACCCCCTACACTAGCCGAACACTACTGCACTGCCCTAAACCCTGAAACACTACCCACTGCACGACCCCCTACACTGCCCGAACACCACTGTACTGCCCTAAACCCTGAAACACCAGCCCCAGCACGACCCCCTACAATGCCCGACTACCAATGCACTGCCCTAAACCCTGAAACACCAGCCCCAGCACGACCCCCTACACTGCCCGAACACCACTGCACTGCCCTAAACCCTGAAACACCATCCCCAGCATGACCCCCTACACTGCCCGAACACCACTGCACTGCCCTAAACCCTGAAACGCCAGCCCCAGCAAGACCCTCTAAACTGCCCGAAGACCATTGCACTGCCCTAAACCCTGAAACACTAGCCCCAGCACGACCCCCTACACTGCCTGTACACCACTGCAGTGCCCTAAACCCTGAAACACCACCCCCAGCACGACCCCCTACACTGCCCGAACACCACTGCACTGCTCTAAACCCTGAAACACCAGCCCCAGCAAGACCCCCTACACTGCCCGAACACCACTGCACTGCCCTAAACCCTGAAACACCAGCCCCAGCAAGACCCCCTACACTGCCCGAACACCACTGCACTGCCCTAAACCCTGAAACACCACCCCCAGCAAGACCCCCTACACTGCCCGAACACCACTGCACTGCCCTAAACCCTGAAACACCACCCCCAGCAAGACCCCCTACACTGCCCGAACACCACTGCACTGCCCTAAACCCTGAAACACCACCCCAGCAAGACCCCCTACACTGCCCGAACACCACTGCACTGCAAACCCTGAAACACCACCCCCAGCAAGACCCCCTACACTGGCCGAACACCACTGCACTGCCCTACACCCTAAACACCACCCCCAGCATGACCCCCTACTCTGCCCGAACACCACTGCTCTGCCCTTAACCCTGAAACACTACCCCCAGCACGACCCCTACACTGCCCAAACACCACTGCTCTGCCCTAAACCCTGAAACACCAGCCCCAGCACGTCCCCCTACACTACCCGAACACCACTGCACTGCCCAAAACCCTGAAACACCAGCCCCAGCACGACCCCCTACACAGCCCGAACACCACTGCACTGCCCTAAACCCTGAAACACCAGCCCCAGCACGACCCCCTACACTGCCCGAACACGACTGCACTGCCCTAAACCCTGAAACACCAGCCCCAGCACGACCCCTTACACTGCCCGTACTACCAATGCACTGCCCTAAACCCTGAAACACCAGCCCCAGCACGATCCCCTACACTGCCCGAACACCACTGCACTGCCCTAAACCCTGAAACACCACACCCGCACGACCCCCTACACTGCCCGAACACCACCTGCACTGCCCTAAACCCTGAAACACCACCCTCAGCACGACCCCCTACACTGCCCAAACACCACGGCACCGCCCTAAACCCTGAAACACCACCCCCAGCACGACCCCCTACACTGCTCGAACACCACTGTACTTCCCTAAACCCTGAAACACCATCCCCTGCACGACCCCCTACACTGCCTGTACACCACTGCAGTGCCCTAAACCCTGAAACACCCCCCCAGCACGACCCCCTACACTGCCCGAACACCACTGCACTGCTCTAAACCCTGAAACACCAGCCCCAGCAAGACCCCCTACACTGCCCGAACACCACTGCACTGCCCTAAACCCTGAAACACCAGCCCCAGCAAGACCCCCTACACTGCCCGAACACCACTGCACTGCCCTAAACCCTGAAACACCACCCCCAGCAAGACCCCCTACACTGCCCGAACACCAATGCACTGCGCAAAACCCTGAAACACCACCCCAGCTAGACCCCCTACACTGCCCGAACACCACTGCACTGCCCTAAACCCTGAAACACCACCCCCAGCAATACCCCCTACACTGCCCGAACACCACTGCACTGCCCTAAACCCTGAAACACTACCCCCAGCAAGACCCCCTACACTGCCCGAACACCACTCCATTGCCCTAAACCCTGAAACATCACCCCCAGCAAGACCCCTTACACTGCCGGAACACCAATGCTCTGCGCAAAACCCTGAAACACCAGCCCCAGCACGACCCCCTACACTGCGCGAACACCACTGCACTGCCCTTAACCCTGAAACACCAGCCCCAGCACGACCCCCTACACTGCGCGAACACTACAGCCCTGCCCTAAACCCTGAAACACCACCCCCAGCACGACCCCTACACTGCCCGAACACCACTGCACTGCCCTAAACCCTGAAACACCAGCCCCAGCACGACCCCCTACACTTCCCGAACACTACTGCACTGCCCTAAACCCTGAAACACTAGCCCCAGCACGACCGCCTACACTGCCCGAACACCACTGCACTGCCCTAAACCCTGAAACACCAGCCCCAGCACGACCCCCTACACTGCCCGAACACCACTGCATTGCCCTAAACCCTGAAACACCAGCCCCAGCACGACCCCTACACTGCCCGAACACCACTGCACTGCCCTAAACCCTGAAACACCAGCCCCCGCAAGACCCCCTACACTGCCCGAACACCACTGCACTGCCCTAAACCCAGAAACACCAGCCCCAGCAAGACCCCCTACACTTCCCGAACACCACTGCACTGCCCTAAACCCTGAAACACCACCCCCAGCAAGACCCCCTACACTGCCCGAACACCACTGCACTGCCCTAAACCCTGAAACACCAGCCCCAGCAAGACCCCTACACTGCCCGAACACCACTGCACTGCCCTAAACCCTGAAACACCAGCCCCAGCAAGACCCCCTACACTGCCCGAACACCACTGCACTAAACCCTGAAACACCACCCCCAGCAAGACCCCCTACACTGGCCGAACACCACTGTACTGCCCTAAACCCAGAAACACCACCCCCTGCACGACCCCCTACACTGCCCGAACACCACTGCACTTCCCTAAACCCTGAAACACCACCCCCTGCACGACCCCCTACACCCCCGAACACCACTGCACTGCCCTAAACCCTGAAACACTACCCCCAGCACGACACCCTACACTGCCCGAACACCACTGCTCTGCCCTAAACCCTGAAACACTACCCCCACCACGACCCCCTACACTGCCCGAACACCACTGCTCTGCCCTAAACCCTGAAACACCAGCCCCAGCACGACCCCCTACACTGCCCGAACACTACTGTACTGCCCTAAACCCTGAAACACCAGCCCCAGCACGACCCCCTACACTGCCCGAACACTACTGTACTGCCCTAAACCCTGAAACACCAGCCCCAGCACGACCCTCTACACGGCCCGAACATGACTGCACTGCCCTAAACCCTGAAACACCAGCCCCAGCACGACCCCCTACACTGCCCGACTACCAATGCACTGCCCTAAACCCTGAAACACCAGCCCCAGCACGACCCCCTACACTGTCCGAACACCATTGCACTGCCCTAAACCCTGAAACACTAGCACCAGCACGACCCCCTACACTGCCCGAACACCACTGCACTGCACTGCCCCAAACCCTCAAACACCAGCCCCAGCATGACCCCCTACACTGCCCGAACACCACTGCACTGCCCTAAACCCTGAAACGCCATCCCCAGCAAGACCCCCTACACTGCCCGAACACCATTGCACTGCCCTAAACCCGGAATACCAGCCCCAGCACGGCCCCCTACAGTGCCAGAAACACCACTGCACCGCCCTAAACCCTGAAACACCAGCCCCAGCACGACCCCCTATACTGCCCGAACACCACTGCACTGCCCGAAACCCTGAAACACCTCCCCTGCAGGACCACCTACACTGCCCGAACACCACGGCACTGCCCTAAACCCTGAAACACCACCCCCAGCACGACCCCCTACACTGCCTGAACACCACTGCACTACCCTAAACCCTGAAACACCAGCCCCAGCACGACCCCCTACACTGCCCGAACACCACTGCACTGCCCTAAACCCTGAAACACCAGCCCCAGCAAGACCCCCTACACTGGCCGAACACCACTGCACTGCCCTAACCCTGAAACACCAGCCCCAGCACGACCCCCTACACTAGCCGAACACTACTGTACTGCCCTAAACCCTGAAACACTACCCACTGCACGACCCCCTACACTGCCCGAACACCACTGCACTGCCCTAAACCCTGAAACACCAGCCCCAGCATGACCCCCTACACTGCCCGAACACCACTGTACTGCCCTAAACCCTGAAACACCAGCCCCAGCACGACCCCCTACAATGCCCGACTACCAATGCACTGCCCTAAACCCTGAAACACCAGCCCCAGCACGACCCCCTACACTGCCCGAACACCACTGCATTGCCCTAAACCCTGAAACACCAGCCCCAGCACGACCCCTACACTGCCCGAACACCACTGCACTGCCCTAAACCCTGAAACACCAGCCCCCGCAAGACCCCCTACACTGCCCGAACACCACTGCACTGCCCTAAACCCAGAAACACCAGCCCCAGCAAGACCCCCTACACTTCCCGAACACCACTGCACTGCCCTAAACCCTGAAACACCACCCCCAGCAAGACCCCCTACACTGCCCGAACACCACTGCACTGCCCTAAACCCTGAAACACCAGCCCCAGCAAGACCCCTACACTGCCCGAACACCACTGCACTGCCCTAAACCCTGAAACACCAGCCCCAGCAAGACCCCCTACACTGCCCGAACACCACTGCACTAAACCCTGAAACACCACCCCCAGCAAGACCCCCTACACTGGCCGAACACCACTGTACTGCCCTAAACCCAGAAACACCACCCCCTGCACGACCCCCTACACTGCCCGAACACCACTGCACTTCCCTAAACCCTGAAACACCACCCCCTGCACGACCCCCTACACCCCCGAACACCACTGCACTGCCCTAAACCCTGAAACACTACCCCCAGCACGACACCCTACACTGCCCGAACACCACTGCTCTGCCCTAAACCCTGAAACACTACCCCCACCACGACCCCCTACACTGCCCGAACACCACTGCTCTGCCCTAAACCCTGAAACACCAGCCCCAGCACGACCCCCTACACTGCCCGAACACTACTGTACTGCCCTAAACCCTGAAACACCAGCCCCAGCACGACCCCCTACACTGCCCGAACACTACTGTACTGCCCTAAACCCTGAAACACCAGCCCCAGCACGACCCTCTACACGGCCCGAACATGACTGCACTGCCCTAAACCCTGAAACACCAGCCCCAGCACGACCCCCTACACTGCCCGACTACCAATGCACTGCCCTAAACCCTGAAACACCAGCCCCAGCACGACCCCCTACACTGTCCGAACACCATTGCACTGCCCTAAACCCTGAAACACTAGCACCAGCACGACCCCCTACACGGCCCGAACACCACTGCACTGCACTGCCCCAAACCCTCAAACACCAGCCCCAGCATGACCCCCTACACTGCCCGAACACCACTGCACTGCCCTAAACCCTGAAACGCCATCCCCAGCAAGACCCCCCTACACTGCCAGAACACCATTGCACTGCCCTAAACCCGGAATACCAGCCCCAGCACGGCCCCCTACAGTGCCAGAAACACCACTGCACCGCCCTAAACCCTGAAACACCAGCCCCAGCACGACCCCCTATACTGCCCGAACACCACTGCACTGCCCGAAACCCTGAAACACCTCCCCTGCAGGACCACCTACACTGCCCGAACACCACGGCACTGCCCTAAACCCTGAAACACCACCCCCAGCACGACCCCCTACACTGCCTGAACACCACTGCACTACCCTAAACCCTGAAACACCAGCCCCAGCACGACCCCCTACACTGCCCGAACACCACTGCACTGCCCTAAACCCTGAAACACCAGCCCCAGCAAGACCCCCTACACTGGCCGAACACCACTGCACTGCCCTAACCCTGAAACACCAGCCCCAGCACGACCCCCTACACTAGCCGAACACTACTGCACTGCCCTAAACCCTGAAACACTACCCACTGCACGACCCCCTACACTGCCCGAACACCACTGCACTGCCCTAAACCCTGAAACACCAGCCCCAGCATGACCCCCTACACTGCCCGAACACCACTGTACTGCCCTAAACCCTGAAACACCAGCCCCAGCACGACCCCCTACACTGCCCGAACTACCACTGCACTGCCCTAAACCCTGAAACACCATCCCCAGCATGACCCCCTACACTGCCCGAACACCACTGCACTGCCCTAAACCCTGAAACGCCAGCCCCAGCAAGACCCTCTAAACTGCCCGAAGACCATTGCACTGCCCTAAACCCTGAAACACTAGCCCCAGCACGACCCCCTACACTGCCTGTACACCACTGCAGTGCCCTAAACCCTGAAACACCACCCCCAGCACGACCCCCTACACTGCCCGAACACCACTGCACTGCTCTAAACCCTGAAACACCAGCCCCAGCAAGACCCCCTACACTGCCCGAACACCACTGCACTGCCCTAAACCCTGAAACACCAGCCCCAGCAAGACCCCCTACACTGCCCGAACACCACTGCACTGCCCTAAACCCTGAAACACCACCCCCAGCAAGACCCCCTACACTGCCCGAACACCACTGCACTGCCCTAAACCCTGAAACACCACCCCCAGCAAGACCCCTACACTGCCCGAACACCACTGCACTGCCCTAAACCCTGAAACACCACCCCCAGCAAGACCCCTACACTGCCCGAACACCACTGCACTGCCCTAAACCCTGAAACACCACCCCCAGCAAGACCCCCTACACTGGCCGAACACCACTGCACTGCCCTAAACCCTAAACACCACCCCCAGCATGACCCCCTACTCTGCCCGAACACCACTGCTCTGCCCTTAACCCTGAAACACTACCCCCAGCACGACCCCTACACTGCCCAAACACCACTGCTCTGCCCTAAACCCTGAAACACCACCCCCAGCACGTCCCCCTACACTGCCCGAACACCACTGCACTGCCCAAAACCCTGAAACACCAGCCCCAGCACGACCCCCTACACAGCCCGAACACCACTGCACTGCCCTAAACCCTGAAACACCAGCCCCAGGACGACCCCCTACACTGCCCGAACACGACTGCACTGCCCTAAACCCTGAAACACCAGCCCCAGCACGACCCCTTACACTGCCCTACTACCAATGCACTGCCCTAAACCCTGAAACACCAGCCCCAGCACGATCCCCTACACTGCCCGAACACCACTGCACTGCCCTAAACCCTGAAACACCACACCCCACGACCCCCTACACTGCCCGAACACCACCTCACTGCCCTAAACCCTGAAACACCACCCTCAGCACGACCCCCTACACTGCCCAAACACCACGGCACCGCCCTAAACCCTGAAACACCACCCCCAGCACGACCCCCTACACTGCTCGAACACCACTGTACTTCCCTAAACCCTGAAACACCATCCCCTGCACGACCCCCTACACTACCCGAACACCACTGCACTGCCCTAAACCCTGAAACACCACCCCCAGCATGACCCCCTACTCTGCCCGAACACCACTGCTCTGCCCTAAACCCTAAAACACAACCCCCAGCACGACCCCCTCACACTGCCCGAACACCACTGCTCTGCACTAAACCGTGAAACACCACCCCCAGCACGTCCCCCTACACTGCCCAAACACCACTGCACTGCCCAAAACCCTGAAACACCAGCCCCAGCACGACCCCCTACACTGCCTGAACACCACTGCACTGCCCTAAACCCTGAAACACCAGCCGAAGCACGACCCCCTACACTGCCCGAACATGACTGCACTGCCCTAAACCCTGAAACACCAGCCCCAGCACGACCCCCTACACTGCCCGACTACCAATGCACTGCCCTAAACCCTGAAACACCAGCCCCAGAACGACCCCCTACACTGCCCGAACACCACTGCACTGCCCTAAACCCTGAAACACCAGCCCCAGCACGACCCCTACACTGCCCAAACACCACTGCACTGCCCTAAACCCTGAAACACCAGCCCCAGCAAGACCCCCTACACTGCCCGAACACCACTGCACTGCCCTAAACCCTGAAACACCAGCCCCAGCAAGACCCCCTACACTGCCCGAACACCACTGCACTGCCCTAAACCCTGAAACACCACCCCCAGCAAGACCCCCTACACTGCCCGAACACCACTGCACTGCCCTAAACCCTGAAACACCACCCCCAGCAAGACCCCCTACACTGCCCGAACACCACTGCACTGCCCTAAACCCTGAAACACCAGCCCCAGCAAGACCCCCTACACTGCCCGAACACCACTGCACTAAACCCTGAAACACCACCCCCAGCAAGACCCCCTACACTGGCCGAACACCACTGCACTGCCCTAAACCCGGAAACACCATCCCCTGCACGACCCCCTACACAGCCCGAACACCACTGCACTGCCCTAAACCCTGAAACACCAGCCCCAGCAAGACCCCCTACACTGCCCGAACACCACTGCACTGCCCTAAACCCTGAAACAGCAGCCCCAGCAAGACCCCCTACACTGCCCGAACACCACTGCACTGCCCTAAACCCTGAAACACCACCCCCAGCAAGACCCCCTACACTGCCCGAACACCACTGCACTGCCCTAAACCCTGAAACACCACCCCCAGCAAGACCCCCTACACTGCCCGAACACCACTGCACTGCCCTAAACCCTGAAACACCACCCCCAGCAATACCCCCTACACTGCCCGAACACCACTGCACTGCCCTAAACCCTGAAACACTACCCCCAGCAAGACCCCTACACTGCCCGAACACCACTCCATTGCCCTAAACCCTGAAACATCACCCCCAGCAAGACCCCTTACACTGCCGGAACACCAATGCTCTGCGCAAAACCCTGAAACACCAGCCCCAGCACGACCCCCTACACTGCGCGAACACCACTGCACTGCCCTTAACCCTGAAACACCAGCCCCAGCACGACCCCCTACACTGCGCGAACACTACAGCCCTGCCCTAAACCCTGAAACACCACCCCAGCACGACCCCTACACTGCCCGAACACCACTGCACTGCCCTAAACCCTGAAACACCAGCCCCAGCACGACCCCCTACACTTCCCGAACACTACTGCACTGCCCTAAACCCTGAAACACTAGCCCCAGCACGACCGCCTACACTGCCCGAACACCACTGCACTGCCCTAAACCCTGAAACACCAGCCCCAGCACGACCCCCTACACTGCCCGAACACCACTGCATTGCCCTAAACCCTGAAACACCAGCCCCAGCACGACCCCTACACTGCCCGAACACCACTGCACTGCCCTAAACCCTGAAACACCAGCCCCCGCAAGACCCCCTACACTGCCCGAACACCACTGCACTGCCCTAAACCCAGAAACACCAGCCCCAGCAAGACCCCCTACACTTCCCGAACACCACTGCACTGCCCTAAACCCTGAAACACCACCCCCAGCAAGACCCCCTACACTGCCCGAACACCACTGCACTGCCCTAAACCCTGAAACACCAGCCCCAGCAAGACCCCCTACACTGCCCGAACACCACTGCACTGCCCTAAACCCTGAAACACCAGCCCCAGCAAGACCCCCTACACTGCCCGAACACCACTGCACTAAACCCTGAAACACCACCCCCAGCAAGACCCCCTACACTGGCCGAACACCACTGTACTGCCCTAAACCCAGAAACACCACCCCCTGCACGACCCCTACACTGCCCGAACACCACTGCACTTCCCTAAACCCTGAAACACCACCCCCTGCACGACCCCCTACACCCCCGAACACCACTGCACTGCCCTAAACCCTGAAACACTACCCCCAGCACGACACCCTACACTGCCCGAACACCACTGCTCTGCCCTAAACCCTGAAACACTACCCCCACCACGACCCCCTACACTGCCCGAACACCACTGCTCTGCCCTAAACCCTGAAACACCAGCCCCAGCACGACCCCCTACACTGCCCGAACACTACTGTACTGCCCTAAACCCTGAAACACCAGCCCCAGCACGACCCCCTACACTGCCCGAACACTACTGTACTGCCCTAAACCCTGAAACACCAGCCCCAGCACGACCCTCTACACGGCCCGAACATGACTGCACTGCCCTAAACCCTGAAACACCAGCCCCAGCACGACCCCCTACACTGCCCGACTACCAATGCACTGCCCTAAACCCTGAAACACCAGCCCCAGCACGACCCCCTACACTGTCCGAACACCATTGCACTGCCCTAAACCCTGAAACACTAGCACCAGCACGACCCCCTACACTGCCCGAACACCACTGCACTGCACTGCCCCAAACCCTCAAACACCAGCCCCAGCATGACCCCCTACACTGCCCGAACACCACTGCACTGCCCTAAACCCTGAAACGCCATCCCCAGCAAGACCCCCTACACTGCCCGAACACCATTGCACTGCCCTAAACCCGGAATACCAGCCCCAGCACGGCCCCCTACAGTGCCAGAAACACCACTGCACCGCCCTAAACCCTGAAACACCAGCCCCAGCACGACCCCCTATACTGCCCGAACACCACTGCACTGCCCGAAACCCTGAAACACCTCCCCTGCAGGACCACCTACACTGCCCGAACACCACGGCACTGCCCTAAACCCTGAAACACCACCCCCAGCACGACCCCCTACACTGCCTGAACACCACTGCACTACCCTAAACCCTGAAACACCAGCCCCAGCACGACCCCCTACACTGCCCGAACACCACTGCACTGCCCTAAACCCTGAAACACCAGCCCCAGCAAGACCCCCTACACTGGCCGAACACCACTGCACTGCCCTAACCCTGAAACACCAGCCCCAGCACGACCCCCTACACTAGCCGAACACTACTGTACTGCCCTAAACCCTGAAACACTACCCACTGCACGACCCCCTACACTGCCCGAACACCACTGCACTGCCCTAAACCCTGAAACACCAGCCCCAGCATGACCCCCTACACTGCCCGAACACCACTGTACTGCCCTAAACCCTGAAACACCAGCCCCAGCACGACCCCCTACAATGCCCGACTACCAATGCACTGCCCTAAACCCTGAAACACCAGCCCCAGCACGACCCCCTACACTGCCCGAACACCACTGCATTGCCCTAAACCCTGAAACACCAGCCCCAGCACGACCCCTACACTGCCCGAACACCACTGCACTGCCCTAAACCCTGAAACACCAGCCCCCGCAAGACCCCCTACACTGCCCGAACACCACTGCACTGCCCTAAACCCAGAAACACCAGCCCCAGCAAGACCCCCTACACTTCCCGAACACCACTGCACTGCCCTAAACCCTGAAACACCACCCCCAGCAAGACCCCCTACACTGCCCGAACACCACTGCACTGCCCTAAACCCTGAAACACCAGCCCCAGCAAGACCCCTACACTGCCCGAACACCACTGCACTGCCCTAAACCCTGAAACACCGGCCCCAGCAAGACCCCCTACACTGCCCGAACACCACTGCACTAAACCCTGAAACACCACCCCCAGCAAGACCCCCTACACTGGCCGAACACCACTGTACTGCCCTAAACCCAGAAACACCACCCCCTGCACGACCCCCTACACTGCCCAAACACCACTGCACTTCCCTAAACCCTGAAACACCACCCCCTGCACGACCCCCTACACCCCCGAACACCACTGCACTGCCCTAAACCCTGAAACACTACCCCCAGCACGACACCCTACACTGCCCGAACACCACTGCTCTGCCCTAAACCCTGAAACACTACCCCCACCACGACCCCCTACACTGCCCGAACACCACTGCTCTGCCCTAAACCCTGAAACACCAGCCCCAGCACGACCCCCTACACTGCCCGAACACTACTGTACTGCCCTAAACCCTGAAACACCAGCCCCAGCACGACCCCCTACACTGCCCGAACACTACTGTACTGCCCTAAACCCTGAAACACCAGCCCCAGCACGACCCTCTACACGGCCCGAACATGACTGCACTGCCCTAAACCCTGAAACACCAGCCCCAGCACGACCCCCTACACTGCCCGACTACCAATGCACTGCCCTAAACCCTGAAACACCAGCCCCAGCACGACCCCCTACACTGTCCGAACACCATTGCACTGCCCTAAACCCTGAAACACTAGCACCAGCACGACCCCTACACTGCCCGAACACCACTGCACTGCACTGCCCCAAACCCTCAAACACCAGCCCCAGCATGACCCCCTACACTGCCCGAACACCACTGCACTGCCCTAAACCCTGAAACGCCATCCCCAGCAAGACCCCCCTACACTGCCCGAACACCATTGCACTGCCCTAAACCCGGAATACCAGCCCCAGCACGGCCCCCTACAGTGCCAGAAACACCACTGCACCGCCCTAAACCCTGAAACACCAGCCCCAGCACGACCCCCTATACTGCCCGAACACCACTGCACTGCCCGAAACCCTGAAACACCTCCCCCTGCAGGACCACCTACACTGCCCGAACACCACGGCACTGCCCTAAACCCTGAAACACCACCCCCAGCACGACCCCCTACACTGCCTGAACACCACTGCACTACCCTAAACCCTGAAACACCAGCCCCAGCACGACCCCCTACACTGCCCGAACACCACTGCACTGCCCTAAACCCTGAAACACCAGCCCCAGCAAGACCCCCTACACTGGCCGAACACCACTGCACTGCCCTAACCCTGAAACACCAGCCCCAGCACGACCCCCTACACTAGCCGAACACTACTGCACTGCCCTAAACCCTGAAACACTAGCCCACTGCACGACCCCCTACACTGCCCGAACACCACTGCACTGCCCTAAACCCTGAAACACCAGCCCCAGCATGACCCCCTACACTGCCCGAACACCACTGTACTGCCCTAAACCCTGAAACACCAGCCCCAGCACGACCCCCTACACTGCCCGAACTACCACATGCACTGCCCTAAACCCTGAAACACCAGCCCCAGCACGACCCCCTACACTGCCCGAACACCACTGCACTGCCCTAAACCCTGAAACACCAGCCCCAGCACGACCCCCTACACTGCCCGAACACTACTGCACTGCCCTAAACCCTGAAACACCAGCCCCAGCACGACCGCTCTACACTGCCCGAACACCACTGCACTGCCCTAAACCCTGAAACACTAGCCCCAGCACGACCCCCTACACTGCCCGAACACCACTGCAGTGCCCTAAACCCTGAAACACCAGCCCCAGCACGACCCCCTACACTGCCCGAACACCACTGCACTGCCCTAAACCCTGAAACACCAGCCCCAGCAAGACCCCCTACACTGCCCGAACACCACTGCACTGCCCTAAACCCTGAAACACCAGCCCCAGCAAGACCCCCTACACTGCCCGAACACCACTGCACTGCCCTAAACCCTGAAACACCACCCCCAGCAAGACCCCCTACACTGCCCGAACACCACTGCACTGCCCTAAACCCTGAAACACCACCCCCAGCAAGACCCCTACACTGCCCGAACACCACTGCACTGCCCTAAACCCTGAAACACCAGCCCCAGCAAGACCCCCTACACTGCCCGAACACCACTGCACTAAACCCTGAAACACCACCCCCAGCAAGACCCCCTACACTGGCCGAACACCACTGTACTGCCCTAAACCCAGAAACACCACCCCCTGCACGACCCCCTACACTGCCCGAACACCACTGCACTGCCCTAAACCCTGAAACACCACCCCCTGCACGACCCCCTATACCCCCGAACACCACTGCACTGCCCTAAACCCTGAAACACTACCCCCAGCACGACACCCTACACTGCCCGAACACCACTGCTCTGCCCTAAACCCTGAAACACTACCCCCACCACGACCCCCTACACTGCCCGAACACCACTGCTCTGCCCTAAACCCTGAAACACCAGCCCCAGCACGACCCCCTACACTGCCCGAACACTACTGTACTGCCCTAAACCCTGAAACACCAGCCCCAGCACGACCCCCTACACTGCCCGAACACTACTGTACTGCCCTAAACCCTGAAACACCAGCCCCAGCACGACCCTCTACACGGCCCGAACATGACTGCACTGCCCTAAACCCTGAAACACCAGCCCCAGCACGACCCCCTACACTGCCCGACTACCAATGCACTGCCCTAAACCCTGAAACACCAGCCCCAGCACGACCCCCTACACTGTCCGAACACCATTGCACTGCCCTAAACCCTGAAACACTAGCACCAGCACGACCCCCTACACTGCCCGAACACCACTGCACTGCACTGCCCCAAACCCTCAAAC